>CM028129.1:1239990000-1241190000 GCA_016271365.2 Neoceratodus forsteri
CATAAGAAGACTATGTTAAATGTGGTATAAAAATACAGTAAAATGATCAAGTTATGAGTGAATGTTGAAATATTTCAATGTTCACTCCTTACTTGACTGATTTTTCAATATTTTCCACCAAACTGTCAACATGACCTTTTGGGACCCCACCTCATGAACAACACAGGTGGGCCCAGATATTCAAAGGGTTGCACATGGCACAAGCGGTGTTGCGCCATGCACAACCGATGATGCACCCTGAGTGCGATATTTAAAAGGGAAAAGTCGTCACAAATCCCAATGCGCCGGGCCATCAGTATTGTATGTAGGCACAGGCGGGGGCGCGTCTCATGACATAAACTGCACAGCCCGATATTCAGCCCGGCCATGCAGAGTTATGCAGGCGCAACCCTCACCGTGCCTGCACAAAGTTATGCCTAAAAAAAAAGGACAAGTGAGGGCCACCCACAGGTGAGCTGCCACATTGCAGAGCACAAACAGCAGCTGCCACCTGTGGTGGCCATCCTGTTCCCGCCGCACCTGGCAGCCACCCCATGCCACGATCAGTGAGGCATCAATATCCCCAAAGTCCAATATCCCTGGTGGTCCAGTGGACCACATGGAGCCCGATCATGGGTGGTATTCCTCATCCCCAAGTCCAAATCCCTGGTGATCTAGTGGACCCCCCACCACCCGCCCACTGGCCCCACCACCTCCCCCGTCAGCGGCGGAGGCAGCCTCCACCCTTCTGCCACCTTGCTGCCCACCAACGACAGCTCAGTATGGCTGCCGCCCATTGGTTGGAAGCATGAGCCAATGGGTGTGCAGCCATCTCAGTCTGTCAGATATGTGATAGATTCGTTCTAATATCTGGACGACTATTATAGTATAAACACCGCCCATTGGCTCATGCTCTGAACATCAGGCGTTCAACTCACTCTCGAGCTTATCGATCACAGGCGGGGTGGCAGGCGAATTGGTACCGCCGGCTGGCAGGGAGGCGGGGTGGTGGGGCTCGAGTGGGCGGGTGGGGTGGGGTCACTAGATCACCAGGGATTTGGTACTTGGGGGGTCATGCCACCTGCAATCGGCTCATGGGTCCACTGGACCACCAGGATATTGGACTTGGGAGGATACCGATGCCTGCGATTGGGCTAATTGCAGTCCACTGGACCACCAGGGATATTGGACTTGGGGAGGATACAGTTATGCAGCGATTGGAGCTATTGTGGTCACTGGACCACCAGGGATAGGGGCGTTCTTTGTCCCTTACAGGGTGTCCCGATCGGGCTGCAGGGGCGTCGGTCCCGCGTGCTGCTGCCTGGCAGGCGCCAGGCGCAAGTCATGCGGGATCGGCGCACCTGCATGCTAATGGCATGCAAATGGGGCTGTAATCAGATGCAAATGGCCCCTGCGCCTTTGTATAAATTAGGCCCCATTTGCATGTCTCCTTGAATATCGTGAGAGTGCTGTGCATGGCACAATGGCACTTGCACCACTGCATTTCAATGCTCCACTCTGACCACTTGTGCTGGCGCAGTTCCACTGCACCATGCACAGTGGGGTAGCCAGGTGCGATATTCAAAGCAGTTGCGCCACAGCACAACTCCACTGAATATCACCCGCCACACCCCTGCACAACAAATTTGAGCAGCGACAGGCTTGAAAGCCACAGCCTGGCACAGTTTGAATATCTGGGCCATGATATTTTCAAATCTGTGCCAAAAGGTGATTTCACAGTCGCTCTGCAAAATCATGTTTCAGGCTACAGTACATTTAAAAATTTTCATCTACCAGGTTCATGAGGTGGGGCCATAAGAAGACTACATTGAAAATTTGATGGAAAATATGGTAAGATGACCAACTTATGAGTGAACATTGAAATATTTCAATGTTCGCTCATAACTTCACTGATTTTCAGTATTTTTCCACTGAACTTTCAGCGAGGCCTTTTAGGATCCCACCTCATGAACAATGCAGGTGAAATGTTTTAAATCTGTGCTGAAGAGGATCTAGCAGTCGCCCACAAAAGTCACATTTCACATGGGATTTGCACATTTTCACCTACCATGTCTATGTGGTGGGGTCATAAGGAGGTCCCAAACTCTGGAATTCAATGCCTCATCAAATCAGGCACTCCCCTCCCCGTGGTCCATCTCTTCTTCCTTCCTCAGCTTCGTCTCCCAACCTGCAACTGTCCCTAATCCCATTATCCCTCCCTGCTATTTTCCACCCTGACTGCCTAGCACTTAACATAAGTTACCCTCAATCATGTGTCATCACATTTTCTGTCTGTATTGTACTGTAATGCCTCCCTTGCCTCCTGCAATTTCTTCCCTTATGTGTATCCAGTATTGTTCACACTGCTGTACGTTGTATTGTTTACCTACTGTGCTTAATATGGTTCCTAAATATTGCTACTATGCCTATGACAGGGGCCTAATTTGTTGTATTATTTATGTCCTGATTTTCTATTTTATATGTTCTTTATTGCCAATGTATATGTATTAAGATTTTGTGCTCCCATGTTTTCCCTTCCCCAGGACACTCTGTGAGATGAGTAATTTTGTATTGTTCAGTGTGCCTTTCCTGGTGAATCTTTTCAATAAATAAAATAGGAAGAGCACGCTGAAACTATGGCATAAAGCTATGGTAAAGGACCAAGTTATGAGAAATATTTCAATGTTCACTCAGAACATAACTAATTTTCAATATTTTGACTGAATCTGTCAACATATCCATCCTCCTCACCTCATAAATGTGAAAGATGTCATTTTAAAATCCTGGATTCGAGATGTGCTGCACTTGTAGTGCGTAAATGACGCTGTGGCCATTATGCTACAAATGCCACATGTCATGTTTTATAAGATGTCATGAAATGACTATCTTGAACATGCGATGTCAGAATTTAAAATACATAGTAACTCTTAAGAAATGTTGTAGTGTTGACCTTTACCCCACTGAGTAGTCATTTGTGATCCCTTGCTGGTGGGTTGAGTTTGGGGGTGAGCTCAGTAAGCCAGTTGGATGGGACAAAGATGGAGACAGCACTGTCATGTGAAACCACAACCCAGCCTGGGAAGAGAAGATGCAGGGTTGCACACATGGGCCCAAATACCATATAGTAAAGAGAACTCTTCTCTTGGCATAGGGCTCCCACATCTCTGCTCCCATGGGCACCAGTTGATCCCGCACTTCTCGCTGACAAATTGAATCTTGCCCTGTGCATCTGTATCTGTATCTGTGGCCACATGGAAGTGCTGGGCCCAGATGGCCCTGTGGTTCTGCAGCCCACCACACAGCTCCATGATTCTTGACATCCATTGAAGCACAGAGGTGTGGGCCTACAGAACCACACACTTCATAGGCAGACAGAGTCTTCTCTTGGTGCAGGGCCCTCTGCATCTGTTCACTCAGGTCCTGAAGAGACCTGAATGAATGAGATATGATTCTACTATCTCGAAAAGAAAGGATATTCTTTGCAAAAAAAAAACTGTGTTACTGCACCAGTTTGGGTTCAACTTAATGCACAAAAAGTAGGAAACGTGCGTTAGGGTTTCCAACTTTACTCCCTCCTCCCAGCAGCAAATGACAAGACCACACAAGCAAACACAGCCAGCCATCATCAGGTAAAACAAACAACATACAACTGTTTCCAGATGACACAAATGCAGTAGCACTGATGTTCTATCCTGTGCTTATGCAGTCACCTGTGCGCTTGTGTGTTGCATAGTGTGTGCATACATCTGGCTGGCTGCAGAGGAGCCTGCACTTCTGAAGACAGAAATACTGTTGGAATGTGGTTTCATTGTTTCAGCAGCAGATCTAGAAATTTTTCAAGGAGTCTAGTTTTGTTTAGCAATTTCCCAGAAAAGTAAAATGTTACCTTTAAAGCCCAAATTAGGTTGAAACAGTTGCTTTTTGCTGGCCTAACTGAGTAGCGGTATGGAAACAGTTGTATGTTATATGTTGTTTGTCTTATCTGATGATGGCTGTCTGTGGTTGCTTGTGTGTCTTGTCCATTTGCTATATTATACATACTGGCCAGGATTTTCAAACTGAGCCCAGAAAGGGCGCAAGTGTTTGCTCACGAACTGAGCTGCGCTGAGCAAAAGTGTTATATTGAAATGAAATGCACAATGCGCATCCTGTCTGAATATAGCAACAAAATGGCAGGCGGCACACATGGGGCTAACAAGATGCACAGGTGTGCATCTCAGGTGGTCCGAATACCTGGAATGGGGATGAAGTGGGCCCAAATTCCAGATATTCAGGACCGTGACATGCAAATGGAGCCATTATGCATACAAGGTGCAAATGGGACCATTTGCATGTCATTATGACTCATTGCATGTCTGGGGCAGGAGATGCACTAGCAACATAAGCCAGGCACCCTACAAAGTCCATGTGGAAAAACACTACAGCCCCTGATAAGTCTAGTATCCCTCCTCCCAGCCCGACCGTGTCATGTAATAAAAGGATCCATCTTAACCCTGGAGTCTAGTGGCCCCTCCCAGCCCTGATTATAAAATAAATGTAATGCAACCCATTTCCTTGGTAGTCAAGTGGTACCCCTCATCCTGAACCCTATCCGAGCAGAAATGTAATGCAAGCGTTCTAGTAGTGTAGTGGTATCTCCTCCCAGCCCGATTGTAACATAAAAACACATCCCAATATTTTCCTGGTAGTCCAGTGGACTCCCCCACCCACTAAAGGCACCCCACACCCCACCCCGCCTCCCCCATCCCAGCATGCCACTGAGTCTGGCGGGTAGCAAACCCACCGACACACTCCACAGCTTACAGTAAGCACTTCAATACCATTTGGCTATTCTTGGGAAGGGCATAATTATCCACTCTGCTGGCATCCACAGTAAAGTTTTTTTGACTTTTATCATGCTTGCATCTTGCTTTATGTATGAGGTTCTACAGTGATGGTGTAGCCATGTTGCCATCTGCTTTTATGGCTACTACCCAGCCACCATTGGTGGACACTGTCGACCAATGGGCTTACAGTGTATTGTAAGCCCATTGATCAACAGTGTCGGCTAATGGTATTGCAGTGTTTTTACTGTAAGCTGTCATTCAGTGACAGCTCAGTCGGCAGGCAGCTGTGGAGGTGTGGGTGGGTTTTGCTGCCCTCCAGTTTCAGTGGCCATGCTGGGATGGGGGAGTGGGATGGGGTGGGGTGTGGGTGCCTCAGTGGGTGGGGGTCCTCTGAACTACCAGGGAAATATTGGGATGTGTTTTAGGCTATCATCGGGCTGGGGGTTACCACTACACTACCAGGGACATTTGCATTATATTTCTGCTTTGGACGGGGTTCAGGGATGGAGGGGGGTACCACTAGACTACCAGGGAAACGGAGTTACATTACATTTATTTTACGATCAGGTCTGAGAGGTGGGCCACTAGACTACCAGAGCTAAAAGGAATCATTTTATTATATGACATGATCGGTGCTGGGAGGGACACTAGACTACTAGGGACAGAGAGGATGCTTAATTTCTTTATCGATTGGGGCTGGAGGGGTAGCCACCCAGGGCTGGAGGAGTAGGGTGTGTTGCGCTGTGCAGTACAGCAGCCCACCTGTGGATGACTACAACTAAGACATAGTTCTTCCATGCCTAACTTTGCGTGCGCATCTCCGAGATGTGCAGGCAGCTGCACCGCACATCTCGGCTGAATATTGAGATGTGCCACATATGCAAGGGAACGCTCCTCCAGATGCACCGCATATATTATCTTTGCTTACGAGCATCCAGAATTGCATGGTGCATCCCTGCCCTTTGAATATGGCCCAGTGGCATATTTTGCCTTTGAATACCTGGGCTATTATATGTAATGTGTTACATATAAAATAAGTAATGAAATCTTAGTGATCTGATTGACTAAGAGCATCACCTAACTGTCTGGTTATCAGAGCATGCCCAGATGGTTCAGAATAAATGATTGTTTATACTTCAAAAATCACTTTAGGACCTATTTTATGTAAGAGGAATAACACACTCTGAGGTGTCCCAGCAGGCTGATATACAGATTTATTGGATGATTGAAGGCATTCTGCATACACCTCGTGCTCATAACAAATCCAAGGTATCCGTATATCAGAGCATGCCCGGACACATTGGTGTTATTCTACTATATATATATATATATATATATATATATATATATACATATATCTATATATAAGTATATATTGTCTTGGTGTAGGCCACAGTAATGACAAGCGAGAAAGCAACTGGAATATATATTCTATATAATTCCTTCTTCATATGTCTGCATATGTTTCTTCACTGACATGAAGGACTTTGCCACGACCCCATGAAGATACTACTCACTTTTAAAGTCTGCCTTGAGTATGCAGCTGTGGTTGGGCCACCAAGATCATAAGATTGACTCCGACCCTCCTAGCTTGCTTTACTACAAGCTTCCATTCTCTAGAGACAAGCACTGGAAGCTAGTGTTTCGCTGCTGCCATTCCAAAGGCAAAAGCCAGAAATTCAAGAGCCCTTACTTAATAAATAAAATTCCATGGCTATTCACAGTGATGACGGCTCAGTTTACATTGAGAGTTGATAGTGGTTTCTTTTAGCAAAGGGGCTTGAGGAGACTGCAGGATGAAGGAAGACCAAGACTGTTGATTAAGTAGTATTGAGTCTACAACAAAAAGCAGAGATTCTATACTGGCTGCAAATTCACTTATGACAAATGCAATACTATAATCCCAACAAGGAAACAGAAGCTCCTGAAGTCTGGAAGTTCTGTGGCAACAGAAATGCACCGCAGAGTGAGGAATGTCATGCTAAGAGAATTTCTGGGAGGAGGGCACAATTAAAACCTAGTCTGGGAAAAACCCTAAATTACACTTCTATAGCCTTTCTCAGTCCAAAAGCATTGCTTTGATGAAAATCTGGTCTATGGGCTTGATGCTCCAATAAGATGAGGTTGAATAATTATTTTTTTAACTTTCTATTCTCTCCATTCCTGGCTCCTGAAATACACATTACTAAACAACCATGAAGAACAGGCTTGCCTCTCAAGTGTTTTGCATTAGGTGGAACATTTTTTAACCATTAAAGTTTCCTTGGTCTTGAACAGAGAAGGTGTTGCCTTACATTCTATACTGAGATTTAGGAGCAGAAATTGTTACTACAGTGCTGTGCTAAATTAACCGTAAGCCTTAGAAATGCAACAAACCATTTATTCCACCTGTATTCTGACTGTTCAAGGTCAGTATGACATATGATTGGTAGTCATTGCTCTCAGATGGTCCTGGACTGGATACGCACAGAGACTGATCACATGAGGTAGATTAATTTGGCTATACTAAAATGAATATATTTAAGAAGATCATTTCAAGATGCTAATCTAATCTCACTGAGCGGTTGTTAAGGCTAGTAGTCCATCTGGATGTTAATGAAAATAAATAGAATCACATCTCCAACTCACAGAAGTGCCAGCACAGTAGGTAGCATGCTCACCTCTGGTGCTGGAAGATCAAATGGCTGTAGGTTATAGCCACATGCCAGGAACTTGTGGTAATATCCATAACTGACACTGTAGTGCAGTATGGAGAGGTGCTGCACTGGTGAGGTGCTCTCCTTCAAATGAGACATTTAGCCATCTCAGGTCACTGTCCAGGTGGAAGTAAAAGATCCCATGGCACTTAGTGAAGTGAAGAAAATCAGGGATTTTCCTGTAGTATGGCCAACCTTCCCTACCAGTTCCATACAACCCACCCCACAGGCTGCACCGAAAACAAGCTATAACAGCTTAGTGTGCCTTTCCTGGTGAAAAAATTTCAAATAAGTGTGTATGTCTGAAACTGGTTATTTTGACTCTAAAACCTACTACTGCTTATTTTGTTTCAAGGGCTAGTTGAAGCAACAGTTCCCTTACTCTTAAAGAGCTAGTATACTGCTGGCAGAAAATAGTATTTTTAACAGCAGCCATATGTTACTTGCTATATAGGAAATATTTTACCTTTTCCCTTTCCCTTTCCTAGATTTTTAACCTGACAGCACTGCACTAGGTGTGATATGTGGAACTGCACTCTACCTTGGGTTGACATACCTAGTTCCATTCCTTCAAACCTCATCAACATTGTGACCTCACTGACTGTGGTATTACAACTGACCAAGAAAAGTCAATCATCTTCCAGACCAGTCACCTGTGATGTCCCAATGAGTGATGTCACAATGATGATGAGGTATAATTCAGTAACAGAACTAGATATATCAGTACACACAATCCAGCTAGAGTACTGCATCACATCACAACTAATACTAAGAGGTAGAAACCTTCCATTAGCAAATGGAAAACAAAACAAAAATTCAGAAATAAAAGAAAACTGAATACTTTTAAAATTAATAACATGTTCTTTGTGCTATTGTTGGTGCTGCTAGTTCTTTAAAGTACCCTTAATGGGAGGATTACAGCCTAAAAGTTCAACATATTTCTCTTGCAGACTGTAAACTTTGAACCCTAAGTTCCATGTAAAATATTTTTCAACTTGTTCTCCATTCTGCTTCTGTTCCTCTCTCTAGGGCTGTGCCTTGACATCCTACCCCATCACTCCACCATTCCTGGCCCTGTAGTGTGTTCCCCACAGTTAGCCCACGGGATGGAGACTGATCCTGGTGGTAACCATAACAAGTCTGGAGCACTGCCCAGTCAGTGGTGCGGGGCCTGCAGGATACCGAGTTCATTCAGCAGCCAGCCCTGGTGTTTTCCCATATCTGGTGCCCTAAGGATGTTTCACACCATGATGGGGCTTCCCACCAATGTCAGAGACGTTTCCTTCCCATCTGTACTGCCCCTGCTGCACTCCCATGGTCATCCAGGGGCAGTGTGTAGCAGGAGCTCAAACTCTCCACTGAACGCAAGTGAGTACCTACTTGGATGCTCAACTTTCCTCTCCCAGCTGACCCTCCAGTGCTCTGAGCTTGCTCCCAAACTCGGGTCATCAGTGTTATAAAGTGGTATTGCTTCCACTGCACTGATAAGCCTAAGTAAAATATTTTTATATGCACTTTACACTCCTTTGGCCAGGGCAGGTTCAGGCTCCTTCAGCCTTGCCCCACTGTCCCCACTGTCCCTCACCTCCCTAGGGACTTTGTTCTGGCAGTGGGAGGGTGGGGATCGGGGCAGAGCGTCATGTATGCCAACCATGCCACCATTTTCCACTGTTTTTCTTCCAGTTCCCTTTGCTGGGGTGCTCATGTTGGCATGTATGCATGGATGCACACCACAGGGTCCCCAGCACCTCCCATGTCTGCCGCTCCTGACTCATACTGCCACCAGACCTCCACACAGTGGCAGCCATTTGGTGGAGCCAGAAGTCCTCGCCCATGGGAGAGGAGAGCAGCCCTCAGGCACTCAGTCTTCTACCCCCATCCAATCCCTGGTGACCCGTGCTCATTCCCAAACACGAGTCACTGGCATGGAGTGAGGTATGGTCTCCAGGGCCTCAGTCCTCAGTGTCACCAGGCTGGTTAGGCACAAAATATTTGTTACTTAATTTCAAATCATATTAAGTGTGTTTCCTTACAAGAAAACTTTTCCAGTTGTGTGTCTTTCCAAGGATGGAAACAGTTAAATGACACAAGTGTAACAATTACAAGACAGGCTGTTGATTTTGTCATCAGCTGCTATTAGTTATCCAGATTTCACGTACTCTGTTTGTCCATTTTGGCTTGCTTCCCTGTAACAAATACAGAACTATCTGAAACAGATAATTTTAAGAAAAAATGTGTTGTGTTACATTTATGTCCAGCTCACAACTGCTTTAATATAGCAGCTTCAAGAAACACCTGATGATGTCATAGTTTACTTGGGCCTTGGTTTCATGTTTCAAGTTGAACTTGATCCTCTGGTGGCATACTGACATATAAAGATGCATATTAGGTACTGTGTTTTAAAGAATAGCACAAAATACACATTTAGTATCAACAAAGTTGCCCATTAAGGACATATTAAGGTGTCTGTGCAGCTGGTAGCACATCTCCTCTATGCAAGAAGGTCCTGGGTTCTGGCCCACACCAGGACTTAGTCTCATACATAAACATAAAAGGGGATAAGGAGCAACCTGAGAACTAGAGGTGTGTCAGTCTGACCTCTAATGTAGGTATGCTGATAGAATCACTGATCAAAGAGGACCTCGTGAGACGACCTAGACAGCAATGGACTCCAAGACAGTAAACAGCACAGTTTCATGGTGGGAAGGTTTTGTCTGACTAACCTGACAGTTTTCTTTGACTGGGTGACAGGGAAGTAGACAAAGGCCATGCTGTGGCTCTGCTGTACTTTGACTTCAGTGAGGCTTTTGATTTGGTACTGCACAAGAGATTGCTGAAGAAGATGGAAGAAGATGGAAGACCTGGGAGTGGCTAAGACCATAGTGAACTGGGTGGGTAATTGGCTAGAAGGAGATAGCAGATGGTGGTGGTCAATTGGTTAAATCAGAGGAGAGGGAGGTTACAAGAAGGGTTCCAGGGATCTGTCCTGGGTCCAGCCCTCTTCAACATGTTCATTAGTGATATCTGTGAAGGAATCTGGGGCAGGTTGTTTTCTTTTGCACATGACACAAAACTATGCTGGGGAGTGGATAGTGAAGATTGAATAAGGGATATGCAGAGAATTTACAAAATCTTGAGGGGTGATCAAAGGTCTGATAGTTAGAATTAGTACCCGTCAACTGAGCACCCCAGAATAAGCACTATCTGGCCTTCAGTCTGGTTAAGCAGCTCACATGGACAGTAAGATTGGGGATTTACAGCACTAGCTGAAAGCACCCCCAGTCACTGTCCTTGGTGCTGAAGGTGTAGAAGAGCACCAGAATCCAGGATGCTGGTTGAGTTGCTTGTGGTGTGGAGGGCTGGGCACTGAGCAACTCTGCCAGCACCCATGAAGACCAGGGTTCTAATCCTGCTCTCCAATATTTTAGCATACTGGGGACTTAGAATTTTTTACATTGTGCCGTATCTGCCCTAAAATTTTAACTTTCCCGGGATCCGCTCCCCTCAGAGTGAAAATCCAATAGAGCAGGAAGCGCGGTGGGCAAGCCCTGCAAAAAAAAATGGTGTATATTTTACCGTGCACACCATGCAGACACTATTCTTGTTGGCACTCTTCAGACCCAGTGCCATTAAAATTCAATGCCAAAACATGCAAGATAATGCACCTAGGAAAAAGAACCCCAAGACAGAATACTGGATGAGCAGGAGAGACTTAGCACTACAGATGAGGAACAGGATCTGGGACTTATCATCTGTAACACCCTTAAACAAATAAGCCAGTGCAACAAGGCCTATAGGAAGGCTAGCAGGATGCTGGATATATTGGGAGGGTATTGATAACAGAACAAAAGAGGTAATACTTCCTCTCACAGATCCCTGGTGAGGCCTCACCTGGAGTACTGTGCCCGTTTTGGAGTCCTCACCTCAAAAAGGACAAGGATAGGTTGGAAACTGAGCAGCACAGAGTAGCAAAATGATTCAGGCCAGCAGGGCAGATCCTATGAGGAGCCTCAAGGCACTAAATATGTACTCACTAGAATCCAGAAGAGAGAGGGAAGATATGATAGAGACCTTCAAATTCCTCAAAGGAATTCAACTGTGGGTAACTACTCACTCTGAATACTAACTCATGGTCATGTGGACACAAATGGAAATTAACAGAAGGGATGTTCAGAAAGGAGGAGATTGCTCATCTCCAGGCTGAGTTGGCCAGGATTTGGGGACCTCCTCTCCCACCCAGCGACCACCAGGGCCACTGCCATTGCCTCAGAGGTTGCCAAGAAAAGGAGTGGTTGGACCACAGTGGGCTCAGGTAGGGTGAGGTGGTGGAACAGAGGTGCATCCCTCAGTTGTAACTCTCCACAATTCATATGCCATTCTGGCAAAGTGTGGTTCCTCCATGGAGGCACCTGCAGTGGAGACCAAAGAGGATGCTGGGAACCTCCACAAAGGAGACCCACAGGAGGGTGACATGCACCAACAGGGAAAGAAAACTCCTGGTAGGGGACTCCCATTGTTAGGGGGTAGAACTGGGGGAGGAAGGGAGAGAGGTAAGGTGCCTGCCTGGTGCCATGGCTTGGAGGGACAGGGCGAATCCTCAGGATCGCTGGAGCAGCTACATGGGGAGGAGCTGGATGTCATTGTCCACCTAGGGATGAATGACCTGGCTGAGAAAGGGACCAGAGCAGTGCAGGAAGAGATTGTGGAGTTGAGGAGGGGCCTTAGACAAGTAGCACATATGGTAACCTTCTCAGAGGTGCTGTCTGTCCATGGCATGGATGAGGCTAGGATGCTCCATGCCATGGGATTCACTCAGTGATTGAACAACTGGTGCAGAGCTCAGGAATTTGGCTTAATTGGGACTGGGGTCCACCTGAGTGAAGCAGGCCTATACTGGCATGATGGTCTGCATCTGTTCAGGAGGTGAACCAGGATCCTAGGTGATAGGTTTAAATGCTTCATTGGCAAGCATTTAAACTAGTCAAGGAGGCACTGAAAGCAGCAAGGAAATCCTATCCCCCACAAAAATCAGGGTAGTAAGTGAGGTAAACACCAAGACAGAGATGCCAATAGGAGAAGGGCAGGGGTAAATGGAGAAATGACAAAGGCAATAAGGACAGGATGGGGCAAAAGGGTAAGGCCATCAAGAAATGGAGGGTAATGAGTACCAATGCCCATAGTCTGAGCAACAAGCTCCCTGAACTTGTGGCCTTGATGGAAGAGGGATGCCTGGATATCGTAGCAGTCACAGAAACATGGTACACAGAGAACCATGACTGGGATGTTAACATACCAGAGTACACAACCTACAGGAGAGTCAGGAGGGAGAAGAGGAGGAGTAGCTCTCTATGTAAGGAAGGGATAAAAGCAATGGAACAAAAGAGTAAACAGGGAGGAGAGAGGCACTGTGGGTCACCTTAAAGACTGGAAATGGCACCACAATCCGCACAGGGGTTGTATACAGACCCCATGTCAGGAGAGGAATGGACAAGGATATGATAGAAGGCATCCTTAGGATGGCAGAGAAAGGGAGATACTGTTGATGTTGGACCTGAATATGCCAGATGTTAACCAGAGCACTAATTTTCTGCAGCCACATCAAGAGCAGGGCCATTCTCAATGCCCTACAGATGGCATGCCTCAGACAGCTAGTTTTGGAACCCACTCATGAGGGAGCAATCTTAGACCTCGTACTTTCAAATGAGGACAGTGAGAGGATCTCAGATCTAGAGTGGGTAGCCATTTGGGAACAAGTGACCACCAAACAGTGTGGTTCATGATAAACTCAGCTACAGGGTCAAGCCATACAAAAGTGGGGTACTGGACTTCAGGAGGGCTGACTTTGGCAAGATGGAAGAGTGCCTTAGAAAGCACTAGCAAACAGGCTAGAAGGAGGGATGTAGCAACAATAGGGAAACATCAAAACTGCCTTCACAGAGGCAACAAACCTTGTGTGAAGCAAATAAACAAATCAAAATAAAAGAAAAAGCCACTATGGTTCTCAAAAGAGGTGGCAGGGAAGGTTAGGAGAAAAGATAGCATTTAGGAAGTATAAGAAACAAAGAAGGAGCAGGACAGAGAACTGTACCAGTTAAGGCAGAAGGAAGCAGGAAGGAAAGTCAGAATAGCAAAGGCCCAAACTGAGGAAAAGATAGTCAACTCGGTTAAGAAGGGATAAAACCTTTATAGGTTCATCAGGGACTGTAGAAAGACAAAGGGAGGGATAGTGAGGCTGAATTGAAAGGACAGTGGGTGGGCAGAGAGGACAGTGAAAAAGCAGGGATACTGAATGAATACTTCTGCTCAGTATTCACAAAGAGAGGAGGGAGGTGCCTAATCCAATTAACAGAAGCACTCTGGATGGGGTTGATCCCAGTCCCTTCACAGAAGAAAGGGTTCTGAAAGAACTCCTAAAACTGAAGGTGGACAAAGCAATAGGACCTGATGGAATTCACCCAGAATTCTAAAAGAATTAAGGGAGAACTAGTGACACCACTGACTACCCTTTTAACAAATCATGGGAGAATGGTGTGGTACCTGAGGACTGGAGGAAGGCAGATGTGATTCTCCTTCACAAAAGTGGGAGCAAGACAGAGGCAGAAAACTACAGACCTGTCACTTTGACCTCTGTGGTAGGGAAAGTGATGGAATCACTTCTGAAGGAAAGAATTGTTGAGTACCTAGAGGCCAGTGGGGCACAGGACCCAAGGCAGCATGGGTTCACAGCAGGAAGGTCATGTCAGACAAATCTAATTGATTTCTTTGACTAGGTGACCAAAGTAGAGACCAGGGAGGAGGCTGTGGACATGGTCTACCTAGACTTTAGCAAGGCATTTGACACAGTCCCACAAAAGATTAATAATCAAATTAACCAGCCTGGGAGTGGGTCCCAGGGTGGAAACCTGGGTAAAACATTGGCTGGACATCAGGACACAGAAAGTAATTGTAAATGGAGTCCACTGGGCATGGCCAACAGCCGAACCGAATGGACGCTTAAACGCCTAGCTCCTGAATGTAACCCCCAAATCCTGCATCCACGGATTCATTCCTGTGCAACGGTATAAGATAAATGCTCAGAACTTACCGTGGTCGCCCCGTATCTGCTTTCTCGACTGAGCGCAAAAATAAACGCAGATTCGATTACAGCCGATAACCTGTGTTCTGCTCTGCCACGCCTAAAAAATATAAAAATTCCTCAGTATGGAGCTCTGTCTCTCCCGACGGCATCTGAAAATAATTTATTAGATATACGCAATGTTTGCCAAAATCCTACATCGCATGGACAGACTGGACGTAGCCACAAAGAAGAACACAGAAGACATTGTAGATCTTTCGTAATGGGCTTGTATTTCCAAGCATAAGCTAGCAGGGGTTGAAGATGGCTGGCGCCAAGGCCGGGGCTAAGCTACATGATCAGGGGCAGTTAATTCGCCATCTTTGGGCCCGGTGGAAGATCTTGAAAATCGCAGCTATCGGAACAACCTCAGGTTTGTTGGGTCGGAGGGCTCGCGAGGGAATGATGCTATATTTTTCTACAACAAGAGCTTCCCCATTGTTGGACTGTCGGTGTGAGACCCGTGGGAGTTTGACAGAGCACACAGAACCCTGGCTCCGTGGCCAGCTCCGGTGGCGCCTCATACTATCTTAGCCCGATTTCTCCAGTTCCAGGACCGTGAATGGGTTACCCAGCTGGCTCGGCAGAAGAAAGAACTCTTTGGAAGGGCATAAAATTCAAATTTTTGCTGATTACTACTTGAGGAGGTTACTAACAGGTGAAAGGCCTTTACAGCTGCTCTAGGTGTGTGTGCTGAGCTGGTCTCGACTCTCTCTGCGTTACCCTCGTCTCTTTCCGAATTGTGGTTAATGGGTCACCACGGTCTTTGACAACCCGGCATCTGCTGAGGACTTTATAGCATCTCAAGCTCCTAAATTGAATTGGGGTAATTATGTAACCCGGTGCTGGGGCCCTGCTTGCTCACTCTGCCCCGATGGACACTGACAAACCTATGACCTTCGATGCTCCAGCAGCTTCTCTTCCCATGCAGTTAAACAACCTTGACCCCACTCAGACATCTTTTCAAAATCTCCTGGTGGTAAAAAAAGAACAGGAGAAGGGCGAGGATTGAAGGAGGGCACGAGATAAAACTCCACAGCTCCATTCTAGAAGTAGAAGCCAAGTGGTAGCCTGATCCCAATGTTTCTCAGATTCACTAATCCCGGATATGAGCAACAATCAATATAAGGTACTGATGGATCTCCTACTGAAGGTGTTCCTCATGACCTGCCTCTCCCTCCCAGACGCTCCCGCCGGAGGGCTCAAAATCTTCAGCTGCAAAGCATCTTCTCTGGGCTGAGGAATCAGCTGGCACTCCCTGGAAGACTCTGTGACCATGGCAGTTGTGCCAGTTCTGGAACTAACCTCAGGCGATATGGCTACTCCTCTCCTGCTGCTGACTCAGTAGGCTGACTGCTGCCACCATATTTTTGTTTTGTTTTCAATGCCATGCTTGTCTGTGGATAAAGCAGCCTTCTCCTCTAATTAGGATGAGACCCACGAGCCCCAAGTTAAAGGGGACCTATCGCTCAGAGGATGGCTATGATTGGCCCTTAGGTCCATACTTGGTCATTTATCCAGGGTCTTTTGCTTGTTCACTGCTGTTTCATGGTGCCGATCAGGCTCTTTATGTGTTAGCCTCTGCTGTGATGCTTGAGGAATTGGGGATGCAGGGTGTTGCCCATATCTTAGTTGGGCCCATGCATACCTGTTCTTGGCAATACCTTAAGCGCCTAGAGGGACTGGGGTCGGCCTTTATCACTTCCACTTACTAGTATGATGGATGACAGCCTATTAGGCCATTGTTGCTTGGAAGCTTCATTTATTTATTTTTTTTCCTTTCCCTATACATTTCTTTTTTTATTGGGGGTTACAAGGAGAACTGATTTACTTTGTTTAAGATGGGTTCCTGATTGAAGAACTTCACAGTGCGGCACCTACCGATAAGAGGGGGTTTCTATACTTTTCATAAAATTTGGGATAGAAGGTGAAGGACTTCATACGAGATCAGGAAGGAGATGGATTATTGCAGAAGCTGAAACCCCTGAGGGCCCCTTGGTCCTGGCTAACATATACGCTCCCAATCAGGATTGCCCGCAATTTTTTCGCACAGTTAATCAGGCCATGTTGGACTTCAACAAAATAGAGCCCCAATACTTTTAGGAGAGGATTTAATTTAACATTAGATCATACTATAGATAGAAGCAATAAATCCCTGAACCCCATAGACAGGCTAGGAGAGCAGAGAAACTAATGTCCGAACTCGGATTACTGGATGCTTGGAGGACACTACACCCAGGAATGCATGATTATTCATGTTTTCCCCAACCCACGGATCATCCAGCAGGATAGATCTCTGCTCTCATATCTTCTGGGTTATACAAAGGTGGTTAGGGCCTTGATGCACCCAATTTATGTTTCCGATCATGCTCCTCTGGAATTAGTTGTCAAAAGGGACATGATCCTACCAGTCCCATTCATGGCGTTTAGACCCTCTCCTGCTAGAAGATGCAACCTTTTAGATTGGATTGGCCAGGCAGTAGCAGAATACTGGATGACGATGACAACGGGAGGTATCAGACTCTACTGTATGGGAGATTTTAAAGCTACCATTCGGGTAGGATAATAGCTTTTGCTGCTGCCAGGAGGCACCGCCAGCAGCTGATCAGAGGGCCTTGAGAAGCAACTATACAATTTGGAATCCCAATACAAAGCCCTTAAAAATCAATCCCCGCTTTCAGTTCTGTTAGTGCAATTAGCCAGCACACAAATCTCCCTTAACACCCATTTATCTCGGCAGGCTGAGCTAAACCTCGAACATGTGCGCCATGCTTTCTGGGAAGGGGAGAAAAGGCCAGTAAGCTATTGGCCTACTGTCTTAAATGCCAGCAAGCCTCAAGGTGATACATGACACTGGTAGACACGATAGGGATCTCATGTCGATTAACTCTGGGATAAATTTAATCATGTCCCAATTCTATGAAAATTTATATGCTTCTCCAAACCCCTGATCCAGCTAAGATCCAAGCTTTCCTATCCTCACTACCCATTCCCAGAATTTCCGGTTGTGATACTAAACTGTTAGAAACCCCGATAACAACTGAAGAAGTTAATCAGGCAATTCACTCTTTGAATCCACGTAAACCCCAGGGAAAGATGGATTGCCTATTGATTTGTATAGACTCTGGGGTGTTAACCTGGCCCCTTATTTGGTTAAGGTATTCTGACATTCTTTACTAATGGACATCTGCCCCTCCATGAGAGAAGCCATTATTACAGTGCTTCCCAAAAGGGAAAGATCTATTGTCACCAGGTAGTGATCATACATCTCTCTAATTAATGCAGATGCCAAGATGGCCAAGGTTCTTGCTGGCCAGCTTGAACCCCTTTTGCAGGGCTTGGTTAATCCATCCCAAGCGGGCTTTGTTAAGGGCCATCTGGGGTCGGACCACCACAGAACCCTAAGGTCTCTAATGCACTCTGTCAAACTCCTCACTAATCCTTCAGTAGCTTTGGCTATCGACTTTGAAAAGGCCTTGATTCGGTCAAATGGGCCTTTCTATTTCATACTCTCTCCACTATGGGTTTTGGCCCAGAATATATTGCCTGGATAAAGCTTTATATACTGCCCCCTAGCCTCTGTTTTGACTAATGGCACCATGTCTCGGCCCTTCCAATTACAGAAAGTACGAGACAGGGATGCCCTCTTTCTCCCTCCTATTCATTCTAGCTGGAGCCCTGGCCATTGCACTTAGGTCCTCCAACTCTGTCCCTGGTATTCAGGTGGGTGATGCCAACTATAAAACATTCTTATATGCAGATGATCTCCTTATTACTACGGAACATACTTCACTAGGGATTCAGACAATCTTTAGCATTTTGACTGATTTTACTAAGATATCGGGTCTAAAATTAAATCAGTCCAAGAAGAGTTTATTGCCATGGGGCTAAAATGGTCCCCTCAAGGTATAAAATACCTGGGTATTATTTTACACCCGGATCCACTTAAAATGCTTGCAGCTAATTTCAATTCCCTGATTGATACACTTAGGTAGACATAGAAAGATTGAAAGCATTGAAGCTTTCACTTGCTGGGAAAATTGATTCGATCAAAATGATGGCTGCTCCTAAGATGCTTTATCTATTGGCTCATCTACCTTTGTCTATACCCCAGAAGTAGTTTCAGAAATGGAGACCCTGATGGGCAATTTTATATGGAGGGTGCACCCTCGATATAGTAAACTTAAACCTCGCAACACTGGAAAAGGGGTGGTTGGGGACTTCCCTGGTTGCAGGTATCATATGTCCTTTGTTCTGGCTCAGACTCTGAGATGGTTTTCTAAATTTAGACAGGCCTCCCCACACTGGCTCCAGTTAGAAGCCTCCTAACTCACACTGCCTCCCCAGCGTCACCTTATATGGTAAGAAGAATTTGCTTAGGCCTTTCCTTCTATATTATTATCAGTAAAATATTGGAAGCAAGCAATGGCTCTGCTGGGCCATGACCCGCCCCTTGGGAATATATGCCTATGGGACAATCAGGCCGGAAAATATCTCATCTCCCAAATTCCCATAATAATTCATTACAAAATAAAACACCCTATATTTTCATGGAGTAAACTTACCAAGAATAAAGCTAGCAGCATATATAATGCCCTCAGAGACTCCACCTCAGATCCCTCCCAAAAGCCAGACTGCAATGGGAAAAGAATTACAGACCTCTATTTCAGAACAACAATGGGAACAAGGTTGGATACGAATCCATTTGGCCTGCGGGATGGGCGTACATGACTTATTATGAATAACACCTCCATAGATGGTGAGAGACCGGTTAAACTAGTTAAGATGGGACTCATCTCGGCTGACACTTGCTGGAGATGTGGCAACCAAGGTGCTCATCTGTTCCATATACTTTGGGACTGTCCCAACCTTCAAGCATTTCTGGCAAGCAATTCAGGACATGTGCCAACAGGTGTTCCCCAATATTGTTCCGCACCCTGCTTTACTCCTTCTTGGCTGTGGTAGCTCTGAGATGCCGAAGTGCAGTCCAGAGGCACAATGGATCACTTTGGTCGGGGCATTGGCCAAGAGACTCATACTGACGAGATGGAGAACCCTCGGAGATTCCTACTTTTCATGAGTTCCTTTTGGCTCTAGCCCAAGGGACCACATTTGAGAGGATCTCCAGCTTTGCCCAAGGTTTCTAACCTGGTATGACAAATGTTGGCAGCCTTATTTAAGGTCCAAGTATTGTCATAACACTCCTTCCAGTTCCACTTCTTAGATTTTTCCTTCATTATAAAGGTCTGGGTATTGTTTTTAGTCCCCTTTCCCTTTTCCACTCTGATCTTATCTATGCTTTTGGAAAAAAAAAAGATTGCCTTTCTGTATATAGTTGATATTACAATCTGCATGGTAGTAGGACATACCGTAGGTAGAGTAGTTAAAATATCACTCCGACCTTTTGTCATATCTTTCTTTTCTGTGTAATTTATGTATGTAGCTCTCAGGCTCTCCTCCATCTGGGGAAGCAACATTACATTGGCTTATTAACCTCTGGCTACAAGGTCTGTAATATGGAGAGTATTTTAAGTCATACCCTTTAAGGTTTGCAGCTAACTGAGAGACTACTTTGTTAATTTCATCAACTGGTCATACTAAATGTTGCGGTATGAGTCAGATCTGTATGTGCAATACTCTGCCTTTGTGTGTGTGTTCTGTCCAAGAACAATAATAATAAAAATGTTAAACAACAACAAGTAAATGGAGTCCACTCTGAAGAAAGAAGGGTTACTAGTGGGGTACCGCAGGGTTCAGTACTGGGTCCAGTCCTTTTAATGTCTTTATAAGTGACATTGCAGAGGGACCGGAAGGAAAAGTATGCCTCTTTGCAGATGACACAAAGATCTGCAACAGGGTTGATACACAAGGAAGCATGGAAAGGATGAGAAGGAACTTGGCAAGGTTGGAGGAATGGTCAGAAATATGGCAGCTAGGATTCAATGCAAAAAGTGCAAAATAATGCACCTGGGAAACAACAACCCAGGGGAAGATTACACAATGGGGGGGGGAGGTAGTAACAACAACAAAATGGAAAGGGACCTGGGTGTAATCATATCAGATGATCTTAAGGTTATCAAGCAATGTGAGAAGGCAGTAGGGAGGGCTGGGGGATACTGGGATGTATAGGGAGGCACCACTAGCAGAAAACAGGAAGTTGTTATCCTCTGTACAGACAGTTGGTGCGACCCCATCTGGAGTACTGCATCCAGTTCTGGAACCCCATCTCTGCAAGGACATAGACATGATGGAGGCAGTCCAGAGGAGGCAACTAAAATGGTGCAGGGTCTGCAAGAGAAGCCATACGAGGAGAGACTGTAGGAGCTTAGTATGTATACCTTGAGGAAAGGAAGGAGAGAGGAACATGATAGAAACTTTTAAGTACCTCAGTGGAATCAACAAAGTCCAAGAGGGTAGCATCTTTCAGAAAAGAGATGTGCAAGAACAAGGGACACAATTTGAAGATAGAGGGTGGACAGCTCAGGGGCAATGTGAGAAGTATTTTGTCACAGAGAGGGTGGTGGAGCGCATGGAAAAGCCTTCCTGAGGAGGTTGTGGGGTCTAAAACTGTGGGAGAATTCAAGAATGCATGGACAGACATAATGCAATTCTTGTTGAGGGTAGGAAGAAATAGGCTATTGGTTAACTAGGATCTGCAGCTTCTCCTGTGGGTAGGAAATGGGCAGACTAAGTGGGCCAAGCGGTCTGTATCTGCCATCAAAGTCTATGTTTCTATGTTTCTATGATGTGAGGAAGTACTTCTTTACAGAAAGAGTGGTGGAATCTTGGAATAGTCTGTCAGTCAAGGTGGTGGGTGTGAACACAATCAGGTGATTCAAACAGGCCTGGGATAGAATGAAGGAATAGTGGTTGTCCAGGGTGGCAGGACCAAGGAGGAGAATGGGAGATGACCGAGGGTTAGTATCCTGGAGCAACAATAGGTTCCAGGAGGGTTTCAGGATATAGGGAACTTGGGAAGACTAGATGGACTGCTAGTCTTTTCTGCCATCATTGTGTATGCTGGCCCCCCAAGTGCAGTGCTAGTGGAAAAGTAACAAATAAAAATGTTTCTGAAGAAAAGGTAAGTACTGCGATACTGTAATGGAATTTAAGAAGGCATGGATAGGTATAAAGGAACCTTAGAAGCAAGGAAAGGAGGTGGTAAAGCCACCCAAGTAGAGTCCATGGTGTGACAGTAGGTAGAGAACATGGGTAGACTAGATGAGCCAAGCAGTCCTTATCTGCCATCAAATTCTATGTTTCTGGCTACTTTTAAAAATTAATGACATTTTGATTTGCTGTTGGTGGCAATACTAGCTGTTTAATTAACAAGTTACACTATATTCATTCAACAAAGTTATTGGTGACCTACTTACTTTACTGTCACCCAAAACAACTTGTCAGTGGCCATGCAGTCAGCACTAGTGATGCTCAGGTGATCTGTAGCATCATTTAGATATCCCAAATAATGGCAACGTTAGGCCCAGATTTTTGTCTTAAGTGGATATTAAGGTCTTCTGGTTATTGTCCTGATACAGGAATTGGGACTATCTGGACAGATCATCTGTTATACAGCTGATATTAAAAAGCCTGTAAACTTATTGGTCAGCAAGGCCTTTACCCATTGGTAAATCATGCGATAACCCATGACTAGGAAGGGCATTTACAAAACACAAAACAAAACGTAATCATACACATTTTATGTTGCTTGCATGCATGTGCAAGAAACATAGTGCCATCATCGGAGATTTAGGAGGTGTGTCACCTCCTCCTCCAATTCAGGCAGTGTCCTGGCAGGCGCAGCCTGTAAGCCAATGCATTTGGAGCTGTCTATGACATGCTCAAAATGCATGTAACACTCTGAAAGAAGAGAGCTATGCTTGAGTGAGCAGCGATAAGAAGCTGCTCACCGCAGCCCCCCACCCGGCAGGCGTGGCGCCTGCAAGCACTGTATAGCCAACGGGGTGCCCAACCCCCGTCGGCTGAGCCTCGTAGTCTCTCCCCAGTAGTTGGTGCCCGGCTGAGGCCCACCCCAGCGTGGCAATCAGTCTTTGCCGGCAGGGGTGCCCAATCCCCGTCGGCTGAACACCAAAGTCTTTGTGCCACGCTGGGAGGCCCACCCCAGCGTGGCAACAAGTCCCTGACGTCTTTTTGTTTTACCTGTAAGACAAAACGGTCCCGTGCATCTCCCAACCCCCTCCCACAACCCGCACCCATCCACTGCGCACCCAGCCTCCCACACCCACCCAATACTTACCTGCGGACTCTGGCGCGACGATCTTGGTGGACGGGAACACGTCTGCACTCTTCAAAGCCGACCGCGAACTGAGGAAATGCCGGTAAGCTGTATAATGGGCTAGATAGGGGGTTTCAACTTTATTGCATATCTCAGCCATTTTGGGAATTTTGCACCAAATTTTCAACATGGGGTTTTGGGACCTTCTCATGAATGATGTCACTGTCATGGCGTTATTCGGACCGAAGGGTGATTTCGCCGCAGTGACTGCGAAATCACCCTTCGGGCCTGAATACCGCCATGACAGTGACATCATTCATGAGAAGGGCCAAAACCCCATGTTGAAAAAATTTGTGCCAAAATTCCAAAAATGACTGTTTTACAAGCGTCATGCTGCAGTTCCTACGAGGCTCATAAGTTCGTGAAATTTCAATATTTTCACTCCAGATTTTCAACATTGCCATTTTACCACCTTCTTATAAGTAGTACAGCTGCCATTTTAGCATCTCACCCAAAATGTGTTTCCGCCCATGTAGCACAGAATGGCGCAGTCGGTGTCTTGAAATCAATGTACAGGACAATTAAGAAAATCACAGTGACACTGTTCATGAGCAGAGGTCTTAAAATGGCTATGTTGAAAATTTGGTGAAAAAAATCCTAAAAATGACTGTTTCACGAGCATACGTTGCGCAGTTCCTATGCACCTTTCGTGGGTTTGCGAATTTTCAATATTTCCACCCAGATTTTCAACATTGCCATTTTTCACACCTTCTTATGAGTAGTATAGCTGTCATTTTCACATCTCACCCAAAACGGTTTCCGTTTCATGTAGCTTACAATGGCGCAGTCGTCGCCAGCGAACTCAGTCTATGGGACACATTAAGAAAATCACAGTGTCACTGTTCATGAGCAGAGATCTTAAAATGGCAATCTTGAAAATTTGGTGAAAGAATTCCTAAAAATGACTGTTTTACGGTGTGCGTTGCACAGTTCCATGCCTTCGTGGGTTGCGAATTTTCAATATTTCCACTCCAGATTTTCAAAATTGCCATTTTACCACACCTCCTTATGAGCAGTACAGCTGTCATTTTTCACATCCTGCCCAAAACGTGTTTCCGCTTTCAGGTAGCGCACAATGGCGCAGTCGGTGTGCAAACTCAATGTATGGGACACATTAACAAAATCACAGTGACACTGTTCATGACCAGAGGTCTTAAAATGGCTATGTTGAAATTTGGTGAAAAAATCCTAAAAATGACTGTTTCTGACAGTGCATTGCGCAGTTCCCACGCTCGTAAGTTCACAAATTTTCAATATTTACACTCCAATGACTTCCAAATACCTAAACAGCACATAGAAGCAAGCAACATTTGGCATTGACAAATGCTTGTTTAATTACTTTACATGTAGGCCTATTGTGTAATTGAAATAAGGCACTACAGGATGTGGTCATTTGGGGATTATTCACTTCTGCTATGGTTAAGTCACTTGGCTTCACCTTGTGTGACATTCCGCACAAGGCATTGGTAAATCCGTCAACCCCCACCCTGTCATGCTTCATTATACAGTTGGATAAGTTTGCAAATCACATGACAGGGTGTGCATTTCTGAGAGATACAGGCACTCCTCTATTGTGTGCTGGTGCCTGAGGCGAAAGATTGAGTTCCTGAGGCCACAGACCGAGTGCCCTTGGCACACGCTGAGCTGTTCCAAAATTTCCAATGAACACAGCACCACAGAGTATATTGCTACACTTATAAAATGATCTGGCATTGAAATGTTTGGCTAAGAATATGTAGCACCACACTGACGTGAATATGTATAGAGTATGGCAAGTGATTTGGTTCAGAGACGAGTATTTACAGTGGCCGTCTTGACCCATTGTATAAGAATACTGAAACTGCCTACAGACAGTGATTCAGAGCAGTTAAAGCATTACTGGAGGAGTATCTCTACTCATCAGATAGCGCAGTAAACTAACAGTATCTGGAAAAAATGCCCATTGACTTGAACCAGGCGCAAAATGTTGACTGTGTTATAAGTAATAAATTTAAAAGGGTGCTTTCCTCTCAGTCATCTGCTGTTCATTGCTGGCTGCCAGACGTGGACAAAAAGTTAGCCAGGAGCATGATCTTGGAGGGTTTCAGACATTTCATCCCAAAGCTGAACTTGCATTTCTTTGAGCCTTCCAGAGATAGAGTTATACTATGCAGGTATCAATACTTAAGTCTGTATATTAAAATCCAGCTGTAGCTTGCTGAAAGGCCCTTCTTTGTATTAGGCAAGGGTAGCTGGTGCATTACGAGCACAACACAGCCATGTCAGGTTTGTAGATATAATATGATATTCTCTCCATTAATCTAGATTTGTTTAAAGTCACATTGGCAATTAACCTCAGTCTGTCACGTCTCAAGCAGACATTTCTACATGTTTTTCTTTTTATAAATGGGCAAAACATACCCTGTGGTATTTCTGAATGGAATATGAGAACCACCAGTATTTAAACTGAGATAGAATAAGTGTGCTATCTAAGAATGGGAATAACAAATTGATTTGGCTACATGAAAAAATCTTCATCCTAATCCAAAATCCTGTTGAGTTTCTGTTAGCAGTAGTTAATAAGAAATGCCTTTATGCCAGAAAACCACAGTAGAGAAAGAGATTGAAGGAAAATCCAAGAAACTACAAAACTGTCAAGTCAAACTTGTGTTAATAAAACTTTTTGTTGGCTTTACTGTACCAGTAGATGGACCTGCTCTGGGAATCCGAGCCAAGATGGGGAAGGCTGGGGTTTGACTGTTCAGTGGTGGTGGTGGTGGTGGTGGGCTGAGACTCTAATAGAAACTGCAGTCCTCAAAGAAAAACATATTCCAGGACCTTGGCACTTACTTAATAGATGGTGCAAAATTGAAAACCCAGCTTTTTTTTGGGGTGGGGCAAAACCACCCAATCCCCTTAATGGGGTGCATTCATCCTAAGACCCCAATGGGTGATTGTGCAACTCCCATGCCTCCAGAATAAGCATTCATGGGTTGATGTGGGAGGAAATGTGGAAGTGCTCAATCAGATTTGGAAGGACAGACATGGGTATGTGGGGATTAGAAGCATTCTTTTAAAGGGACACTGTCAACCCTCTTAGGTCTAAACATGTCCATAGTTTAAAACAAACAAACCACATCTTATGATTGTAATATTCTGAAGAATTTGCTGATATAGCTGACAGTTTGTTCCAGTTCCTTTTTCTCTGTAAAAGTGAAAAATGGACTGCCCACCATGCTGGTGTTGCCACACAGAAGCGTGCGTGTTTACATTCCCAGATCACTACTGGAAATGAGCCTGGGCTCTGTGTGTACCTGGTAAAACATGTTTAAAATAAAATCCTTGACCAACTCCCTGCATCTTTCCCGGACTTGGGAACACCCCAACATTGTCCAGTCACCCATTATGCAGTGGGATGAGAGGAAGACAATTGCATCAAGAGTGGCTACACTGTTTGGGGTGTCCTAATGTTCAGGAAGTATGCAACAGGAAAGGATCAAGAATTTGAAACAAAAACAAGGCTGGGCACAAACACACTATTAGCATGCATTTCAGTTCTACTAAGAAAGAAGGTAAAACAACCAACAACATCAATGGATTTTAGAGAAGGTAAGCAATCATAAATAAGTGGATTTTCAACTAAAAATAATATGATGCAAAAGTGTTGACAGTGTCCCTTTAAAAGCGCCTATATGCCATATGCCCCAGCTCGGACCATGGTCCCATACCTGGCTCTAGTTTGAAAACAGCCCTGGCTTCTCGTGGTTTCTGTCACACAAACACACACACAAACGGTGAACATCACAGAAAAGATAAAAGGACAAAACACCTAGGTGCTGGTGATCTGAGTCTAATGTTGAATGGGAAAAGTCAATGTAAGGCAAGTTATGCCTTTTGCACAAAGTAACAATTCAAAGAAATATGGCTATCTTAGAAATTAGATGGCTTCTTTTGCCATCTACCAGTTAAACTAGTTTCCCATTTGTTTGCAGGAGGACAGGTACCACACAGAAAGCCACAGACATGCTAGAATCAACCTGATTTATATGATGGTAGTAACTGGAGCAAATGTACGCCAGCATCATACCACGGCAGCAGCACAGTGCACCACCATGGGGGACCAGGGTTCGTGGAAGAGTCGCATAATCCCACACCGAGGTTGGCTGGAGACCGGTGCATCACAGAAAGGGAGTTGCACAACTCCAAGGGAGGGAAGGAGGGCACAGGCTGCATGGCATTCAAGTGCCATCTTCTGTCCAAGTCAGGAATTGCATTGGTGTTGACTGTGAAGGCAGACACATCTTGACATTCCTGGCCAGAGGATGGATACAGCCGTGGCAGACCACAAACTTAACAGGGACATGTGACAAATTAGAGATACAAGAATAATAATAGAGCTAGCCTGGTGGCACTGAGGGTTGAGGCACTGGACGCCATACCTTGCACCACGACGGCAACCCGGGTTCAGAGATGGACTCAGGGAGCTGGGGGTCGGCAGGGAGGGAGAGTATTGAGCATCTGGAGGACAGCTCTCCTCACCCTGGGGAGGGATTCTGGGGCTGCTCAGTGTCCTCGCGACCCCTGAAGGAGACTGGGGGTATTGCAGGATCACCAGCCAGAGCGTTGGGGCGGAAGTACGGCCAGGCGTCCAGCAGGCAGCCGTGCGCAGGCGTCCATCGCGACATTGCCTTCCCAGGGAAAACCTATATGAAAAAATCCCCAACCTCGAGGATAGGTGATGGCACCTCCACCTACTCAGCCACACTCCACCGCCAGTTGCCATCCTCTCCTGGGCCGGGCCCAGCCTGGCCTGAATTCAAGATAGAGCACCCTGGCGGATAGGGCAGCCCTACCTCAGGGGCTCAGAGTCGGGATAGCCGGGCTGGCGCCAGGAGATGTAGGTCTCAGGCATGGAAGTAGAGCTGGGGGCACTGAAGGATGCCGAGAGAGTTCCTTGGTCGGTGCAAAAATAGGCGATAACATTTTTTAAAAAAAGAATAATAAAAAATATGGACAAACATGGGAAAGTGTAGCTTGCGTAAAACACACACATGAACTGGAGGTGTCAGTATGGCTCAGTTGGTAGCACATCCACCTCTTGGCTGGTAGGTCATGGGTTCTAGTTCCAAAGGGATTGAACTCATACTATAAACATTGCACCCAAATGCAGTGCTGTGAAGATGTTTGCTGTTGGGGTGTGCCATCCTTCAGATGATATGTTAAACCACAGACCCTTCTACTCCTCTCTGGTGCCGTCCAGGTGGAAGTAAAAAGAACCTCGACAAGTTTCACAAGACTAAGGTATTTCCCCAGTGTCTGGCTAACATTCTTCTTTCCATAAAACTGATTCTTGCAATTATCCAAGGCTGTGTATGGATGTTGATGTGCAAAGGTTGCCATCACACATTTACAGCACTTCACAACCAGTTTCTCATTGCTTGTAAAGCGCTTTGGGATACAATGTGTAACACAGAACTTTTCACAATACTCTTAGACCTTCCCCAGCTATTTTCCATTTATGAGATTGGGTTCTTGGCTCTGTACTCTTACTAAATAGCTCCTTTCAGTTCACCTTGTTTATTCCTTCAGGAAATTGATAGTCTCTATGATCAACAAGGTGGATTTAAACTAGGACGGGGGTGGCGGGGGATTGCTGATAGGAAAACGGTCAGGAAGAGAAGTCTAGTGAGCTCACCCCTAGTTATGGGTAAAGACAGTGGTGAAGCGGCATAGGAGGGAACATGCAAGGTCACCAGGTTGGAGTGCAAAACGCTGTTCCCCGTGACAGTATTGAGGGTAAGGAGGAGGGATCATGGAGGAGGAGGACTGACCAAGGAAGCCGATGAGGAGGGAGGACAGATGGGAATGGGTGGAAGGTGGTCTCCTTAAATGCAAGAGCCTGGGTAATAAAACAGCAGAGCTTCAGGTGCTCCTTTCAGAGGGGTGTGAATGTCACTGCAGTGACTGAGACTTGGGCTACCAGTACCATGATTGATATCTGGCAATCCCAGGGTATAAAATTTACAGGAAAGACCAGGGGTTGGGAGAGGGGTGGTGTAGCACTCTATGTGATGGAAGGATCAGATCTATGAGTGACAAGGGGAGGAAGGGAGGACAGAGGCACTATGGATGCAGCTTCTGGACTCAAGGGAAAGCTGAGGCTGGGGTGGTGTACAGACCACCAGCCCAATCAGTGGAATTGGACAAGGAGTTAGCAGAGCAAATAAGGAGGGTGTGTAGAAAGGGCAGTGTGGTGATTGTGGGGATTTCAATCTGCCAGTGGTAGATTGGAACACCCTGCCACCTCCAGTGCCAGGGAGCAGGCGCTCCTGGACAGGATCCAGGATGGTCTCCTGACACAGCTGATTAGTGGGCCAACATGACTAGGTAACACACACTGGACTTGGTGCTGGCAAATGAGGAGGCAGTGAGGGAAATAAGGGTGGAAGACCCACTGGCTGGTAGTAACCACCAAACAGTGTGGTTCACTCTCAAGTTGAGCAGGCAGTCTGGAGGCACAGTAACAAAGGTGGTGGATTTTGGAGGGCGGACTTTGGGAGGATGAGAGAAATACTGCAAGGGAGACTTCAGGTATTAGGCCAGAGATGGATGGACAGCAAAAAGTGGGACATTATTAAAACTGGGCTAACAGAGGCTACAGAAGCTTGCACCAGGACTAGGAGCAAGAAGAGCAGAGCCAGGAAACCGTGCTGACTGAACAGAGAAGTGTTGGAGGGTGAGGGCAAAGAGGTTGCATAACAGAAGTTCAGGAGAATGAGGAAGGAAGAGGACAGGAGGCTTATGCAGTTGGTCCAAGGAGGTGACCAAGGAGTGAGAGTAGCCAAGGCCTCCAGGGATCTAAAGTTAGCACAGGGCATCAAGGGAGGGGAGAAGGACTTTTTAGATATGTCAAGGAAAAGAGGAAGTGCAGAGACCATATAGTGAAAATAAAGTGGGTAGGTGAGTAAGTGAAAAGGGGAGATGAACAAGCAGAAGTACTAAATGAATACTTTTGCTCTGTTTTCACAAAGGAGAAGGATGGTCCACACCACCATGAACTGGGAAGGTGGGGAGTGGGAGGGAGGAGATGATGGATGGAATGATCAAGGGAGTACAGTACCAGAGTGTCTGAGGGCATTAAGGGTGGACAAGGCACCAGGTCCTGATGGCCTCCACTCCAGGGTGCTGAGGAGATGGCAAAGGTGTTGGCTGAGCCACTGGCAGACCTGTTCAGCACCTCCTTGACACAGGATTGTTGCCTCAGGACTGGAGGGTGGCCTATGTGGTGCCCATACACAAGAGTGGCCCTAGGGACAAGCCAGGAAATTATCGGCCTGTCAGTATCACTTCCATAGTAGGTAAACTTATGGAGACCCTACTGAAGGAGAGGCTGGTCTCATTCCTTAAGGGTAATGATCTCCAAGATGGGTGGCAGCATGGGTTCATCTCAGGGAGGTCTTGTCAGAACAATCTAATTGAATATTACGATTGGGTAACAAGACAGCTGGATATGGGTCATGCTGTAGATGTCCTGTACTTGGACATCAGCAAGTCTTTTGATTCAGTGCTCCATGGGAGGCTGGAGGAAGCTGACTGCTGTGGGGGTGGGGATGAAGCTGACAAACTGGATAAGGAACTCGCTGCAGGGAAGGCTGCAATGGGTGGTAGTTGGGGACTCTCAACACCTAGACTGGTGACGAGCAGTGTGCCACAGGACTAGAGTGATGGGCCCAGTGCTATTTGGGCTCTTTATCTCAGATATTGCATATGGAGTTGGGAGCAGAGGTTAGTCTGTTCCAAATGATATCAAAATGGGGCAGTGATGGATGAAGAGGATGGATGGGAACAACTACAAGGGGACCCTAACCAAACTGGAGGTATGGTCAGAGAAATGGAAGCTGGGATTCAATGCAATAAAGTGCAAGGTTATGCACTTCAGGGCAAATAACCCAAGGAGGAACTATTGGTTGGGAGGGGTGAGGTTGAGAATCACTGAGGAAGAGAAGGACCTAGGGTGTTGGTAACAGAGGAGCATGAACAACTCTGCCCAATGCAGGAAAGCAGCAGCTAAAGTGAACAGGATGCTGGGCTGCATCACAAGGGGTTTCTCATCCAGGCATAGGGAGGTGCTCCTCCCTCTACAGATCTTTGGTCAGGCCGCACTTGGGTACTGTGTGCAGTACTGGCAGCCGTATCTAAGAGGGATATTAATTTACGGAAGTTGTGCAATGGAGGGCAAAAAATGTTACAGGGGATGGAGGACAAGGCCAACAAAGGCAGGCTGAATGAGCTGAATGTGTACACACTGGAGGAGAGGAGGATGGGGAGATATGATTGAAATGTTCAAGTATTTGGGGAGATAAATAAAGCTAGCACTGAAGAGGTGTTTAAACTGAGGAGGGTAGGGACACAAGGAGCATGGACTAAGACTGGAGGGTGGAAGATTTAGGAGGGAGATAAGGAGGCACTACTTCATGGAGAGGTGGTGTCTAAATGGAACACTCTACCAGAGGGAGGTATCATGCAAGACAGTAGGAGTGGGACAAAGCAAGAGGGAGGGTCTGGGTGTAGGGGCTGAGGCCGTCATGGGAATGACAGATGGGGAGGGTTGGATCAACTGCAATCTAGGGTGCTAGCTGCACACTCAGGCAGACACTGATAGACCGGTGGTATGTTTCTGCTGGCAGATTCGTATGTTCATATGATATCCCTCCTTCTCCCACCTGGTCTTCAGTGAGTATGTATTCAGTGCCTTGAAACAATCTTTGTGGGATCTGTCCTGTTGGCTCTGAATCACCTTGGTCATCCTGCATTGCACCAGTTCCAGTCTGTCCCTGTCCTTTCATAGGTGAGGACACCAGAACTGAGCATAGTATTCTAGGTGAAGCCTCACCAGTGACCTTCTTACTGTCAATACCCCCTTTCGATACACTCCAACATCCTATTAGCCTTACTGTAGGCCTTGTTATACTGGCTTAATTGAGGGAGTCACTAATGATGACCCCAGGTCCCTCTCCTCTGCCACAGTGCTCAGTTTAACCCCTCAAAACAAGTGTAGCATTTCAAGCTGAAAAGGCAGCTCTTGAGCCTACCCAGTTACCAAAATATAGTAAATAAATATATCAGTTCTTCAGGTATGGGAAAGCAAAATGCAGAGGGTTTAAACAGGAAAACTTCAAAAATACTGAAACTGAAAGACAGCTCAGGAGAAAATAAACTAGAGCTGCTGTTAAGTATGTCTAAGACACAGCAGGAAGCAGGGCTCAAGATCTACAGAGCAAAACTCAAAAGTTTGGGTGTGGTTAAAACAATGTTTAATTGAATACATTTTAACAAACAGTAGCACTCACCCCAACAACTGCCAACGTTTAGCTCCGACTTCTGGGAGCTTTTCAGGGGTGGTGTCACCACTCAAAAATGGGGCTTTATACCCTGTGGAATAAAAGTGCCAGTACCGCTATAAAGTGAATGTGAATGACTATATCCCAATAAATAAAATACACAAAATACACTAGTAGCACCAACATAATTCTAACCAGTCTGTAATACTATATAAATAATACATGACCCTAATATCGATTACAATGCATAACAGTGATCCACAATAAATTTGTGATCGAGAAGAAGACAAACAGATGGGAAGGGAGGGAGAAAGGAAGGAAACAAATAGGAACAACGTACAATCATCAAGGCGATCTTATTCAATATGAAGATGCGGAAATACATTTCATACGGATATCCTATATAATTCATCATCACACAATTACGTATAGTACTTATTTCACACATATTATATAATCCAGCTAAACACTATTGCATGTCATCATTATTTTAAAAAGAGGAGAGCTGGAAAGATTCATTTGATCCAGGTTGTGAATAAACTCGTAACAAATACTGCCAAATGATTCCCTCTGTTGTAGTTTTTGTTCAAATCATCACTACGTATGTTCAAAGCAACTTTTCAAGTCCCACAAACTTACATGTATGTCCCTGTCCTATACTCTTTATATGTATAGCAAGTGCATTTTTTCTTCTGTGTCGATATAGTGCTTCCCAGGTGTTCCCCTATGCCTTTCTTGAAATTTCTGCTTGTTTTACCCCTACAAAAGCAATGCATGTACATACAGCAATGTTTACAGTGGAGCTAGTGTCACAATTAAAAGCGTCATGCACTTGATAGCTTTTTACAGTTGTAGAGTGCTTAAAAAGATAACCCACTTTCAGATAATTGCAGAATGTGCATCTGCCACACTTAGGGGTACAGCGTAAGCTGTTAATGAGGACACTTGGTGCAGTGTTATTTTGTCCATGATATCGATGTCTGTAGTTGCCGGCAGGTGGTGTTGTAGGATAATCAGCGCAACCAGGTCAGTGTACACGATAAGGCAGTGAATGCTACAGTCGTACTTAAGTTCCTGGTGAGCCCGCTTTTGTCCTGAGGTCCAGTTTGGTGCCCTGTCTACCTTGTCATTTGCCTCTGCCACCATTCAGCTGTTGTCTGTTCCTTTGCTTTGCCCTTCCACTCTCCCCTGTGCTTGGCGCTTGCTCCCCTCGCTTGTCTCCTCGGCCTGCGTCCCCCATACTCATCTTTTCCACCCTGCTGCCTCTCCTTTCGATTGTGCTCTGCTCCCTTTCTCTTCCTTTCTCTCCTAGCAGCTCCAGGGCAAGTGCATTTCAATCTACTTTAAAAGCTCGATCTTACAAGCTAGAGGAAGCCTGGTCTCTTAGACATGTCTGGTGGAACAAAAACAGAAAAGCAAAACCCCAAGATCTTCACAAGCACAACAGACAGGAAGGTGATAAGCTGTTGCATTTACAAGGTTAGCTAGTACTATGCCAATTAACACCTTCTTTGGCAGTGCCCTGCTATGGAATGTAGCACCTAATTATCTTGCAAACTGTCCACCATTGCGGTCTGTAATGTCCATGTAAAACAGTGATTTTAACATTGTGAGAACTGGCTTTGGTTTGAGTCGAGACTTTTGTCTCTATAACCCAATTGTCCATGTTACCCATGTCCATCTTTGGTGGAGTGCACTGTACCTGGAGCAAGTGAAGCTCTTGATTTTTCTAGGGGTGCTTGGTGCACTGTGAATGAACTTATCCGCTATGTTTTGTTCCCATTTCTACACAATTCTTGGCAGCTGTTCAGTGCAGTGTTTCAGCTTTTGCTCAGTTTTTAGCACATTCCAGTTCTTAGCTAGCACCTCTTTAATAATATACTGTAAGCCAGTGAGGTAAACATAGTAACACAGTTGAGCACATTGCTCTGAGCCATGTTCAAATCCCTCCTCTTGTATCGGGCAACAATGCCTCCTCTTACAGTTGTCAACTCTTTCCTTAGCTTTAACTACACGTTTTGCTGTACCCTCATTTTTGAAAGTGAGTTTCCATCTCCTAAGAACCCATTTCATAGGACTGCTCCTCACTGCAGTTTCTCTTTAATCGCATATATTGACTGACAGGAATATTCACCACCATATGAATAAGATGACAAGTAAAAAGAAATATAGAAACAGAACTTAAATCAGAATAAATCCACATTTCTATCCCTCCCATTTAGGGCATAACTAGAAAAACTGTTGCAGCTTAGTCAAAGGAAAATATGTTTATGTAACTCCCCTCCCCACAAATGGGGGTTCTCAAAAAGTCTTCCAGGAGCTTGCCTGAATGCTCCAAGCCTGGGTGGTGTTCGGCATCTGAGCTGCTTAACTGTGATTGCAAGTGAGTGCTATTTGAGCCTCCACGTACTGCCTCTTTAAAGAGCTGTCTGCTTGCAGACTTAATTAGTTTGTATGGGGTGACTGTGTATTTAATGCTCGAATCCTGCCCGAGCTGCAGAGTAATTGCTTCATTTCGGTCGCTGAAGGTGCAAAGGATCCCCTCTGAAAGCTGTAACTGTTTGCCTGTAATAATTTAAAGCATTAGCAAAATTGTAGTTTGTCTAACCTGCCTTTATTGCAGCTGGGATTCTTGTGTGTTACCTCTCCATTTTGGACCTAAACTGCTGTGCTGGGCCAATTGGGTTAAGAAAGCCTAAAATGGAGCCTGTGGATGAATCAGAACTTGGACTCTTAATTTGAGCCAGCCACAAGGGGATTGTATGGGCAGTGACTCTGGGAAATGTAGTTTTGACCTTGGCGCCTTTTCTACCAACAGAGGAGTCTTATTGTGAGTGACAGCTGAATCAGCCAACAGAATAGTGTGGAGCTAAAGAAAATGCCCTGCTCTGTGACTGGAAAGATCAGATGAGTTGTGGCAGTGAAGAGAGAAAGAGCTGTGTGCTTCTGCGATGTATAGTTTCGCGGGAAGCGCATGTGAGCCCTGAGTTTGGTCTGCAGCCTTTGTGAGTGCCAGTTTGGACTGAATCCGAGTTGTGAGGAGAAAGAAGCACTAGAAGTGTGGAAACCAGGCTCACCCTGTAGAAGACTGGAGAAATTGCTGAATCGTGCTTGGTCTGTCAGGAACTGAAGCTGCTGTGTGGGCTTCCGGGTATCTTGCAGTAATGCGATCAGGATCGAGGAGCAGCCTGCCTGGTATAGTACCTTCCTTTACATATGAATGTGCATAGTGTTTGTGGGAATCGTTATTTCCAATCCCCTGTGCTGTGTGCTGTGTGTTGAAGCTGAAAGCAAACCCAAGCTTGTCTCAAACTAAATCCGTTTGCTATAAACTGCAGTGGGTCCAGTCACAAGGACCTTGTCTCTATGCCCTGCTGTTTCCTGACAATCCAGAAGAACATTAAGCCACCAGCTTCTCAGCTTGGGTATTGTGAGTACAAATCGAGGTATTCCCCTGCAGCCTGTTTTCAATCACAAGTGTGTCATCTAATTTTGTTGTTTCTTTGCTTCATGGACTGAGCCATCAGGCTCCGGATTACAATTATGTGTTGTGTATATATTTTTTCTTCTACAGGGCCCTATCTATCTGCACCTGCCGGCCAACTCCGAACATAGGACCTAGCTAGCCTCCCCAACCTGGGTACCCAGACTGTGACTTTTCAGACCCTGTATGTGTGCACAGTACTGTGATTTAATGTGCCACTAATTAACCTGATTTCCCCTCCTGTGTTACCGTTCCCTAAATAAATCAGATTTGTTGTTGTTGTTAAACTTTAAACTGTCTGGCGATGTCAGTAGCCTTCATGCCAAACACTGTATTGGTTTGCGTATGCTGCTTAACCTTATTTTTGAGGATCCTCAGAGATGAACCTGCGAATCAGTCTCAAGGGTAAGTGGTACCTTATGAATGAACAGTGTGTACATGTGGGGTAGTGGTACTGTAACTCCTGTGCATCGTGTGGGCCATTAGAGAAATTAGAAGGGGTCTCAGTGTCCCAGAGGGCTGTGACCAAACTAGACCAACCATTACAAACCCTGATTCTGGGTGGCGGCACCGCCATAGAACCTAGGCCTCTCAACCTGTCAGTAGTCAAGCAGGCAGGGGTAGTAGCCCTTGGGATAGCGCCACCTGGGGTTACATTTACTAATTATATTTTTGTCAGTGAGACTCTCTGGCAAGGTTTGACCCATCAGCATAGTCAGGTCCAAAGGCATTTTGATGTCAACAGCTGTGAGTAATCTCTTGCAGCTTGTGACGACAAATTCAGCAAGGTGGCCAATTGCAAAGAAAAGATACATTGCTGGATATTTTGAAAGATGCGCTTTCATTGGACCAAGCAAACTGAGCTGGTTTCTTTTCTGTAGCTTTAACATGCATAGCAGGCTATTGAATCTTCACCTGCTGCAGCCCTGCTCTAATGCAGGGATTCTTGGACTTGTGGTTACAGCAAAGTCAGCAGAATCAATCCAATATAATCTACTATACTATGTGTAAACAGCAAGAAAAAAACTGTTTTTGTACACTAAGTGCAAATTGGGTCCAACCCACACTTGGGTGTGAGTCCTTATTGTTGACTGTTCTCCTTTAAGGGTGGCTGATCGACTAGTGCCACAGAAGTTGATGTTTTTCCCAAACAACATTACCTGAGTTCTGTGTGTGAATTTAAAACCAGTTTGTGCTTTCGAGGAATCATTGAACCTGATCAAAACAATTTTGGAGGGACGTTTGCATGTCATTTGTATTGCACTTATATTTTTAGAGTATCAGGAAGGGACCCTAAAATTGAAAAAATATATGACAAGTTTGAGAAGAATACAAGGACCTACATTGGTGAGACCAAACAGAGTACTGACATGCCAAATATTCTATTTCTAAGTGAAATCAGGTTGATATGTTTCCCTTAACGTTCATGTACTGTAGATGCAACAGAGCACAACAGCAGATGGATGTGAAATGTTAAACTCTTGCTCACTTGCACTGAAACCACATATAAAGACATGAGAACAACTGAAGATATGCACAGAGGTCCAAGACAAGCAGCCAACCCTGCTGACCTTCGAGTTGCTCTCTTATATTTGTGAATTGTCACATGTAAAGCAAGGCACATAATATGCTACATTTCCAGTACATTTAAGCCAACTCTGAAAAGTGTTTATGGTTTGGGGGCTCAATGTCTTGACCTCTTCTTGCTTTGTGATGAGTTGAACATACCTTGCCTCACTGCTGGACCAGTAGTTGTACATAAAGCAGCTTCTATGCACTTTTTCCAATGTTAGCCCTCCCCACCTCCTCCCAAATACCTGCAATAGTCTAGGTCTTTCACTTCTAGTTTTGTTTCCCAACATTGATACCTGCCATTCATTCTCTGAGGGTACAGTAGCACAATAAGGCATTCTAACAATTCTGCTATTCTCCCCTGGTCCTTTACAGAGAGTACTTCTGGAGGAATAAAGTGGTCTTCAGTTCGGCAGAATTTTTAAAATTCATTTGTAGATGACTCTGTGGCATCAAGCAGAAGTGCAACTGAGTCAGCATGCTGGCGACCTATGTTTGAGCTACAAGCTTAGAACAGCAGGAGCAGAGGCTGTCAGGGAGAGTGGCAGAGAGTCTGACAGGATACACTCCTTCCAGGGGAGGTTGGGCAATGCATCACTCTTGAACAGCTCCTGGTAGCCACTAGCGAAGGTGTGTCGGAGATGTGCATGACCAAAATAGCTGTGCACCCCCAGGATGATGCAGCATGTGTACCACTGAGGTCACATCAGGTGACAGCCTTCATGCTTATCCCCACCCTACCCAACTTTTAGCAAGCTGAGTCCCTCCCCGTCCACACCTCCAACATCCCGTGCCTGCTTCCTGGTGGCAAGAAAGGTGTCCCAACAAGGGAAAATTTAGAAGCAGAGGGTCTACCAAGTGGCCCAACAGTTGGCGTGCCCCACTCCTGCATCAGCAACCTGAGTTTGGAAGTGAACTTGAGAGTGGGTCACATGGCTGAGGAGGCTTGGGGTGGCGTTGTGTATGGCAGCACTCTCAGCCAAGGAAGTATGGTGCTGCGATTCTGCTGCACAGCGATCCTAGTGGTGAGCGAGGAGATTCTTCATCTGCAGGGATGTTGGTGAGTACATTTGAGGTCTTAAGGAGACTGAGAGAAAAAACAGACATCCCTTCCATGTCTCCCAAACCTCCTGTATGATGCCTGCTGATATCTAAGGAGGCCTAAAAGAGACACTGTCAGCCCTTTTTCCATCATGTTATTTCTAGATGAAACCCATATTTTATGATTGTGTACCTTCTCTAACATTCATTGGTTTTGTCGGTTGTTTTATCTGCCTCCTTTACAGTAGAACTGAAATGCATGCTAATGGTGTAATTATACTCAACTTTGTTTTGCTTAAGTTATCCTTGATTTATTTTATGCATACTTCTTGAACATTAGGAACACCCCCAAACAGAGCAGCCACTCATGATGTAATAGCCGCCTCTCCTCCCTGCATCTAGAGTGGTTAGAATGTGCTAGGGTGTTCCAAGTCCAGGAAAAATGCAGGAAGAATTGATTAAGGTGCAAACAAACACATTTTGGTGTGGTAATACCAGTATGGTAGGCAGTCTCTTTTTCACTTTTAAAAAGAAAAAAGGGATCAGAATCATAAAAAGGGATCAGAATCAAGCTACATTAGCACATTCTACAGGATGTGAACAATTATAAAATATGTATTTTTAACCTAGGGACAATTTGAGGCCTAAGAGGGGTTGACAGTGTTCCTTTATGGAGATCAGGGAGAAACAACAGAATCCTCCCATGTCTCCCAGGCTACCTGTATGATGCCTGCAGATATCCCTGGGCCCTACACTGTGTGGATCCCCAGCTGGCTCTGACAGTAGGGGAGCAGCAGATATGGCTGGGAGGTTGCCCGCATACAGACCAGATGGAAGGTGCAAGTGGTAGTCTGGGGGCGGGAATATATGAAAAAAATCAGAAACAGAGGAGCATGAGGAACACCTGAGAACTGCAGGGGTGGGAGATCAGAAAGTGAGAGGCAAGCCCAATGGTCGGGGATACTGTGAAGCCCTGAGGAGGAGGGTGATGGAGGTACCAGGAAACAATCATTCAAAGGGTAAAGAATTTACAGAGTAGACCTTCCATGTAAATCATGATATCAATGAAGAAATGTTTTAATGAAAAAGCCAATTAACTCTTTTTATTACTGTATTTATTCCTCCTGTATGTGCTTAATTCATGTTGTGTCCTCAGCTTGATTTCCACCCAAGATTCCATTTCTGGGATTGGATCCTCCTTTAATATAGACACTGACCCCTGACACGCTCTTCTACCTTGACTTACCCTTCAAGACAGAGTCCCTAGGTTGCAACCCAGCAAGCATTAGCATACTTATGAGAGCAAGAATGGACCACAATGGCTGGTCTGGCGTCAGGGAGGGACAGTCAAATCACTTGTTTGGGGCGTGGGCAGCTATAGGCCATTTTCAACATGCACGCCACCAATAAGGAGATGTGTTTCCCCTATTTCACATGGGCCTCCACCTCCCTCTTGTTAATGCACTGCTACATGATGGCCATGGGCTGGAAACACCCAGCAACACATAATTACTCACGCACCAATGGCATTACACCATGCCACCTCCAGGTGTAGCTCAAAGAGCAGAGCAGTGCAACCACCCAACCTGGAAAGAAAACATCTAGCTAGACACTCTGAGTTCTCCCAACCAGTTATTGCTGAATAAGAATTCATTGTTCTAGCAGCAGAAGTATTTTAGTGAGCAAAAATTCTTCTTTTTAGCAAAAATGTGTTTCTGCCATCCATAAATTCATTCTCAGTGTATTTTATTTCCTCTTGGAAAGTGTTAACTAGTTTTGTCAAGCATGACTCAAGTCAATAGAGATGGCCACCACTAGTGATTTAAATAAATACATCTTTTCCACTGGCGTTACTTTTGAACCTACAAATTAAATCCATACTGTGGAGACATTATGAAGCTGCTAGCACATATTTCTTTTTCCTTATAGGTTTTTCCTCCCTGGGCTGCAGGTGGGTGGCTATCAGTCATATCCCTGCTCTCCCAATGGTCACTTCCCCGTAGGATGGCCCATGGATTGCCCCCTGTGGCAGGGCCAGGAGGAAGGCCAATCCACCCCCAGCATGACATATTCAGATGCCAGTGGTCAGGTGACAGTGTGGTCCACAGGAGAGCAGATGCGGCTTCATGAAGTCCATCCCAGCCTCTCTTTCCCTTTTCTGCCCAACGCCTTGCGCAGCAGCACATAAGGGCATGCATGTGCAGGTACACACACACTACAGGACCACAGCCCCTCTTACCATCGAGTCACTCACATCCTGCACTGCCCCTGGGCCTTCACCTGGTGGCAGTCAAAGTATGAGGTGGCTGGCCACCCTTTCTGGGAGTGGAGAACAGTCCCTGGGATGTTCAAGTCCTCTCCCACCTTGGCCGACCTCCAGTGACCCAAGTCTGTTCCCAAACCTGTTTCACCAGCATGGTGGCAGATGAGGCACAAGTTCCTCTGCCTTCTGTGCCACTAGGCTGGCTTGCTAGCTTATGTTTTTGATGGTAATAGCAGAACGCCACACCATGAAGTTTAATTTTTTCATGGTGAGTGTGCAAGACAAGCAGGAACTTCTGAAAACTTCAAAACACAAATCTCAGTTTTGGAATGAAATAGAATAAAAAAAACAGCTTACATTGATGTTTTCTCTGAAATGCATTACAGTATTTCTAAAAAACCTACATGATGAAATGTTTTGTTGTCTAACAAGTGCTGCTGCTTTAATTCTATTTTCAGCTAGCTATTGTGTAGGTATAGTATGCAGTGTTAATATCACAAAAACTATCATAAAATGGGGTGACAGAAGTACTATACTGTGATTGGAAGAATCCAGTCACATGTTTTCATACAAATCCTTATTAATAAATTATAATGGGACAATAAAAATGGTGTATATAAAATACAACTAAAATTATGTATGCATTTAAAAGTATTCCCAGACACTTCATATGTCCCCAAGGCCATCGTCCATGTAGCAACCAGACTAGAGTCCATAACTTGAGTTCACTATCCTTCCTCCTTATCTTACATATTTACATCAGGGTTTCTGCTCCTCTCACATTGCCTTTCTCCTTTGAACGCAGTAACATAGTGCCTCTACCTTAACATGACAGCCTTCTCTCCTTTAGATTCCCAATATAATCAAAGCTTGAAAAGGAGACTGAAGATATACAACAGGACCAGTTACAAATGACACAAATTCTCACTCTTATCTGCAGCTGAAAGATCCCAATGCCTGCAGCAGCTGCCAGTGCTGATTTAGGATTATTGTATAGTGTAGTGGGCCATCTGAGGTGAGCTGTTGTGGTCTTGCAGCCCTTAGGGTGGTCAGTCACAAATTAAAAAACAACAAAGGCAATTAAAGTTAAATTCCAGGATAAATGACACTTATGTACTATCTTGGCCTAGATGGGGACAAACATTTCTTGATTCTGGGTCAGTCTCTAAAAATCCAGAACAGCTACCTACCCAGTTTAAATTAAAAAAAAGCAAATGCAGCTTTAGTTTCACAATAAGTTTAAAATAATATAATTATGAAATATCATACCCAAGATGTTATTCGTGCATCTGCAGAGGCCTGGGTACAGTTTCGTGCAAGAAGGGAAGCCAACAGGTCACGCTCTCTAATTTATCTCTGTGACTCTCAAGATAATGATGCACGATCTGCAGATACTGAGTTTACAGGAGACCACACCTGACTTTCCTTATTGGTGGTCCTGTGGAAAATATTTGTCAAAACCTGTGTCAGCAGCCAGGGAATTTTTCCCTTGTATTAGCCTTTAGAAAGCAAAGGTTATGAAAGGTCTAGAGACTACTGCAGCTAGTGGCTAGTGTTAGAAATCTAAAGGTTTTTCCATTGAAATGAGTGATATTCATTAAAATAGTCCCATGAACCACTGGGCTCCTGATATTGAAATGCTTAGATGGCATGATGGGGAGGGTGACTGATAAGTAGGGCTGTGCATGGGGCTGATTTTTGATATTTGTGTTTGTGTTCCTGGTACTGTATTTGTATTTCTATCTGTATTTGTTTGCATACCAGTGTTTGCAAAATATTCTATTTTACATTTCAGACTTGTTTGTGTTGTTAGTGATGACACAAGACCAAGGGTTTGAGAGGTTTCAGTAAAGATGCAGAGTTACCAAGAAAATATGCATTCACGTTAAACAGTAGTAGCCTTAGGTGTTTCACGTCAGCTTAAACCAAGGTCTAATACTACTTTATCTGGTTCAACACAAATATTTGAGAGTGATATTTCTATTTTTAAAAGTGCAGTATTTGTGTATTTGTCCCAAATAGTATCTGTTTTGCACAGCCCTATTGGCAAGTTTTATTAGAATTGGAATGGAGGTGGGAAATAACTTATCATTACAGAAACGGTAGATACTGAGCTAGTCTGGAAGGCAGGTAGTATGTAAAATGGTTGTGCAACATAGATTGTAACTTTGGCATACATTCTCTCTGACCTAGTTACGGAGACTACCACACTTTTTGGGGTGCCATGATGATGCAGGAACCTTCTTGAGGAGTGTTCTGCCCCTCTGCAGAGGCAAGGCCCCTTAGTCCAGAAGTACCTTAAGGAAGAAGGCCTAAATCTGTAAAGAAATGAGGTGCTAATAGCAGGAGGGGTGGATAGTGAGAGCAATTACGTGAGCGTTCAAAGAATGCTTGTGCATCCAGAGTTTAACTACTGTTTGATGGGGAGCAGCTATCAGGAGGGAGAGACCAGATTTTGCATCCCTCCAGGAAATATTCTTGTCTAGTATTGAACATTAAAAGCTATTTAAAGAGGTGCTGACACCTTCAGGATAACTTTAATAAAACACAACATTTAAAACACAGTTCAGTTTTGTATTTCACATTAGTTTTGTTTTCTTCCTCCCGTTATTTATTATTGAGGTCATTTTCATGAAAACAAGATCTTTGCTCCTGAAGAACTCATCTGTTTCTGTTGCTTTCTCCCTACCTGAGGTTATAATGCCCTGCTTGTGACATCACAGTTACTCCCATGGCAACAGATTGTGATATCACAACAGAGCATTATGACTTGAAGTAGGAGAGTAAGCTGGAGAGGCAGACAAAATCTAAGGGATAAATATCATTTACTCACGAAATTTACTCAGTAATGAATAACAAGGAAGAGAAATATATAGAATACATATGGGATGCAAGCTGAATTGTACCTAATTATGTTTTTACAAAGTTTTCTTTTTGCACTGGTACCTCTTTAAGTGTTTGTATTCTTGCACTGTATTTGGTTTCCTACAATAAGGGGAAACGATTGAGGTGGCCATACCTGTTCTGTCCTATACCACTTTTCATGAGGTCTCTAGCTTTGTGGGCAGAGAAGACCATGTGGTGCAAGTTAGAGGTTCTGTAAATGGGTTGAAGGTGACCTTGGTGAATTTGTACCTCCCAGGTTCCAATATTCAAATTTGTAGGTGGCTAATGGACACAATTTTGTCATGATCTGTGTGATTTCTTCATTACTGGAGATTATAACTGTCTTATGAACCCTTGATTCTACCAACCTCATACACTTAGACCTGGGAAGTGATTCAGAACAAAATAAGATCTGTTACAGATAGTTCAGTTGGGGGGTTGAATTCCAATTTAGAACTAAAATACCCACGGGTTCTAATTATTTAGGGTTCCAAATACTAAGTAAAATTCCTTTTCTATTTGGACATTTCAAAAGTAGGTATGCCAGTTTGGAAAACAAATTATTGAGAATTATATATATACTGACGGCACCTCTTTATTTTACCTTTTTGATTTAGCTAACTGTAACCATTTCTTACTCTTGTTAAGATCTTATTAATGAACTGTCTCAGCATCATTGTCACTGTACTATGGAATGTCCTTTTGTTGTAACTATTTGTTCCTCCTGACATGGAACCTTTGTAAAAGAGTCTGTGGTTCAAAGGTAATGTAATTCAGAGAAATAAATAAATAAATACTCTAAAATATTTTCCACAGACACACAATCTATTGTTCTCATGGTGCTGTGCCTAACTACAGCACACCAACAGTTACTCTGGGCATTTACATTTTAAATGGAACGCTGTGTTTCTTTTCTTTTCTGTCTGTGCAATGAAACAATATTACTGCAGTGCTGAGAGGGCAAGTCTTTTATTAGTTTATATTTTCTCATCTTGGTATCAATCTCTGTTCTTTCTCTCAGTCTTGTACATACAGAGGATAGTGTATGAGGATTAAAATACAACGAGGATGTTTTTCACTCAAGAGGTTTCAGTGGTAACAGAAGACCTCAGGAGCACAACTGGGGAGGTCTCAGCTACCATGGACACCTTCAAAGTAAAAAACATCCGTGTTGTATATATAATTGTTCATACACTGTCTTTTATATTGTATGGGCAACCATAAATCAACATTGTTGACCTTATTACTTTTCCATTTTGTTTGTCAGCACCGCTCTTTTCCATGTCCACTCTCACCACCGCAGCCATTTGAAGAAGAGGAGGTTCGCATGATGAGCATGCGTGAACACGTTCAAAGATGTTGTGCTGCTCTGGCTACGTAGCTAGTGCAGCACAACAAACTTGCTGACGAGCTAGTGTAGACAACAACATAGATACATAGATGGTTAGATGTTATGATACATAGATACATAGACAGTGTTAGCAGATAAGTGCCTATGGCCCACCCAGTCTGCCCATTTGAGCTTGTAAGTTCAGTTTGTTTTCCAGAAGTCTGTTGCCCCTTACCCTGACCTCCAGAATTCCTTTATGTCTATCCCATGCATTCTTAAATCCTGGATTGTTTCAGCCCCCACCACTTCCTCTGGCAGGGTGTTCCACTTGTCCACCACCCATTCTGTGAAGAAATTCTTTCTCATGTTTCCTCTGAATCGCCCTCCTCCAACTTCATCCCATGCCCTCTAGTCCTGGAACATCTTTTTCGCTTAAAATAGTGTTTTCCTGCACCCTGTTCCTCCCTGTAAGATACTTGTATGTCTCTATCATATCCCTCTCTCCTCCTCTCCTCCAGGGAGTACATGTTCAGTTCCTTCAACATTGTTAGAGGGATGGATTTACATCCTCAACAACATTCCACCATACACTATAAAAGAGTGTGAGTTTTAAAGAAGATTAGAACCCTAGAACTATCTGAAATATTTTTAACCAAAACCCAGACATTCAATGGGTTCTAATAACCCTGGTTTCCCACATGGGAGAACCACGGCCCATTTAAAGGTGTGGAGATTTAGTAATGTCTTGGCATCATCTGGTGAGAGTTCTAGCTGATTGGGGTAGCAGCATCAAAGCTTTACAGTTTATAGTCAGACAGAGCCCTGACTGGGCAGGCTCTTCTCAGCGGTGCTGCACGCACCACAGCCGCCGCCTGCCTCTTCCTGCAAGCCACTACAAACACCCAGCCAGACAGAGCCCCTGACCAGGCAGGCTCTTCTTCGGTGGTGCTCTCACCACAGCTACCAACCGCCTTCTTCCTGCAATCTGCCATGGACACCAGGCAGGTACAGACTCATCCTAGCCTGCAACAGTCATTTCTTGGTGGCATTGAGCTTCAAGCACTGATTGGCCACAGCTCTTCTCAAGCATCCACAGATTGGCCACCCAGTCTAGCCCAAAGCCTACTGGATGCAGCCGCCTCAGCTGTACTCTGGCTAATTTTATGTTGCTTCTCTCTGACTCTAATGGACTAAATTCTTATACCTTAATGGCACTTTTCAGGCACTTCTCAGAATTTAAACTGCCATTCTGCTTCAGAAGCTAACCCCAGCTGCTAATTGTTTCCCACCCGCCCACCTACTTGTACAATTATATTTATAGCCAAGTTCAGCTGTCCCTGCCTCTGTCTTGTGAATACGTGCCTACTTTCCCTCTGCAAATTATACTCACCTGCCTCTAGAGGGCCACTTTACCCTAAGCCAAATTCTCGTTCTCAGTTTTTCTCTCCTTCCCCCGCCTACTACCCTCTTGCATTCCTCTTTCCTCAGCCCTCCCTTCCTCTTAATTTCATAAACTAATCTAACCCCTCTCACCTCAAAATGCATCCCTGTCTCTCCCTCCCTTCCTACTGATCCTCATCCTTTCCTTACCATCTCCACTTGCACAAAACACACTGCGCTCTGACAGCCACATGGCACATCACACCTCCACATTCAGGCCTACTTCATTCTGCTATCACCCTTCCTCCCTCTATGAATCCTGGCCACATTACCTATCCATACCCATGCTGCCCTGACCTCAGTCTCAACTAATCCAGCCTCTCTTCGCCCACTGCTCTCCCTCTCAGCCCTTTCCCACTCTTCCAGGCAAAGGGTCTCTCCTCCTGCTCTCATAACGTTCTAAGGTTCATTTCTGATTATTGCCCTACTCTTGCTCTCATCAGGAAATATCACCCTAATCCTGGCCCTATTATATCATCCTCATCAAACTAGCATCCTGTTACCTCCTCCACCTCCCTTACCCCTCTGTTCTCCCAAAAGGACTCAGGCTTCTGCACCTAAACATCTGTAGACTTAAGCCAAAAATTGACCCTTCTCCAAACACTGGCATTCACCCTAAAGCTTGATATACTCATCATTATAGAAACCCGGCTAAGGACATGATATCTGACCATCGGTCTCCATACCCAAGCAAGGCAGGCAGGGAGGAGGTGTTTACTATCATATCCTCACCTCACTCCAATACTCTGCTATTTACTCTACCTCAATTCCATTGACCCATGATGCTCTAGCCATACAAGTGACCCTGCCCTTCACTCTCCCTATCTTTATAGCTGGAGTCTACTGCCACCCAAACATTCAGCCTGCAATTGCACTGGACCTAGTCACCTCTATCTCGTCCCTTTCCAAATCTAGTGAACTATACATCCTGGCCAATTTCAATCTAAACTGGCTGTCACTAAGACTGCCAAAACTCATAACGATATAGATGCCTAATCTCACCCAGCTGACCTCTGATCCCACTCGCCAAACCATAAGACACTAAATCATTCATTGCTGGACTGGACACCGCCCCCACCTTCACAGAGTAAATCAAGTCAGGTATCCTTCCTGACGCCTTAGCGATCACAATCCTATCTTCTTAGTCCGGAAAGTGCATAGGCCAAAACTCGCATAAACTTGCTCCTAATACGCCCTTAACCTTCAACCTTGAACTCCTTCTGCACAAGCTACTCTTGCTGACTGGTCCCTCCAACTTCCCTTTCATCGGTGGATATGGCCTCACTTGCTTCAAAGGAATATTTTTTTTTTGTTCAACAAATCTTTATTAGATTTTGATTAACACCGACATCCATTACAACTAAAAATAATAATAAAAAAAAAGGGGGGAGAAACCTGAAACAGGGTATACAGCCCCAAACTGGCTGTATGAACTATATACAATCCCATATATACATACCCAGCAGGAATCCATCCCTAAGCAGCATATTTATCAATAAAGACCCCTGTATAAACAACTACAATCCACATTGCCAAATAGTAACATATTATCCAAGATATAGTCTAAACAAATGAACCAAGAGCAGTTCCCCAATCGATGAAGAGAGAAAAAGAAAATAGGAAAAAAAAAACAGGAGTCAACTCTACCATGCTACCTGTAATATCTCAGGATACTAAACCAAAGGTGCAAATCAAAAACACCTTAGGTTAAACCAGAGGTGAGTCCTGCTATATCCCCTAAAGAGAGAGAGAGAAACCCATCCTGTCTATCCTCTGGAAGGCTTACAGTCTAGTTCCCAAAACCCTTACTAGGATCCCAACTTATCTTATAATGACCACTTTACTCAATCATGTGAACAAAGTGCTGATCAACCAAATCCCTTACTAGAAAGAAGAGAAAACAAGCCCTTGCTACTCAGAGCATGACACGGACCTGAGGTAATCTCTGAGATGAATAAATCGCTTCTAAAGATGCCCATCTCTTAGCGTATAACTGTTTATTCCCTCGCTCCAGAGCTGTCTCCTTATCCTGCCCAATATGACCATCAAGTCCTGCACCCACTGACCATAAGAATACTCCTGGTCGCCTTTCCAATGCTGAACTAGAAAAGACTTGATTAGTGCCATCATCAGCAAATGAAATTTGGCTAGGACTCCAGGAACTTTTGAAAATCACCCAGAACACACACCTCTGGGGTTATAAATTCTGAGTAATTCATCAGCGGGTCCATCGCTGCTAATTTCCAACCACAAGGGAAAATTTTACAGTACTCCCACATCACATGTAACAAATCCCCATTCCCATCCCACATCTGAAACAATGGTCCGTCTGCCTGCTTTCTATCACATAGTTTTACCAGGGTAAAATAAAAGATCAGACTTCCAATAAAATACTGCATGGTCCTAAACTTAGGAATTGTTATGTACCTATGGCCTTTCCAAATTGAATCCCACACAAGAATCTTGGGAGCCATTACCTTGTCCCAGTACGCCACCTGCATGGGCAAGAGTGGACTAACAAACTCCAGCAGCTTCCTATAAATCTGAGAAAGGGCGTTTGCCTTCGGCCCACTGCCTCCAGAAGATCCCATGTAAATGACCCATCTGAAAACCTCTAATCTTTCTCACCACTGACTCCAGCTGCCGAATCAGTTGCAGTTTTTGAAAAGGGCATCCCTCCATGGAGGCTGGAATAACAACCCTTACACCTTGGATAAGATCCCTCACCTTAAGACCCCTCACCTGGTAGGCCCACTGATCGCTTATCGCCCGCCCCAATTTCGAATGGGATTACCCACCAACCGTGTGGTCCCAGGATTTCAACTGTAATTTCCTTTGTGCTGGGAGAGAAAAGACCACCACGTCCTCAGTGACTTCCCAATCGGGTTCCCACCTCTTTCCTGGAAAGCCTTTACCAGGTTAACATATATTATGCCTGGCGAGAAGCCTTGCTCTCTCAAGATTTGTCTCTCAATCTGTAGCCATGTTGGGATGTGAGCCTCCCTTCAGTCTCCTAACCCAGCTGAGCATAAAGCCCAATTGCTCTGCCACATAATATAATAGGAGATCAGGCAGTTTGATCCCACCCTCAGCTTGGGCATTCAAAGTGATTCATATTTCTTCCTAGGTAGCTTAGAATTCCATAGGAAATCAGAAAGAAGCTTCCTAATAACCTTGAACCAAGTAGTGTGAATATCATACGGGCAATATATAGTGGGTATAAAAGCCTGGGCAGCATATTCATTTTAATAAGGCCAAGTCTAGCCGTAAAATTCAAGGGAGCTTGTTCCATCTCAGTATATCTCCTCTTATTGCCAATATCACCCCTCCATGTTTGTATCCGCCTCTTTCGCTATTTGCCGTAACCGGATACCCAGGTATTAATCTCATCCGCCCTCCACTGGAGGCAAAATTGAGTAAAATCCACCCTGAATACATGGGGTCAAGGGAGAACCTGAGTTTAGTTAATTTCAGCTTATAATTTGACACCACTGAGAAAGCTTCAATCAAACCCCTCATGCTCTCAAAACTTCTAGCTGGGTCCTCAATGCAGCAAAATATCATCCGTAGAAAACTGTGAACTTAAGTTCCCTCTCCTACCCTTACCCCTTTATAAGTTTGTCCTCCTTAAGGGCTCTTAACAAAGGCTCTAGATAGATATTAAATAGTATTGGCGACAGGGACATCCCTGTCTGGTCCATTTTCAACAACACTTCTTGTGAACTGTACCCATTGCACAAGACCCTAGCTGTGGGGGGCATAGAGTGTTCAATACCCTGAGCAAACCTCTGGAAAGCCCATCTTCCGCATTGTGGCAAACAGAAAACCATGGGAAACTCCTATCAAACGCCTTTTCAAGGCCCAATGATATTAAAGCTAGAGGTAATTGGGAACTGGCTGCATAGGCAATTATATGATGCAGCTTCCTTATGGCCCTGAGCTCCCCTCCCGCATAAATCCCACCTGCCTCGCTAATCAGAAGTGGCGCAATACTCAGTATTCTATTAGACAAAATTCTTGTTAAAATCTTAATATCCTGATTCATTAAAGCTATAGGTCTATAGCTGTCCACCCTATCCCTAGGTTTGTCTGGCTTGGGAATGAGAGAAATAAATGCCTGGTATAACGTGGATGGGACAACCTCTTGCATAATGGTATTATAAAATCTAGTAGAAGGGGAGTACTGTCTTAATGTGTGCTTGGTAGAACTTCGCAGAAGACCATCCGTCCCGGAGTCCTACCCACCGCAAAGACTGCACCACCCCAGTATCTCCGCCTCGTAATGGGAGCCGCAATCTTACTAGCCTGCACTTCATCCAAAACCCGAGGGGTATTCCCGAGAAAAGCATTTACTCTCTTCTCCTACTATATTTCCAATCCATATATGCAGTAAAATAGGACGCAATGCCTCTGCTATTTTTGACGGTCTACTATCAATTGCCCCTCGTGCCAAATCAAGTGATAGTTCTACTAGCTTCCCATTCCCTGATCCTAGCCGCTAGCAGACGACCGGACATCCCCTGGAGGAGATTTAGCCTGCATCCTATCCAACCAATATTCCACCTTACCATATCTAATATCCACCCATTCCCCTGTAGGGATTTAAGTTCTCTATCAATTCTCCTGAAGACCCTCCAGGGAGATAGCTGGCTATCGCCTCCAAAAATGAATTCCTCCTTTGCCTTCCTCAGTCTGTTCCTCCTAGCTGCCAGAGTCTGGACCGCCTCACGATAGTACCTTACATGTCGGCCACGCAGCTTTTGATTTTGTAGGATGGTAATGAGACTGTATGAATCCTCTCAGATGCTCGCCTAGCTCCTCCTGGACCTTAGGTTCCGCTAACAGCAAATCATTCAGTCTCCACCTAACTGGCCTGGGAGGAGCAAGACTTGGTTCCTACAGCAACAGATGGGGAATGATCGGAGAGAACCCTAATCTCAGTCGTCAAACCCTTCACTTCTCTGAGAACCGCACTACTAACCAAAAGAAGTCACGCGCTACTGGGACTTATGAGCCCCAGAATAGAAGGTCATGGTGTTGCTCTTCTTGGAGTGGGTCCCACCGGATCCACCAGAGCCATCGCCTCCACCATCTTATTCAAGGCAACCTGTGCTTTGGTTAGAGGTTTACCAGTTGGAGGTATCCTATCCTCCAAATTGCTGGCGACGCTGCCCAGTCCCCAGCCAAAATACATAAATCTGTAGGCAAAGCTGCAATGTCCTCTCAATGGAGGCAAAAAATCTGCAGAAGAGGGGGGACCATAAATAGAGGCCAAGGAAATTGCCTTACCAGCTAAAACCCCAGACAGATATAGCCCTACATCCTCCTTAACAACCCCTGTTCCATCCTAAACGGACAATTGTTTCTTATTAGAATTGCCACCCCTCAAGCTTTTTCCTTACCCTGCCCATACACCTGACCCACCCATAGTTTTTAAGACAGCTTAATTCCTCCATTAGTAAATGTGTCTCTGCAAAGCAGCTATATGTGCCCCAAGTAATTATATGCCTCAGAATGACCATTCTTTTCTGCTCACCCCTAAGCCCTTTGACATTCCAGGAAAGTATATTAATATGGACCATTATCCATCCACTAAATCATAACATGAGATCCAATCCACCCAAACCTTGCCATTCCGCCTTCCCTCTCTACACAATCTAAATGCTCTCTCTCTCTCTTTCCCAAACCCCCAATCCCCCTCCCCTGCCTCCGATCCTTCAATCACCCTCCTAACGATTCATTGATCATAGATGAGCTTCCTGTGGTTTCCTCCCACCTGTCCTCCCTAGCCCTATCTCAGCAGAGGACCGCCTGTCTCCTGGTCCTGGTGTATCACCCCGTCCTCCGCCAGTGCCCTCCCAGCTCACATATATTCCCCTAATATTTCAAGAAAAACAGCGTGGTCCAGAACAATGCCCTGTTGTGAGTCCCAAGCCAGTCTCTTCACACTGGCAACTGGTCCTGTCCAGAACTGGTTCCACCATATAAAGAGGAATCTACCAATGCCCTCCTTACATGTTCCCTCAAATAAAGGTGGACGTCACCGACCCTGGGAGCTATACCCCCAGAACCAATACCCCCAAACCAAACCTCCCCGATCCCCCACTCTAAATCCCCCAAGCAAACCCACGCTGGTCAAACCACCATAGTGCAATCCCGAGATGCCACCCAGAAAGAGAAAAGGAAGAAAGAAGAGAAAGGCAGTACAGCCATGGCTAACTTAAGGTTAACAACCTAGAACAGCTGTATAAAGTCCTTGTCAAGCTGAAAGAAGGTCCACATAGCCCCACTTCATCCGGGCAGTCCACCTCAGGTCGGAGGTTTAAATAGATTAGGAAGTTCCGACGCAGACTTTCCAGCGCATCTCTCGCGGTCAGATAGCTTTTCCTCGGATTGCAGTCTCACCACTAGCGTTGCTGGATACTGCACGCAAATTTAATTCTGCTAAATACAGCTTTTCTTAATCTCCACATATTCCTTCTGCTCTCTCTGATTAAAGGGTTTGATCCTGGAACATCCAGAGGGTCCGACCATTCCATTGAAGAGATTTAAGCTGTCTGGCCTTCCATAAAGCGTGCATCTTCTCTTTTAAAATTAAGGAATCTCATGATGATCACTCTGGGCCTCACTCCCGGCGGGGAACTTCCTTTAAGGCATGATGGGCCCTTTCCAAATTATATGCTTCTCCATATGGTGTCTGACCCAAAAGCTTTAGTAGCAAATCCTGAATAAATGAGACACAGTCCACCCCTCAGCTCTTTCGGGCAGCCCAGTCAGTACTTGTTTCTCCGCTGCTTGCCTCCTGGTCATCAATCTGAGCTTCCAATTTTTAATTTGCTTTTGGCCACAATCAGCTCCTGCTCCATAGACATCACTTTCTCTCTTGCGATGCAATCCTGGCCTCTGCATCCCCCATACATTGAGCAAGAGATTGCAGTGCTGGTTTTACTGTAGCAAAGTCCACTACCAAACCCTGTAGCATCTTCTTAATTTCCTGCAGGTCCTCGTTTGACTGACCCATCACCCCTCCCCTATCTATATCCTCCTCTGGTTCCACAAGGGTGGGGACTGTGGCTTGGGTCTCTTGGTCACGGGGATCTTGCGACGAGGGCTCAATTGCTTCGGGCTCCATCCCAGCTACCAGCCATGCCTGCGGCTTCTGACTGCAGCACGCCCCTGACAGAACTCTCGCCGGGTGTCCCAAGGCTTTTGGTGTTCAGCTGCCACTCGAACTCGTGGATCGCTACGGCTTACACCCCTCCTGATCCGAATACATCAAACAGGCGACCCCAAAGCAAATAAACAGAAAAAAATTTGTAGCTCGGGCCTAGGGAGCGCGCGAGGACGTCCGACTCGGTCTCAGCACATCACGTGGCCCTCTTCAAAGGAATATTTCTAAACACTTGAACACCTTTGCTCCTCTCAAAATAACCAGTCAGGGCAATCATCTCCATGGATAACTCCTGAACTCCTGGCCTGTCTCAGGGCCAGATATTTCACCTGGAAGCAGCATAAATCAGTCCAGTCCATAGTGATTTCACCACATATCAGGCGCTCTGAATGTAGCACTAAGGCTACACGATTAGCTAAATCTGATGACTTTAGATGGCTTTTCTTATTAATATAAATTCTCCATCTAAATTCTGGAAGGTGGTTCATGCCCTCTTCACACCCTTATCCCATCCTCCCCACCTGTCCTCAAAATGAAAACACTCTTGTGGCCAATCCTAGCATAATTGCTGCTGAATTCAACTCCTATTACACCTCTTGTGCTGCTGAGCTTGAAAGCCCTCCCTCCTACCCCACCTCTTCCCTCTCCCAGCACAGACACCCTCCCTCAACCCTTACCCCCACCTTCTGCTTCTCAGACATCACTCCTGAAGATGCCTTCCATGCCTACTGCTATCAACCCTCAAAAGGCTCCTCTCCAGATGACCTCAACCCAAACTTCTCTCTGTCTCTCTCTTTCTGCCCATGCCATTGCCTACCCTGTTTCTCTCATTCTAAACCTCTCCTTCACTACTGGCTCAGTCCCATCTTCATGGAAACATGCTGTGGTCCTCCCCCTACCTAAAGGAGGTGATCCCTCTACCCCTAGTAACTATTGCCCTATCTCCCACCTCCCCACACTCACAAAACTCCAAAACATCTGGTACACCCAAATTAGTCCTTTCTGTCTGTCTCCTCGTTTTCACCCTGTTCCAATCTGGTTTCAGGCAAACCACTCCACCACAACCTCCTTGCTCAGGCTTTCTGACCCAACCTCACCGGGATGGACCATGGTCTCATCACTTCTGCCATCTTTGTCGACCTTGCCAAAGCATTTGACCTGTCTCCCACACCCTTCTCCTAGACTCTATCTCACAGCAGGCCTCTTCCCTCCGCCACAGACTGGCTCAGGGCATACCTCACTGGCAGAACTCAATCAGTCAGGATCTCTGGTGTCACCTTACTCCCACTTCTGATCACCACTGGTGTCCCCAGGGCTCAGTGCTAGGCCCCTGTTATTTTCAATCTTCTAAATTACCTGCCCTCAGTCTGCTTCCCCATCTCCTCCATTCATATGTGTCGATGATACAGTTCTGTATGCATCTGGCTCAAGTCCTGCTGAGGTTACTACCAGCTTGCAGCATGATTTCAACCAAGTTCAGCTCTGATTTGCTAACCATCACCTCTTTCTCAATGCAAAAGACCATCTCCATGACCTTTGGCACTAGGCAGAGACTCCTAGGCTCCCCAACCTCCCTATTTCTACACCTGGATGGGACCACTCTAGAGGACACCTGCTCCTTTAGATTCCTTGGGGTTTGCTGACCAACACCTCAAGTTCTCTGGTCATGTCGATGCCATCCTGAACAAACTGCACCCAAACTTGAAGCCCTGTTCAGGAACCATAGTTGCATCCCTCTGTGGTGAGGCATGATATTATCCAGAAGATGATCCTCCCATTTTGACTATTGTGATGTAGTCTACAGTGCTGCTCCAAAATCCTCCCTGACCAGATTGGACACCTCTTCCACTCCTTCTGTCGCTTTGCCCTTGATGCTCCATCTTGCACCCACCATTGTGATCTCTATCATGCATTGTTTCTCCCTCCTCTCAAATAGATGCCTATCCCACTGCACTAAGCTCATCTCTAAACTCTGGTTAGGGTTCTCCTGACTACCACTTTTCCTCTTTTGTCACCTCTCCTCCCTCCCTCCCTCTCATTCTCTTAGATCCTCTGACTCTCTTTCGTGATCCCTACTCGCTCCACCTCATTGGCCAATCTGGCTTCTCACACCGCTTTCCTACAATCTGGAACTTCTTCCCTCCCCAAATCCGTCCACTCTTCCTCCTCCTACCCCTTAACTCAGCTCTTCACAACTACCTCTCATCGAGCTGCTCCTGCCATGACCCTCCTTAACTGTGCCCTTATAAATGTCCACTCTTCCCATTTTTCCTAAATTACCCCATCCTTTTCCAGATCCTTCTCCTCTTCTCTTGAAGTCACCTCCCTCTACCTTAACAGCCTCCATCCCCTTTGCAGGGTTCTCAGCATCCTGAAGGATCACAAATGGACTTGGCCTACCTCCCCGACTCCCCTTTCCCCCTCCTCTCATCCCCATTCTTTGTAATCTCCCTTTCTCTAATCCTCTACAGCCCTCTAGGCCCCTTGCAGGGCTGTCAACACTCAGAAGGCACCTGTGGTGCTATCCTCTCACCCCCCATCCCCTTTAAAATACCCCTGGCACGAATACCCAAATCCTTACTCCCTTCCTCCTGGCACTTCCTCTACTCCTCTTTCCTCTCTCCCTCTACCCACCATCTCCCTTTGTCTCTTCCAGCATAGCCCACACTCGCAGGTATTTAGCATCCTGGAAGGGTCCCCACCCACCTGCCCTCCTAGACCTGGGTCTAGCTCTCCCTCGTCCTTTATTCCCACCAGCTCCTCACTTCTCACCCAATGGCCCCTCCCTCTCCCCAACCTTGCTACAATATGACCTGCCTTGCAGGGCTCTATTATAGCTAGGAGAGGTCTCAGGACTCCATGAGCCCTAAAGTTATTTACTCCCCCCCCTTAATCTGGCTCTACTACTTACCTGCCCACCTTCCTCCCTCCCCAGCACCTTACAAACAGCTTATAAGTATGCACTTAAATACTCCTGCTGTCCCTCCTACCACTCACTCCCTACTACCTGCTCTCCTCCTATTTCCTACCGATCACTACACTATCCCTTTTATCAGCTACTCTTTTGTTCTTTATTTATGTTCCAGTCAATGTTGATCTCTTATTTTCCCTTCCTTGTCATGAAATTCACAAACTGCCATTACTAAATATTTTGCTTTAATATTTGTACATTCCTTGTCATGAATTCACATGTAATCCCTAAATGTTTCACTTCAATGTTGGTACCATCTGTTGTCTTGAACTGACAAACTGTATAACTATATGTTTTGGCTCTAATGTATGTAATTTTGGTATTGTAATCTCAATGTATTCTGTTCATATCCTATGTACTCCTTTCCCCAGGTCACACCGGGAGATGAGCAACTTGGTGCTCAGTGTGCTTTCTGGTGAAACATTTCAATAAATAAATAAAAAATAAAATTATGGTGGAATGTTCTTCTGTATGGAAGTCCATGCCTGTAACACAGTTGCTGTGCAATGTTGTGCTGCAGTAGTTACATCAGTATATTGTTGTGCTTCAGTAGTGATGTTGTTCTGCAGTAGTGACATCAATATGTTGAAGAAAGTTACCTTGGACCCAGACTGTTTCACAACCACAGACCCATCTCAAACCTACCCTTTATTGGGAAGGTGATTGAGAAGGTAGTGACGGTGAACCCTTCCAATCCGGTTTTCATAAAAGACATAGCACTGAGACTGCGCTGGTCGGTGCTTAATGATCTCCTGAGGGCTTAGACACCAGAAGAGATGTTCTGTTCTAGTTCTTCTTGATCTCTCGTCAGCTTTTGACACTGAGGATCACGCGGTGTTGTTAGCACACCTGAGGCAGATTTGCGGAATATCGGAAATGCCCCGATGGTTCACCTCATTCCTCACTGGGAGATCACAAAGAGTTGTGTCAGGGCTTTTTCCTCTGGCCCAACTCCTTTGTTGTGTGGGGTGCCTCAGGTTCTGTGCTATCTCCCATGTTATTCACAGTGTATATGCTGCCCTCGGAGACATTATAAGATGGTATAAGCTGAGGTTTCATTGCTATGCAGATGATACCAGCTATACCTGTCTTCGCGCCTGACCAGGATGGAGCTCTCTCGTGTTTAACAACTGTCTGAAAGAAATCCAGGATTGGATGGATTCTAGTTGGCTGAAGTTGAACTCAGAAAAGACAAAGGTTTAGGTAGTGGATCCGGGCTGTCGGATAGAGGGTTGCCTGTTGGCACCTCAGGAATTTTTCTTCGGGGTGTCACTCCGACCTCCAAATGGGTACGTAACCTAGGGTTATCTTGGAAGACAGGCTGACATCTACAGTCACAGGTGTCAGCAGTCATCAAGACTTCCTTCTACCACCTTAGGAATATCTCTAGAGTGAAGCACCTTGTTCCGGTCTGACACGTTACCAACGGCTGGTCCACGTGTCGTGTCCTCACGTTTGGACTACTGCAACTCCTGTATTTTGGGCTTTCTGGGGTTGAAATCCGCCACTTCAGCTAGTGCAGAACGCTGCAGACCGGGTTTTGACTGGGACAAGCAGGTCTTGTCACATTACCCCGTGCTGCACGATCTGCACTGGCTTCCCTGCTCGGTGGTGGATCACCTTTAAAGTCTGTTTATTGACTTTCAAAGCCCTACATGATCAGGGTCCAGCCTATGTAAAAGATCTTCTAGCCTCTTTACTGCCCTGGCCAATCAGCCTCCGCTCGGGCCGATGAGGGGTTGCTAGAGATTCCAAGAGTGAGTCTTAATTCATCTGGTTGCAGAGCCTTTCTTATGCTGCTCCCACTCTTTGAATTCTCTACCCCATCGGTTACTACAGTGCACCTCCATGGATGAATTTAAGAGGGGTTTAAAACTCACTTTTATCAAATTGCTTTCTATAGTATTGACTGTGTTCAAGTTGTTGATGAGACTGTAGTTTTATCTGTGTTTTATATTGAATTATAATCTTTGATCTGTATTATTTGTTTTGTACAGCCTTGAAAATCTGAAAGGCGCTTAGAACTAAAATGTATTATTATTATTATTAATATGTTGTGCTTCGTAGTGATGTTGTTCTGCAGTACTGACATCAATATGTTGTTGTGCTTCAGTAGTGATGTTGTTCTGCAGTAGTGACATCAATATGTTGTACTTCAGTAGTGATGTTATTCTGCAGTAGTGATGTCAATATGTTATGCTTCAGTAGTGATGTTGTGCTGCAGCAGTAACATCAATATGTTGTGATTCAGAAGTGATGTTGTGCTACAGTAGTGACATCAATACGTTGTCCTTCAGTAGTAATGTTGTTCTGCAGTAGTGACATCAATATGTTGTGCTTCAGTAGTGATGTGCTGCAGTAGTGACATCAGTATGTTGTGCTTCAGTAGTGATACTATTCTGCAGTAGTGACAGCAATATGTTGTGCTTCAGTAGTGATATTGTTCTGCAGCAGTGACATCAATATGTTGTGATTCAGTAGTGATGTTGTGCTACAGTAGTGACATCAATATGTTGTGCTTCAGTAGTAATGTTGTTCTACAGTAGTGACATCAATATGTTGTGCTTCAGTAGTGATGTGCTGCAGTAGTGACATCAGTATGTTGTGTTTCAGTAGAGATACTATTCTGCAGTAGTGACAGCAATATGTTGTGCTTCAGTAGTGATATTGTTCTGCAGCAGTGACATCAATATGTTGTGCTTCAGTAGTGATGTGCTGCAGTAATGATCAATATGTTGCTGTGTTTCAGTAGTGATGTGCTGCAGTAGTGACATCACTATGTTGTGTTTCAGTAGTGATGTGTTGCAGTAGTGACATCACTATGTTGTGTTTCAGTAGTGATGTGCTGCAGTAGTAACATCAATATGTTATTGTGTTTTAGTAGTGATGTCCTGCAGTAGTGATATCAATATGTTGTTGTGCTTCAGCAGTGATGCTGTTCTGCATTGGTGACATCAATATGTTGTACTTCAGTAGTGATATTGTTCTGCAGTAGTGACATCAATATGTTGTTGTGCTGCAGTAGTGACATTTATTTATTTATTTATAGGCACATCAGAATTACAACCCATTGAGTCATAGACTCATTTCCAGAGGCTCCACGCATGATACAAAGAAAAAATACAGATAGTAATGAAAATTGAAGGAACGGGTAATACATATGATGGAGAACATTGAGTACAATTACAGGCTGATAGTGTCATTCAGCAGATCAACTTCAGTCCTATACAGATAGTTGATAGGCAGTTGTTAACATGTTTATTAGCAGAATGAGCTGTACTTCATCAATATGTTGTGCTTCAGTAGTGATGTTGTTCTGCAGTAGTGACATCGATATGTTGTTGTGCTTCAGTAGTGATGTTGTTCTGCAGTAGTGACACTGATATGTTGTGCTTTAGTAGTGATGTTCTGCAGTAATGCCATCAACATGTTGTGCTGCAGTAGTGACATCAATATGTTGTGCTTCAGTACTGATGTTGTTCTGCAGTAATGACATCAATATGTTGTGCTGCAGTAGTGATTTTGTTCTGCAGTAATGACATTAATATGTTGTTGTGCTTCGTAGTGATGTTGTGCTGCAGTAGTGACATCAATATGTTGTAGTTCAGTAGTGATGTTGTTCTGCAGTAATGACATTAATATGTTGTTGTGTCAGTTGTGATGTTGTTCTGCAGTAGTGACATCAATATATAGTATATGGTTAGGGCTTATTATGAATAGAAAGCCGTGGCTTTCAAAATCTTGTTGTAGGACAGTTCAAAGGTCAAAAATGTTGTACTATAGTTCTGACATCATATCAATAGTACAACAACTTTTCAGACTTGTCCTACCACCTGATTGGCTGATTCGGAGTGGGGATTCAAAAACATGGGATAAAATGGCGCCATCACTTAGCTTAGTGGTCAGGCAAGCAGTTCATCAGTACCATTTGGACACGGACTATATGGTCAACTCTGAGTGTCCAAACTTTCCATTTTCAGTGTTTCTTTTTTTAAACGCATTGGCGCAGTTACAGGTGTCAGAGCAGATTGATACTGCAGTGAGGAGTTGGGAGAACCGTAACTTCTGGGGCAGGACTGCATCATGGGGACTGAATTTTCAGGTACACGAGTGAAGAGAATGACAAAATACTGAGGTCTGATGCGGAGTGTGAACACAAGGTATGAACCTTGTTAAATTTTGGGTCACCATATACTATATGAAATAATGGATTGTTGACCATCCTCAACTAAAGCCATGTTTCCATCTCGGAGTCAATGACGTTATAGAGACCTCTCAAGCTTCACCTCGAGGTTTCTGTGATGACAGTGACCCTTGAAGCAACATCCCATTGTGTTAGGGAGAAAAGCAAGAGCAAAATAGAAGGAAACCACTTTGGTTCTCAAAACGGTAGCAGAGAAGGTCAGAGTCAAAAAGGCTGGCCTTCAGGAAATATAAGGGAATGCAACAGGATGCAGATAGGGAGGCATACTAAACTTTCCTAAGGGAAGCAGGAAGGCAGTAAGGCAGGCAAAGGCCCAAACCAAGGAAACACTAGCACAAACAGTAAAAGAAGGTGACAAGACTTTCTATAGATACATTAGTGAAAGAAAAAGTCCAGAGGGATATTGCTAAGATCAAAGGGGATAAGGGGCATGTGAGGGGAGGACCATGTAAAAGCATCTATTCTAAATAAAACTTCTGCTCAGTATTTACTGAAGAGAAGGTAGGGCAGGCCCACAGCTCAGCACCATGGACACAGAGGGAGGGAGGTGTGCACTAGTCCATTCACAAAAGAAAGGGTCCTACAAGAGCTCAATTAGCTCAGGGTGGACAAGGCAATGGGACCTGATGTGGCATACATCCCAGGGTACTAAAGGAGCTATGGGTGGAACTAGCAGAGCCATTATCAGAACTGTTTAGTGAGTTTATGAGCACAGGAGAGGTCCCAGAAGACTGGAGAAGGGTCATGTGATCCTGCTCCACAAGAGTGGTAGCAGGAGGAGGCAGGAACTACAGACCAGTCAGTCTTACCTCAGTAGTGGGCAAGATTATGGAGGCACTCCTTAGGAAAGGATAGTGCAACACCTGAAAACACAGGAGCACAGGATTCAAGACAGCATGGGTTTACAAAAGGAACATCCTGTCAAACTAATTTCATAGATTTCTTTGACTGGGTAACCAGAGTGGTGGACCAAGGGGGAGCAGTTGATGTCATCTACCCTGACTTCAGCAAAGCTTTTGATACTGTTCCACATAGAAGATTGATTAATAAGCTGGGTAGGCTTCGGGTGGGTCAGAAGTTGGTCAACTGGGTGGCAAACTGGTTGATGGGCAGAAAACAGAGAGTGGTGGTAAATGGTATACAGTCAGAAGAGATACAAGTCACAAGTGGGGTACCTAGGGATCAGTTCTGGGGTCAGTCCTCATCAATATCTTCATCAGTGACATTGCAGATGGACTGAGGGTAAGGTTTGTCTGTTTGCTGATGACACCAAGATCTGCAACAGACTAGATTATCCAGATGGGGTGGGCAGAATGAAAAGAGATCTGGATAAACTAGCAAAATGGTCGGAAGAGTGGCAACTGGGGTCTAACGCAAAGAAGTGCAAGATCATGCACATAGGGAAGAGAAATCCTGAAGCCACTTATAAGCTGGGAAGGAAGTTGCTGACAGTCACAAGGGAAGAAAGAGGCTTGGGCATCATCATCACCAATGACTTGAAATCATCCAAGCAGACCACTAAAGCAGTAGGTAAGACTAGGGGATATTGGGGTGTATTAGTAGGGTGTCACAAGTCAGAAGAGGGAGGTAATAATCCTCTTTACAAGACACTGTTTAGGGCCCCATCTGGAGTACTGTATGCAGTATTGAGGCCACACCTTCACAAGGACATTAACCAAATTGAGGCAGTCCAGAGAAGGGTAACCAAAATGATGCAGGGACTGCATCAGAAAACATGAGGACAGATTAACAGAGCTCAATATGTATACCCTAGAGCAAAGGAAGGAGAGAGGTGATATGATTGAAACCTTCAAACACCTTAAGGGCATTAACAAGGTGAAAGAGTCTAAAATGTTTCAATATAAGAAAAATAGCAGGACAGGAGGACACAGCATGAGATTAGAGGAGACTGATTAAGGGTAATATGAGGAAGTTCTTTTCACAGAAAGGGTGCTGGATGCATGGAACGGCCCACCTCAGGAAGTGGTGGATATGAATACAGTACAGGGCTTCAAACAGCCATGGATAGGCATAAGGGAGCAATACAGATGAGTATGAATAGGTAGGTGATTAACAGAGCAAAGGCCAATGGCACATTCATAAGGTAGAAAAGAAATGGCAGACAGGATGGACCTTGCAGTCCTTATCTGCCATCAACTTTTATGTTTCTATGTTTCCTTCAATGGAAATACAGCCTTGTTGTGGATGGTCAACCATCCACTATTCTATATATAGTGTATAGTGGAGTGTTGTTCTGTATAGAATTCCATTCCTTTCAAAATGCTGTTCTACCACAGTTCCAGGTCATGGAATGCTGTTCTACCCTACTGTGGTAAAACAGCATTCTAGAACTTCTAGAGACTACATGAGTCAATTTCATTTTGAAAGCAAAATAACTCACAAAACACATTTTTCACACAGTACTATACTTATAAAATACAGGATGAGCAATCTATTCACAACAGTGTATTGTTACATTCGGGTTCTGATTCCATGGACCTCTTGAGCTTCGGGCTTCAGGTCAGAGGGAATCAGAACCCTCTGTGGCAGAACACACTGGTTCTGCATAGCTGCCATCCAGTATTCTCTATGTTGTGCTGCAGTAGTGATGTTGTGCTGCAGTAGTGACATCAATATGTTGTTGTGCTTCAGTAGTGATGTTGTTCTGCAGTAGTGACATCAGTGTGTTACTGTGCTTCAGTAGTGATGTGCTGCAGTAGTGACATCAAAATGCTGTGCTTCTGTAGTGATGTTCAGCAGTAGTGACACTGATATGTTGTTGTGCTTCAGTAGTGATGTGCTGCAGTAGTGACATCAATATGTTGTGCTTCAGTAGTGATGTGCTGCAGTAGTGACATCAATATGTTGTGCTTCAGTAGTGATGTTCTGCAGTAGTGACATCAATATGTTGTGCTTCAGTAGTCATGTGCTGCAGCAGTGACGTCAATATGTTATGCTTCAGCAGTGATGTTCTGCAGTAGTGACATCGATATGTTGTTGTGCTTCAGTAGAGATGTTTTCTACAATAATGACATCAATATGTTGTTGTGCTGCAACAGCAATGTCACTACTGCAGTGCAACAACTTAGAATGCTGCCATACAGCTGCTTTCATTTAGCCAGCTGAGCTGGAAGCTGTTTTTTTCTTACTTGGAATTACAGAAACAGCAGCAGCTGCAGTCACTAGCTGCACACTGAATCAGTAAATTGAGCCCTCCACCAACTCTCAAGTGCCTCCCAACAACCAGTTCACTGAAAGGAAGCAGAGTGTCTGAAATGGTGTGGATGCTCATACACTATAAAAGATAATCTATAGGCACCATACACAGACAAGTCTGTTTCTTCATCTTGAGTTTTCTATGGCAATCAGGTTTGCTGTCAAGGTTTTTCTAGTTGCAGACACAGGCTTGTTGTGTATGTCTGCCCGGATCTATGACCGTCATTCGACAAACATTTTGTCAAATGACTGAACAGCGAAATCTTTATGTCGACCGCTTTTGTGATTGGCATAAGGAATCTCACTTCCTACCATGTTTTCTTCTGGGAGCTTCAGTCCCAAACCCCCATGTGGGGCTGTGGCCCACACCTCCCAATTATGTATAATCAACTTCGAGTCAGAGCTGATTAGGGAGGGGTGCAAGACCACCAAACAGTGCTGGATCCAGCACCGACACTAAAGTGACCTGGAACTGTAGTCGCTGTAGTGTCGGGTTGATGTTGAAGTTTCGACGTTGGGATGGTATATATGTCTGCCCATACATTATCCTCCATCTTGCCTACGGGTTAGAAAATGATATGAATATGTTGTATAGTTATGACCTGTGACCTCAGCTGGTAGATTTGAAATGAGATGAAAGTCTTGATTGAATCTGAGTGAAACGAACCAACCTCTCAACCTGTGCTCTGGTAATGTGCTGTTTTGGTTGGTTCATGTAAGGCAGGTCTTTGACTATTTGGTTTCACAATGGAAGTCTCACCAAAATGGAGAGGCAGGAGGCACAACTCATGAAAAGTGACCAGTTTATTTAGCAACTGAACCACAGAGATCAGAACAAGAAAAAGGGTATGGACAACAAAATATGAATCTTCAAACCACCACTCTATTGTTGCTACTAAACTACTTAAAATCACTTCTGTAAATGTAACTGCTTAAAATCTCTGTCACTGCACTGTATGCTATAACTGTAAATTTTTAGAATTGTAAAATTGTACAATTTCACCAAGCATTCATATGGATCTGTTGGGCACCGCAGATGATGTGGTGAAGGATGCAAACTGAGGAACCTTTGAGCATATGCTTTCCATAGAAACATAGACTTTGACGGCAGATAAGGACCACTTGGCCCACCTAGTCTGCCCATTTCCCCTACCACAGGATAGGCCGAGATCCTAGTTAACCAACAGCCTATTTCTTCCTACCTCTACAAGAATTGCATTATGCCTGTCCCATGCATTCTTGAATTCTCCCACAGTTTTAGACCCCACAACCTCCTCAGGAAGGCTGTTCCATGCATCCACTACCCTCTGTGAAAAATACTTCCTCACATTACTCCGAACCACACCTCTATCTTCAAATTGTGTCCCCTGTTCTTGCATGTCTCTTTTTCTGAAAGATGCTACCTCTCTCGGACTTTGTTGATTCCACTGAGGTACTTAAAAGTTTCTATCATGTCCCCCTCCCTTCTTTCCTCAAGGGTATACATATTAAGCTCCTTTACTCGCCTCAGTGGTTTCTCTTGCAGACCCTGCACCATTTTAGTTGCCCTCCTCTGGACTGCCTCTATCCTGTTTATGTCCTGCAGAGATGGGGTCTCCAGAACTGGATGCAGTACTCCAGATGGGGTCTCACCAACTGTCTGTACAGAGGGATAACAACTTTGTTTTCTGCTGGTGATGCCTCTCCTGTGTATCCCAGTGTCCCCCAGCCCTCCCTACTGCCTTCTCACATTGCTTGCTAACCTTAAGGTCATCTGATATGATTATCCCCAGGTCCTTTCCTTTTTGTTGTTGTTACTATTCTCATTGTGCAATCTTCCCTGGGTTCTTGTTTCCCAGATGCATAATTTTGCACTTCTTTACATTGAATCCTAGCTGTCATACTTCTGACCACTACTCCAACCTTGCTAAGTCCCTTCTCATCTTTTCCACGCCTCCTGTGTATCAACCCTGTTGCAGATCTTTGTGTCATCTGCAAAGAGGCATACTTTTCCTTCCAGTCCCTCTGCAATGTCGCTTATAAAGACATTAAAAGGACTGGACCCAGTACTGAACCCTGTGGTACCCCACTAGTAACCCTCTTTCTTCAGAGTGGACTCCATTTACAATTACCTTCTGTGTCCTGTTGTCCAGCCAATGTTTTACCCAGGTTACCACCCTGGGACCCACTCCCAGCTGGTTAATCTGACTATTAATCTTTGTGTGGGACTGTGTCAAATGCCTTGCTAAAGTCTAGGTAGGTCATGTCCACAGCCCTCCCTGGTCTACTACTTTGGTCACCCAGTCAAAGAAATCTATTAGATTCATCTGACATGACCTTCCGGCTGTGAACCCATGCTGCATTGGGTCCCTGTGCCCCACTGGCCTTTAGGTACTCAACAGTTCTTTCCTTCAGAAGTGACTCCATCACTTTCCCTACCACAAGAGGTCAAACTGACAGGTCTGTAGTTTCCTGCCTCTGTCTTGGTCCCACTTTTGTGAAGGGGAATCACATCCGCCTTCCTCCAGTCCTCGGTACCACACCATTCTCTCATGATTTATTAAATAGAGTAGTCAGTGGTTTCACTAGTTCCCCTTAATTTTTTTAGAATTCTGGGTGAATTCCATCAGGCCCCATTGCTTTGTCCACCTTCAGTTTTAAGAGTTCTTGCAGAACCCTTTCTTCTGTGAAAGAGCTGGGATTGACCCTCCCTATTAAGAGTGCTTCTGTTAATTGGATTAGGCACTTCTCTTCTTTTGTGAATACTGAGCAGAAATATTCGTTCAGTATCCCTGCTTTTTCACTGTCCCTCTGCTCACCCACCATTCATTCTATTCAGCCTGACTATCCTCCTTTGTCTTTCTACACTCTCTGATGTACCTATAAAAGGTTTTATCCCCTTCTAACTGAGATGGCTATTCTTTCCTCAGTTTGGCCTTTGCTATTCTGACTTCCCTCCCTGCTTCCTTCTGCCTTAACTGGTACAACTCTCTGTCCTGCTCCTTCTGTGTTCCTTATACTTCCTGAATGCTATCTTTTCTCCCTGACTTTCCCAGCCACCTCTTTGAGAACCATAGTGACTTTTTCTTTCATTTTGATTTATTTGCTTCACACAAAGGCTTGTTGCCTCTGTGATGGCAGTTTTGATGATTCCCATTGTTGCTCCACGCCTCCTTCTAGCCTGTTTGCTAGTGCTTTTCTGATGCCCTCCCATCTTGCCAAAGTCAGGCCTCCTGAAGTCCAGTACCCTCACTTTTGTATGGCTTGACTCTGTAGCTGAGTTTAATGTGAACCACACTGTTTGTTAGTCACTTGTTCCCAGATGGCAACCCACTTCTAGATCTGACATCCTCTCACTGCCCCCATTTGAGAGTACGAGGTTCAAGATTGCCCCTCATGAGTGGGTTCCAAACTAGCTGTCTGAGGCCTGCCACCTGTAGGGCATCAAGAATGGCCCTCTCTTGGATGTGGCTGCAGAAAATGTGCTCCAGTTAACATCTGGCATATTCAGGTCTCCCATCAACAGTATCTCCCTTTCTCTGCCATCCTAAGAATGCCTTCTATCATATCCTTGTCCATTCCTCCCTGACATGGGGTCTGTACACAACCCCTGTGCGGATTATGGTGCCCTTTCCAGTCTCCAAGGTGACCCACAGTGCCTCCTCTCCTCCTGTTTACTCTTTTGTTCAGTTGCTTTATCCCTTCCTTTACATAGAGAGCTACTCCTCGCCTCTTCTCCCCTGCCTGTCTCTCCTGTAGGTTATGTACCCTGGTATGTTAACATCCCAGTCATGGTTCTCTGTGTACCGTGTTTCTGTGACTGCTATGATATCCAGGCATCCTCTTCCATCAAGGCCACCAGCTCAGGGAGCTTGTTGCCCTGACTATGGGCATTGGTACTCATTACCCTCCATTTCCTGATGGCCTTACTCCTTTAGCCCCATTCCTGTCCTTCTTGCCTTTGTCACTTTCCCCATTTACCCTGCCCTTCTCCCTATCACCACCTCTATGTTGGCGTTTACTGCACTTACTACTGTGATTTTTTGTGGGGGCTAGGATTTCCTGCTCCTTTCCAGTGCCTCTCCCTTGGCTAGTTTAAATGCTTGCCAATGAAGCATTTAAACCTATCACCTAGGATCCTGGTTCCCCTACTGGACAGATGCAGACCATCATGCCAGTATAGGCTTGCATCACTCCAGGTGGACCCCAGTCCCCAATGAAGCCAAATCCCTGCTCTGCACCAGTTTTTCAACCACTGATTGGCTGACTTGAAGAACTGGGATTCGGGCCATTGGGCATCAACAAAACCCAAGAACTGGAACAACACACTTGTATTCCACAGAGCCACTGATCTGTCACAACTGACACCAGGAAAGAAACAGAATACTTGCATTTCCACAGACTTGTAGCAAAACTGAAGACCTTCTGTACTGCCACCATTGACCCTGGGAAGAAATCTGAAGAACTGAAGCAGTGGACAAAACCTTGAAGAACCTCCGGCTGTCACCATGGACCCCAGGAAGAAATCTGAAGAACTGAAGAAATGGATGAAACCTTGAAGAATCTCTGGGCTGTCACCACTGGATCCTGAGAAGAAATCTGAAAAACTGAAGAACTAAAGAAATGGATGAAACCTTGAAGAACCTCTGGGTTGTCACCATGGACCCCAGGAAAGGATCTGAACACTGCACCTGGACAAAACAGAAGATCTGGAAAACCTTTGGGCTGTTGACCTCAAGAGAGAATCTCTGAAGAACCTGAAACAAAATCCTCAACCCCACTGGGCTTCAGATCCCTATTCATGAACCAGTGCAGTTCTCTCACTGCCTTGCTCATTGTTAGGGAGGGAATGGCCTGAAGACTCCAAAGAAATCAGGTGACAAGGAGTTCCTTAGCTGCCTACACTGTTTCTATTCTAACCACCAGTCCCAAATTATCAGGATGAAATTGGATGGAATAGTCTCTGGATCATACAGGAGAAATTGTGAACATGCAGTTGGGCAGAAATACAGTTGAGTCTCAAAGTGTACTGTCTTTGTTCTTGGTAGTTGCTGGTTTTGGCATGCAGCCATCAAAGAGTAGTTAGAATATGTCGGAAATTCAAGAACATGCAGGGTAATTCACAAATTTTGAGGAAAGGCAATCAATTTTGAAGAGGGTTCAAAGCATGTAAGGGCAGTATCTCAGTCTCTGAGCATGTAGTGACCATCCAAGACTACTGAAGGTAATTTAGCAGTCTCCCAGCAAAACAGAGCAAACTCAGGAAAATAGGGCAAATTTGGTGCATGCAGGGCAGTTTCACAGTCTTGAAGCATGCATTTACCTTGGGTGCTGTCCTTAAATAAGCAGTCTTGGAACAAAACAATTTCTATCCTTCGCCATGGTGCACAGACACTTTGGCACTGCCACTTTAAATGCATTGGCACTGTCACTTTAAGATGTCTGTTCAGGATTCAGCACAATCATTTCAGGTAACAGAACAGCTGCTATTGCACTTTAAATGTTCATTCTGGCAACCAGGGGCACTACACCAGGGCAGACTCAACATAGAGGGAAACCTGGATCAAATGGCTGGATATACCTAGCTATGCAGGGACCACAGGCTATGCCCTCCTCCCACAGCCCATTTTCCATTTCTGCTCAGTCCCTGGGCCACAGTTGTACCACCTCCCACCTGAATCGCTCACATGCTGCACTATCCCCCAGGCTGCCACCCAATGGCAGACAAAGACCAAGATGATTGGCCACCCTCCCAGAAAAGGAAAGCAGTCCTTGGGTTACTTGATCCTCTCCCCCAAGTGACCCCCAGCAACCCGAGTCTGTTCCCAAACCTGGGTTGCCGGCATCTATGGCAGGTGAGCGCAAGCACTTCAGCCTTCTGCATTACAGGTTAGAAGGTTCTAGGAATATGTAGTATAGCTCTGACCTGTGACCTCAGCTGGTAGATTAGCACTGATTTGTTGAGCAGGTTATGGAAGTAATCAGGGTAGGACCCATTAACACAGTCACATGAAAGGAGATATAAATTACACATATCCCCATAATGCAAAGCATCATGTGTAGTACATGCAAACCACCATAGAAGAATTTAGACTGGTTCCGCTCTAAGCAAGAGTGTATGGTGCAAATGGCCTCTCACGCACTGTGCAATGGCTGAAAACAGACACGTGTTTCATCCTATGCAGGACTCATCAGTGTACCTCATCTGTAACAGCCCAGGGAAGAATGAACAGTCATAGTTTAATCTTACTGGTTTGGGTCACGGTGAAGCCAAAATAGGAGAATAATCTAAAAGGCAAAGAACCTCTGCACAAAAGCACTGAGGCAAGAGTTACCCAGAAAGGGCATTGGCAATAAAGCCAGGTTTTATTGACTTTGCAATTACATTTATGCCATACTATCAGGGCAGTAGTCCAAGAATGAAATATAGGTGGCAGTGCTGAGCGTATCTATCAAGACTGAGGGAGAACCTGCACATGCTGTTAGATGTCACAGTGATGCTGTGCAATGGTGTGCAATTGGTAGTCCTGTACACTTCACTCCCATACTCAAGGGTTGGTAGAAGAGGCTGCTTGAGCAGATGTTTCCTTGTGTTGAGATAGAGACAATCACAGTGCCGGAATAGTACGCCAACCTTTGATGGGAGCGCTCTAACTGCCTGTGATGTGTTCAGTGAATGACAATTTGGGGTCCAATCAGAAGCCAATGTATTTGGATGTCTGTATGTTGTCCAGAGTTGGGCCATTCTGAGGTGAAATGTGCAGTGAATTTATAGTGAATAAGGAGGGTGGGGGTTCCTGTGAACAGCATGAGCTTTGTCTTTTAACTATTAAGCAAGAGACCATTAGTTGCAATCAAGTCCTGAGCCTTATACAAGGAGGCTTGTAGTGTTATGTTGAGTTCAGCAAAGGTTTTGGTAATTGTGTATATGATGGTATCATCTTTGAAGAGACGAATCCTGGTAAAATAAAGTCAGAGTAGACTGAGGGAAGGTCATTGACAAAAGGTTCATAGATGGGGCCAGATATGGAAACTTGAGGTAGCTCGAGGAGCAGTGGTTTTGAAATGAGGTTGTACCACTGACTTTGACTACCTGTAGTCTATCAGTGTGATCATCCTTGAACCATGTCAGTGTTGATGGGATGAGCCAAGGTGCTATAGTTTTTGGATGAGGATGATGTGGTGAACAGTGTCATAAACCTTTGTTAAGTCAGCAAAGATGGCTCCCATTGGATTGCCTGTGCCTGTAGGGCTGTAGCTGTTTCAATGCCTGATGGCCCAATAGAAGCACGCCATGCTTCCATCCTGTGACCCGGTTCGAACGAACCCAGGAGCCAGAGCCTGCTGCCAGGCTGGGGGAACATGCTGAATGCGCCAAGCAGGGGAAAGGAGGAGGCATATTCAGGTACTGCAGCAGCTCCTGCTGATGGGCTGGGGAGCTGACTCTTCAGACAGAAGCATGCTGTATGCATTTGAGGTGCACCTCCCACTCATGTAGCCTGAGGATGGGGACAGGAAACTTGGAAAAATCCTTGACTGACACAGAAAGAAGGACTAGCCCCTACCCTGCAAAGGCACTACACCACCAACTATGGCACCTACTTCCTGAATCTGGATCTCCAGAGGGATAAGGGAACCCCAAAGACCTGGAGAAGATGGGGTCAGGGCTGGGAGGACAGACCAGATGGGGCAGGTTGGGGAAGAAGTAAAAACACAAATAAAATAAAAGAAGGATTTTTCATGAGGAGTGATTGGGTATGAAGCCTGACTGTGTGAAATGTGAAAATCTCCTAATAGAAGTCATGTGGAATGGCACTTCTGCTTCCACAATTTTTGGGAATCTCTTTTCTAACTCTGTGTAAGCACTCCCAAGTATGGGTGCTTACTATTCAGCTCTTGCTCCTCCCTTTTCCTTGTTTGGCTGTTGGGGTTGTGGCCTACCTGCAGGTCAGGTGCGGCTACAATTCCCAGCCCAGGCATATGGGAGATTTGGGTGCCTTTTGGGGAGAATGGAGGTTGGTGGAAAGAGGAGATCAGGCGTTTGAGGCCAGGGTGGCTCCACCATTCACAGCCTAGCCAGGATTTTAAGCAGGTGTTGTGCGATCAGTCATCCAGGAACCAGCGCAGAGGTAGCAGTAAAGAGATGCATCCTATCGGTGTTACTGCCATCCAGTTCAGAGGCCCTATTCGGCTTCTCAGAGTACCCAGCTTAGATCTGCCCAGATCATCAAGTAATGTGCCATGGCCTTGTGTCACTGAGCTTCAGCTACCTCAGAAGCTATGCTGCTTGTGCCCATTGCTCCATGGAGTGGAAAGTTTCCATTTTATATAAAATTAAATGTTTTTCTATTCACTGCATTCATTTGTATGAGCATTGGACTTAATCGATGAATTGTTTTGCTAACTTATAACCACATAGTTGCCCCCATCTAGCTGCCGTTGCCCCAGGACCTGCTGCACCCCCTATGCCTGACCTCCAATCAAGCATGAAGTCTGAACCCAGGTAACTGTTTTTCATCTGAGTTTTGGATTGCTGTCTGAGTTGCCAGGCCCCACTCCACTTTTACATCAGGTACCCCTAAACATGGAGGGGGCTTTCATGCAGAATTCAAAAAGCCTTTCTATGCAACCATGGAATAACATTCTGGAGATTGTGTAATCTGAATATTTTTATTCCATGGTTTATAGCAAATGAATCCACTGTTTACTTAAATGGTGGAACAGGATTCCACAGTTGACATTTAGTTTTCAAAATGTCAAAATTTGCACTTGCAAAATCTTGCAGCATTAGGCAGAATTTAAAAACTCCATTGAATTCCAGTGGAAGAAGAATCTGAAAATTCAACATAACTCTAGAATCCATGAGTAGATTAATGATAGTATGTGTCAAAAGCTGGGGATGAAGAAGTTTCTCTAATGGCTTGCTGAGGATAGAGAACAGAAATTTGATGGTAATTATTTGGGAGAGAGACCTGCTTTATGGAGAGAAGTCATAATGGGTTGTTTAAAGATTAAGTGGACCTGGCCGGTGCATAGCAAGATTTTAAGAGGGTTATTAATGGATCTGCCTGGCAAATGGCTGATGATTTCCAGATAATGGGTTCTTTTATGCAGTCTGATCCTGCATTTTTGGTTATATCACGACCTTGTAGAAAATTCTAGATTTCTTCCTTGTGAATGCTTTCAAAGTTTGAAAGGAGGGAGTAGACCGTGTTCAGTGGTTTAGAGCATGAGTTGGACTAGTGTCACTTGTGGTGTCAGGTGAACAGGGGGGTTAAGGTATCTGTAGATTAAGGTTTGTAAGTGGTTCTTGGGATATCAAAGGGAGAAGTGGTTGAAGGGTGCGGAGATCTGTTGAGCAGATAACAGGGACAACCTTAAGAGCAGGAGCCTGTCCAAAGGACAAATCAAAATTACAAAGGCAAAGAATGGCAGCATGCTCACCCAGTGATATAAATAGAAATAGCACATTTATTCTGCAAAATATGAAAGGCCAGTTGTATCATTTATAATAGATATGTTTCATATAATTTAGTTACAACAGGAATGCTATTGTCTGCTTATCTTCCTATGTTTAAGACAAAATATCGGGACACAGATAGGGAGAGAATAAAATTGTTAGAATGGTTTAAAGAGGTAATAAGGAGTGACATGCTATACATCTTCAGTGACGTTTTGGTCTGTTATAAATTTACTTTATTAATTTAAAAAGCACCTTACTGTAAGCTCCTGCAGGACTTAAGACCATCTCCTTGAAAAAGTGGTAGAAAGCCACAAAACATCAATTGCTGATACAGGTAGCCTGTCATATTTTGCAAAATAAAAGTGCTATTTCTATTTATAAAATGGCTAGAAAAAATCTAGAAATGTAATTGGCTGAGAGAGGTCACCTGACTGTGCATTAAACCTGTATAAATGCATAGTCAGGTGCAACATCTCATTTTCCTCCCCAGAAACCTACTTAGAGCCATTTTATAAGTGTAATAAGCCATGCTTGAGGTGTGTATTATAGGATTTTAATGTACTTCCACGGACATAAAGACACTCAGTCTTCTGCCTTATGCCTTACTACACCCCTTGGGTGTGCATTAAAATTCTATAATGCACACCCTGTAGTGACGATTACTTTACTTATATCACTAGGTGAGCATGCTGCCATTCTTTGCCTTTGCAATGTTCGAAGACAGCAATGTCCATCTGTGTGTGAATAGTTTGCCTCACACACTAGATGAGACATTGTGGATAGCTAGTCTTTCCAAGGAGTGTTCTTACCTGACCAAAGACTCCAGGTTGCTTTGCTGCGATAGTCTCACAAATTTGCAATGTATTCTTCTTTGCTTTCCAGGTCTGGTTTATTGTTTTGTTCCTAAGAAATCGGTAGGTCTCCAGTCTTGGTCATCGTGGATAGATTTGAACTTTTTACTCTTTATTACCAGGCAGGTGCACCAGACAAAACATTTGCCTATTTTCCGCACAAATTGGGAGATCACAACAGTGGGGACTGGCACAACAATGCCCAAAAATACAGAGAGGTCAGTACAACTATCTAGAAATAATATAGAGTACTAAACTAAAACAAAGTGACATACGACATGTGGCAAACAGGATGCAAGGTACAGGACAAGGTGCAACAATAAAGTACAAGTAATAAGTACAGGGATAGGTTTCATACATATAGAGTTGGTAATCAGCAATACCCACAAGTCTAATAATTCAGAGATATTACTACTGATCCTATGCAACCTACAAACATGTACATGTCGAGGTCTTGATTAGGAAGGAGCAGTATTCACTCCTGAAGGCATGGCTGGATGGACACAAACAGACCATAACACTTACCTACTTACTGTTTTTCAACAGAAACAGGCTACACTGTCTTTCAAATCTGCTCAAGTGGGCAGCTAGCACCCCATTACAGCTGCCCCTCCCCTTAACCCCACCCACACAGATGAGTGCCAACTGATGTTGGTCAGATTAAGCTGTTGGTGGTATTTCCAGTGAATGGGAGAAATTTGGCCAGGACACCAGGGAAATTCCCATACTCTGCAGTAGGGGAACCCTTGGCCACTTGCTGCAAATGGCTAACTCCCAAGATGGTGTAAAGGAAAGTGGAGGTGCTGTTCCACCTTCTAGTTCAGCTTCCATTGCTGTTCCTACTGAACTTCCAGACTTCGGATCCTAATACTGACAAGCTGACATTTGCAGAAGGCATCATGGATACTGTTCTTAATCAGACTGTACAAGATACTATTGCTTCTGCTCAGAGTCCTAATACTGCTGTTCGTCACCTGGATACTGCTACCTTTACTACCATCTCAGAGCCTCAACTAAGGCAAGTTTTTCATATGCCCAAGCATTTTTATTGAAACTTGCCCAGGAAGAATCTCTCTCTCTCAGGAGGACATCCCGGATGCATCATATTCTGCAGCAGCATCTGCACAGGATCCTACTATAGCCACTGCAGTGTTCCCAATGATTGCTTCTGCTCCCTGTTCTGTCAATTTGCAGCAATCTTCAATGTTACATCTCCACCCCACAACTAGAACATCTAGCACTAGTAATCGGTGCTCTGTCCCTGGAGTCTGCCTTGCAGCGCAGGATGGCAGCAATCAGTTGACGGCACTCTTTGGACTTCTCTAGACCTGTAGCTGCAAATGAAATTATTGCCGCAGCCTGTGATTCTCATAGCATTGATTTGCTGTTTGCCTCCCAGCCTCCGAGTACACCTGGAGAACTGCAACCTGATTCACAGCAGCAGCCAGTAGGCTTTGCAAATACTAGCTGGCTGGGCGGAGGGCACTGACCAATTTTTGGGCCCCAACGATGTGCACCAGACTACAAGTAAGGATGCTCTTCCAGCACATAATGACACTACCAGTGACTGGAAATCCACAGTTTAAACTTAGTGATTTATTTAGAAATGTTGGCGAACCTGCACAGCGCAGAAATGCAGTTTGGCTTAAATATTTGGGGAATATGTCTTCCGCTCCTACTGGAGAGTAGTGTTGCATAATATGCAGAAAGATTCTTTAGGTATTAGTCCTCAGAACTGTTAGCCTTAATTCATGTTCATGGGGAATCAGTATATGATATTAGTTTTAAAAATGTATTTTCTTTGGAGAAGTTTTGGGTCCAGTATGAGCTGGTTATGGCTTCTCCACTTTGGGCTTCGTTTTTGCTTGTTCCCTCACTAAGCCCCTGGTTAAAGTTATTACCTTGCTTTTAGAAGAGAATTGGTTAACATAAATGATGTTCAGTACTGGTTGAAACAAAGATGTGACCTCTTAGATGCCCCTCATCCTATTTTAGATGAGAATTTGGTATGGACTGGAGGGTGAAAGGTTAAAGTACAGCTTAAGCAGAACAAGCATAGTATTTCACTCTGCCCAGTAGTTCTACATAGGACATGATAGAGGGTTGTGTTTCTACCCAGGGCAGCCCCAAACTTGCCATAAGTGAGGCTCCAGAACCCATCTTAGCTATACCTGTGACCAACCTCATTGTACTTTGTGTTTATCCTATGGGCATGTCAGTTTAGGATGCCCTAACCTAATGGTTTGTAATCTCTGCGATGAAAAGGGCACACCTATCCGAGTATCTATGGGCTGACCACAACAGGTTGGATCATGCCCCTCAGGACCAGCTAATAATAATCATGGACAGGGACACTGGTTTACGGGATTGAGAAAGGTATATTCCATTTTGCACATTGTAAAATGGTATTGTCACCAGTGTCTCTAAGCCAAAATCCGGTTTTACGGTATTTAGTTCTGTGTACTTTATTTAACAATTTTAACTCTGCTAACATGCATTTTAGCAATTTTGACCTCCACTATTGCACATCCTTCCATCCTTGTACCAATTTAAAGTTATTTTAGGTACAAGATGTGATGGCAGCAGCAGCACTACAGCCCCATCATTATGGTGTGATGGAAGCAGCACTACCTCCCATCCCTCAGGTGTGATGGCAGCACCAACAGTACTATGGCCCCTATCCTCTGGTGTGATGGCAGCAGCAACAGCACTATGACCTCCCTCCCTCAGGTGTGACAGAAGCAGCAGCACTGCGCCCCCATCCCTTAGATGTGATGACAGCAGTACTACATCCCCATCCACCAGTGGTGATGGCAGAAGCACTACAGCCCCACCCCTTCGGTGTGATGGCAGTAGCAACAATGCAGTCCACATCCCTCTGGGGTGATGGCAGTAGTGACAGCATTATGATCCCCTTTGTTCAACACCACACCCACATGCACAAGTTACAAATAACTTGGTCTCTTTGCTTGTTAGAACTCAGATGTAGAATTAATCTGAACCATCACCGCTAAGGTGGACTACCTTTGTTTTTCTATCTATAATTTAACTGCATGAATTGGATTTCTGCCTGTGACACCACTGGCCAGGATTAGGAAAATACTTGGGTGTTGGGGGGCCAGCTGGTGGGTGAATGCTTGAGTGTCCAACAACCACTCACCTTCTCCTAGGAGGGAGGGTGAGTTCACGACTCAGCATTTTCTGTCCCCTGGTGGAGGCCAGAGCACGACAACACATTGGCCCTCACTGCGGAGGGAGCGTGATGAACGCCGGCTTGTGCCTTGTCATCATGTGGCCTGTCATGCTCCCAAGAAAATGGAAAGCACCTTCTGGCAAACGAAGGACGGCTGCTGGTCCCTCCATAAGCCGGAAGCCCCAGAAATGTGTCCGTTCTGACCCCTGTCATGCCCAGGATACACAGGAAGCTTTGGGGCAATTCTCCTCCCTGGTAGCCTCCCACATGGGTAGGGGGCCCACTCAATAAAGGGTTACTTTGGGTTACCTGGTAGCACAGCAGTAAGGGACAGTGGATGGTGGTTGTGACTCAACAGTGGTGGTAGGGGGACTTGGCAGGCCTGAAGGAGTGGATGGCCAGGGGTAGGAGGAGCAAAAAAAATGCTTGAATTTGCTTCTTTGAAATAAAGAGTCTTCACCTAAAAATCCACAAGTGATTAGTGGAGGACCTTCAAATGGATTCAAGCATCTCCCAGACATGTGGATGCTTTTTTCACTTGGTGTCCACGAAAAGGGTGTCTCCCAGTTTTCATGTCTGAGCTCAGATGTGAATTGAGCAACCACTCTGCCCACCAGCATCATACAGCCCCTGGGGTCCTACCTTTTGTATGTCATTGAATGTGCTTTCAACATCCACTGGCCAAACATAAGTACACTTAAATACTTCACATTTGCTTTTTGTTGAAACAGTCTATCAGAAAACTTTTGCTGCCACAGAGACTGAAACAGCAGGTGAGAGAAAAGTGCACATGATCTAATTCACCTAAATGGGGTGCTGACTGTGAAGTCTTTTCATAAGTAGTAAGGCAGCTTTTCTTGTGAACATACTTTCATTCAGACTAGTTTTCATTCAAACAACTGAGGATTTTGGATGGCCCTGCTGATTATAAACTTCAATAAGCTAGTTGGTAACAGTGATCCTGCATTTAGTAATCTACAACCTAGATTCTCATATGCAAAGAATAAAATAAAACCTGACTAAAATCTAAAAGTAAGCTTATAAAATACATAAAATGTAGATGAACATTTATTTTTACCTACACAAAATCATTGCAGCCCAAGTAAAACTCAAGGAAATTACATGGTACCCTGACTACTATTCTATGATGTAGTACTAAACATATAGTGGTATTTTTTATATTCTTTGTAAACCAGGTAAGGCCACTAGGCAGAACTGCCTGTTTTCAGGAGTGACCTAGAAGCACTGGGGAGGTTAAGTGACTTGTTTGGAATCTCACAGCATGTGGGTGGAGGGTGGGGAATCAAACCCAAGTCTGCTAGATGTACCCAGTTCAATCACTGTTTGTTATTCTAACCACTAGGCTATACTGCCAGCTATAATAACACCCATATACAATGTTTTAATATATAATTTTAATAATAGTGCACAGTACCTACAGTACAAATTATGAACATTAAACACTTTACAACATTTTACTAAAACTGAGTTATTCACCACTCGATCTGCTTTATTTTTCTTACACCAAAGTGGGTGAAATAGTTGACAGAGCACTGTAAATAGCTTCTGATTAGGCTTCATTATTCTACATCCAGAAACAGATAACATTTGTTTATTCTGGATTTATTTAATATTGATTTTCTGTGGCTCACTAAATAGAATCTAGCACTGCATGAGGCAGATGATTTTACATTTTGGAAGAGGCAACACATCTTATCCATTTAGGATTCGTGTTAGAAACAGAAGTCTTTCTTCATATTTAAAACATATTCAAGTGTCAGTGTATTCATTTTGTAGTTTATGCTGACTAATATATGCTGTAGAAAACAGTAAAGGATTTATTGTGAAGCACTCAGGATCTATAGTAGAACTCCTGTAATTTTCCATAAAGTTTTGCAAAAAACTCTGCAATTTCAGGTTACTTTTCCTCTACAATTCTCAGTGGCCCTGCCCATGTGTACTGATACTTGTAGACTCTTAGGCACATACTACAAAAAACTGTGGTTTCAGGAAGGAAAGCAGTCCTCAGGTGATGGAGATGTAGGTGGGAAGCATGGGTGGTTAAACTGAATGCTGATTCACGACAAAGCAGTGCGGATGATTTCCTTACTGACTCTATACGCAGCAAAGTAGAAAGAATGCAAGCACAGCAGCATTTATTTTAAGATGCTGAAATCTGGGTCGCCTGCTAGTACTGTGGTAGCACTACTGCTTGCAGTGCCAGTGACCCAGGGTTGGAAGCGAACTTGGGATGCTGGAGGTCTGGCCAGGGGAGTAGGATACACCCGGGACTGCTCTCCTCCAGGGAGGGTGGGCTGCAGGTCCTGCTGCTTTACCACCACCTGTGTGACCATGAGTGGTGGTGCAATGGTGCTGCAGAGTGATCAGGAGGGAGGACGCTAGCCAGGATCTGGAGCAGTGGCATGTCTCTATGTGACCTACCTCCTTGGATCTCCTCTAGTGCTGGTACCATCAGCGGCAGAGAACAGAAAACCAGGAATAATCACCCCATCGGCCACTGGCGAAAGGACCCAGGTGCCCAGACTTCATAACCAGGCTCCATGAGGGACCCACTGGGTTACTCGACACACACTAAGGAAGTGTGGAGGGTGATCTGGGGTCCCTCCTTTCCACCTGGGTGGGTACAACCCAGGCAGGATAGAGCAGGTCCACAGGAGCTCCTGAGCATTACCTGGGGTGAAGCTAGGGATACCCAGCCTAGAGATCTCTGAAAAGTGGAGACTGATGCTGTGAGAAGGGACATAGAAAGAGAAAATAAAAATTTAAAAAGATGCTGAAATCTTAGAGATTCTATGCAGTGACATGCAATTTCCGTGAGGCACCGGTACAAGAATTCAAATTCGCATACCAAGCAGGATTCAGTGATTGCTACCGGTGTTACCAGTAAAATGGAAAACCAGGGTCCTGATCATGGATTTACAAGTGACAATTAGAGACGGAGGAAACACTAGTCTCTGCTGTCTCCTCACCAGTCCCTGGGGCATCTGAGGCAGTATGAGGCAGCTATCCTACCTGTAGGTTCCCAGTTCCCCCACACCTCCACAGCCTCTATGCAGGTAGATCAACCACTGCCCTTGGTAGTTCTGAACCCCAGAAAGGGATGACCATATTGCTGGGACACCTGGGCAAGAGGCGTTTTATCCCAGTCCCTGTCTCTAAGTGAGGAAAGGAAAATGAAAGTCAGAGGCTCACACTCCCAAAAGATCCATTGTTACTAGGAATAAATTTCAAGCTTTGGCTAAAGAAGGCAGTGGGGGGACACAGAGGGAGGATGCTGATTTTGACTCCTCAAGGTATCCTCCTCAAAAATGGATTATTCTTCTGAGTCTTATAAGAGAGTGTGCAAACCATGCAAACCAGAGGTGCATCAGGCAAAGCTGCCAAACAGGTGAAGTTAGTGGGGTTTTTTTGGTTTCCCTTTTCTAACCTTTCATGCATAATTACACCAAACTGTACTGTCTCACATTAAATGTGCAGTACAAAATCCTTCTGGAAGCAAATCTCTACCATAAGCCTTTTAAAACTTTAAAACATAATATTTACTTCATTCAGGACACCAGGCTGAAGACCACACAGGAAATCTCTCAAGTCTGGAACAAATGGGCACTAGGCCCTTCTTTTTAGTCCTTCAGGGAGGATGTTTGCGATGGGTTGGGAATTTTATTTACAGGATATGGGTTTCATGTTTCAAAGATGTTGGATATATTCTCAGGCGTGCAATGCTGATAGACTGTGTTTATAAACATTTAAAATTATGTTTTAATTAATGTATCGCCCCAAAGTATTGCTAATAGATTCTGTCTTTTAATTTAATTCAGCCATACCTCTCAATATGTGTACCTGGGTGGTGACTTTAATTGCAGTCTTACCCTGGCTAACAGAGGAGGTAGCACACAATGACATGGTTATCGCATAAATTAAGTCATATTGCCTAATTTACAGATGGATACTGTGCAATCCATAAACTAGGTGCTAAAACTTATTATAGGGGGCACTTGCCACCCAAATTGACCACATTTTCTTTCCAAAACATTAAGTACACCAGGCCGAGGTCATTCCTTATGAAACCTCTGACCATTTAGCTGTGTCTTTGCTATGCTTCCTGTCGGAGGTCCCTTTCCTGATATACCATGATCCCAGTGGAAATTAAATAGTTCTTTGCTTCAAGACCCCACATTTCAGAAGCTTGCCTGGACTTACTGCAAGCAAGATGATCAGTGCTAGATGCATATCAATCCTTAATAAGCTGATGGGAAGACACTAAACTAAACTTACAGAAGTTTTTAAGCCATCTGCCAGGTATAAATTCCTATCAGCATATTTTAGATATAAAAACAAAAACAAGGCACTGTGTCAGCATGTGGTCTAAAAGCAAAACAAAATGGTTGCAAGCTGAAAATAGAAAATAGAGTTAAAATCTACGTTGCCACCTTAGGTCTTCTTCAGAAAATATCTAAAGAGAAAAAACAAAGTTAGTGTACAGGGAAGTAAAATGAGGATATATATATATATATATGGGGAAAGAAAAAGGAGAGGCTCAAGGAGAAGAAGTGATAAATGGCAAGATTAACAGTGAATCTGTGAACAAAAGGTGATGATGGGAAAGATAAAGCATAATAGGAGTGAAAGAGCTGGAGAAGTCCCCAGGTGGGGACTAATTAACAGAGCCTAGAAAGAAGGCTGAAAGGTTACAAATGTGTGGGAAGGAGACAAAGATGGAGACTTATGGTGAAAATGAAAAGAAATCAAATGTGTACAGATACAAACAGACTTCAGGGAAAATAAGGGTGGCTGAAAGATGTTAGTGGAAATAAGTCTATCATTTAAACCAGAGGGTTGCTACAGCCAAGGCCGATGATCAGCTTAGGCTTCCATGTTTTTCCATGATCAGAATCCAGAAGCCCTGCTGAAGGACACAAACAGAAAGGTAATTGACACTGTGGTCCCTGGAGATAAAGTGGGATACAATGGGTTTAGCAGTGTTACCATTCCTGACTGCTCTGTGATGTTCCCTGAAATAGTCAGCAAGGTGCCTACCAGTCTCTCTGATGTAAATAGCGGTACACTTCCTGCAAAGAATACAATACACCACATTAGTGGAGGTGCATGAGAACTTTTGGTGATGTGAAAAACACCTGTAGGCCCCTGAATTTCAGTCACACTGGAAATAAATTTGCAGGTGTAGCAATGATTCCTGTTGCAAGGTTTGGTACCTGGTAGGGAGGAACTGTTAGGAGTAGGTACGCTGCTTTTAGCCAGGAGATTCCACAGGATAAGTGGCCTGCAGTAGGAGGTAATAGGTGGTTCTGTAAATAAAGCACCAATGTTAGGGTTAGTTTGCAAAATGGGAAAGTTACTTGTGATCCTGTGAAGAGGAGGTGTGCTGTGGTGGAAAGGAAGCACTAGTGGAATTCGTTGTTGTTCTTGTGTGATAGTATCCTTCCTGTGGGGGTCAAGGTTATGGGCATGTTACTAACCTGGGAGAGTGCTCTATCCACTGTGCTTCTAGACTATCCCTGTTGATAAAAAAAACTGTCATTACTTGGGTCTGCTCAGCAATATCATCCTCTTCACTGCATAACCTGCAAAGTCTTAAGAAACTGTGAATAAGGCAGACCATTCTTGACATGTTTAGGATGGAAGGAGCGTGCAGCAGGAAACTGTAAGAGTCAGTGGGTTTGTAATAAACTGATCTCTTCATACCAGTGTTCTGTACTGACAGTTGGATATCCAGAAAAGGCAGTGCAGAGGAGGATACTTCAACAGTGTATTGAAGGAAGGATGGGCCATGGTAGACTTGTCAAGGAAGACTTGGAGGGTCTCCCTGGAGCAGGAGGTGGCCTCACACAGTCACCTATGTAGCGTTTATAGAGTTCAGGCACAGTCCTGTGAATGAGAGAAAAACATTCCTCCACCCAACCCACAAACAGATTAGCAAAGCTGGGACCCATCTTGGTACCCATGGCAACTCCACTGACCTGCTGAAAAAGCTGTTATTAAAAGAAAAGCATGGAGTGTAAGAACAAGTTCTGCCAGAGGAGTTAGTGTGTGTGTGGGTGGCTGCTGGACTTCCCATTTATTCAAGAAATGCTGCAAAGCTGTCAGATCATCATCATGAGGATCACTGTGTAAGAGAGTTGATGTCCATGGTGAAGATGAGCTGATGAGAGTCATTGAATCTGGAACTGTCAAATAACTGGAGAGCATGGTTAGTGTCTTTCACATAGGAGGCAGGGACTCAATGAGAGGTCTCATGAGGCTGTCCAAAATGCAGAGATGTGGGATGGGGCAGAAGCAGGCAGACACAATAGGACGACCAGGGTTACCTGTTTTGTGGATTTTGGGAAGGAGATAAAACCTGGATGTCTCAGGATGCTGAACTATGAGTCTCTTAGCAGAAGCAGGGAGCTCTTTGTTTTCAATAAGCGGAGGTGATGGTGGTGGTGACCTCAGTCTGATAGTCAGCAGTGGGGTCCTGTGGAAGAGAAGAATAAAACCTGGTGTCGGAGAGTTGCTGTGTGGCTTCAGTGATGTATAGCTCCTTTGCCAGACCACAACAGCACCTGCCTTATCAGCTGGTTTGATAACAATGTAATTCCTACATTGCAGAGATCGGAGGACTGCAAGCTCACCAGGTGTCATGTTGGAATGGTTCTGCCTGCAATGAAGATTGAAGTTAGAGTGTTTTCTATGCATTGGTTAACAAAATAATCAACAGCAGCAAAACGTCCTGGAGGGGTGTCCATGCACTTTGCTTGGGATTGATATCATTAATTGTTCTGGTGATACCGTCATCATCTGTGGGAAGAGGAGTCTCATTAGAAAAATGAGCTGTAAGGCATATTCTATGATAGAAGCACTGCAGATCAGCTTGAACCTGGGGTGCATCAAGATATCTGGGTGTGGGCACAAAGAGAGACCTTTGCTAAGAAGTGATTGCTCATCTTGTGTCAGGGAAGGTCTGGGGAATACAAAACACCAAATTGTTAGGTTCTGTCTGACTCGAGGGCTCATGTTGGTTGCTGATCTGCTGGGTGAGAGACTGGAGTTTTGCAGATTTGGTGTCCTTGAGGAACTGAAAGAGAGTGGAGTTAAGGTTTTGGATGCAGTTCTTAATAAAAGGAAGGTTATGTGGAGCGTTCACTGCAGAAATCCTTTTGTCTTTGAATGGTTTTGACCACAGAGATCAGCTGTGTTTTAATGGAAGAATGGTGTTCATGCTAAGTTTCTTAGAAAAGTTTTCAAAAGTTTCTTAGTGGAGGAAACATGTATCTCAGACCCAAATGAACAAGGATGGAATTTCAAACAGGAACCTTTAGGAATAATACCCAGGTGGCAGCATTTGGAAAGAAACTGTAAGTGACTGCAGAGTTTAGTCTTAGAGCAAATGGCAGAAAATAATTCAAGAGAAGACTTAGAAATATGAGAAGGTAATGCAGACATAGATGAAATGAAGGAGCATCGTAGAGAATTCAGAAGATATTTCAGATTAGGCATAGTGGGTCACAGTAAATGTAGCATACAAAATGTAAAAACAAAAACAAGGCTACGTCAGCATGTGGTCTAAAAGCAAAACAAAATGGTTATATTAAATGCACTACTGAAAATAGAAAATAGAGTTAAAATCTATGTTTGACCTTAGGCCTTCTTCAGGAAATATCTAAAGAGAAACAACACAAAGTTAGTGTAGAGGGAGGTAAAATGAGGGATATATATGTGTGTGGGGAAAGAAAAAATATACTTGTCTTCAAAAACTTGTTAGAAACCATTTCTCTGGCCTATGTAACCAAAATTAACTACTCCCAGCAGATTGGGGTACTTAAAGCTGAAATGGAGTCCTTTCAGTATAACAGAGCCATCTCATTGAAACTGGAAGCACAGTGTGATACTCAAATCTCAAGCACTCTCTAGACATTTTTAAAAGTTGTTCTGACAGGGTGTCTGCCACCTTTATAGAGCAGCTTGTAGATCCTGTAACAAATATCAAACACACCTCTCTTTCTCCCACAAAACAGATAACACAATCCTATTTAGAGAACATGTTTGGCTCTGAATCCACAGCAGTGGCTAATTCAGATTTCCTCATGGATATTCCTATTCCTGAAGTCCCCTTTGAAGAATTATTGCTTCTTATGACCCTTATTTGGTGGATGAGACAATGCAGACAATTGTGCGCCAGAAAAAATGCACTTCCCTGGGGAAGATGGGTTTATGCAGAGCTGTACCAGCATTTTGCTGATATCCTTGCCCCATCTCTTACATGTCTTTTTAATAGCATTTTGAATTCTCATTCTGTCACGAAGCATTTTTGGAGGCCTTATGATTTTACTTTTCAAAAGGGGACAGGACTGATATTTGGAACTGGAGGCCACTCAGTTTATTAAATGTTGACTATAAAATTTGTGTATCCATAATACTACATTGGTTACTTCCTATAGCAGCACAAGTTATTATGGCAGAACAGACCTGTGCAATCTCACATAGGTCTATGCTGCATCATCTTTCTTTACTTAGAGACATTGTCTACTCTAACTCAGTAGATATCCCGACACTTCTCATTTCCTTAGATCAGGAAAAAGCATTGATTGGGTAGATCATAAGTTTATTCCAAGTATTGCATCATTTTCACATCCTTCAGAGGTTTATTTCATGGATAGAACTACTGTATAACACAGCTTGGATCACACCTCATGTTAATAATTCCTTGGCCAACCCTTTTTAGGTAAGAAGGGCATACCTCTCAACCTTTTGTCCCCCAAATGTGGAACATTGCCTGTCAAAATGTGGAACAAATGGGCAAAATGTGGAACACTTAATCAAATCTTTACCAAGAAGCTCCAAACACTGTTAACATGTTGCATTTATGTTTAGAAAGTCTATTATGAATTGAATAATATATTTTTGCATCATTTACTATGCACTTTTGCTTTAAAATGTTGACTTTGAACGTGGAACAAGTCCTCACAATGTGGAACAGGGAGCTTTTGAGAAGTAAAATGAGAGCAGCTCCTCGTAATGTGGTACAGTTGAGAGGTATGGAAGGGTGTGAGGCAAGGTTGCCTTTAAATCCACTTTATATGTCTTCCAAATAGACCCTCTATTACAAAAGTTTTGCAACACCCTGCTATTCCTAAACTTACTCTTTCTGGTGGCATTTCAGGTCCTACTATTAGCGCTTAATGGGATGATCTCTGTATTTGTACTACTCCTTGGTGGACCCCTTAGACATTACGTCCACACTTTCTGACTTTGAAACACTGTCAGGTTCTAAGTTAAACTGTAATAAGAGTGTAGCTAAGTACACTCCTAGTATTATTACACCTGATTTTCCAGACCATAAAGCATGCATTACAGTTAGTACTGACCCCATTACAATCTTAGGCCTTTTTTTGGTAATTCTGATGATCTTGCATATAGTTGGGCCCTATCATTGGACAAAGCAGATGGACTAATTAACACCCAGAAAGGGTGTACAATAGCAAAGAGGAAGAGGGTGATGCTGTTGAAAACTTTGATTTTGCCTTTATTTCTCCATGTAGCTTCAATATATCCACTACCCTTTCCTTTGGAGGCCAGGCCAAATAATAGGTTTTTCAGGGCTTTTGGGGCAGCTGCCTGAATCCCATAAAAATAATTTTACCTATCAGATTATTGTTTTGGAGGGTATGAATTAGACCCGGACTCAGTTGAAAAAACAATTATGACTGACTTACCACACTATGACTGATTTTTTCAACTAGTTTGAAATTTCTGACTTCAACTAACTGAAGAAAATCCAACCAATTTTTCAACTTTCACCATCATTTAATTTTATTATGTCGTAGTTTGTCATACTTTTTAAACTTCATATCTTTTTAATTAAAATTTTGACTATAAAGGTAATAAAATGTATGGAAAAGATTGCCCTACCCTTGAAATCAATGGGGTCTTGGCGCATACAGCATTAGATCTTCACAACATCACCAAAGCAGGGGCTGCATGTGCCTACGATAAGGAGTGTTGGTGGCTTAAGATCAAGAAGCAGCTCCGTTTTTAGCATTTGGGATTTAGTAGCATTATAACTTCATAAATGGCAGCAACAAAAGGAATTATTTATCCCCTCAACTCTGGGGCAGGTGAGGTATTGCATATGTTGGAGAGAGAGTAGCAACTAGCTAGCAGTAGCTAAGAAGCTGTGTGCTCTTTAAAATGCAAATGTAAAGTGCAATGAAACAAATCTACACACAGTAGGGACCCACTAAAAGCACAATAACCAGTCAAAACAACAACAAAATATATTAAGTCCCTGAAGTAACAAGTTGAAGCAGGGCAGTAAAACAATGCGGTATAGAAAAATAAGCAGCAGTAATATCAGTTACTTAGAAAAGAACTGGGTCTAAAATACAGTATAGGTAGGGCCTCTTAAACACCCCACAGACGCTAGAAGGTACCCTTTGCAAACAGAGCTAACCATCAGTATACAGTATGTAAGTTTACTAGTAGTCATAGAATCTGTGAAACTAAAAACAATTTAAGAGGACCCTAGAAATACCTCCTGTATGGTATACCAGAACTGAGATGTATCCATAGCTTAAATTTAAAGCTAAAAAACTCATGCATATTAAACAAAAACATTTTGTGACACAGTTTCTGAACTTGTTTTGACTTTCAGCATGTACACTAATGTGTTTTGTAAAATTTTATTCATCTTGCCATGAGGACTTTAATATTTAGTCTATCTGAGTCCTACAGTGGCAAGCAACCAACATTTTGTCCATTGGACCCAAATGACCATGCTCTGCTCCAGCCTCCTATGGGTCTGGGAACTCACCAACTGACCACCTGCATCTGGTTGCTCCACAACCTTGTGGGAGTCTGACTTATTCACAATGCTACCACAGTCAGTGAGAGCTCAGCTGGGCCACCAGCAGTAGATCGATGATGATCGACACCTTGGCTTTTCAAGTTCGCCCCTGGGCCCTACAGCCCCTCACCCTCAGCCAGCCACAAGCCAGCCCAGCACACAGCAGACTCACAGACAGACTGAGTAGTCTGTGAGATACCATCCTCCTCCTCCTTCCTACTGCCCAGCCCTAGTGGGCCTTACATACACATCCCATACAGTACCTTGCTCACTGTAGTAGCCTGTTGCCAGTTCTGTCTGGTGATGATTCGGTCAGTGGTGTCAGGTGGCTCCATGGTTCAGGCTGCTGCTGCTGCTGCTGCTGCTCTACTCCGTGGTGGTGCTGGTTTTATTTTGAGCTCTGTGCTCCCTCCTCCCAACCCAAGCAGTCGGTCCCAACCTAGACCCATGTCCCCACTCCTGTACTCTGCCCAGCGGTACTAGTGCACCTACCACTCCTCCTCCTCACCGACTCAGAAGACCTGACCAAGACTGGAGTGAGAGTCAGCCACGGGTCACGGGCTGATCCCAACCATGACTAGACCACTGACTTGCTGCCTTTACGTAATTGCTGCCTGGCTTTGCTGGAGGACTGAATGGGACTTGCACAGTCACACACTGTAGTCTCTCTGGGCATTGGACGCATCAGGATAGTGGATACAGTTAACTTATTTTTAAATTAAAGGCCAAAACGCCAAACTTCATCCCTGCAGAAAACGCTGCTTGCTCCATTGCCCACACACCAACACAGATGCCTCTTCTCCTGACAGTCTCCTCTCCTACCTAGGCATGCTCTCCCCACCACATGAGCAGACAGTCACAGACACTCTTAAGCTCCTGGCTTCTCCTTCTATCTCTTCTAATTGGTGGATGCTTCATGTCTGGGAGCCAGAGGTGCATTTTAGCTGTAAGGCTCAGTGTCTGCAGTTGAGGGACCGTTAGATATTCGTGGCCCCTCCTCCCCGGAAGAAAAAAAGAGAAAACACTACAGTGCATCTCAAAAACAAACCTGGATGGGTCACAGAATTGTCAACTGCAGTGGGTTTCAACTCCACTATTTTATGACTGCAATCCAGTGCAATTGCAATTGATTGCAACTGCATTGAATTGCAACTGACTATTTCAACTGCCGACGACTGCTCCGGGTCTGGTATGAATGATCAACCCTCTTGTTTTTCATAGTCTATTTATCAAATTGATTATTCCATACTTACTACATCCTCGCCTCCTTTTTGGATTTTATTATTAAAAGCTTTAGTTTCACCATTATGTGAAGTATGGCAAAGGACTCCTTCGAAATCTCTAGGAATTTTTGGAAATATGGTGTTCCACTTTCTTGGTACCTACTTTTCTTAAATTAAACAGTGGAGTTTAGCCTCCACTATGATTCAGGCTTCAGCCTGGAAACAATATATCAGAATATTTTGCATTCAGTCTACTCAGAGGTGCCTATGATTCTGGATGCCCAAGGGTAGAGTTGGATACTAATGCTGTTTTCTGCAACTCATTGATCCTAGAATTCCTTTAAAACTTTGGGATGTAACAAGGTTGTCCTGCCATGGGTGGCTTGGGTGCGTGGCACATTGAAACACAAATCAGTGGAGGACAGAATGTGTTTTAGAGATGCATGTAGCACTATACAGGAAACTATGCAAAACTTTTTTATTGAGTGCCCTCATGTGTATCTCTTTGGAGTCTTCTACTACATAAATGGAAAGATGAGCAAGTCACAGATATTACCTATAGTATGCTTGTTTATGGCATATTTCCTCCTTCTCTATCTCATTACCATGCTAGCACTTTGCGGCTTATTTTGCATTTAGCAGATACTATTTATGGCAGACCAGATGTGCCCATTTACTACAGCAAAAACTGTTTACTGTGATACAGGTTCTATATCAAATTATGACTAATTTACAGACTGTATTTCATTCAGAATGTAAATCTATGTCTAAATCGCAACATGATGTGTATTGGAAATCTTGCACATGGTTTTTAGAGGATTAATAGTGGGGTAGACTTATTGTATTAAATTCATTTTTTTTTTATTTGTGTATTCACTGATGACAAGGGTTTGTTAATTAATTTTCTTTGTGATGATTGACCTTGCACTCTGTATGTTCTGATTTCACTTTATTTCTTTAATAAAAACATTCCCTACTCTTTTCGGAAGTGCCATGAGATCTTTAACATCCACCTGAACTACCACCAGAACAGACAGATGGGACCTTGGCTTAATGTCACATCCGAAAGATGGCTCCTTAGAAGTGCAGTATCCCCTCATGCTGCACTACCATGTCATTATTGGGATATTCACCCAGGTGCCAGGTGTGGGAATTGAACCTTCAGCCTCTGACAGCCCTCTGATCTCCCGGCCTCAGAGGCAAGTGTGCTACCTTCTGAGCCACTGACATAGCTGGGATGGAGTTCAGAGTGCAGGGTTGACTAGAAAAAGACAGTTCCTCTTACTTAGTTTTGGTTTTGGGCATGGCCAATGAACCAGGGACGTTAGACCTCAGGGATAGGATACACTGTCCAGTACAAGAACTTTGCCCATGCCTGGTACTGTTGTCCACAGCATTCAAGTAGATTCAGGAAGATCCATTTTCGTTGCTGTCCACTGACCCGATTGGTTTGGTGGGAAGTAGTGCATCACAAACTCTTTTGAATTTACTTGAGAAGTAGGCCCATGCATTTTCAATATGAGGAATGAGCTCCAAATGTTCCCAACTGATTTGTTAAGCTCTTGATTTGGCCTAGTTGGATCAGGTTTACTGCACATTTGAATGAGAGCGTAGCAAGGTGGAGATTTGAGGCTTTGCATCATTAAGAGCAGGAGAAAGGGTTGTGATCATTTTAGGGAGTCAGAGTAGCGCCTGATGGGACATCCTGGCTGCTCTGCTTGTGAGGATCCAATTGAGGCAGGTACCTTTCTTTGTTCTGTTGCTATGTCTGTTGAGTCTGGTGGAAATGTTGATTAGTTACAGTAGAATATTTTCCAGTGCCCAGTCCTTCGCAATTGAATCGATGGAGTGTAACCAATTGATGCTGAAATCTTTGAAAATTATTATTTTAGCATTAAGAGGAGTTGTTACAAATAATTAAAGTTAGTAAATAGAGGATCTAGGGTATTCAGTATAGTAATTAATAACAGCTGATGTGTAAGTCTTGCTTCCCAGGGTGAGTCTGATGGTGAGGAGTTCTGGGGAGGTTCCTCTGGTTTCTTGTTGTTGAGTTGTAGCACGGTATTTTAGGTGGCTTTTAATAAAGAAGGCTATTCAACCACTGTTGCCAAAGGGTCTGTCTTGCTGTGTAGGAGTAGCTGTGGCTGAGAATGTAGTTGCTGAGAATTTTGGATGGAGCCAGATTTCACTAATTGCAATAATTTCAGTTTTTTGCTAATGTGTACATTTTTTCTGCTGTTCTTCTTTAAATGCAACCACTGCTCAGCTTCCTTTCATAACTCTAAAGACCCAACTGCTATTTTATTTATTTATTTATTTTATTTAGCTTTTGTTAACCAGGTAAGCACACTAGACAAGAAATGCCTATTTTCAGGAGCGACCCGGAGATTACAAGATAAATTTCCACACAGGATAGCAGCATGACAGAGAAGTGTAGTACAGACATTGAAACAGTGCAAACAATAAACAATAGACTTATGCAATAGTTGTAAAGTCAAGCAAGCAGTAAAGGGTTATATACATATCATGAGAGGATACAAAAGCATTAGGGTAACAGTATGCATATCATAAAATGGATATAAGAGCATTAAGGCAGGACATGGAACATGGGCCCGTGCTTAAGGACAGCAAGCGCTTTGGGGTCAGGGGTAAATAAGGGCAAGGGTAGTCTTTCTTAGCTCAGAAGGGTAGTGGTCCAATGGTCAGGATAGGGGGTAGAGTACACTAGGGTAGTATAAGAGATACCAGGCATCTTAGGGACAGTTACAAGCGGTAGTTCAAGTGGATCCACAGGGAGCTCTTAAACAGGTGATGGGAGGAGTACATCTGGTGGATGTGGGAAGGAGTTCTGGGGGTGCAGACAGCGGAGGTACGATCACCAGACAGAGTATGAGTTTTGGGAACAAGGAGGGACAGTGTGTCAGTAGACCTGAGTTGATATGATGGTTGCGCAGGCAGAAGTAGCTGAGACAGGGCAGGAGGTGAGACATTACGGACAATTTTGTCTATGAAGCAGCTGAAAACAAATGAATGATTGTTGCTCTGGGACAACCAGTGAAGCTTTCGTATAGCTCACAGTGATGGGTAAGTTGAAGGGCAGCAAGTGCAAAACAGCAGATATTGTTGTAAACCACATACCATTTTGCAATGCTAGCTTTAGTAGCCAGAGTAAAGTTCGTCAGCCCATAGCTCACTGGAGCGGAGAGTTTTCCTTTGGTGAGGGCAAGACATGCAGGAACTGTAAGGACCCATGAGCCCTATAAACAACACCGAGTTTAATGTTTGTTAACCTACACACATTTAGAAATGAAGGGAGAGGTCTAATTGAGGGTCGAGTGACTCCCAGGTATTTGAAGGAGCCTGTTATACCAACAGGGACCCCTTGAAGACTCAGGACCTTTAATGGGGCGGAACACCGCTTAAGTTTCACAGAGGAGCCAAAGAGCATGAGTTGAATTTTTATGTTTAGCAGAAGCTTATTTGACAGGAACCAGTGTTGCAGTACATTGAAATCCATTTGTAGATGGCTATTTATAGTACTGATATCGTCCAAGCAGCTACAGGAGGATCATGTCATCAGCATATAGGGTCGTGTTGCTATGGGAGAGTAGTGATGGAAAGTCATTAATGAAAAGAGAAAATAGGACAGGGCCTAAGATGGACCTCGGGAGTCACCTACCGTGACAGGAATGGGTTCTGAAAGAGCTTTGTTATACTTACAAGCTGTAGCCTATCAGAGAGATAGTTTGAGAACCAGCTTAGGGCTGGACCAGACACACCAAGGAGTGAAGCTTTGTGTGAAGTAGGGTGTGATCAACTAGATCAAAGGCCTTAGAAAGGACCACAAAGATTGCCCCTGATAGCTTGTCTTGGTCCATGGTGGTCCTGATTTCGGATGTCACCTTAGCAAGGGCTGTGCCAGTACTGTGACCTTTGTGAAATCCATGCTGCTCTGGAGACAGTAGGGCATGCTTAGACAAGTGATCTGTCAGCTGTGCTTCCATCACCTTCTCTCTAATATTTTGCTGACAGCAGATAGGATGGCGATAGGGAGGTACTTTTCTGTACATTTCTTATCACCCTGCTTAAAGACAGGCACCACCATAGTTACTTTCCAGATAGGTGGGACAACTCCAGTGGTGAGGATAGATTAAGAATGTGGGAGATGGGTAGTACAAGCAAGGGGCCCCAATCTTTAGGAGTTTGGGTTCAAGACTGTCATGGCCAGCACCCATATAAGGAGAAAGGCCAGCAAGTAGTTTGTAAGTGTCCCTCACAGTGACTGATTTTAGATAGAATGGGGGCAGAGCGGGGCTGCAGGAAGGAGGTGCATTTAGGGAAGGTGATTGGACATTGTTGGTGCCAAACATAGAAGTATAAGCTGAAAGATCAGAGAATAGTTTGTTAAAGGCATTGGCTATAGTTGCAGCGTTGTTGCAGTTATGGCCAGCTATGATTATGTCCACAATGTTACACCTACTATGGCCACCAACTACTGTTTTGATGTTGTGCCAGAATTTTCTTGGATCCCGGCAAGAGGAAGATAGAGGCGGTCTTGCAGTACTCACACTTGGTGATTCGTACAGCTTTTTACAGTTATTGGAGCTATAGGTATTCTTTATAATCAGATAAATCATTAGAGGCTTAACATTTTCCCCATTGCTTATCTCTAGCTTTCATGAGAGATAGCAGGTCGCCATGTAGCCACTTCGTAATGGTACCTCTCCTCTCTTTCTGATACGAGGGACATGTTTATCCTGTAAAGGGGAGGATGTTAAAGAGGTTATCAAGAGCAACTGAGTCACAGCAGCAGACAGAACCGGGGACCAGTCAGTGAGTGCAAGATCATGAAGGAAGAGTTTGTGGCTGAAGCGGAAGAAGTCCCTCACTTGCAGGATTTTGTGGGGTACTTTAGGAGAGAGACTTTCCAAACACAGTAAGTGGGGAGTGGTCAGATATAGAGTCGGAAAAACTCCGGACCAGGAAATACTGTCAGGCCGATTAGTCAAAATCTAGTCCAGAAGTGAGCCACTGTCCCAGGAGGGAGATGCATGTAGGAACACTGATGAGTTGATTAAGGCCATGAGCTGCCAGCAGGGCTCATATAGTTTGACATTATCATGCACCAATTTAGGTTGCAGTCCCCACATATAAGCACCTCATTTGTGGAAGTCTTAGGGCCATTGATACCCTGCTTGGGAGGGTTATAAACACAGATGATGTGGAAATTTTTGAATTTCTAGCAGGAGTAGCCCATGGAGGAATTCACAGGTCATGGGAGGGGCAACATCATATGGGACAAGAGATACGTTGAGGTGACTCTTATAATACATTATAAGACCACCACCGCATTTTTTACCAGCACGATCACGACACAGTAGACTGTAATTAGGGAGTGCGAAGGCTAGTCAGGGGAATGATGACCATGTGGCATCCAGGGGTGAGAGTAAGAAGAAGGCTGTTAGGAGAGTCTTAGTGGTCAGATCTTCTATTATCAGGGGAATAAAGAGGGTGCTGGGTGGGGGAGGGGTGGGAGATGGTTAGGCACCTTCCTCGGACATAGATAGAATAAGGAGGACAGCAAGAGGAAGGGAGAACAAGGAGTGCTGGTACACTTGGGCACCAGTGATCTGACAACTAGCCTGTGGAGCAAGTGAGCGGAACTTTTACAAGCTGGGTGACAGATTGCATGCACATTAGTCCTCCATTACCTTTTCAAGGTCCTCCCTTAGGAGGAGTTGGTGGGAGGGAAAATAGAGTAAGGAGGGAGGAGACAGAGGAATTAAATGACTAGTTAAAGGGATGGTGTCAGAGAAAGAGTACCACTTTTTGGGGACTGGGGACAGGAGGCTTTCAAAGGTGATGGCCTTCACCTGACAAGAGAGGGACCAGAGCGCTGAGGCAGAAGTCTGACGCTCACATTAGACAGTTAAACTAACTGGAACAGTGAGGCTAGGGGAACCACAGTAAAGGCATTGAGGGAAGGGACCTAACTAGTGCTCCTCTATACTGGGGAGTGGTAGCAGTAAGGTGAGTAAAATATAAGGTTGAGGTTCAAAAAGAGTAAGGAAAAGGCAAGGGGAAGGCTCTCAGTGTCTGCAAGCAATAGGAAAATAAGAAGGTAAGGGAAATGGGAAGGAATGCAGGTGTAGTATCACAAAACAGCAAACAAGGATCTGGAGCTAGTAGGAAAGGGGTCTGCCTTAATGCCAGAAGTCCGAGTTATAAAATCAGTGAGCTCCAAGCATTGGTGGCAGACACTGAGATGGACCTCATAGCCATCACAGAAACTTGGGCCACAGAGAATAATGACTGTGACTTGACAGTCACAGGTTGCACAATGTGTAGGCAAGATACAGAAAGACAAAGGGGTGGGTGTAGCCCTATATGTCAGGGAGGGCATAGAGACTGTGGAGGCTGTGGGATGGACACATGAGGGAAGCAAAGAGGAAACAGAGTTACTGTGGATTCACTTCATGGCACTCTTAACAAAATACAGGTGGAGTGATTTATAGACCACCAACACAAAGGGAAGAGAGAGAGAGATGGGAAGCTCGGAAAGAGCTGATAAACATAGAAACATAGAATCTGATTAGGTTTACCACCTTTTAAGAAGCCCAAAGTGGGACATTTCTTACTGAAACATGATTTTCAGGACAATATTTAACCTCAGCCAGTGCAATAGACTTTTTTCTCTAAATAATCAAACTTAAGACTAAGTGTTGCAGTTTTTAGGGTTCCTGGTGTTTCTTATCATTTTAAGATGTTTTAGTTAAGGTACTATAGTTTTTGCAACATTTAGAGGAACGTCTGAAAATATTTGTTTCTACTATAATGTCAGGACAAGCAGTATTTTCATGTTTTTTCGCAGAACACAGCTGTCGAAATCAGGACTGTCCTGCAAAAATAGGGACAGGTGGTAACCCTAAATCTGATGGCAGATAAGGACTGCTTGGTCCACCTAGTCTGCCAATTTTCTTACCTAACGGATAAGCTGCAGATCTAGTTAACCAACAGCCTACTTCCTCCTACCCCCACTAGAATTGCCTTATGTCTGTCCCATGCATTCTTGAATTCCACTGTTTTGATAAGGGGTGAAGAAGGAAAGTGGTGGTGGGTGATGTGAACCTGTCGAATGTTGACTGGGACATTTCAGTAGCAAGTGCACCAGAAGTCAGATCCTGTTGGATGCACTGCAGGACTGCCTGCTGGTACAGCTGGTTAAGGAAACTACGAGACAAGCAACCATTCTCGATCTGGTGCTGACTCTTAGAGACGGTGAGTGAAGTGAGGGTAAAGTGAGCCACTGGAATCCAGCAACCATACCTCCATTTGGTTCATGCTGGCCCTTGGAACTAGAATGCCCCTATCAAAACTGAAGTCCTAGATTTAAGAGCTGCAGACTTGAACTGGATGAGGGAGCTGGTCCAAGACAAACTGACTAGGGTGGACAGCATCGGTGGTATGGAGGAAAGATGGAGGGCAAGCAAGGTGCTCATTCTCGAGGCAACAAAGTCTTGCACAAGGCAAGTATGATCCTCAGAAAGGGTCAGAGAGGCAGTGAGGGCCAAGAAAATGGCTTTTCACCAGGTACAAGGAAAAGCAGAGGTAAAGACCTGTCAGCATTACCTCTATAGTAAGTAAACTGGTGGAGTAACTGATCAAAGAGGACCTTGTGGACTGCTTAGGGAGCAGTGGCATCAGGGCCATTAGGGCACAGGGGCATGTGTGTCCCACCCCCCCACATCATGTCCATAATTGCAAACAAGAGTTGCTTTTAAGTGCTCTTTTTGAATTGCCCTTCTTTGGTGTCGGGGGGCGGAGGTGACATACTTGTGATTGCATGGCAGCACCACCTTGCTTGTTATTGTCTTTATTATATGGTCAGCAAGCTCAGCTGTTCATGTGGGGTAAAGGGCAGGCACAGGATGGCACATCTGCAGTGTGAACTGAAGTCAGAACATTCTGTGATTGGCTGTGTTGTGCTCTCTTGTAGTGTGAGTGTGCACTGAAGAGTCAGAACATTCTGCGATTGGCTGTGTTGTGCTCCCTTATAGTGTGAGTGTCCAATGAAGAGTTAGAATATTCTGTGATTGGCTGTATTGTGCCCCCTTATAGTGTGAGTGTGCACTGAAGTCAGAACATTCTGTGACTGGCTGTGTTGTGCTCACTTGTAGTGTGAGTGTGCATTGACATCAGAACATTCTGTGAGTGGCTGTGTTGTGCCCCTTATAGTGTGAGTGTGTACTGAAGTCAGAACATTCTGTGATTGGCTATGTTGTGCTCCTTATAGTGTGAGTGTGCACTGAAGTCAGAACATTCTGTGATTGGCTGTGTTGTGCCCCTTATAGTGTGAGTGTCCAATGAAGAGTTAGAACATTCTGTGATTGGCTGTGTTGTGCTACTTATAGTGTGAGTGTGCACTGAAGTCAGAACATTCTGTGATTGGCTGTGTTGTGCTCACTTATAGTGTGAGTGTGCATTGCGTCAGAACATTCTGTGAGTGCTGTGCTGTGCCCCTTATAGTGTGAGTGTGCACTGAAGTCAGAACATTCTGTGATTGGCTATGTTGTGCTCCCTTATAGTGTAGTGTCCAATGAAAAGTCAGAACATTCTGTGATTGGCTGTGTTGTGCCCCTTATAGTGTGAGTGTACACTGAAGTCAGAACATTCTGTGATTGGCTGTGTTGTGCTCCCTTATAGTGTGAGTGTGCACTGAAGAGTCAGAACATTCTGTGATTGGCTGTGTTGTGCTCCATTGTAGAGTGAGTGTGCACTGAAGTCAGACCATTCTATGATTGGCTGTGTTGTGCTCCTTATAGTGTGAGTGTGCACTGAAGAGTCAGAACATTCTGTGATTGGCTGTGTTGTGCTCCCTTATAGTGTGAGTGTGCATTTGTTGTCTCCACGGTGTCACTCGTTTTGAGCTTTCCCCTTGCAGCACCATTGAGTAGTCACTCAGTCTCGGCACACACCCATGTGATACAGCTTCTGGGGACAGTAGTATGACCAGTTGTCAGACAGCTATAGGAGCAGAGGAAAGATGAGGTCAGGGGTCAAAGGAGACAAAGCAAGAGTCAGTATAACTCAGCAGGTCCAACCAAAACAAGCCCAGAAAATCTCAGTCACCAGGTAGGTTGGTAAAATAGTCAGATCTGTGTCTGGTGACACACAAAACCAAACCATCACTTTCCTGCATTGTTTAGAAAACAAGAAAGAAGTGTTATTTCTTATCATATGGCTGCTCAATGTCAGGAGTAAGTAACACTATTGCTTAGATGTTTCAAGTTGCAAAATGCTTCATGTCGCAATCCAGCACTTTGTCACAAAGTACAGCAAGTTAATATTATTATATGTTTAACAAACATGACAAGACAGTCTGCTTAAGCCTTTATAGCAGCCAGTCAATAGCAGATTACATCTAAATTACTCATGATGATTTTCCTCTCAATTAAATCAATTCAATAGTAGCTACTTAACTCTGTTGAAGAAGAAAATCAAAAGACCCCAATGATTCCAGCACCTCCACTAGCAAAACCAGCAGCAGAGATCTCTAGGAACTCTGCCTTCAAATGAGACCATGGCAAATTATTAAACAACTGGGCAGTAATCAGTTTATAATTAATGGGCTTCCCTTTTCCATGGGAAACTGTGGCATAATCTGCCATAATGAAGCAGTGTTTATTACGGCAAACATGGCGTGCGGTTTCCCTCACACTGCAGATGCGCCCAATGGACTTCGCTCCGGACCGGTGATCACTGCCGCCGCCTTCCACCGCTAAAGTCAACCACCAGATGAACTTGGTGGTAAGTTATTTAAAACAAAAAAGAGGCTAATTTCCATCACAAGAGGGTAAAAACAATGTTTTAAAATATTTTAAAATGCGGACATGAATATGTAACCAGCAGCCATAAATGAAACTAGAGCATGGCCACACCAGAACATATCACATTTTATAAAATTGCTTTGGCAAAAAGGTAAACTAAGTACTTATATAAAATAAAATATGGGTAATGTGTAAACTCGAAGTTTATATACACCCTCATGGTTAGATGCTATTCATCAACCCCTCAAGTGTGTATAAATCCTCGCTACACACACCGCCCATCCTTATTCTATTTGTATTTGCTTACCCACCCGTCAATACCATGTGCTAAGTGAGTGATGCTGAATCATTTATATGTAGCCCCCTTAAAAGAGGGTTTTATCCTCCCATTTTAGGCACCCCCACCTGAGCTAGGGAATTTATTAGAGATCTGGGAGACTTTGACTGCTAGTTACCCCAAGGAGGCAGCAGACAGCATGTTTTAGGGATATATATAAGGGAGCAGACAGGAAGTTTGAGGCTCTTTTTTCCAGCCCAGGCATTAGGCCTGGGGCTGGAGGGGGTGACTGGATGAGCAGATGTAGAGGGTTCGGTAGTCCAGGTGGGCCAGAGGGGGACACCCCCAGTGCAGAAAGGACAGCATTTGTAGCATTGTGGCATCGACAAGTTGGGTAAGAGACTCCGTGGGGAGCAGGTCCTGCATCATTGGGGCCAGGAAAAGTAGGTGGTCTTAGGGGTCAGGATGAGTAGAAACCCTTAGAGATCCTGTGCTAGGTAGTCTCAGGTTTCCAGGGCTATGGGGACGGTGGCAGGATTCCCACAAGAGGAAGGCCAGTGGCAGTGGTGCTTCTTCACACCCGTGTGGCAGGTGACCTGGGGCAGATGGAGCCAGAGGGCCTTTCACCCATTTATGGGGCCTGATTGGAAGGGCAGGTCCTGGGGCACTGGCATATAAGGGCGGGTGGGTCCCAGATCATTTGACAGACCTTGGAAGGTGGCATTTGGTTGGAGCTCAAGGTGAGCCCAGGATGTAGCAGAAGGGATTTGGGCCTGGACAGGTATTCCTTCCCCTCCCATCTGGAATGTTCATCGAGAAGCAGAGTTAGAAGCACACCAGTATCTGTGAAGGTAGATTGTTTGGAGGGGCCTGGGTGGTGGCAGTGCCCAGGAGCTCTCCCATGGCAGGGCAGTCAGTAGCAGGAGCTTAAGGTCTGGAGCAGGACCGGGTTTTGGGGCCACTGCACCAGTGGAGCCATGCAGAGAAAGGGTTGAGCCAGGAAAGAAAAGAGAGAAAGTGGCATGAGCCTGGTAGCACCAGTGAGGAGCCAAAATGGAGTGGGTTCACAGGGGTCTGGGTAGTACAAAAAGCCTGGTACCCCTTGAGTTTTAGTATAGCCAGGAACAGGTGGGAGGCAGCATGCATTCCCATGCCATAGAAAGGGTGTCGACCAGTGCCAGAATGTGAGAGTGGGTAACCGGTAATAGAGAGAAAGGGTTCAGCTTACCAGTTAAAGAGATGAGAGAGCCAGGAGCCTGAGGGTCTGTGAGTCGAGAGGTCCTGGTAAATCATCCAAGAGAATAGGAGGAGAGAATCCTTGTATTGACTTTAAATCCATCAGTTATTGCTCAGAAAATGTCCAGCCAAAGTTTGTACAAAGGTTTGCATAGCTCCATGGAGCTGCTTAATTTATTGTAGCAAAGTATGTGACCCTGCATTGCTGGAATCAGTTGTGATGCAGGAGCTAAATAAAGAAACTGGTTGGGAGGAGATCCATAGTGAAGCATTTTATTTAACCTGGAAGGGGATGAATGAACTGGAGATTTTCCTCTTCCTTTATAGCTGAATTAATTCTGTCATAAGGTTTGATTCCAGATGAAGTTTTGTCTTGCCTTAGATGGGACCAGGGGCATTTGGGGCTCCAGGAGTTAGGAGTTTGCAGAGATCCTGATCCGGTGTCAGTTTAGGGAGAATCCAGATTTGGTTGCTGTGTGATCGAGAATCCAGGTGAATGAAGATGCTGTAGTTAGGCCACAAATTTTCCTGCCTTGTTTTGGGACTGCACTAGCTCAGCTGATTTTAACACTTGATGTAGCTTCTCCTTGTGCTCCTGGAACCACCTGCGAGAAAGTTATGCCCCTAGATGGAAGGGTCGGGTGGGGTTATATACAGCAATTGTATTAACTGTAATGTGTGAAGGCTGGATTAGTGTTTTTTTTATCGTAGAATATTTTATTGAGTTTTTAAAACATCTTTTCAGTAGATAAAAAGGACATAGAGTAGTACATAACCAAGGATATACCATAGCAGTGAAAATTATCATCAGTAGTCAAGATATCTTAGAGATCTTAGAGGCATCTATAAATATCCAAAATACACCTGTCTCTAGATTACAAAGACATATAAAAAAGAGGGGAGGGGAGAAGGGAAGGCAGATGCTTACATCTTATAGTAGAAGTGAAGATTGCATAAGAAAGCATATATAATAGGCTCTGGACAACCAATTAGATAGGAGGATTTGAAGGTGATCCCGGCAGCTACAAAGGGGGACCGTAGGTATGGCTCCCATCTGTGGTAGTAATGGTGCATGCTGCCCTATGGAGATGGGAAAGTCTTTCAAAATAGAAAGTCTGGCTAAAGCTGCATGCCATGCTGTTCGAGTAGGGACAGCGGATTGGTGCCAATAGGTAAGGAGAAGGCGCTTAGCCTCTAGTATCACTACATGGGTCCAATCTTGAGGGTTTAGATAAACGCCAAAGCAGTTGTGTCTCCATAATCAATTTCGGGATCAGTAAGTGCAACTGGTGATTTAAGCACTAGTGAGAGGTCTGAAGCTACCATACCCCAAAATGTTGCCAGCTGGGGACAGGACCATAAGATGTGAAGAATATGTGCATCCGGTTGGAGGCAACGCCAGCATTTGTTGTGGCTAAGCAGGCCATGCGTGTGAAGGGCTACAGGTGTGCGATGCCATAGCAACAAGATTTATAACTGTAGAAGCGACTATTGGTGTCGCTATATATATATATGATGGATTTTTTGAGATAGGAATTCCATTGGTTTTAGGATGGGAGAGACAATATATATTTCCCATTTCTTTTTGCAAGACAGTGTTGCGCTAAGTTGCAAATCTCTCCATGTACCATAGAAGTGACCCATAACACCTTTAGCGGTGGGAAGGTCATGTAAATCAGTTAGCCAGGACCAATGCGTGGTGTCCTAATACTTAGGGGAGGAGGGTTTGTAGGACACTACTGAATCTTCAAGTACCTCCAAAAGTCTTTGTGTGTCAGGGAAAATTGCCTTTGTAATTGAGCAAAGGAGTAAGGGATAAGTGCCAGAAGGAGAAAGATCTTGTATAGTCTGAATTCGGACTTCTGCCAGGAAGGCAAGTGCACGGTGCTCCATCAATTTGAATAAGGCTATTATGCCACAGCAGGGTGTATTGAATAGGAGGGTACCAGGATTGCTTAGGCATATGGAATTTAGCCATAAGAAGTTTCCAAGAGCGGATAGTACCCATGACTGCGGGGGAGGGTGAGAAGCGGGGAGCGAGGAGTAAGAAAGGTGTAGAGGGGTATATTGCGGCCAAGTCAGTCTCCAATTGCACCCATAGAGGGAACCTAGCAGATTAGGCCATGAACCATCTTGTCACCTGAGCTGCAATACAGGACAGGTGGTAGCCAAAACCAGGGCACATTAAGGCCACCTCAGGACCAATGGGCTCTCAATTTGTGCCTGCTCCACCTAGATGGCTTAGAATCCCACAGGAAGGCGGCAGTTAGTTTCTCCAAGGAGGTGAATATTTTGGATGAGAGAGGGATGGGTAAGTTATTTAAAAATACATAACTCGAGGAAGCAGGAGCATAGGGATGGCCGCTACCTTGCCAGGTAGGGAAAGTTGCAACTCAGCCACTTCTCTATTTCTATGGTCAGTTGTGTCAGTAGCAGGAAAAATTGGCCTATCCAAGGGCTGTCCAATCAGTCGGTATGTGAATGCCAAGGTAAGTAAACCCATGAGCAGCCCAGGTCAGGTTAGTATCTCGGATGCAGACCTTGGTACAGTAACCATTCAAAGGGGAGGGTGATCTTTTTCTGGTAACACGCAGGCCAGAAAGTATACCAAAATCATCTAAAATTTGGAGTACATCTGGAAGGCTTTGTTGGGTTAGAAGAGTTAGAAGGAGATCGTCCATATGCTGCCACTAGGTACGATTGGTTAGCAACTTCAATGCCCTGGATTCGTGGGGAGGCTATAAGGGTCCTAATTAATGGGTCCACAGCAACTAAAAATAGTAATGGGGATAAAGGGCAACCCTGTCTAGTGCCCCTGTACAGGGAAAATGGGTGGAGATATCGCTATTAGTGAGAGAACAGTAAAGAGATCGCACTCATTATGTAAACGATGTCCCAAAACCATACCTGGACAAGACTTTGTAAAGGTATTCCCATTCAATAGAATCAAACTCTTAGAGAAATCTATTGCTAAGGCAGCCATAGGGATTGCTTCAATCTCAAAGTTGCCACTCGGCCTGTTGATGCAAGATAGTATTTATTTGATACTTAAGGCTGACGATTTGGAGGTGTAGGGTGCCATCCAGAGTAAGCAGGGAGGTAGACTTAAGCGAAGTTCCAAGGCAGCTAAGTCCACCTGAAGTTGGGTCAAAGTTGCTTTACTAGCACGATCCCGGCCATGGAGAAAGCAATGATGTGGCCCCTGTAGAACCGCTTTGAATGCCTCCCAGACAGTGCCTGGGGGAACCCCACAAGCAGCATTCAAGGAGAAATAGTTTTGGTGATTTGGATTAACCGAGGGTGGAAGTCCGGATCATTAAAAGGAGCGGTTACAGCTCCAGCGGACTCCTGTTGAGGGTGATCAGGAGGAGTAAATGTTAATGAAGTAGGGAATGATCTGAGGTCAGGACTGAGCCAATGTTCGGGCAGAACACATCTGGCTGCCGGCCTGCTAGCCAGCCAAAATCTATGCAACTATGAGATTTATGCAGAGTGGAATAAAAGGTAAATTTCACCGGTAGGGTTATTCTTCACCAGATATCGGCACGGGCCCATTCATCTATCATAACTTGAGAGACTGTCTTGCTTTGGCAGTGGCATGAGGAGTGGGCTGAGACTTATGCAGGAATATGTCCCATACCATATTGAAGTCCCCACCAAGAATTATGGGGAGCGTGGATCTGTCAACTGTAAGTCTGATAGAGCTTGACTAATCACAAGGAAGAAGTCGACATGCTCAATGTTAGGGCATATACATTACCCATCAAAATGGTGCCTGCAGGGAAGACAATTTCACCACTAAGCAACGGCCATGGATATCCTTCTTGAAGCTCTCCACTACCCATGGGGAGGCACGTCGAATAAGGATAGCCACCCCCTAGATTTAGTAGCGGGTGCACTAGCCAAGACCTCTCCCACCCACGATTTCTTTAACCAATTAGTGGACTTGGACAACAAGTGGGTTTCTTGGAGAAGGGCAATATCCACTTGCAGGATCCTAGGTGTTGCAATACTTTTGTCCACTTAATCAGATGATTAAGCCCTTTCACATTCCAAGATATCCAGCGATACCCCTGGGGTGTGGAAGGGTAGAAGTCATGGTCTCATACAATAGACAAAGAACAGTATTTACAGAATTTCCCACCAGGCAGTCAGATAGGGAGGTGATTGGTCCTGAATCAGCAAAGAACCTGAAACAGACCAGGATTAGCAGTGTGTACACTAGGGCTGAAAAAGATGTAAGCATCACCTGAGACATCAAAGGGCATATCCTAGGTTATAAGGAGGGCTGCAAAAGAATTTAAAGATAAGGAGACAAAACAAATTAGCATACAATGAATACAAGTCAATAAATTGACCAACAAGCCAACAGTGAACAAGTAAGTGTCAAAATAGACACAACAGTAACAACTGTATAAGGCTGGAGGTCAAAGCAGATGACGGTAATATATGACCTACAGCTGTGCTATCTCCAATACTCAGCACGAGGGTTTATGTGGATGAAACACTAATTAGAGTCATCCCAGGTTCACCTCGCCGGGGACAGACACCGACTACACGGGGAGGGAGGAGGAGGGGAGGTGGGTATGCCCACCTGCTGGTTATTAGACAACAAAGAGCTTGAGGCCATAAGCCCACAGGCTGAAATAGGGCTCTGAGCCATTGGAAGCCAGGAAACAATACACTGCTCAACACTGCCGTGAAATTATTGCGGCAACTCCTGTTCATGGTCTTCAGTCCTATCCCAGAGAGCTGTATGATGTACTTCATGCTGTTGAAGACGCTGCCAAACTTATGCCTGCTGAGCATGCAGGCTTCTGCCTTCTGTTCAACCACGTTCATCCTGTCCTGTAGATGCTGAACATCCTTTACAGTGCCTGATAAGATAAGTTTATATGGCCGACCCTGGTTAATAGGGTTTCAGTAATTTTGATATGCTGCAGTGACTCTCCATGGGTACCGGTTGTTCCATGTTCGGATTAGAGGAGATTGGAAAGGGAGATGTCATGTGTATATTTTGGAGCCATAATCAGTAGAAGTAGAGCAGAGACTGGAGTCTGCAGATTACCCAGCAGGGAGGAAGTATGAGCCATGGCCCCAGATTGACGGCTGCAGTGTGATGAAGCGTGGGGCCTGTAGCAGCCTCACGAGTCGGTGTCACCTCAAGTCACCGCTGTAGTGTGCTATAGAAAACGCCAAAATCTGATGAAAAGACGCCACCCAGCAAATGGGTATTACCATGCATAAAGTCTTAGAGGGGTAGTAAGAACTGTCTTTATGCCTCAGCTGTCTGCTGCCTTTAGCAGGCTGTCAGGAAGCTGCTTCCAGACTGTCTTTGTGCCCTCTAAGAATTCTCTCTGCAGGATGCCCATACAAGAGAACAACAGTCTACAGGATAGTAAACAGCATGGGTTTGTGGCAGGAGGTCTTCTCAGACAAACCTGATAGTTTTCCTTGACTGGAGTGAAGGTAGTAGATAGGGCCATGCTGTGGATTTACTCTACTTTTATTCCATAAGGCTTTTCAACTCAGTGCCACACAGAAGACTCGCCGAAGAAGCTGGAGAACATGGACATGACTTGGGACACAGATGGGTAAGAAACTGGTTGAAGGAAAGACAACAACTGTGGAGGAAAAATGGGGAGTAATCAAAACAGCCATCACAGAGGCAACAAGCCTTTGTGTAAAGTAAATCAATAAACACAACGAAGAAAAAAAACCGCTATGGTTCTCAAAAGAGGTGGCAGGGAAGGTTAAGGAGAAAAGGATAGCATTCAGGAAACATAAGGAAACACAGAAGAAGCAGGACAGAGAACTTCATCAGTTAAAGCAGAAAGAGGCTGGGAAGGCAGTCAGAATAGCAAAGGCCCAAACAGAGGAAAGGATAGCCAATTCTGAACATATTGAAGAGATCCTGTGGCACCCACTCGTGATCTCCTCTCTTATGATTTAACCATTTATCACCACCCTCTGTTACATAAAACATAGAATTTCATGGCAGATGAGGACCGCTTGGAACACCTAGTCTGCTCATTTTGCTACCTGATGGATAAGCTACAGATCTAGTTAACCAACAGCCTACTTCCTCCTTCCCCACTAGAATTGCCTTATGTCTGTCCCATGCATTCTTGAATTCCCCACTGTTTTTGACTCAACTACCTCCTCAGGAAGGCTGTTCCACGCATCTACAATCCTCTCCATGAAAAATACTTCTCCACATTACCTCTGAGCACGTTCCCCCTCTACCTTCAAATTGTACCCCCTGTTCTTGCACATTTCTTTTTCTGAAAGATGCTACCCTCTTGGACTGCATTGATTCCCTTGAGTTACTTAAAAGTTTCTATCATGTCCCCCTCTCCTCCTTTCCTCGAGAGTATACATATTAACTCCTTTAATCTCTCTTCATATGTCTTCTGGTGCAGACTCTGCACCATCTTGGTTCCTTCCTCTTGTCAGCCTCCACCCTGTCTATGTCTTGGGAGATGGGGTCTCCAGAACTGCATGCAGTACTCCAGATGGGGTCTCAACAAATGTCTGTACAGAGGATAACAACTTCCTGTTTTCTACTGGTGATGCCTCTCCTGCATCCCAGTATCCCCTATGCATCCCAGTATCCCACAGCCCTCCTACTGCCTTCTCACATTGCTTGCCCACCTTAAGTCATCTGATATAACTACCCCAGGTCCCTTTCCATTTTTGTTGTCAGTATCCCACCCTCTATTGTGTATTCTTCCTCTGGGTTTTGTTTCCCAGGTGCATTATTTGCACTTCTTTGTATTGAATCTAAGCTGCCATACATTTTGCTATTCCTCCAACCTTGCCAAGCCCCTTCTCATCCTTTCCACCCCACCTTGTGTATCAGCCCTGTTGCAGATCTTTGTGTCATCTGCAAAGAGACATACAGTACTTTTCCTTCCATCCCTCTGCAATGTCACTTCTAAAGACATTAAAAGGGCAGGACCAAATACTAAACCCTGTGGTACCCACTAGTATCCTCCCTTTCTTCACTGTAGACTCTGTTTACTATTATCCTCTGTGTCCTGTTGTCCAGCCAATGTTTTACCCAGGCTACCACCTGGGACCCACTCCCAGGCTGGCTAATTTGTTTATTAATCTTTTGTGTGGACTGTGTCAAATGCCTTGCTAAAGTCTAGGTAAGCCATGTCCACAGCCCTTCTTGGTCTACTACTTTGGTCACCCAGTTAAAGAAATCAATTAGATTCATCTGACATGAACTTCCTGATGAATCCATGCTGCCTTGGGTCCTTGTGCCCCACTGGCCTCTAGGTACTCAACAATTCTTTCCTTCAGAAGTGATTCCATCATTTTCCTACCACTGAGGTCAAACTGACAGGTCTGTAGTTTCCTGCCTCTGTGTTGCTCCCACTTTGTGAAGGGATTCACATCTACCCTCCTCCAGTCCCTCAGGTACCACACACCATCCTCCCATGATTTGTTAAAAGGTAGTCAATGGTGCTACTAGTTCTCCCTTAGTTCTTTTAGAATTCTGGGGTGAGCTTCCATCAGCCCCATTGCTTTGTCCACTTTCAGTTTTAGGAGTTCTTTCAGAACCCTTTCATTTGTGAAAGGACTGATATCGACCCCCTATCTAGAGTGCTTCTATTGACTGATTGATACCTCCCTCCTCTTCTTTCTTTGTGAATACTGAGCAGAAGTATTCATTCAGTATCCCTGCTTTTTCACTGTCTCTCTCTGACCACCCACCCTCCTCTTTATTCAGCCTCAGTATCCCTCCCTTTGTCTTTCTTCACTCCCTAATGTACCTATAAAGGTTTTATCCCCTTCTTAGCCGAGTTGGCTATCTTCTCCTTGGTTTGGGCCTTTGCTATTCTGACTGCCTTCCTGCTTCCTTCTGCTTTAACTGGTACAATTCTCTGTCCTGCTACTTCTGTGTTTCCTTATACTTCCTGAATGCTATCCTTTCTCCCTAACCTTCCCACCACCTCTTTTGAGAACCATAGTGTTTTTTCTTTGATTTGATTTGTTTATTTGCTTCGCACAAAGTCTTGTTGCCTCTGTGATGGCAGTTTTGATGTTTCCCCATTGTTGCTCCACCCTCCTTCTTGCCTGTTTGCTAGTGCTTTTCTGAGGCACTCTCCCATTTTGACAAAATCAGCCCTCCTGAAGTCAAGTACCTTCACTTTTGTATAGCTTGACTCTACAGCTGAGTTTATCATGAACCACACTGTTTGGTGGTCACTTGTTCCCAGATGACTACCCACTTCTAGATCTGAGATCTCTCTCCGTCCCCATTTGAGATTACCGGTCTAATATTGCTCCTTCCGAGCAGGATCCAATGCTATCTGTCTGAGGCATGCCCCTGTAGGGCATCGAGAATGGCCCTGCTCTTGGATGTGGCTGCAGCAAAGGTACTCCAGTTAACATCTGGTATATTCAGGCCCCCATCAGCAATATCTCCCTTTCTCTGCCATCCTAGGATGCCTTCCATCATTTTCTTGTCCATTTCTTCTCCTTGAGATGGGGTCTGTATACAACCTCTGTGCAGATTGTGGTACCATTTCCAGTCTCCAGGGTGACCCATAGTGCCTCCTCTCCTCCTGTTTACCCTTCAGTTCTGTTGCTTGATTCCTTCCTTCCACATAGAGAGCTACTACTCCTCCTCCTCCTCCTCTTCTACCCTCCCTGTCCCTCCTGTAGATTGTGTGCCCTGGTATGTTGACATCCCAGTCATGGTTCTCTGTGTACCACGTTTCTGTGACTGGCACAATATCCAGGCATCCCTCTTCCATCAAGGCCATCAGTTCAGGAGCTTGTTACCTAGACTACGGGCATTGGTACTCATTACCCTCCATTTTGTTTTGATGGCCTTACCCTTTTCCCCATCCCTGTCCTTACTGCCTTTTCTTTTCTCCATTTATCCCTGCCCTTCTCCCTATTGACTTCTCTATCTTGGTGTTTACCTCACTAACTATCCTGATTTCTTTTTTGGGGCTAAGTTTCCCTTCTCCTTTTAGTGACCCCCCTTGGCTAGTTTAAATGCATGCCAATGAAGCATTTAAACCTATCACCCTAGGATCCTGGTTCCCCTCCTGACAGATGCAGACCATAGTACCAGTATAGGCCTGCATTCCTCCAGGTGGACCCCAGTCCCCAGTGAAGCCAAAACCTGAGCTCTGCACCAGTTTTCAACCATTGATTGAATCCCATGGTGTAGAGCACCTAGCCTCACCCATACCATAGACAGGCAGCACCTCCGGAGCCGGTTACCGTGTGTGCTACTTGTCTAAGGCCCCATCCCAACTCCAAAACTCCTCCTGCACTGCTCTGATCCCTTTCCTAGCCAGGTCATTTGTTCCCTAGGTGGACAATGACTTCCATCTCCCTCCTCCATGCAGCTGCTCCACGCGATCCTGAGGATTCATTCCCTGTCCCTCCAAGTCATGGCGCCAGGCAGGCACCTTACCTCCCTCTCCTCTCCCTCCTCCAGTTCTACCTCATAACAACCAGAGTCCCCACTAGGAGTTGTTTCCTCCCTGTGGGTCCCATGCCACCCTCCTGTGGGTCTCCTTGTGGAGGTTCCCAGCATCCTCCTTTGTCTCCACTGTGGTGCCTCCATAGAGGAACCACACTCTGCCAGAACAGCATATAATGGACTTTAATGGACTTTGCATTCCAAACTTCGTTAACTTCAGGTTGCATTATGAGAAGGCGAAGTTTGTGAGAACAGCCACAGATCAAATGTCTGACTTTCTGCAGGTCACATGATGCAGGCAGGAAGGGAATGAGGCAGGAAGTCAGTGAACTAGTCTCACGCTGACTTTCACTTTGTTAGAGATAAGACGCTGTTTAACTTACTGTCTGGTATGGTAGTGAAAATTATTAAAAGAACTATTTTTCTGCCTTTCTCCTGTCTTTTCATAATCCTGAGTTTATTTTAAACAACTTTCATCTATAGTCCACCTTTTGGGTGTTTATCTGATTCTGTTTCTCTGTGTTGCCTTTTTTAGTTAGTAATCCTTTTAGTTATTTTAGTTTAAAATGTGTTTTACTTATTTGAAAATTTTCGTAAGAAGGACATCATGAGCTGTAATAGCTCATTTCCAGATGTGTCCTGGGGAAGGGATACCATGGAAGGGACAGTAAACATAGCATTACAGACTGAATACAAAAAAAAAAAAAAGTACACTCATATAACTTACAACAGATAATACACACTTGTGTTACAGGGACACAATCACAAAATCTCTTTACAGAGCAGGTTATGCATTTCCTAGTAAGCAGTACAGAACAGGCAAAATGGAGAGAGGTGGACCAAGTAGGGTTCCTCGTGTCTCTACGTATGCATGGGGCCTTCTGCGAACTATTCGCTTTAATTGTGGCAATATTTTGCAACCAGTGTCCCCCACAAAATGTTTTCACTTCCAGTCGAACTGTGGTAGCAGCAGCAGCAGCAGCTGCTTGTTTTGTTGATAGTAGTGCCATCCCTGCAGCACCAGCTGCTACTGCCCTCCCCACACACTGCAGGAACAGAAAGATCAGCAGCAGGAACAAGAAGAGCAGCAGCAGCTTGTTGCCCCTCACTGCACAGCAGCCTGCAACATTGGGCCCTCCCCACTGCCTGTGCTTGGTCCTCTATGTAGATCGCCAGTGTGGCAGTTTTTAGTACACTGCCTGGTGACCCCACTGTTGTTAAATACAACATATGCAGCATGATAGTACGTCGCGGTAAAGGGGCAGCCACTTGAGCATGGGTGGCCAATGAACACACATGGTAGTGCACCACCATGCCCAGTGGGAGGCCAAGGGCAGGAGTTAGCAAACCTCCTGCAGTGCAGGGTGCAGTGCAAAGGGGCCAGTATGGTGACAGCCTGTGGGTCATCATAGAAAATGTAGCAGTGGGAGATGGCAGAGCAAGTGGCGGCTCCAGCAGTTGCAGCCAATTCAGCTGAAATTCCAGCACACAGGCAGACCAGTCTGTCCTGTGGAGTGAAGTCTACTCTCTTTGTAATGTTGCTGACCAAACTCACCAGCAGCTGGACCGAACTGAGGCTCAGCAACTTGAAATGACTGGCATGCTGCGTATGCTTGATCAGCCCAGGCCCAGTAGCTTAAAATAATTTTCCTTTTCTTCTGTCTTCTTCATGTAGTGTGTCTTCTGTCTTTATTTTTCCTCACTATCCTCCCCTCCCCCAAAAAGAAAAAAAACAAAATATGAAAACTCACCAAAAAGTATAAAATGCTCCCTCCGCTTTTCCTACTAAATAATCTTTTCATATACTGAATAAGTATATAATTTTTTTCCAATTAATGTTTCTTGCTGTTGTATGTTAAAGTAGCAGTGCAATAATCTGGTGACAATTTGGACCTGGACTTTTATATTCTTTTCGATTGGCCCTTATCTACTGATTTGTATGATACTCTTCTTCCCACAATTTGTTGTAGTCCCAGATTATTGCCTTTTTAACATCTGAAATAATAACAGTAGTGCTCCTTTTATTATTGCTCATACCTGGTTTTGTCAGTATTCACAGCTGTTTTGGAACACCTACTGTTCCATAAGGTCATGGAGCACCGCCTGCTTCATGCTCGACTACTTAGTTTAGTCACAGCAAAATTATTTTAAATAATTGATGTGCAAAACAGACAAGAATACTGATGAAAACCTGGTGCTAGACAGATCAAAAGGAACACTCCTTTTATTATTTCAGATGTGAAAAAAGTATTAAACCATACCTATATTACCCTGATCAAGACTTGAACCTGGTACTCTATGCACTTCAGGCACATACACTACCCACCACAGCAGCAACAGACTCAGAGGTGATCTCTCACTACTATCTCCCTCTTTCATCCTAGTCCCCATTCTTTCCTCACTTCAGCTCCACCAGCCTTCCCAACTATGCAGATGCATCCCTGCTCGCCAGTCTATCTCTCTCCTCCTCCTCCTTTGCCTTCCACATACCCTAGTGTCCCTATTAACCCTCAGCCTCACTACTCCAGTGTTCCTACCTACCCTCCTGTCCTCCTCCTCCTTTACCACTTCTCCTACCCCTCCCTCCTCCTCCACACATCCCATATGCTCCTCTCCACCTCACCCCCTTCCAGACATCACCTGTCCTCCCCCACAGCCCCTTGCACTTCTGATCACTCAGGCCTCTCTGCCTGTGCTACCCTACCCACCCTCTGTAACCAAACCCCATTCCTTATTCTATCGCTCCCGGCGTAAACTCTCCATCTGCCTCCCTCTGACCAGAGCACTTCTCCTCCTTCTACTCCTAACAGGAACATACACCCCAACCCAGGCCCTGCCCCTCCCATCCACCCACTCAGCCCACTGGTCTTGAGTAGCCTCCATGAACATATGCAGCCTGCTGAAGAAATTTGACGCCCTACAGTGCTGGGCCTTGGCTCACCAACCAGACATCATAGCCCTGGTTGAAACCTGGCTGTCCAAATCAACTCCTGACTCATTTGTCTCCTCCCAGGCTATACCTTATACTGGGAGGACGAGTAGGCAAACAGGGGAGGCTGTGCAATCTACACCAGGGACACAATACCTGGACACGCCCCCCACCCCTGCCTCATAAATGGGGCCCAGGCCCTACCCTCAGACTCACCCCAAACCCTCTAGGAGCCCTCTCTATCTCACCACAGCCTATGTTCCCCAAAGAACCAGCACCCAGCCCTGATATCTTTAACGGACTACCTGGCCACCCTCCACCATAAGGCAGAACAAATCCTAGTGGGGACCTTAATGTAAATTGGCTTAGCACCTCCTCATCCACCACCAGAGACTCATTTGCCCCCAAGATCTGACACAACTCGGCCACCCAGTCCACTAGACTTAACCCTAAGAGTGGTACCAGCACCCTGCTGGATGTTATTATAACTAACTGACCCCATAAAATCCAAAACATCCAGGTCCTCCCAGACTCCCTGGTGACCACTCCCTATCCTGTTCACTGGGTAGCCCCCAATCCCAAACCCAAAGCCCAGACCACCCTCCATGAGGCGCCTCCGCCCTGGTGGGCTGAAGAAACTTAAGGCACTCCTCACCCAGATAGACTGGTCCCCATTCAGCAGGCAACCAACATTGATACTGCCCTCACCTTTTTCACTCACACCCTCAACATGGCCTGTGATCTCTTTGCACCCTTAACCAAAACCCGGTCCAAAACAGAAGCGCTCCCTGGGTTAGCCCGCCCTCCTACAATTACTTAGAAACTGGGATAACCTCTGGCACCTTGCCACTGAAACAGGTCATCTGTCTGATAGGCAAGCATACAATGCAGCCCGAAATAAATGGTCATGGGCCAACAGGAAAGCCAAGGCAGACCACTACCAGGCTCCCTTACCTCCTCCTGGGGCTCAGCCCGGACCTTCTGGGATAATATTAAGCAACTCAATGGTAAAGCTTGCTCCCCTGCCCCATCCCAGCTCACTAGAAATGGCACAACCTCCACTGAGCCTGCCACCATAGCTAACTGGTTCAACACCACTTTCACTGACCTTAGCTCAGTCCTCCCTAGTAATTTCTTTGGCCCTCCCCAGCCAAACTCCCCTGTCCTCCAGCACCCCAGCTTCCTCCTCTGAAATATTTCCACCGGAAGCCAGACCCATCCTAATCAAAGCTCTCAATGGCAACAATCCCGGCAGTGACTCACTGGACCCTAGTATCCTCAGGCTGGTGCTAGATGAAGTCCTTGCACCTCTCACAAGCCTAATTAACCAGTCACTCTGCCTGGGACAATTCCCCACGGAAAACAGCCATTATCACACCTATTCATAAAGGAGGCGACAGATCATCGGCCAACAACTACCGGCCAATCTCCATCCTCCCTCCCTCTCTAAAGCCCTGGAGAAAGTGGTGGCCATTCAAATCACTGATTATCTGGCTACATAACATCTTATGCCCAGAGCAACATGGCTTCCGTAGGGTCACAGTACCAGCACTGCCCTTATTGAATTCTCCAACTTCCTACACTCCTCCTTGGATACCAGCTCCTAGCTGGTGCAGTGTTCATTGACCTCTCAAAGGCTTTCGACACTCTCCCATCCACTGCTGCTGAATGCACTCTGCCTCACTGGTCTCTCGGCTGGCCCCTGGCATGGTGTGCTAGCTATCTTGACACTCATCCCAGTGTGTCAAGATTAACAACACCTCCGATACCCGTCCCATTCTCTCTGGGGTCCCCAAGGCTCCATCCTGGGCCCCTCTCTTCTCGCTGTATCTGAACACCCTGCCCAGTGCATGCTCTGGCAAAATTCTGCTGTATGCAGATGACGCTGTCCTTTTGCCACCCACCGTAATCCCATCTCCCTACAGGACTCCTACAGCAGTCTTTCAACAGTGCGAGGCTTGGTTTAAGGGCGAGACTCGCCATCAATCTTAACAAAACCAAAACTATGCTCTTTTCACACCCCAAAACAAAGCTAGCAACCACCCTCTATATCCTTCCAAGCACCAACCAACCACTGGAACAAGTCTGCTCCTACAAATACCTTGGGGTTACACCTTCGATTCAGCCCTCACATTTCACAACCACATCGACGCCCTAACATCCACCACTAACATATTGTAGCTTGGCATCCTATTCCGCCATAAACCTGCCTTCCCCAAATGCCTCCGCTAGCTGTTACATCGTCCGTTCTGTCCCTTGTAGACTATGGTCTACCAGTATACAGTGCTGCCGACACCACTGCACTCAACAAAATTCACCTAACCCTGAATAAAGCATGCAGATTGATTACTGGTGCCCCAGGCTCACACACCTGTCAGCTATATGTCTATGCTAACCTGCTTACCCTGGATGAACGGCTCCGATACCAGACCTGTCTCCTCACCAAAAACCCTACTGGGCTCTCCCCTGGGGTAACGGCATCCATCCACCAGAGCCCTCCCACCATTGCAACACGGTCTTCCTACAAGACCACTCTAAAGGTCCCCAGAACAAGAACCAGCCGTGGCCAGAGGTCCTTCAGCTATAGAGCCCCAACCTGGTTTAACTCTCTCCTGCCACCATCACCAATGCCATCACCATCTCCACATTCAAAACCGCACTTCAGAACCACATCTTCAGCACTCGTAACTGCTCCTGTCTCTGAACATAGCCTCCACCTCTTTTTCTCTTGACAATGCCCCGGGCAGCTCTCCACCCAACCATCCCTCCACCACTTCCCTGTACACCATGCCTAGGTTTAACCTGGCCAGTGCCAGCTGTTTCAATGTTTACCTACCAGAATGCTCACTTGATACCAACTTGTGTAATACCTGTTATCAATTACATGTACCCTGTACCCAATTGTATTTGTCTGACCACAATGTGACGTGGCACCTCTGGTGAATGCCTATTGATTTTTTGCAAATCTTTGCTATGTAACCAAACACAATGTATGTCTTTATGTGATGAAGTACCTTTGAAACGAGCCTCTGGCTCAAAGGTTGTAAACTGATTCTTAAAATAAATAAATAAATAAATAAATAAATTGTGCAAGAAGAGTATCATATACACAAGTCATTAGATAAGGGCAATCTAAAATAGAATAAAATGTATCTGTCTGAATTCTCACGTATTATTGCACTGCTGCTTTAATTATCATGCTATATTACGTTTTGGTTACTGTTGACTGTGTTACATTTTAGTAGTACACCCAAACGAAAATCGAAATTCCTAAAATCACCTACAATGACACCCCCAAAAACAATTATCTATCTTATGTCAAGGTAGTCAACTTATACTGCTATCTTGCTACATCATTCAGCCTGCAGTATTAATGTCCTGATGAAGAATAATCATGAGAAACTGCTCAGAAAAGTCACTTGCATTTCTTGGACGACTGCTTCAAATGCACAAAGACAGCCAGAACTGTGTATCCATGTCCCAAGTGAAAAATGCTTGCTGACACCTGCTGCTGCAGTTGTCCAGCTGTTTTAATGTCATGAAAAGTCCTGATGAAGAATAATCACATAAGAAACTGTTCAGAAAAGTCACTTACACAAAGAAAGCCAAAACTGCGTATCAGTGTCCCAAGTGAGAACATTGCTTGCTGATGCCTGTTGCTGCTGTTGTCCTGCTGTTTTAATTTCACGAAAAGTCCTGATGAAGAATAATCACAGAAACTGTTCAGAAAAGTCACTTGTATTTCTTGACTCACTGCTTCAATTGCACAAAGAGAGCCAGAACTGTGTATCCATGTCTCAAGTGAGAAATAGCTTGCTGACAACTGTTGCTGCTGTTGTCCTGTTGTTTGCTGCTGCTGCTCATATACAGTGTGTTGCTGAATGATAATAGCCACAGATGACCACGGGTTGAACTCTAGTTTGATGTTCCTGAAATTTCGTCTGCTGCAGTGACTCAAACATGCTGCCCTGTGTGTGTGTATTCATACCAACAATGGTAAGTTATCGTACTTGTCACTGTCATGTGTTTGGAGAGACACTGCAGTTTAATTTGTATTGTAACATGGCTAAAAAGAGGTGCACAATAAAGAAAACAGATTGGAGGAATCACATCATGTGGTACATGAGAAACCATGGTCTAATACCATAGTAGATCATGGTTGCTAATGTAGTACAGAAAGACAGCACACGAAGTGAAAGCAGAATAGAAATATAATATGCAAATTCCATAATATATGGATATGCAAATGAGGGAAAAGAGAGTAAAAATGGTGCATGCTGTCACTGAGAGAGCTGGTGGCCAGTGATGAATGTGGCACAGAGAATACATAAGTATGCAGTCACAGTTTGTCTCTGTGGAGTAGGTACAGCTGCAAACCCAAACTGTAGTAGCGAGAACTCAATATATGCCAAGGTACAGGCTAGCTGTGTAAGCGGGAGGGCAGCAAATTATGTGTGTGGAACTGCGTGTGAGGTTCCTGTTGAGCAGGGTGGCAGAACGCGACTGTAGCTGAGGAGCAGTGCAAACCATAGAAATGCCCACCACGCCCGAACTGTCCCGGGGTCACACATCGAGGTGCATCGCAGCAGTGCAATGGCGCAGGATATAGGCAGCTAGAAATGTAGCGGCAACAAAAAACGAGGGCGGAGGAGAGAGTGCACACTGGGGAGCAAGCGCAAATACCAGAAAGTCACAAAAGCAGGAGTGGTAGTGAAGCAGAAAGAGAAACGCAGCAAGACATGTATGGCAGGGAACGATCTATGGCAGTCCATGCAGCACAGCGCACAAAATGCAGCAGCGAAGCAGTAGACATGGTAACAGAACGAGCACTGTAATGACAAATCAGCCGCCTCGATAGTTGTCAGAAAAGTAGTAGGATTCATACTAATCAGTAGTGTTGAATAGTGAAATAAAAAGTTACATGTTTTGAGAAACACGATGTTAGTGAGTGAGGTTGTGTAAATTTTGCAAAGCGATCTCGAGTGTGTTTTGTATAACAGAAATAGAAACGTTTGCATGAAAACAAGACCATTGTCATCAGTGAGTCAGAAAGATTAGGAAGTGTGACTCATGCAGGACAAAAGCCACCATCACAAGCGGATTAACCACTTTCAAGCATGGGTCTACAGTAGAATTAATCCATGGTTGGTTGGTTGGACCCGCCTGGCTTTCGGCCTCATGGTCCAACCCCCAACCATGGATTAATTCCACAGTAGACCCATGCTTTCTTGTGGCTTACATCCTGATTGAATCTTGTTGGTTGTAAGCAGTCTGTCATGTTGCTCCGCTGCAGAGAATCATCATCATACATATTGAATGTTTCCCTTCACCAGTGTGTTGGCCATGATTACATTCATGCCGTAGATGTGTGCCGCTGTCTAATGTGGTACTGTAAAATTAAATTTTTTTTTCGTGGGGGTTTACTGATGTGGGTGAGTACATTATAGCCATTTCTCATTACTGTTCTTTTTGTTTACATTCTCTGGTCGCTTATCACAGATTCACAACCATAGTGATGAAACCATGCTGCCGCCACCGCACATGTGTCTGATTGCTAACTTGGCTGTATAGAAACATTTCAAGCCATGAAAGGTAAGTATTTTTTGGGGGGCTTGGGGTTGCATCATTAGAAAACAGTTTTCCTTAATATCTTTGTCTTCTTTCCAGGTCTTCAGTGCAGTGATGAAAGTGAACAGGACACACAGGAACTGAGTTCCTGTACCTTTTCTGCAACAGAACTGAGTTCCTGTACTTATTCCCACTGATATTGGAACTAAAATGTTTAATTCAACAACATAATGACTCTTTCTGAGTCTGTGATCTGAAATCAGAGGTTTCTATCACAAAATCTAACTAGATTTACTTCAATATCTCTAACTGAATCTAGCAGTATCTATACAGATAGATGTGCCTTGATAACAGTTATCCCTCAGTGAGGCTCATCATTCTGCTTTTCCTGTTTGCTAGTGTTCTGAGTTCCTGTACTTCTTGTCTACCAATTGCACCACTGATTCAGTGTATCCTTCCAAACAGTTGTCCATCTTCAGATTGGAACATACTGCCAGTCCACAGCACCTCGATGTTACCTGCAAACAGATGAAGAAATTATTCTATGCTTCATTCCAGTACCCCATTAAGTTCCCAGCAGTGCTCTTCCTGTCTTCTGTTATCGCAAGCTTGAAATACACAGCTATTACTAAACGCCTGTGAATAAAATAATCAAATTTAGTGATATGCACTAGACCAGTGTCTTACATTCTATCCCAACCAGGAATACACGTGTAGAATCCTTGCATCCTGAAGTACACCTGTCTCATCTGTGTAGAAAAAGAGACATTATCTGGCCTGTATTTCACTGCCGTTGAATACTTCACCCCTGTGGAAAACAAGGGAAAAATTAAAAATAAAGAAAAGAGGAAATAAGACTGACACTTACTGTACCTGTAGATAAAATCATTTATGTGGCCACACTGCAACAGCATTGTTGCTGCAATTACAATCATTGTTATAATTTTGGTCCTAGGACTGTACAACTGCAAGTTAAAACAGTCACTCTGAAGAAAAATTGAAAATCACTTGCCTGGATTTGGCCATACTGGCATGTATAACAAGCATTTGTCAATGCGAATGTTTGCTTGCTGGCATTGGCAGTGGTAGTGTAAGTTACAGCGCTGCGTAATAGGAATGGCAGCGAAGTATTGAACTGAAGCCAACCCCACCACACCCTGCAGAGAGTGACAGGCATTGGGGTTTGTCTTTGGGTCATCAGGCATAATGGCCACACCATTTCACCACCCCACCTGCACACACTGACAAGTGTCATGGTGTTCCTTAGGGGTCTTTGGCCATTATCGCACCCCATTCCATTAGGAAATACGGTGAGATGGGTGCGATATAGGAGAATGGGGTGAGCATTGGGGCCGAAGAGTCCAAGGCATACCTCGATGCCTCTCACTGGCTGCAGGGTGTGGAATGGTATAACATTACAGGCAAGAATCCCAAGTCACACCCCTGATGCCTGTCATTCTCTACAGGGTTGGCGTTATGGTTGGAAACCCTAATACCTCAGGAATTCGTTGGTATTTTCACTCCAAATGTTCAACACGTTTTTTGTGACCTCACCTCATGAACAGGGGAATATCAGATTGTTAGCAAAAGCTGCTTATGCACAGCGACTACGGCATTTAGCACCACAGGTGCAAAAACATTCCGAACAGGATGTAAAAATGACAGCTGTACTGTTCATGGGAGGTGTTAAAATGGCAATGCTGCAAATCTGCAGTAAAAATATTTAAAACAATGGTGAAGTCACAGATACATAGAAACTGTGCAACGCACACCAGTAATATAATTAGGTTGGGGATTTTTTACAGCAGATTGTCAACTCAGGCATTTTGGGGCCTCCGATCATGAACAGTGTCACTGGTTTTCTTTATCTGTCCGAACAATGATTTCCCACAGCGACCACGCTCTCTGCGCTGAAAGTGTGAAAACACACTTGGCCATGTTGTGAAAAATGACAGCTGTACTATAAATAAGGAAGTGTGGAAAAATGCCACTGGTGAAAATCTGGACTTAAAATATTACAAAGTCATGAACTTACGAGGGTGCGTGGAAACTGCGCAATGCTCACTCATAACACAGTCATTTTAGGAATTTTTTCACCAAATTTTCAACATCGCCATTTTAAGACGTCTGCTCATGAACAGTGTCACTGTGATTTTCTTAATGTGTCCCATACATTGATTTCAGCTTATCGACTGCGCCATTGCGCTTCATGGGCGGAAACACATTTAGGGCAAGATGTGAAAAATGACAGCTGTACTGCTCATAAGAAGGTGTGGTAAAATGGCAATGTTGAAAATCTGGAGTGAAAATATTGGAAACCGCGAACTTACGAAAGTACGCGTGTGAGGAACCGCGCAGAACGCACGTCAGAAATGTCATTGTTAGGAATTTTTACCAAATTTCAACATAGCCATTCTAAGACCTCTGCTCATGAACAGTGTCACTGTGATTTTCTTAATTTGTCCCAGACATTGATTTCACACATCGACTCGCCATTGCGCGCTACATGGGCGGAAACACATTTTGGGCAAGATGTGAAAAATGACAGCTGTAGTACTCATAAGAAGGTGTGGTAAAATGACAACATTGAAAATCTGGAGGAAAATATTGAAAATTCACGAACTTACTAGCATGCGAGGAACTGTACAACGCAGCTCATAAAACAGTCATTTTTGGAATTTTTCACCAAATTTTCAACATAGCCATTTTAAGACCTGTGCTCATGAACAGTGTCACTGTAATTTTCTTAATTTGTCCGTATATTCATTTCGCACACCGGCTGTGCCATTGTGTTACCTACGGAAACACATTTTGGGTGAGATGTGAAAATGACAGCTGTACTACTCATAAGAAGGTGCAGTAAAATGGCAATGTTGAAAATCTGAAGTGAAAATAGTAAAAATTCGCCGACTCCTGACGTTCATGGGGACGTAAGCACATCTCGTAAAACAGTCATTTTAGAATTTTTCACCAAATTTTCAACATAGCCATTTTAAGACTTCTGCTCATGAACAGTGTCACTGTGGTTTTCTTAATTTGTCCCATACATTGGTTTCAGACACCAACTGCACCACTGTGCACTACATGGGCGGAAACACATTTTGGGTGAGATGTGAAAATGACAGCTGTACTGCTCATAAGAAGGTATGGTAAATGGCAATGTGGAAAATCTGGAGTGAAAATATTGAAAATTCGTGAACTACGAGCATGCGTAGGAACTGCGCAATGCCGCTAAATAAAACAATCGTTTTGGAATTTTTCCACCAAATTTTCAAAATAGGCTTCTTAAGAGCCCACCTTATGAACACTGGCAGTGTAGTTTCGTTAATCGGTCCCGAAAGGTGATTTCGTGCAATGACCGCGACAGTGACTGCGAAATCACCTTCGGGCCCAATAATGCCATGACAGTGACATCATTCATGATAAGGGGTCCCAAAACCCCATGTTGAAAATTTGGTGCAAAATTCCATAAAATGCCTGAGATATGCAACAAAGTTGAAAAAACCCTATCTAGCCCATTATACAGCTTACCGGCATTTCCTCAGTTCGTGTTCGGCTTTGAAGAGTGCAGGCGTGTTCCCGGTCACCGCAGATGTCGTCGCGCCAGCTCCGGAGGTAAGTATGGGGTGAGGGGTGTGGGGAGGCAGGGTGCAGATGGGTCGGTGAGGGTTGTGGGGGCAGGAAGACTGCGTGGGACCGTTTTTGCTTTACAGGTTAAAAAAAAAGACTGACGGCTTGGGATGTTTACCACACTGGGGTGGGCTCCCAGCATGGCTGAAGGACAGCTGGGGGAGTGGAGCCGACGGGGATTGGGCACCCCGTCGGCCATGGCATTGTTGCCACGCTGGGTGGGCTCCCAGCGCACCTACTCGGAAAGTGAAGCGGGGGGATTAGGCACCCGCTTGGTGATATCATGGGGAGACAGTGAAGCCGACGGGGATTGGGCACCCGTCGGCTATACCATCGACTTGCCACGCTGGGTGGGCACCCAGCGTGGCATTAAACTTTGGGGGCGTGAGCACAGCGACAGGAGTTGGGCACCCCAGTCTTGCTATACGTGTGTGCGGGGAGGGCAGCACGCAGTATGTGCGCTTCTGTGTGTGTGTGTGTGTGTGTGTAGGGGAGCTGCGCATAAGCAGGCGATATCTTATCGCTGCTCACTGAAGCATAGCTCCCCTTTCAACGAATGCCACTGCATTTGGAGCTTGTCATGAGACAGCTCCAGCATGCGATGGCACACAGGACCCGCCCTGCCAACACACTGACTGAATGGAAGAGGGCACACCTCCGAAATCTCGGATGATGGCACTATGTTTCTTGCACATGCGTGCAAGCAAACATAAAAGGTAGAAAGAGATTAACTACACAGTTCAATTCAAAACACAGTAAATGAGATTCATATTTACTGTAAATTACTGATGTTAATCATGATGGGTGTAATGTTTCTTGGCTGTGTGATGGTGCATTGCTGGCTGCAGCCGGCTAGTGGTGTAACACCTTCAAGGAAATAACCAGAGATAACAACCAACATTAGAAATTATTGCTCACTGTGGCACAAGAATTTTGATGTTACTTGTCAACCTCGTCCGGTACTGATCATGCAGATATATTTTAAAAAGTTATGTGCTGTAACACAACAAACTAACTTTTAAAAGAATAGTCCATCGTTACTGAATGCTGGAATCCCAATTAGTTTTGAACACATTATTTTTAATTCCAAAATTTAAAACAACACTGGTGAATTTGGGGACTTAATTTCAGAATCACTCGGCTATTCTGGGTAATAATGATGATGACAAGATAAACCCAATTTCTGCAAAACTGACTATAGTACTGAAGTGGTACAATAAGAAATAAATTAATGCATATTTATAGGACGTAAACTCATCATGGCTGGCTGCGGGTTCTTCGATTGGGCACAGGTACAATGTCTGTTTGTCTGTCTCTCAAGAAGCAGGGTGGCTGTGGTTGGCTGTGGGTTCTTCACTGAGCACAGGTACAATATATGTCTCTCTCTCTCTCTCAATGTCAGCGTGGCTGTTGCTGTGGCTGGCTGTGGGTTCTTACATTGGGCTACAGGTACAATGTCTGTCCATCGCTTTTCTCTCTCTCTCTCTCTCTCTCAAAAAGCAAGGGTGGCTGTGGCTGGCTGTGGGTTTTTCAACTGGGCACTGGTACAATGTCTGTCTGTCTCTCAAGAAGCAGGTGGCTGTGGTTGGCTGCAGGTTCTTTGATTAGGCGCAGGTACAATGTCTGTCTGTCTCTCTCTCTCTCTCTCTCTCTCAAGAAGCAGGGTGGCTGTGGCTGGCTGTGGGTTCTTCAGATGAGCACAGGTACAATCTCTCTCTCTCTCTCTCTCTCTCTCTCTCTCAGAGCGTGGCTGTGGCTGGCTTTAGGTTCTTACATTGGGCACAGTACAATGTCTGTCATCGCTTTCTCTCTCTGTCTCTCTCTCTCTCTCAAAAGCAGGGTGGCTGTGGCTGACTGATGGTCCTTACATTGGGCAAAGGCACCAGGTCGATATATTTCTCTCTCTTCTCTCAGCAGGGTGGCTGGCTGAGGTGTGTTACTGTATTTCAGTGTCAGGATATCTGTCATTCAATCAGCATGATATCAGTGGCTACAAGCTGACACGTGTTTAGAAGACTGCAGGTAATAATGACTGCACACATTCTGTGAACTGTACTAACAAAATCAAGGAAGGTGAAGGCAAACTGTAATGACATGATGTCATATGACACTTATAACAGGAAGAAGTAATTCAATGCAGCTGGCCTGGTGGCGCTGAGGTGCTGGATGCACACCGGACCACGCCGGCAACCGGGTTGGGAGCGGATCTCAGGCCACCGAGGATTGGCAGGGAAAGAGATCGGAAGGCGTCCCATGACTGCTCTCCTTTCTCTGGGGTGGGTTGGGCACTGCTGCGCACTGTAGCGACAGCTGGTGGAGGCCAGTGGTGCTGCAGCGGCAGTAGAAATAAGGGGAGAGCACGCCAGGTGTCGGCACGCAGTGCCTTGACACCATTGCACGCCTCTCGAGGAACACAAAAATCAGGTGGAAAATGGCAGAGCGCGCATCTCTGTGGCTGATGGTCAGCTCAGCATCCCCCAGTACCTGAGAGGATCCTGCATACAGGTGCGTGAGGATTAAAGGTCAGCCCTGTGGGGGTACCAGACCGGCCCTGGGGTGCGGGTGTCGGTGGCTGGAGATCGCGAGGATCCACTCCGCAGGAAGGAGCATAAATAGAGCTGAGATAAATAAAAAAAAGTACTTCAATGCCAATTTATTCTTTATGTCCTTCCACCAACATCCTCATCATCATCATCAGTGAGGAAGCAGCCTCGCAATCCTCGATGACGAGTTGTACCCACTTGGAAATTCTTTTTCCATGAGCATCATCAACCTCAATGAAACACCATTTGGCGCTGCCACCAGGATGGTCTGCTTCACCCTCATCATCAGCACCACCATAATCATGAATGAATGCAAACATAGATGTACTTGTCCTACTTAGTATGTGACCTTCACTCATTTTGATAAATGTCAGTATGCCAACATTTGTAGGTGACAGGTTAGCATGATGGTCATGCACAATAGCCCCTGCAGAACTAAATACTCTCTACACACTTACACTGGAGGGAGGGCAGGTCAGGTACTTCAGTGCTACTGATGTCAGCACTGGTTATTCATTCACCTTGCCACTCCAGTACACCACAGAATCATCCAATATTGTAAGATGCCTGTTTTCTGCCAAATAGGCCTCAACCACGCTCTGTGATCCATGCATTCCTGAGGAGTCATCCACCTGTTCACAAGATTTATCTAGGTCACAAATTCCAACTTGGGACAAGGCACTCCAAAGGGGATTAATGGCCAACTGTGCACCTGACACCATCCTTGCTTTTCATCCACCTTCCTGGATGCACTGTGTCCACAATGACCTTCAGCCTTGTTATGCTGTGGTTTGCAGAACTTTGCAGGTGACATATGTGCCTCATGAACCAATCAGACCAGCTGTCCAGTCAAATTTTGAACCTGATCATGCCCTCCTCCAGTATGGATGCAATGCCACGTTTGTAGCATGGGTCCAGCATTGTGGCTATTCCAAATTGCAGAGACTGCTGAATGTTGGCGATGTGTCTATTGCTGTCTAAAATTGTAACTATGTGTTTGAGTAATGCACTGCTTGACCTGTCTCCAGCTATATCAATGCTAGGCTGCAGATTCAACATCGTCTGTCTCAGAACCCATAGCAGTGGATTGGCTTGACTAATGGACTAATGGATGCAGTGTCACCACTCACTGCCTGTGTGGCATGTTCAAACAGCTTAAAATTACTATGACAGAATCCATGAGTCGCCATTACTCAGTTGTCATAGGCACTGATGCCCCAGAACTGTCACCGGCTAGTGTGCATAACAAGGTACTCAGAGATTGCTTTGTACTGCTCACAAGTGCTGTGCCACGTAAAGTGTGTATTTCCGTCTCTTGACAACTTCAAGCTTGAGGCGGTGCTGAGAGAGGCTGTTTGGATCTGCAGCTGTCTAAGTTGGTCACGGGCCTTTCCAGAATGTGCAAAGTGGGAATAAATGCGGCGTGTAACAGTCAGCATTTTCTTGATTTCAGGGTACTGCAGAAACTCTTGTACCACAAGATTTAAACAGCAGGTCATGCAGGAACCTCACAAAGCCACCATTGCTGATACATTTAACAACATTGGACCCGTTATCACTTGCTATGAAGCCAGCTTTTAGGGACAGGGGTGCAACCACTCATCAATGTCTGTCAGTAGCAAGTCTAGCATGTTTTTGCCTGTATGCAGACCCTGCTACACAACGCATTGCAATCGTGGCATGCTGTCTAATGCCATGAAGTTGCTGCCACCACAGTCTGACTTATTACACTGCTTTCCCATCCCACCATCACAGACAACCCCAGGTAGCTGTGCCCAATGTACAGTAATACACAGATAAGAGCTACCCACCATTTTGCCACTTGTCCACATATCCGTAAGCGGTGAATGGGTGATGAGGAATGCTGAATGGCATGTTTTACAGACTCTGTCACTGTCTGATACAACTCAGGGACAGCACGGGTGGCAAAGTATGTCCTGGATGGGATTTTCTATTTTAGACATGTGCATGCCACAAAGCATTCTCCACAAAGGAGAATGGCAACAGGTCAATTATAAGCACTTCCGCTATGGCAGCATTGAGATCACATGCAACTGCATGATTTGGCAGGAATTTACTGTGCTGCTCAAAAGGCTGTGCAATGTGGGTTGCATTGTTCTGTGTTTTATGGCATGCCAAGCGTATCTCTCTACACACTGCCATGGATTGTGTGCCTTTGACGTGGGATGTTCGGTGCACAGGTGACAAGCCAATAAATGCTGTTATTTCCCTGTTTTAAGCACAGGGGTTGATGTAGTAGAATTCCTACATGGACCACTATGGCTACTCTACCAATACTGGAACATTCAAAGTCATCTTCCTCCTCATGCCTGTAGTAGCCCTCCAGTATTAGTTCACACTTTTTACTTACATGGCTGTTAACTGACTTGGGAAGGGGATACCATGTTCACTAATGCGGCTGAGTGTGATGCCAACTATGGCATTTGCTCCCCTCTGGTGCAGAGTCCTCAGTGCCATGTGCCTTCTCTTGAGATGACTATGCTGGCTCCCCAGTGCCAAGATGACTACCTTTTACCACACCTTACACATGCTTGGCAAAGCTGGCAGATTGCCACTGTTTCATCTTTTTCATCTTGTATGAAAAAGTCCCAAACAAGGATTGGCTGCTCTATATCATGCTCTGCTGCATATGGGACTGCAATTTGTGGTGGTGAAATGGGAGGTGTGCTGCATGATTTCAGGTGTGATGTAAACTTTGACTTTGACTGACCATCGCAATCTACAATGACACTGGCCCTACTGACAGCCCAATGCCCTCCCCTCTGCCCCTCCCTTTTACTTTAAAACTTTCCTGTAAGGAGACACGGAACTCCTGGCTGGTCTATCCCTCACTCTGGAGCTGGCCATGACAATCTCAAGCCCAAATTGCTTGGCCTGGGGACCCCTACCTGGCATGGCCCATCTCACACATCCTCTCCTCCCTTATATCTGGGTCTATCACAGCTATATGGAAGGTGGCCCAGGTAACCCCTGTCCTCAAGCGTGGTGATCCCAAAATCCTTATAGTTATCGACCAATAGCAATACTATCTGCAGTGAACAAACTCCTGGAAAAGGTAGTGTCCTCCCAGCTCTCTCTTCCCTCCAGACCCATGGCCTCTCTCCCTGCGCAGCATGGGTTCTGAAAAAGGCACAGCACCTCCACTGTCCTAGCCCAGGTCACCTCTGCAATCAGAACTGCGACAGACCAGGGTAAACTCACGGGTGCCATTTTCATCGACCTGACTAAGGCCTTTGATTTGGCGGATCACTCTCTGATGGGAGCTGCCCTCTGGTCCTCGGTCTCTCCTCCCTTGTCCTAGCCTGGTTTGCAAACTACCTCTCGGGCATCAACAGTGCATGAGATTCCAGCAAACCCTCTCTGAGCCTGTCCCGGCAACTAGTGGGGTGCCTCAGGGGTCTGTGTTTGGCCCTTTATTCTCTATCTTTGTTAACAAATTGCCCACGGTACCTGCCTTTGGGCATGTTACCCTTATGCCGATGACCTGGTGCTTCTGGCCAGTTCCCATGATATCAGAGACATAAACACCAGACTTAGCTCTGATTTCGCCAAATTCAATCTTGGCTCATGACCAACAAACTTGTTGTCAACCTCGAGAAGACACAGGCCATGCTATTCGGGTCCTTGCCAAGGTGAGGCGTATCTGGAACCTCTTAAAGTTGTTGGATGGGATAGTGCCCTGTTAAGGTGGTAGACTCCTTCAAGTACCTGGGGTCACCTTGACCCTCAGCTGGACTTCTCCTGCACATACGAAACTGCTGCAAGACCACAAACTGTAAACTGGGCCTGGCATATAGGGCAAGAGCTACCTTACCCGGCTCGGCTTTGCCATTGCTAAAGGGGTGCTTCTCCCCATGCTCTGCTATGGGCTCACCACCTTCATGAACGCCCCCAAAACCTGGCTCACGAAATGGGACACGCGACAGACAATATTTGTCACTTTGCTCTATCAGCACCCCCATCTCACCCATCACTGTCAACTTTACGCTAGGCTGGGGTGGCTCTCCCTAGTAACCATCGATCCTTTATCCTGGGCAATTTTACTGACAACATCCTCCATTCATCCACCCCTCCTGCACTGCTGCTCTGCTTAAGCCTGTCCCTCTGGTTATACACTGAGGTCTACTGACTCCCAGGCCTCGTGGTCCCAAAACTCACTCCATCACAGGGGACTGCGCCTTTGGAGCCCATGCCCCTAGAGCTTGGAATCAACTCCCTGCTTATATACGGACCACCCCTCCCACAGGTTTCAGGACCTCCCTCTGGGACCACCTAATACAAGTCTTGGCCTGCCTCTGTTCCTAGCTGTCCTCCCCTCCATTGTGCCCTGAGGTCCCTCGACGGCTCGTGAGCAACAGTATAGATTGCCCTCTTCGTAAGGGCTCTGCTATATCTGCCTGACCCCTGGCCACTCCTCGGCTGCCATGCCCTTTCGCTGCACTTACTATGTATTTTCTATCTGCCTGCACCTGACTGCAGCCTGCTGCCTATTCCTGTCTGTACCGCTGAACTGTTGCTATCATGATCCACACTGTGTTATTTGCCTGGACTCCTGCCGCACTGGACTGTACAGTATTGCCTAATTGGTACCTTTGTCTCTGACTTTGTTTTTGCCTTTGTAATTCTCCTGGGTCGCCCTGAAATAGGCACTTGACTGTCAGTGTGCTTACCTGGTAAACAAAAGCTAAATAAATAAATAAATAAAATCTATGAGTATGATTTCAGGGTCATCCACAGACACAGCTACATCCGAAGAACTTGGGGGTGGTTTACTAACAGACTGTTTACCTACATAGCCACCTTAACTTTTGTCCGGTTGCCATATGAGGTCGATAGCATCATCATCATCATAATCATCATCATCCACAGATTCACCTTGGATGCTATCCTGTGGACATATTACAACCGCAGCCTCACTATGATCCTCCCACTTCTTTTGTCAACATCGGAGTGTTTGGATGGCCTGACCTGAGGATCTGTGGAAACCTGAGACTGTGAATCATAATGATCAGGATCACGTGCAACTACTGTGGGAGTGGGACACCAACTACACTCAAGTCTTCTGACTCCACAACATTTCTGCCACCTGATAGCTTTGCTTGGGTTGTAGCAATACTCATGCTGTTATCAATCATGCCGTCACTCACTTTACTACCAGTGACACCAGCTTCTCCAACCAGCATTGAAGCGACTGATTTCACAGAGAAAATGGAGTCACAGAAATCTCTTTACTTGCAGCAACTACTATCTTTGCCTTCTGCTGCGTACTACCAAGTCGACGACCACATTTAATACTGCTAGCCCCTGTTGAACCTGCCTCACCATCACAACACAGCACTGCACTCCTTCGCATCAATTAGAGGTTCAATCAAATTCCACTTCCAAAAATATTTATTGGTAAATTCAACAAACACCTCAATAGAGTGGAGCTGGCTACTCCTTGCAGACTGTCCCCAGTGCTGCAACCAGGATGTGGCCTTCTCAGGGGTGAAGGAGTGCAGTACTCTGGGATTTTTCTAATTGTGTTCGGGCTAGCAATCCCCGCACTGCACCAGTCTCCAATTACTTGAGCACACAGCGTGAGGAGTGGATTTTGTGACTCATCGTCACAACAACTTCCTCTGCTAGCATTTGGAGGCACACAAGCAATAGTCTTCCTGGCAGCAGTGCCACAGCCAGGAACAGCCTTGCATGACCATCTCTTTGAGGAAATTTAAGATTACACAGACAGTCACCAAGAAAAGAAACACGCTGCACCACAAAAGTGACTTTTCTGGTCTTGTGTGTGCTGTAACAAAGTCAAGAGAATTCACAAGACAGTGCAATGACAAAAATACTGCAATAGGTACTTTTTATTATGTTTTATTTTCATCTGTTTAAATGCTATAATATGCACTGAGAGAGAGTTTTCACAATACTATGGGAAACACACAATAGTAGTACAGTGACAACAATTTCAAGAGACTGAACAGAGACAATTAACAGCAACGTTATATTTCTTCAGTTTTGGTGGATGGAAGCCAAAAACAACAACAGTGCCTTTCAGACAGAAATTGGGCACTAAAGAGATGTAGCTGCACAGGCACAACAAGACCTTAAGCAGTCATTACAAATCCAAAAGTGGAACAACAATACCTTATTTTTTGGGGGTTTATAGCAGTAGCTAGATAGAAGCAGGAAAAATACCACAGATGGGCTGAGAAATTAAAAGCACTGCAATTACTGTGGTGCAATAAAATGCATATGACTTGATGGCACACACACAAACTAAAGGTAATGCATGAAACTTTAACAGTTCAGTAAACTATGACATAGTCTTTTAAACAGACTGAAAAAATGTACAGCGAACAGCAAAAACTTATAAAAGATTACTAGAAGTATTACTGTGTGTACCTGTGTACAAAACTGAACACACCAATACTAAGGCCCTGTCCACACTGCACACGGTTGAGCGGTAACGGTTTTCAAACCGTATGGTATGTACTGTTACCGTCCGACCACAATCGATGGCGAACCGTCACCTCCCATCCACACTGCTGCTATTTTTGAGCTCCATGCAAACCGAATCAAGGGTCTATCCACAGTGCCTTGCAGGGCATCCTCATACATACATACATAAAGCATCTAAATCAGTACAGTCAATGATTCACTGGTAAGGGAAACGTTATAGAAAATGAACCGCTTCCAATTCTGACCTAAAGACCACATCTTGACAGGTCTAAAGAATGGTTTTAAAATTGCATGGTAAACCATTACCAGTGTGGACGCGACCCGTTTTGGAGTTCACGGTAACAGTTCAAAGCACCGTAACGGTTTATCATGTGCAGTGTGGACAGGGTCTAAAGCACTAGCCAACAACAGTTGAAAAGACTGCCTTCACACTGTGGTCTATGAATCTCCTTTCTACACCAGATCCGCACCTCCCACAAAGCACACTTCTGCAGTGTCTGTCAGCACGGACACTGAATGTACTAATTTAAGATGCAATATTCACACCAAATCAATAAACACTCGATGATATTAACACACAAGGGTTTACTACACTTAATGTACTAAATTTGGACTCAAAAGTCCAAATGAAAATACTTTTTTAACGCTTTTTGAAGGTTTGAATCTCAGAGTTCTGAGAGCAAACTAACTGCAGCTTTCCACTACTCACACTACACTGAACTGAGGCTGTGCAAGCCAATATAGAGCCCATGTGACCTGCCATCCCATGAATCAGTGCAAAATTCACCTTTAAGAGCTAAAAATAAGGCAAAGTAACGTGAAGTCCATATGAAGCAATGTAAAACTATCATTAATAATAAATGCAAGTTTTCACTTTGCTTTATGGAATATTTTGCAAAATTCGAGTTCTATGCTAAATACTCCATGTAGCAAAGTTAAGGGACTTCCACCCACCTCTACTGGGGTGTATCAGAAGGGGTACTGACAGCAGGAAAAGGAGGCACTACTACCTTTATATAGGTCACTGGTGAGGCCACACCTGAATACTGTGTTCTGTTCTGGAGTCTCACCTAAGGAAGGACAAGGACAGGCTGGGGACAGTGCAACACAGGGTGACCAAGATGATTCAGGGCCAACAGGGCAGAGCTTAAAAAGATCATCTCAAGGCACTGAAAATGTACTCACTGGAGACCGGCAAGAGAGGGGTATATGATAGATACCTTCAAGTTCCCTCAAGGAATTAATAAGGTGAACTGCCAGGAACTATTTAGCAGGAGTACAGAGTCAAGATCCTGAGGTCATGGTGGAAACTGGCAGGGATAAGGTTTAAGGTGAAACTGACAGGGTAAGGTTTAAGAGGATGTGAGGAAGTTCTGTTTTATGCAAAGGTGGTGGAACCGTGGAACAGTCTACCTGCAGACGTGGTGGTTGCCAAGACAGTAAATGGTTTCAAGCATAGCTGGGACGAGTGAATGATTTGGTGGTTGCTCAGGTTCCACACAGTAGGAAGGAGTGGACCAGGAGGGATGAAACCCCAAATGGACAATAGCTCCTGGGGCATATGGGAACTCTGGGCAGACTAGATGGATCTTTAGTCTTTACTGCTGTCTTTGTCTATGTTTCTGTTTCTAAATATGGTTAGTTTAAATGTTGATCCATTTGGGTGCTCAAATAATTAATTGCCTTGGACAGTATATATTTTCAATGGGTAAACCGAAAAGGTTCCTGATTTTGTGATGCTTTATAACTCTTACAGTGAGAAACTGTGCATCTGATATGTCATTAGTTACTAGATTAATTGTTACTCAGTATTATGGACCAATAAAGGTTCAGCAGTTTCAGTAACTGTATTGATGGAACGGTTCATGGACTTGGTTTAGTGAGACATAATAACTGGCAGAGTCTGATATCAACCAGAAATCAGCCCTATATTCTCTGTATAAACCTGATGTGACGTCTCTCCAGGTTGATACAGAGAAAAGTCACATCCGATCAGTCAACCATGCAGGAAGCTGTTATACTGCCACACTAACTTTAAACAGATGTGATAGCGTCTGTCAGCTAACTCATGCTTTGAAGTCAGACTCTAATAGATATTATAAACAAATTCTGGTCAGATCCACCACGGCTGCATACTGAAGTTAGTGAAGTTGTGTGGAATTGTTAAGGAGGTGTGAGAAACAACACAATGATTTGTAAGTAGTAAGATTTGTTTTAGTATCTGTTCTAAGGAAGGTACACATATTATTAGAAAAATATATGGAGGTATACATTTTAATGGAAGGAATGGGAAGCAATATAGGTTTACAGAAGAACCCCAGAGCAAATGCCACTGAGGTATGTGTTATTCCGGATGATATTGGCCAGACAGCCACATTTTAAAGAAAATAATTGCACATACCCCAATAATGCAAAGCATCATGGAAACATATGCAAATCCCCATGATGGTACAGAAGGTGGCAGTACATGAAAAAGTAATGGCTGGTATATGTTCAGCCTTGGGATTATTTACAAAGTTTTTGTTTTGTTTTTAGAGAAACAGGGTTTTTGTCCATGAGGTGACATAAGCTATATTTAAACAATGTCTTGATGTCAGGAAGTCAGGTGTAATGATGGACTGTTAGCAGAGAAAATGTGATAATAACTTTCAAAGGGGGTCGCTTTTGATAAGGGCAAGATTATGCTTGTGATAATGGGAATATTAAGAAAGTATGAGGTCTATGCAGAACTGAGTACAAATATGCACAGTTTCATAAGTATGTGCTCAGAGTGCAGGCAAATGTGATATGCAGGTTTGTTTTAGAAATAGGTAAAAATAGCGCTATATGCAATTGATAGAAAGATAGATAATTACATAGACGATATTTATTTAGTTTTAGTTGACGGGTAAGTGAACTAGACAAATCCTGCCTATTTTCAGGTACGACCCAGGGAAGGGGATACAGATGAATGCCAACTGACCTTGAAACCAGATTAAGCTGTTGGTGGTATTTTAGTGAAAGAGGGAATTGGCCAGGACACCGGGAAATTCCTCACCGCAGGGTGACGGCCGCCCTGTGTGAGATGGCCACCTGGGAGAGTTGTCGAGGAGGTGGATGTATGTCTAGTGGTGGGGAAGGCCTCACTGCTAGCAGAAGAAATTTTCAGATACCGTGTTGAAAATGCCGGTTGGTGAAGGAGATGAGGTTTTCATGAAGCTCTATCGGTACCGAGCTGTTGATACCAGAGAGGTCTCGACGGATTTATCAGATTCTACAAAAACTCTAATTTACGGAGTGAAGGCAAAGAATCCATGGTGGAAATATTAAATATAGCGCCACTTGCTTTGCAAAGTTCTCGCCACACGCTATCTCAGCTGAGCAGTCTGTCAAGCTGAGCCGAGTATTGACAGCAGGAATGAGGAAGTCAGTCAGCTCCTTCAAAGAAGACGGTGAGTGCGCTTAATGTTTCTTGAAGGCTTGGAAAGCTGAAATGGGTGTGCCAGCTGGCAGGTTAATCGCTGAGAATAGCGAGTGCCAAGCCGAGCACACCTCTTGGGAATGTATTGTTGGCGAGCCGGCATCGGCTCTTTCTGAACTTTTCAAATGGCTCATTGTGGCTCCAGTGCTGCAACATACAGACCCTCATTTTCAAACTGCTATGACTTTGTCAAAAGAATCGGGTTTTGTGTTCCATCCGCAGTCGCCTTTCTGGCACTGCACAGACTGAGGCCTATCTTATAACATATCAAACAAGGGCTAATGATCAACAAGGAGTGACTGAATTCAGTTTCTTCCATTAGTTACCCCTAAACCCAATGCACCTTTACTACAAGGGTCTACAGCTGTCGTACAGGGAGTTTTCCCAGTCTAAAAATGCGCCGCTAAAGGCAATGGGGTTTTAGTATTCATGATGCTTCCTGGTCTCCCCAGAAAGCATTACAGGGCGCTGATGGAGATGGGCCCATCAGAGGTTTGGACACCGATTCAGCCTGGGATCCCTCACTTAATCTGCAGACTCCTGAGTGGTGGCCAAAGACTAATTTACAGAATATCTCTTCTACTTTTGGCTACAGCTATGCCTGTTCAAACATCTGTAACTGATCTACAATCTTTCCAAAGGTGGACTTGGCTTCAGGGCCACAGGTTTCAGCACAAAAGAGAGTGGGGCTCCGGAGCCTATAACTAAACCCTCTTATCTGAACTTTTTCAAAAACTAGAAGGAAGCTGCACTCATGGAACACAGTGAGAATTGCCATAAAGGTGGCCTGATGTCAGGCTCGAGTAGACATTATGTGAAAATATTTAATTAAGGACTATTGAAATTTTACAAGAGATGTTTTACATTTATAAATATCTCCGGGAAGATAATTTTGACATTAGTTTTCGTTCAGCTTATAATCTAAACCTTTTCTGGGAACGTTACGGGCAAGTAAATTTCTCCTATATGGACCCCTTCTTGGTGATTCCATTTTCTAAACCTTTAATTAAAAACATTACAGTCATGTTTAGGAATGAGGGGTCCATGTAGAAGATATTACTTATTGGCTTTCCCAAAATGTGATATACAAAGTGATCCAGACCCTATTTTGGACTCTAAGCAGTTTTGGACTGGTGGGTGGAAATACAGGGTGAAGCTTAGACAAACAGATTCAGGAATTGATCATATTCCAAATGCCTTTTGTTGGGGAGAGATCGTGGGGTGTGGTTTTACAGCTGGCAACCCAGGGCATGCTATATGTGGGGCTAAATCTCATCCTTCCAGTGTGTGTGACCAGCCGAGATGCAATAATTGTGGGGAAGTGGGGCATATAACTATGCAGTGTGTGAACCACACTAAGTGTGACTTATGTGATGATTTTGGCCATGTTTTAGAGATTGCCCTGGGCCGCAAAAATAAAGCCTCTTGTGGTAGAATACTTAATCATTCAGCAGACCCAGAATGCTGTTTCCAATCAAGTGGAGACTAAGGAAATGGCTCCTCCTCTTCAGCAGGAATCCTTAGACTTGGTTTCCCATTTCAGGGCCCCTTGCCCCCTCTGTTTCTACTTCACCTTCCCTTCTGTAGTTCCAGCTAGTATTGTCAGGATTGAATCAGAATGGTAAATCTTCTGGATCCTGTTTGTTACACCGATACTACAAAACCAGAACTTACTAAAAGGGACAGTGTAGAGTATCTTCCTTCCTCCACGTCAAATAGACATGTGAAGGCTGGGGTTGTTTCTAAACATGACTTTTGAATCTCCCAATCTTATGCTGCTTTGTTTACCTCTTTGGGGATTCAGAGATGGATGTTGAGACTCTGACTCCAAAAATCCTCACTAGGTGGTGTTAGTGCCTCTATAGAAGATTATAGGAGAAAAAGAAAAAGGAGGAAAAATAGGCTGAGGTTCCTTTGCTCTTTTTCACCTTCATGGCCAGGTTCATTTGGGGCTCTCTTAATACACATAGTCTACTTAACTCTACTAAAAGAAAAGCTGTTTTCAGCTCCTTAGAGACCAATCTTTGGGAATATGTTTCTCCAAGAAACCTGGATGTTTGCTCAAGAACAAATTTCTTCCTTCAAAAGGACTGGCCTTGGGGCCATATTTTTGGTCCTTTGAAGGGACAGTGCAGATGGGATAGGTATTTTGTTTAATTCTTTCAATTTGTGTTACTCAAACTAATTGAATTGATTCCAGGAGAATTTTAATTATTGATGGTCTATGGCACTCTAGAGCTTGTAGGTTTATTAATATTTATAATCCTCAGACAAAGGCTCTTCGAACTGAGTACATGAAACTAATTCAACCTTTTTAATTCTTCCTTACTATTTTTGGGGGAAGATTTTAATTGTACTCTCTCTATCAAAGGTGGGGTAAACAAAAATCTATTGTGACTCGAACTGTTTAGCATCAAATTATCAAGACAGGAGATTTGGTTAATTGTAACTCCTCGGTAAAACTAGATTCTAATTTTACTTTTTTAAGGAAAGTTGGTTCCACTATCGACCATCTATTTCTTTTCAAAAATACAGAAATAGGAAATTTTAATATAGTCCCTGTGGAATTCTCAGATCACCTCTTAGTAATGGTTGAAGTTGACACTTTCCCTCTGTTGGGAGGAAATCTTCGAGATGGAAACTTAATGCCTCCATCTTAAAAGAAGCAGTTGTAATAAATTCCATTTCCTTATATTGAGGGCAGACTATCAATCGCATTTTATATTCTGATTTAGGCATTTGGTGGTTGGAAACTAGCAAGATTGTTGTTCTTGGTTTCAAAATATGGTAAAAGAAAACGGAACTCTGGTTTTCTTTTCATATTTAAAGTTAAGGTCTCAATTGCAATACCTGATTACCCTAGCCAATACATCTAAATATGATTATTCAGATCAAATTCAACATATTAAAGATCAAATGAAACTATATCAATATAGTAGGTCTCAAACTTTGCAAGCGGTCCTTACTAATCACTCTTCTAAAACAGTTTTTGGGGATCCCTTTGAATTATGTAAAAACTAAAGGATTCTACAGCTTTGGAACATCTTATGTGCAATCAGATTAAGGTGGAGGACGAGGGGTATTAATTATATTATTAAAGATTATTTTGATAGTTTAAAACCAAATTTGGAACCTTCTGCTTTTGAGATTGCACATTATTTAGGGTGCCTCCTGACCTTTTAGAAGCCCAGGAGAGGGAAAATTGGAAGTTCCTTTCCCTGCCTTGAAATAGAAAGGGTTATAAAAAATTAAAAGATAATGTAACCTGGTTTGATGGCCTTCAATTCTTTTATAAATCTTTTCAAACAGACATCACGGCTTGTTTACTTTTAGTATTTCAATTTTTGTCTCTAAAGTTTAGTTCCCAGATTTTTTACAGAAGGACTATTGATTTATATATATAAATCAGGGGACAAAGGAGATCTTAGGAATTGAGGCCCATTACTATTTTAAGCACTGATTATAAAATCTTTGCTTCATTGTTGAACAATAGGTTACGCATTAATGGCTGGTAAGTTATTTCTCCATTTCAATATTGTGGAGTCCCAGATAGGAATATCCAGTCGCTTTTAATAATCATTAGAGAGGTAATAGAATATTTATCTTTGGAAGGAAGGCTGTTTTTGTTATCTATCGATTTGGAGAAAGCCTTGATAGGGTTAACCAGGGTTTTTTATTTCAGGTTTGGAATTTTGGGGATTCCAATTTCATTTGTGGGGATGATTTGGGCTTTATATAAATCATCTAAAGTCTATTCAGTGGTTAAGGAGCACATAAAAAGGGAATAGAAATAAATACTGGGTGCATCAAGGGTGTCCGCTTAGCCCTTGCTAGATGTTTTTTCATTACAGCCTTTGTTACATGTTTTAACTAACCCTCCCTGCTGGATGGGGTACATAAACCATTATCAAATGATCAATTATTGGTACAGGCTTTCGCTGATGACCTTTGCCTATTTTTTTATTCTCAGGAGCAGATAGCAGAGTTTTTTACAGAATTTTCTTTTTCTTTTTTGTCTAATGCCAAGCTTAATCACATAAAATCCAAGGTCTTCTGATGTGGAGTGTTACTCATTTTCCTATTTTAGTAAACAATATTAGTTTCTATTGAACCTATAACTATTTTGGGTGTCCTTTTCGGCCTCAAAATTTGCCAGTAGATAACTGGGATTTAGTTTGTAAAAAGGTCGAGGGAAAATTGCTAGGTGGAAGCAGTTTAAATTTTCCAAACTCAAAAGAATCCAGGTTCTAAAACAATTTATTTTACCCTGTTTACAATATATTGCCCAAATATTTCCTGTACCTATTCAATATGAAGCCAGAATATATAGTTGTTGTTTCCAACTTCTTGGGGAATAGACTAAATCCAGTGAAAAGATGTTATACATATTGGCTAAGGACAAAGGGGTTTGGGTATGGTGGACCCAGTTATTTTTGTCATGTATTGTTTATTTCACCTAATTTAAGGAAATGTTTTTTATTTTCAGCAAGCCGAGATAGGTTTTGGATTAGGCAACTTCTAGAGCGTATCTGCAGGTCTGGATAACTTATGCTCCTAAAATTCATCCACATCTTTATTTCCCAGCATATTTCCGACCTACAGCACAAAACTGTATAAATGGCAGGTGATAAAAGAACATATTTCTTCTACTAATATGAAAGACCTTATAGGATGATAATGGCTAGAGTCTATCCTACTGACCCATGTTTAAAAATTGCCCTTCAGCTGGTTCTAATAATATTTTAGAACAATTAATAACCCCAGACTTCCTATACAGATGTGGGAAACCCAGTGGCTCATCATGTATGGTCGTTAGATGTGAGGGGTACGGCTAAGTATAAGGCTAGGGAAGAGAGGAATTGTCCTTTTCCTGATTGTATAAACCAAGAGGAAACTATGGAGCATTTTTCTTGTACTGTTCCTTTTCAAAATCAATATGGAAATATGCTGCTAATAGATGGAACATGCCTTGGTTGTCTCTTATTAATTATGAGACTTTAATTATTGGAATAGTGCCACCCTGCCTACAGATATATGATAAACACACGTTATTATTTATTTTTGCAAGTTTAAGATTTTGTTTATGGCAATTACGATGTCAAAGGGTAATTTATCAGAAATTTAATACAGTAGAAGGGTTTTGTTGTTATGTTGTGAATGAACTGTTGAAAGTTTATTTGAAAGATAAACAAATGTATAATGTTGATAAAGTAAATTTTTGGTAGAGGGTTTTTCTCACATCATTAAATATAAATAACTTGGATATTTAACCTCCCTCCCCCTTTTTTGGTGTTTTTTTTAGGGCAGTAATACTGTTTGGAAATTGTGAATTTTCTTTCTTTAATTTGTATCCTTTCTTATGTTTTTTTCCTTTATCTTTCCAGTTTCTTTGTAATTTATTATGAGGATTATGTATCACCTTTGTTGTTTCATGTGATTTCTTGTATGTATTATTATAAATAAAAACACCCCTACTCTTTTCGATAAGTGCCATGGGATCTTTAACATCCATCTGAACTACCACCAATCCAGGCAGATGGGACCTTGGTTTAATGTCTCATCTGAAAGACGGCACCTCAGAAGTGCAGTATCCCTCTCATGCTGCACTACAGTGTCAGTACTGGGAAATTAACCAAGTGCCAGATGTGGGAACTGAGAGAGAGACACACACACAGACAGACAGACAGACAGAGACAGGCAGAATAGGAATGGCAGTGAAATATTGAAGTGACACTCAACCCCACCCCCACCCCACAGAGATGGACAGGCATTGAGTGTGCCTTGGGTCATTGCCCATAACACTCATACCATTTCCCTCACCCTACTCTGCAGACACAGACAAGTGTTGAGGTGTGCCTTGGGGTGTTCAGACTTTACACTCATCCCATTCCATAAGGAAATATGCTGAAATGGGTACAGTATAAAAGAATGGAGTGAACTTTGGGACTGAAGAGTCAAAGGCACACCTCGATACCTGTCACTGGCTGCAGGGTGGGATGGGGTGGAATGGCATGAGCATTAATGTTGACAATCCCAAATCACACCCCTGATGCCTGTCAGTCCCAACAGGGCAGGGTGTTATGGTCAGAAACCCTAATGCTTGGGCATTTCTTGGTATTTTCACTCCAAATTTTCAGCATGGGCTTTTTAGACTCTCACTGCATGAACAGTGACACTATCAGTTCATTATCCAAAGGTGATTTTGCACAGTGATCTGTGTCATTTGGCACTACAGGTGCAAAACACATTTTGAACAGCACGTAGAAAATGACAGTTATACTGTTTATGAGCAGATGTAAAAATGGTAACGTTGAAAATCTGGAGTGAAACTATAAAAATTGGTGACGCCATGACACTACTCCTGCTAATGTATATTTTTTTCAAATTCCTATGCATTCCATTGTTTTCATCTCTATTGCTGTCATGTGACTTCTTAACCTAGCAACAGCATTTAATGCATTACATTATAAGGACAAGTAAATGTTTTAATATATTTACAGACAGTTACATAAACTTAATTTCCTTCATAGAATAATTTAAATTTAGTAACAGTGGTAGTACAAAGCAATTACTCAGACAACTTGAAAACTATAACTACTTTGTATTGTACATTGACACCCCATAAGGACCTCCTTGAAATTGAGATGCAAATGTCACACATTTATCAGTTTTCTAACAGGAACATTTACTATCCTAAATATATTTCTTGCTTCAGTAACTGCTCAGCACATCTATTGCATGACCTACTTATTGACATTTTACACCTGCTATGCAATGTACTGCTGCTTACTACACCAACATCATGAACCATAAAACAGATGACTGCCATACTTAGGTGGCAGTATAGCACAGTGGTTTAAGGCTCTGAGCTGCAAATCTGGAGATCTGGGTTTGAATCCCAAAGCCCCCACTTGCATACTGGGTGACCCTGAGCAAGTCACTTTACTTCCACGTGTCCCAGATTGCTCCCTGTAAACAAGCTTTCAGCTTAGTGTGCCACTCCTGATTAAACAATTGAAAGAAAAATATACAATGTATTATTTTTCTTGCTTTATTGTGCTACTACAAGCTTTGACTAATACATTCATCCTTATATATACTTTTTATAGCTTATGTGTCTGTTACCTAGGCAGAACTACACTTAAAATCTTACACATAAATAAATAAATTATCAGAATAGCATTTATTTCAGTAGTATCCCTTCCTTTTCAGGTGCCTGTGACACTATGTATATATATTTATATATTTTAACTTCAAAGCACTAAACCTATTCAAATGCACAAAACACAATACTTTATTCTCTTCACACATTAATGTTAAACTTCAGGTCCCAGAATGGCTAAGAAACAATTGCTAGACTTCACTCTTGCATGCCACTGTGATGCTACTTCTCATGCAAACAACAATCAATTAGGCAAACCTTTTCATTTCTGTGCTATGCACTCTTACATCAGAGAGATATAAATCTCACAGAACTGCTAAAAAATAAATTTATCAAGACTGCATTTCTGAATTAAAATCTGTCATTTACAGTACCTACGTAAATAATAGTTTACTGGCTACAAATTATGCTACAGACATGACAATAACAAAATTTCTGTTTTACATGGAAAACATCCATATAATGAACTTGTCATACAGGATTTGTGATCTTCTGTCTGCATGTATCTGACAAAGGAAAAGGCACTTGCTTGATCCTTTTTTCTATTTTATTGTTATGCCCAACTTGCCCATACTGTTAGAGCTAAATATTGACATGCTTAGAGTTAAAAAAATCATGATGTATATGTGTCTGGGGGGATATGTCTAGATGCAGTTTCAGGCCTCCTTAATTACTTCCCAGGCAGCTCTGATAGTCAGTTGTTCCAACATGATAGATCCACCTCATGCCTCCTCCCATGAACCAAAAAAAGTGGGAGGATCTTAGGAGCTTCTGGGTGGAGGTGGGGTGGATCTTACTCCCCAAAAACTAATGCTGCCTCCCACTACTCAGGTTCCAGTTCTTGTACCTCCCATTTAAGAAAGAAAATAGTGCCCTGCAACCACTGACTAACATGAAAGCGTATTTATTTGAGGGCGGAAAACATTTCTTGAGGAGACTATTTACACCTTCAGTCAGTTCCATGGACAGAAAACATGACATCAGCCCTTTTGTACATGCAAAACATCTGCAGGCTCCAGCTCCACCCACTGCAGCAGTAAAAAGCAATAGGGATGACTGTATGATCGATGACTCTTTTTAACACACCCTTGGTGTGTTTTGTTTTATAAACCACTCAAGCTTTGCTCTTGTGGTTTATAGCAGAACACACCACAGCTGTGTAAAAAGGCTTGTACTATATTACACAGTCTCCCATACATTATTCTATATTTAATTACAAGTAACTGCTTAGAAGGATAGTGCTACATATTACATAGCTGGGATCAAGCCTCACTGATTCTGCATTTATAATTAGGCATTCACTGGAAACTCATTTTTAATAACAATAATAATAATATTCTTTTTATTTTATGACACCTTTCAAAAGCCAAGGCATCTAACAAATATAAAACATTTCAGACAATCCTGACATTCAAATAAAACAGGTAATAACAGTTAAAAGGAGATTTAATGAGTGTGAGGAATCCTGATTCTTTCAGTAAGTGCCAAACCATATCCCTGATTTAGTATTAGCCCTATTGTTTTTTCTAAATAACTGCCATTACATTTCTGAAGAAGGACTGGTTGGCCCGAAAGCTAGAGCACTTAGTTCTGGTTTTTACATCTATGTTGGTCCATTAAAAGGTATCAAATCATTTGCTTCTGAAACCATATCCCTGAAATGATTAAGGAAAACTCTGGGGATTCCATGTCCCCACACTACATGGGCAATCTTAGAGGTAGTTCCAACTTAAGAGATATCTTATTTTTTTACTGCTGGGAGGAGCGGAAAGTATCCAAATATTTAAAGACCTACAGGAACAACCGCTAGAGTTGCAACTCTTGAATCAGCATGGAGCTTTGTATCTAGGGACTGCAGGATAGCCAGGAACCAACGGCAGTTGCAGGGGTTGTGTTCCTGTCATATTGAGCTGCAGTTACTTTACAACAAGCAGCACTATCATGGGGGTGACATTTCAGAGGGTTTCAAACTGCAGCTACAATCTGAAGATAGAGGGCAAATAACTTGGGTATGTACCATATGTCATACCAGCTCATTTTTCAGGGCTTTGTAAAATATTATTCATCTCCTTATGCACACCCAAAGCAGCTAACACCACAGAACTATGAACTGATGCTTTTAGGCACCAAATGAAGTTTGAAGCCCATTGTCATTGGTGTGATTAGTTTGTTTGTCACAGTATCAGAATTTCTGCAGTGGGGTGCATAGGAATTATTCTCCACTGACACCCTGGCAGAAAATCGGTTGTGTGATGTGACCATGTTTTCACCATTGACTTGCGTGTAGGTGTGATATGTCTAGACTTCAGAATTCTTGGAAGTCAGTAATGTAACATCCCTTGACTCACCTTGGCTGTTCTGGGGCCTTGAGTCTCACCTGGACACACTTTCCTAGGGGGCTGGCTTGGGTTCACTAGTGGATCAGTTATACAGCAGTACAATGGCACAGTGCCTCTACCTGGAGTAGTGATATGGGATACCTGTTGAATACATTCCAAGTTACCACCCCCAGGAAAATACAAGAACTGCACCCACAGTTGCTTCCCACACAGTAACAGTACGCACTTTGCAATAATCCGTAGTACCAAATAGTAGCATAAACTAACCTCACCTTTATTATGGGAGGAGGTAAAAAGGAGAAAACAGCAGTACAGCAATAACTAGCAGCAAACAATGTTACTCCACACTGTCCTATGCCTCCCACCTATGGATGCACCAAGCTTTCCCCAAAACAACCTTTAGAAAACAGTCTGTTGTGGTGGGTACCACACCAGGGTGCTGGAGGCCTACCAGTGAATGCATGGTGAGGCTCGAGATGCTGGGATGCTCTGGGGATGACAGTCTTTGAATGGGGAATAAAGTAATTTTGTTTGGGCCCAATAACCATTAAACACAGTGAACTTTTTACTTTGTAGCTTGGACTTAGCTTGAAGCTTGGCACAGTCCTGCCCAGGGCTTAACTCCCTCGGAAGCCTAAACTAAATTAAGTTATTTTATTTAACATTTCTGTTTTAAATTAAGTGTACTTTATTTAACATTTCTGCAGAAGCCTAAACTAGCAAGCTAGCTAAATGCAGGAAACTCCTTGGAGCCGCAGCTCAGAGGTACTTATAGTTCAGACCTTCAGGAGTGCAGGAAACTCAGTTCAAATTGTACCGTTCTGGTGTCAGCAGCAGTTGGTGGTGCACCGCAGCAGCAAGATGCCAGTATGCAGTGGCTGGACTTTACCTGTCAGGCCTTTCACAGCTTTGCCTCCAAGGACTATATATGCAGTGTTCACCTGACAGGCCTCTCAACGTCTTACTCTCTGGTGATCTCTTGCTGGTCCTGGGGTCCAGGTAGATTGGGAGTCCACTAGACTTTCAGCTTGGCACACAGCTTCTCTGGAGCAAAATGTGGCTGGGCTCTGGCACAATCTCTAGCACCAGCACACACAACTTATCTTTGGCTAGAAGCAGTCAAAACAGTCCCAGATACCTTTCCCTCTGATTGGAACACAGTGCACACATTTTTCCAAAGTTCAGACTGCTCACTTTGACCACTGGGAGCAGGATTGTCTCTCAGCTGGGTCATACTCAGTCATCCCAGAAGATGCACCAGTCCACACTTAGTCTATTTTCCAGCTGCAAATTACAAACACAGTGCAGGTTCAAATCTTGCTCAGGGAGCTAGTCAGCAAATTAGTGTCCTTCCCTGTTAACACGAGGTCTGTCAGGCACTTTGCCTCTCTCTTTGATTGAGGGCCAGAAAAGCCATTGGGCAGGTGAGCAGTCCTCAGAGCTGAGTAGCCCAAAACAGTCTTTCCTGATCTGAGTCTCCAGGGAATCTTTTCCTTTGGTGGTCTTTCACAGGCTATTATAGCCTCCTCAATCTCCCACTCTCATTGACTGCCCCATTCCCATGCTCACAGACTGCCCTTTGACACTTCCCAGCAGCCCCCACTGTAGGGAATCCATGGGGCTGCCATTATTTGTTTATGATTGTGCTGCATTGACAGGCAGCCTGCATTATTTGTTAATTTCTCCCCACAGGGGCTAAGCCCAGTTCGGTGCCCAGAGGCATTCCGCTAATGATCCCCAGCTCGCTGCCTACTCTGAGGCTGGGGATACTTTTAAGTTAGTGGTCACATGGTTGAAACCCTTTTGGAGCTACAGCTCCTTTAACTTTGCTGTCCATGAATGCACAGATGGTGCATCGTAGCCATGTTTATTTACATTTTGAACGGTCCTTTCTAAAGGCTCTACAGTACCGTCGGACACCTCTCCCAAGTGCCGGAGGTACAGAATATCTTAGGACCTCAGCCCCTTTACTAAATGGGGCCAAGACATGGAAAGTCAGCAGCACAGCCATGGGGATCACATGGGGCACCATGGCCCAAATCCCACCAGATCAACTGATGGAGGACACCCGTGAGGCCATGGCCCCATAAGGTAAGTCCCAAATAGGAGGGGCTTACAACAAGTTGTGCCTTTGTGGTCTTTTGTTTTATGAATAACTAACAGTTTCTTTACTAAAACAAAATGTACAACTAAAATCAGCTGTTTTTTGTAGGATATAAGCGCAGTCCTTTCATGTTGATGGAATGGCATTGTCAAAGGGAGAGAATGCATCTGCATTGTAGTCTGCGATCAGGACGTTAAACACTACCTGTTTAAAAGTTTTATGAGACAGACTGATTGCCGCAGCTATTTGTGGGGTCTTTGTGCTTTATTTACTGGTTTGCCTGACTGCTTCCCTGACTCTCCATTAGTACCATAGAATTACTATGGTCAACACCACATGGGTACACATTGGCACAGAACTGGAAGTCTTTTTCCCCTAGCCTTGCGCATGTCAGTGTCTCTTGGACAGTTCACCTGCAGAGGTCGTTACAAGCACAGGACAAGGACTCCTCATCCCCATGGGAGCAAGAGCATGCTATGCTTCTAGGACAGCATTAATCCTTGGCATCTCGAGCATGGGGATATGAGTTCTGAGTGAGAACTCTCAGTTCTTTATGGATGGACTGTAAAAGATTTAGAGAATGCAGCTTGCAAGGTTGTGCGTTGTGTATGAAAGTGTGTTTCTTGTAAGCTGACTTGTAGTGCATGTAAAGGAACAAGCGGGGCATGCTACTGTAGTTGGTGAATGGTGCTTCCAAGTACATACATGAATGTATTAGCACAAAAGCGGGAGAAAAGGAGTGTACTCAGAGTCAGGTCTCAACTTACTTTATTAATAAAACAACATGTAAAATCCAAAGTACAAGCTTTGCAAAGCTGAACAAAGCACAGCTTCCACTTTGGGTTTTATGTGCCGTTTATCAATAAAGTAATTTTGATACTGGCTTTGAATGCACTGCCTTTCTTTGGTTTTGTACACAGAAAGGAGACAGTAGCAGACAGCAGTGAGATTATAGTGCCAGTGATTACAGAAAGGTAAAATTCCTGAAACATACTGAAATGCTGTTGAAAAGCATGACAGAACTCTAGTTGCTTCTACTGTTAAGGGCACTGGGTTGCCATGTAGTGGATGTGAATGGAGAAGTGCCAGCTGCACTGAACATTGCTTACTCCTACGTTCAGAAAGTGCACTGGAAGGTGGGATTTCTGAGGTACTTTCAGCTCTAACAGGTGCACAGCTTCTTGCTTGCTTTCCCTGTGACTGTGATGCACTCTTGATCGAGCAACCTGGTGCTTTGTGACTGTTGGTCCTGCCTGAGACTGGGATTGGTGAGGAGAAGTGGGGGTGAGAGAAGCCCAATTTGTGTTGTGTAGCCCTCAATGTTTTTGTTTACCTAGTACACGCTTCTGCATTGCTGGTGTTTTGAGTTTTCATATGCATTTTGAGGTTCTAACCAGGTTTCTGTGCTCCTCATCCTCCTCTCCTGCTCTCTACTGGTTTTGTGCTCACCTGCTTCAGAACAGGGAACCTTAACTCTCTGAAGGTAGCCTCTGCCACAGGGCTAAAAGTTGGTGGTGCCCTTGTGACTCCCACAGCCTCCCTTCTGAGGGGTCTTGGAAAGGCACCCTGATAAACCCCATCACACAAATGCTGCTTAACTGGAGAAAGAGCACCACTGCCACTAGATGCATTTGAGATGTTTCCTGTCCTACTGGCTGCTGGGACTCCTTTACACTTCTTCTTCTGGATGTGGCTGTGGCTTGCATTAGGAGCACCTGGCTCGTGCAGGGTGGGACCACTTTGTGTTGTTGTGCGAGGGTCCTATGCTTGATGGTGGGCTTGTGGCTATGCTGCTGACTTGCTAGTGTCTGGGGAAGTGCAGAGGTAAGCTGAAGCCCATCCCACTGGCAGTTGCCCAGGGCATGACATTACCACCACCTCTGAGGGTTTTTCATTTGTCTGCTTTCCCAGCTGGAAGAATAGTGTGTGCTACAAAGGATAATCAGCTGGTCAGAAAAAACATTCTCAGATATTCCTCCTTTTCTGTTTTACTGGCCTATAATCATCAGTGGACAAAAGGAAGCATTTACATAAAGTCAACATACAGTTGCTCTTTCTAAAGGCTTTCTCTCAGGATAAAACCCCATATGGACAATTAGGGAACTCTGGGAGGACCAGATGGACCTTTGGTCTTTTCCAGCTGTCATTGCCTGTGTAGCTATGTTCAGCATACTTTATCAATTAAAAAAAGTCTCAAAAGTATCTAACTATATTAGTTAACATTTATATGTGGATGTAATTTATTTCAAATGAAAGTCACTAATGGATTTTGATGCGACTTTATTTGAACTTTGTTTTATTGAGTTGAATGAAAGTACAGAACCAACACATTGCATTGAGAGATGAAATACAGCTTACAGAATGTACATGTTTATACCCAATAGCTCCATTTGAAGGCCAAACCATCCTTTGCTTAACCTGATGCAAAATGCCCGCCCAGGGTACAACAGGTAGACAATAGCATCTCTTATGTTACATCACTCAAGCGGGTAGACAACAGCATCTCTTATATTATATTTACATCACTTGGGGTATTTCAAAACTATGACCTCAATTAACACTTCGTAAAAAGGTTAATTGATAACCAAAAACCTGAGATAATAAAAAAGCCACGTGATCACTCAAGGCAAAGCCAAAAAGTCCACAGAAGTGTACAGTAAAAGATGCCATCAAATGATTGGTTTAGTGCCAACTCATCTGTAAAGTTCCTAAAATAGTCTTTATGGAATACTCTTTAGAAAAGCAAACACTGATACCTCATAACGTGCTGCTGCATGGGAGGCAACAAAACCATCAAGTCTATAGATATAGGCTGTAATATAAAGGCAGATTTCAAAGTGAAAACAGCATGCTTCAGATTACTAAAGACAATGTATAAAAACTAGAACTGCTAAAACTTTCAAACAAATGTGGCATAGCAAAGATAACTGGAACCCCAGTCAACTGATTAATGGCTTTGTTTCCACTAGGCAGCAGAAAAGCCTGTTTAAGGTGGCTAGCTGCTGTTAGGGAGGAAATCCTCTTATACTGAAAGGGAAGAGGGGATGGGAGTGCTCCAGGAACAGGTAGCACGTGTAGCACCATCTTGGCCATGCAATGCTCCCACTGCACTAAATATGAGCCATACCATGAGGCAATATATACGCTTTCATCCCAGTGCAGCCCCACATCTCCCCTTGCCCTACATCCCACATAAATCTCCACAAACATGGCAATGAAGATAACTTTTTAACATTCAGCCCCCAATCGCAGCCATGCTATGTAATTAGTCATAGTCTCTAGGAATTTCATTCATGGGTCATCCTCTGAGTCCCTTCTTGCACTCTAAGAGAATTCTGCTATGATTTTCTCCGCCAGATTACCTGCATCAGTCCGGTTGGAGGAAAAGATAAATCTTTCCTCCGTAGTGCACCTAAGCCGGGCTGGTAGAAGTAGGTAATTGTTCACTAAGTTTATAGTATTTCACTTTAATTGCTTCTTACCAGTCTGCTGGTTTCAGGAATGACTGGAAAGTAACTTCTAACAGTTCAGAGGTTTATTGGATAATCATACAGCAGATTAAACAGCAGGCCTCAGTCAGAGAAAAAAAAACTACACACTGCTCTCGCACTTCCAAAAAAACAAGCACCTCCCAAAACATACCATTAGCCCAGAAACTGCAGGGAGGTGTAGACTAAACCATTCCACCTTGTTGCTGGGTAAGTTACCATACACTGCATCTCCCTTCTAGTTAAAGAAACCAGTTACCTTAATTTCAGTTTGCATATCAAAGACAAAACATTACAGGCTTCAATAACATAATAGCTGAGTCTTAAAGGGCACTGTCAGCTTTACCCCTAGTTTTTGTTAATATCCGTGCAGAGTGCCTTTTGGCACACTCCTAAGTAATTTGTAATGCAGAATAACCCCATAGACATGAAGTGCACAAAATTACCTGTTTTATAAATACTTAGCACAGTTAAGTCTTTTATCCGGGCTGTCCATAACTCCACCCGACACGGAAGTATAACCCCATTGAGGATGCTCGCCAGGACCAGCGCAGTCACAAAGTGGCATTTTACGCCAAGCCTACTTTAGTGAATATGCCGCCCATACAAATACCAAATCGCGAATGGCTGCTGGTACTTTAGACTTAAAACCGAGCCCTGTGTGGCTTGCAATTCACTTCTTGAAACCAGTGCCAAAATCCAGCACATGCGCAATGGCGGCACACTCTATGCCATGTGCGGGATCTCCACCTATCTTTACTCCATGCATGCGGGATTACAACACCAGTTTTAAAAGTAGGTGCAAGCCACATAGGGCTGGGTTTTGATTCTAAAGTGCAGAAGCCGACCAGACTATGTTATGAGCGAGCATGTTACTAAAAGCGGAAACGGTAAAGCTCATTCGCCTGGGCTTGTGCTTTCGTGCTGTCTTGGCGTCTCAATGAGAGTTATCTTCAGTGTTGGTGGATTATGGGCTCAGTGGGAAAAGACGAAGTTTGCTAAATATTCATAAAACAGGTATCTTCTTCTGAACTTCAGTATCAATGAGGTTATTCTGCGTAATACTTTGGTGTATGCCAAAGGCACACTGCACAGATATTAACAAAATGAGGGGGTAAAGCTGACAGTGCCCTTAACTCATGGTGTGTTAGGAGTCTGAGATCACTTACACCGACTCAGTTATAACAAAATCTCAGAATCTCTCAGGAACCTTGACCTGACACCCTCTTCTGGTCATCTGAGTAAACTGCATAATGGGTATAGCATCAGAACTTTCTGGCAAAGTGTCATTGAAAATAACAGGTTCCATTCCAGGTCGCTCACTCTCCTGACAAGTGTCCTGATCTTCACTGTTGTCCCTGGATGCTTTTGCTTGTGACACCCCAGATTCAGCTGACTCATCTGCTTGTTGCTGTTAGCCCTCCATAGTGACTGTTCAGTCTCTCCTCAGGTGTCTCCTGTTCCTGCAGTATCGCTCTCCTGCAGGTGTAATCACACTATAGGATCTTGGCTCATCATGGATTCTTTCCACCGTAGCGAGTTGCCACCCACTAGAAGTCTCCATGCATACCTTTTCCCCTTCTCTGAAGGGAGTAAGTGGAGCTGCATTCCTGTTGTAATACCGTTTCTGTCTTTTCTGTAGCCTTTTAAGGCGTTTATGTGCTCCTAAGTATTTCAGGTCGCAATGCCTTGCATTTGCAGGTACAGTAATGTTGTTCTCAACATTCTGACCATTAACAATTGAGAAGGTGTACAGTTCAGTCCTGTGACTGGTGTATTTCTAAGACTGAGCAATGCGAGATGTGGATCTGTCTGATCTTGCATAGACTTCAGAAAGATTCTTTTTACTGTCTGGATCATTCTTTCAGCTAAACCGTTAGATTGTGGTATCCTGGGCTGGAATGAATTATTCTGAATTCCATAAGTTTGCAAATTGCTTCATGTCATTACTTGCGAAAGGTACATGATCTGCTACCAATTCCTTTGGAATTCCATGTCTTACAAATACAGCTTTCAACTTTGCAATAACTGTATTGTATTTATTTATTTATTTATGAAATCGAATTACAACCCTTTGAGTCATAAACTCGTTTCCAAAGGCTCCATGTAGCTGCTGTCTTGTCAGGCATTCTGAGAACCCCAGGGTATTTTGAAAAATAATCTACTACAATTAAGTAAGGGTGTCCCTAAAGTCAAAGATCTCTGCAACAAGCTTTAACCATGGCATATCAGGAATTTCATGTGGATGCAGAGGCTCTTTATGGTTGCTGGGTAAGAGCTCATGGCAAGGCTCATGCGTGCTACAACTCATCATTTGTACTTCTTGAGTTGTGCCTGGCCAATACATCACAGCTCTGATCTGGGCCTTCGACTTTTGTATTCCTTGATGAGAGGCATGAAGTCTTCATATCATATCTGTTCTAAGCTCTTTAGGTGTGATGATTCTTTGCCCACTATTATGAGTTCATTTTCTATGGACAGATTGTGTCTCATGGGCCAGTAGGGCTGAACTTTGATGTTAGCCTGTTTTTCCTGTCAGACCATCCTTTGAGGTGCATTTCTTTAAGCAATTGTAAATCATTGTCTCTCTCTCTCTCTGGCCTGCTTTAGCCTCTCCAACATGCTGTCAGGCAGCGTCTCTGTTGCTGGGATTAAGTATATGACTTTTTCATTGCTCAGGTCAATGTCTCCCTCTGTTGGTCTTCTTGCTACTGCCCTGGACAGGGTGTCTGCGATCAGTACCTCTTTTCCTGGAGTATATATTACCTGTATGTCATATTTCTGTATCTGTAACAGCATCCGCTGCAGTCTTGCTGGAGCCTTTCCTATTGGTTTTGTTCAGTATGGATTGTAGTGGCTTGGATCCAAATGGACCTTCACTGACCTTCCATAAACATACTGATGAAATTTCTGTAAAGAGAACACAATTGCTAGCAACTCTTTTTCTATCTGTGCATAGTTTCTTTCAGCACTGGACAATGACCGAGATGCATAAGCTATCAGTCTATTCACTTGTAGTAGACAAGTGCCTAGTCCGATCATAGATGCATCTGCATGAATTTCAGTTTCCTCCTTTATATCATAGAATTTTAGTACCAGTGATGAAGAAATAACTTCTTTGAGCTTTTGTAAGGCTTCTTCCTGTGCTGGCGTCCACTGCCACATGACATATTTTCTAAATAGCTGCCTTAGTGGTGCAGTGGGGCTTGCGTCATTTGGAATGTATCACGTTAGGTATCGAATCATTCCTAACAGTCTCTGTAGAGCTTTTTATATTTGGGAGGGGCACTACTGCTATTGCTTCTACTTTTGCTTCATCAGGTCGTAGCCCACTTTCGGATGTGATATACCCCATGTATTTCACCTCACTCACCAAATACTGTATTTTGTCACTATTGAACTTAACATCGAGTTCCACTGCTCTGTCCATCACTTTTCCCAAAATAGTGGCATGCTCTTCCTTGGTAGCCACTGTTATAAGCATTTCATCAGCTATCACAAAACACCTGGTATGTCCCTGAAGTGTTCAGCATTTCTCTGCTTGAATACTTCACTCACAGACCTTATTCCAAAAGGAAGTCTGTGAAATTTGTATCTCCCCATGAAGTGTTGAATGTACATAGGTCTGCAGAATCTTCATCTAATTTGATCTGTCAGTATACCATCTTTTTCATCTACAATTGTGAAAAACATTTTACCAGCAAGCTTACTTTGAATATCTTCAATGTGGCGATAGAAGTGATGTCTTTTGATAGCTTTATTTAAGTCTCTAGGGTCCAAACACACTCTGATCGCACCATTTTTTCTTCTTGGTTACTACAAGGCTATACAGTATATCCATGCTATAGGTTTTCTTACCTTGCTAATCACCCCAATTTGCTGCAGCTGTTCCAGCATCTACTTTAGTCTATCCATGATTGCATATCGGATCTTCCTGCACCAGTGTATCACAGGCATAGTGTTGGGGTCAGTATGTATGTGGTAAACTCCTGGGAATTCTCCTAGGCCATCAAACACTGTTTTATATTTTGTGAGAATTTCCTCTTTTGTGCTTGGTGGCTAGGTTTTAAGCACTTCTACTTTACAAATCAGATCCAGGATGACACATACCTGTTGACCCAATAGGGAAGCTCCCAATGTGTTAGTGACATAAAACTGCAGACTGGCCTTTCTATCTTGTGTCTTCTACTTTAGCATCACTTCCCTTCAGGATTGATTTGTGCTCCTCCATATGCTATTAGGATAGTACATGTCGGCTTTATTTGTACCTTACATGGAAACTATGACATAACTTCTTTAGTCAGTAAGTTGGCTTCAGCCCCAGTGTCCAACTTGAACTTAACTGGCTGTCCCATTATCTTTTAAGGTAGTGTACCACCTTCATCTGGTACTTCTGCATCCATGCCTTTTCTTGTTTCTTTTTATAGTGCCTACAAATAGTTGCTTCTACTCCTCTGGTTATTCTTTCATGTGTTTTGTTGGGCTTTTTGGACCCGCATATTTTAGCATAATGGTTGAGCCTCCACTTTTGCAACACTTTTATCCATATGCCAGACATGTCCTTGGCTGATGCCCTTGCTGCACCTCCGCAGTGTTCAGTCTCTGTGCATGTGTCTCACATGTTGGCTGCTGACAGTCTGGTTTTCGGCCTGTTTTACCATCCTGCCATGATTTGTCTTTCTACAGCATGGATAAACTTATCAGCAGTGCCTGCCGACATTGCTCATGCCTGTACCCTTGTTACCTCTTTGGCTCTGCAAATGTCTACCGCATTGGCCATCGTGAGGTCTGGGGATTCCAATAGCTTCTCTCAGAGCCTATCGTCGGTGACACTGGAAACAATTTTATCTCGGATCATCAGGTCCTCAGTCTCTTTAAATTCACAATTCGTGTTTTTGCCTGAATTCTGTGACAGACTTGTCAATACTTGAGTGCTCATTGAATGGGTGGACCCAAAACTGATGCCTCCTCAAACACTGAGTTTTTTCTTGGTTCATAGCGATTCTTAAAAGCTTCTATAACCTCAGCTGCTTTTTAGCTTGTGGGTCAGCTTATGTGATATTGAGGGCATTGTACACCTCTAGGGCCTCATCCCTGATCATGTGCAGCAGGACTGCAATTTTCACGTCCTCTGACTTATTATCTAGCCCCATGGCTGTGAAGTACAGACTTTATCTATGTGCTCATCTTCTGTAGTTCTCCACAAATTTCCGGTCAGCAGTAGTGGCGGAGACAGCTTAAATTGTTCCATACTATAGTATTTTGTTATACAGTCTTTCAGTAAGCTCTGCATACTCACGAATACTGTCTTTTGTTTCTTTTCTTGGTAGTGAAAAAGTTTCTTCTTACTTGTAAGTGCAGCAGTGCAAGTTCGCTTCTGACACCATATAGTATTTCACTTTAATTGCTTATTACCAGATTGCTGGTTTCAGGAACGACTGGACACAATAAGTAACTTCTAACAGCTAGAGTTTATTGGATAATTGGAAGGCTTTGCCTGGAGTTCAGTAGCCATAGCAGCCAGCCACTCCCACTTTCTGAGCTATATAAGCAGTTCCTCTAGCCTCATTGCAGAAGCATTTTTTTCTATGCAGCGAAGGCTTTCTCTGGGATTTTTCCTCTGAGCTTGGCCTCCTGGCTGGCTGGGGCCTGCCTCCACACCTTCTTACTCCTGCTTGTCTCTGCTGGGCTTCTGTGTTTATTTTCCTGCTTCTGGTTTGTATTTGCCTTCAGCTGTGTGTGCTTTCTTCCTTTTTGGGAGGGGCTTTGTTTCTAAGCTCTAGCATACTGCTACTCAGAAGCTCCTGCTACTGCTTTCAGTTACCTACAACTGTAGCCTCTGCTGCTGTTTACTTTAATTACTATTGTGCCCAGTGTTTGTGTTTTTACACTGTGCTCACCATGCTTAAACTACTGCAATGCAACTGCAATCATTATCTGTGTGTTTCAGCTCAGCCATAGCTGCTCCATGTTGCATACTCAATTATTTTCACCTGACACACTTTACTCTGACCCTAGCTGTGCTGTTCAGTCCTGCTCTCATTCTACTTGCAGCTTCATTGCACTGCCTGGCTACACCTGCTTTCAAGCATTGTCTCCCTGTTTTATTGCAGTTACTACTCTGAGGTCAGCCAACTAAGCTACTGCTGAGGCTGTTGATATAGCTTTGATATTAAAATTGCCTCACCACTGAAAAATCCTCAGAGTATTTGTCACCTTGATTTGGCTATTCATGTCTGACTGGCTTGCCCCCAATTCAGTGCTTTTAATGCTATACAGTATGTTATGCAGACCTCCATGCAGGTTCACCTATTACTACTACTGCTTACTGACCTACATGCAGGTCACAGTTGCTCTTACTACAGCAAACCATTGCTTCATGCCTACTGCCATCCCTCGGCTTCAGCCTCCAGGATTCTGCTGCACTCAATTGGCATTCGACCTTGCAAAGGTCTCAGCACTCAATACTCATTATGATCTCAGCATGCCGTGCTCATTCAGCTCACCAGCTTTTTGGCTCTCAATCAATTTCTGGGGCATGCCAGCCATTCTATTCTGGTGCAGGGTTCCTGCAGCTGATAGTCTCACTCGGCATTTAGTCTGCATCTTGAGCGTGTCCAGCTTGGGGCAGGATCCTTCTCACCTGGCCCATAGCTGGGAATGTTCTAGCCCTGGCTTGGCTTTAGCTGCCTGCTACAAGACAGCAGCTCCTGGTGTAGAATTTAAGACTAGTGGTGAAGGGTGGAAAAGTTACCTCCTTTGGCTCTAGTGTTCCACTATAATGGTTAGCCATTGACTTTAGTGGTTTCTAGTTGAGGCACTTTCACTCATTCTCCTATGACTGCCTCTGGTTCACCTAGTTTGATTTAGGGTGGGTAGGCCAGGTGAGTGCCTCAGCAGTTGTTGCTCTCCTCCTGTGTCTTGGATGCACTTATTGTTGCAGAGTTTTCTTGCAACCATCCCAGCGTTCCTGCTAGAGGGTTTGAGTGAGAGCCTTCCTCCAAATTGGAATATTTTCCACCTCCCTTTAATTGGGTTTCAAATTGCAGCTGCAGAGCCATCACTAACTAAACTATCCCAAGCCTGGAGGAAGGTGACTTAAACCTTGGATCCCCAGAGATTTCCTCCTCAGGGTTTTTTTCTCTCTTCTCCGTTGCCTCAGTTCATAACACTTAGTCAGCATAGTTGTTTCTCCTAGTTTCTTTAGGTAAGTTCACTGTTGGATGGAGGTGGAGGATGTCCTGTTGTTCCTCTCTCCTTAGGGGATCTCCTAATTTCAATACAACCCATCAGTATCATGCTATGCAAGCCTAGGTATTCATTACGTTATCCAACTGAGCATCTCGTTGCATTATCAAACTGCCTATGCTTCTCCACTACAACATTACAGTTACGGCTCCTACGTCACAGTTCCTGCTTGCTCATATGCTTCTGTTGCCTCCTTGGGGATGATACTACATTTCTTTTTGGGGATTCTGAAGGTAATTTTAGCCACGGGAATCATCCCATGGCGCTTACGGGTGGAACCCTTCCAAGGGTTCCTACCTTTGTACCTCAACAGGGTGGTAATTCTCTGGAATAGAGAGTGTAAATGGCCAAAACCAAACTAACACAGTTGCACAAGACAGCACTGTACTGGCTGCATAGGCCAGTGAATTGAAAAGGCTTTGTCTGAGATCAGTGCCAAGTAGCCAGTCACTCCCACTTCCTGAGCTATATAAGCAGTTCCTCTCAGCCTCATTGTGAAGAATTTTTCTTTGCCCCACTATCCTCCCTCCTCCTCCAGCGGCAGCACTATCTCCTTAGGGATTCCTATAGGTACCTTTAGCCATAGGAATGCATCCATGGCACCTAAGGGTGGAACCCTCTCTGAGGGTTCCTTGCCTTCGTACCCCTACAGGGTGGTAATTCCTCTGGAATAGAGACTGCGAACGGCCAAAACCAAACTAACACAGTTGCACAGCTTAACACTATACCGGCTGCATAGGTCAATGAATCATACAGCAGATTAAACAGCAGACCTCAGTCAGGGAAAAACTACACAAACTGCTCATACATTTCCAAAATCCCAAGCACCACCCCAAGACATAACATTAGCCCAAAAACTTCAAAGAGGTGTGGACTGAACCATTCCACCTTGTTGCTTGGTAAGTTACCATATACTACAAAGTTCTCTAAGGGGCATCTGGGCCCGTCAAATCCTCTTCTTCTGGTGCAAGTCCTAAATCTGAGGTCTGGGAAAATGTTTAGAAGGACGCCCCCATTTTAATATCTCCAGTTAGTTTGATCTTGTGCACAGTCATGTCTCTCTCATGAGAACTTGCAAGGACAATTGAAATAGTCCATGGAGTGTTCTACAATGTTGCCGGTCTATGGGGATTAAACCAGAATGCTTTCCAAACTTGGATCGGGAGTCTAGCCTAAAACCTCTGGTAGCCAATTTTGCTGCTTAAAGTGATCAACTTCTGATAGTTCAGACAAAATCAAGAGTCTAATGTTTGTTGGTTGGGTGAAGTTTCTGAGCTGTTGAGAGGGCTCATAAGACAGAATTTTCTTTAAATAAGCCCAAGCTGGTCACCATAACCTCCTCTGCTGTCTCTCTCCTTCTTTCATTGCATTTGCTTGGCAAGGCCCGTTTTGTTCCCTGAGTATGGTTCTGTTATTAAGCTGCTCCACTTTTCTATCTAGAGCATGAATGGTGAGCGAAGGCTTTCATGGATTCTGTCGCAGCTCCCTGCTGTTTGACTCTGCTGCTTCCTTGCCACTCTTGGCCTTGGTTTTCAGAGGCTTCCGCTGAATCTGCTGTTGTTGTTGTTGGTTTGTAGGTACTGTATCTTCATGACTGACAGTGTCCAGACTGGCAGATTTGTGAAGAAATAATTTAATCTCATTATTCAGGGTGTTTCATGTTGTATTTTAGTGATTTAAGGTGCATTTTAGGTTTTAAGCTGTTAGCACATCACAGCTCTAAAACTACTGCTGCTAATGCCGCGTAGTCGGGCCATGCCCTTTTGATGGGACTTTTCATGTAACCTGCAACGTCTGACATCAGAAATAAATATCTGTAGTTGTCTACTTTTATTTCAAGGGCAGCCAAGCTTTTCAAAAAAGCAATACAAGGGAACTGACACTGCTACCATCTCGATGAAGAATTCATACTATGACTACCCTCGACCAAGGGCATGGACAACCTCAACAGTAAAGACTTCTGTCTCAATTGTGGCATTATAATCTGAAGAAATATAACCATAAATGCAACAGACATTTTGTGAAGAGAGACCACACAATGTGTCCTGTTCTAGTTGTGTCTCCAGCAACACTGTCTCCTCTTATCCAAGTATCAGCTGACTCTCCACCACAAGGGGTTCTGACATTTCAGTGTAACCCCCATGGGTGGGGCTTACCTTACTTGCCTCCCAACCATATGGCCCACTAGACCCAGTCTGTATGGTGCCCCTGTAATGCTTCTGCCAGCTGCAGTTTGTCTGAATCCTAGAGAGGGACTAGAGGAGCATTATTAAAATTAAAACCCCAGAACAGTGGTTGCAAACACCGCACTGCCTGTGTGGCGTTCAAGCAGGATGTCTACATGAATGTCCGAGCTGGTGACTACTGGCTTACAGGCTTAAAGAAGCACTAGGTGCTAAGTGTTAAAACCACTCTGGCAGTTCTGTACATCAGCTCCAACCCCCAGGACTTCAGTAAATATATTTGGAGTTCTGAGGCACTAGAGGGGAGTAGAAAATTAACTTTGTAAAAGCGCTTTTTTAATTTTTTATTCTAGTCTTTGGTAACTGGCAAGGCCCACTAGGTACAAGTGCCTGTTTTCAGGGGTGACCTGGGAGCACTAGGTGGTTAAGTGACTTGCTCAGAGTCACACAGTATGCAAGTGGAGGTTGTGAGAATCAAACTCAGGTATGGTCTGCTGGATGTATCAAGCTCGTTCACACCTCGTTCCTCTAACCCCTAGGCTATAGTGCCAGCTCTTAAGCACTATATCTTAAAAGGGGCACATGTAACTCAAGAGCAGCCAAGGCTACTGTATGGATGGAAGCGCTGCCTGTCACGCAGGGGGACAGCTATGGTGCTTGCAACAGGCATCCATTAAAGCCCCACTCTGCAACTGGATAATAGGGCGGGGGGCAGCTATTGAACAATGAGGGCATTTAAATTTATAATAATACAGTGTGCCTGCAAGATGAAGTGAAAGTTGGGACTTTGAATAAACTGTTGGATAGCAGCCATAATTGTCACCCTTGACCCCATATCCACCAATTAGAGTCCAAGGACCCCAAAGGACTCCAGCTATGGCTATGAAGAAGGGATATGGACAATACCCTTAACTCCTCAACAGGCAACCAATCAGGTGTCATCTGGACCTGATACATATTAATTTTACCTGATTCACAAACTGGATCCTTCAGCTTATTCTCTCAACCCCGAGGGCAGATTCAGCTTGGGGCAGTCTGGCTGAAACTTTTGGTGAGACAGGAGGCTTAGACTGTGTTGGAGGAATAGTTTGGAAGTTGGCCTCAAAGCTTCCTCACAGCCAGACTTCAGGAGACTTGCCAAAAAGCTTTCTACCTCCTGTAAAGGCAAAGCAAACGTTTGTGAGCTGGTTGTGGCTAAAACTCTGCAGCATCTGAGAAAAGCCCTCAGTCTGTGAGGAGGGTTGGACTGTTTCCTGCCAAATGCCTGATAGGCCGCCTGGATCACCAGCCAGAGTGACAGAAAACTCTTATTCCTTGAGGAGTTCAGTGAAGCAAGAAAAACTGTTTCACAGTTTGATCCTGCCACCTGAAAACTGCCTAGAGACTGTTGTTACCCCTAGTCTGGAGGAGTGAGCTGGATGTGTTTCCAGAAGTATTAACACCTGCCAGCCACAGAGGAGAAAAGACTGTGTGATCCCTGAGCCCCAGGATAGAAGCCACTGCTAGCAAGGACGGTCTGGGGAATTGGCCAGGTAGTGCTACTGTCAGGCATTACCCATTGTCTGCCCCAGGAAGTTAGATGCCTGGATGTGTGGGGTAGGTGTGTGGCCCTGGTCCTCAGTACTGGCCTGTTCCAGCATCTGATCCAGCCAGCAAGAAGGTGACAAGCTGCCAGATCCTGCCACAGCCAAGTATTTATTTTATTTTATTTTTTTATTTAGTGATTTGGAAAATAACCTTTGAGCCAAGGCTCTTTTACAAAGGTTCCATGTCATATAACAGTAACACACAAAGAAAAACAGACCATTTACAGAGTATTACACAATTAAAACAGAGTTAAATCGGAGGAACACATCTTAAGTAATTGCCCTAGCATCTGAAACAACCACAGGTAGCACAAGGCTTAATTTAAGGTTGGTGCTGAGGGAGACCAGTTGCCAGAGTAGCCTGATACTGAGCAGAGAAATGGGGGGTGTTAACCCACAGGGAAGGGGAGGTAGTGCGGTGGTATTAGGCAGCCTAAAGCAAGACTTTGTCGACAGCACACAGGGGGAAGGTGGGGGTTAATTGGGCAGCCTAAGCAAGGCTTTGTCAACAGCACACAGGGGGCTTGGGGGCAGGTCATGCAGAACAGGTGGGCCATAGGGTAGAAAGAGGTGGGGGGCAAGTGGTAGAGGGGAGCACAGAGGTAGGGAGTTTGGGGAGGATGATGAGGGAGCTGGGATTGCCAGGAGAAGAGACTGAGTGTGGTAGAACTGGGCAGGGTGGCCCAGGGCCCTGCTGAGGGAGCAGTTCATAGAGTCAGGCATTGCAGGCTCCCATCGGGTGGTGTGTCAGGTGTTCAGGAAACAGGCACACGTGGTGCTGGTGGTAAGATAGTGCTTGAGTTCAGATTTGAAGTGAGAGAGACTTGTTGTGTTGCGAGTGACCTCGGAACCCTGCTTAGCCACTGGGAGGCACTGTAGAAAGGCACGCTGGTCAAGTGCGGTTTGTCAAAGTAGCACCAGTAGTGCCCCTGTTCTCTGTTTCTGTGCCGCCCAATGCATAATTTGGAAAAGATGGCAGATACATGGGGGTGCCTTTCCCAACAGCGCTTTCTTTCCAAGGAGGCAGGTTTGAATGTGATCCTACCCCCAAATGATAGCCAGTTCATCTGTTCAAAGTGGGAGAAGGTATGGGTGAGGCAGTCGGCATCAAGGTGAGTCTGCAGGCCTTGTTGAGTGTGGTATGTACCCTCTTTAGCACTATTTCTGTGGCTGCACCCCACCTGGTTTGTATAGCTCGAGGCCCGCAGCTTGATTGAATGCACCTGCCATCACTGCCAAACCCAGTGATGCTGTCTACATAATTGTGAGTAAACAGGGCCTGCCCTGACTTGGAGATTTTAAATAAAGTTCATTCAAAGTTTCCTGTATTCAGCTTAAAAGTGCACCAACACTGGCCACCCAAGCTGCAATGGTCAGGCCTGCAAGTTAACTATGGTGCCAGTGGGTAGGTTGGCTCTACTGCATGTTGATGCTGGCTGTGGACACGGTTAATGGTTGGTATTTGTGCTATTACTCTAGTTATATCAAATCTGCCTGAGTTATTTACTTCTGAACCCCTTTCTTCTTCCCCTTCTTATTTAATAAATCTTTCAGTGTTGTTGTTTAACACTGTGAGCATATTATTAGCTAAAGTTAATAGTTGTATGGTTACTGAGATATTGCATTGTGTTTTGCTTCTCTATGTGCGGGGTGACTGTGAGGGAGATGGGTAGGTACAACATCCCAGGGGTTGTACCACACAAACAACTGGCCCACTATATTTTACTCTGGGTGGAGGCACTGCACTATTTAATTTTATCTTGGGAAAGAACCTCCCTTTTCCATCCAGAACAGAAACCAGGCCTCTCAACCTTGTTAAGCCCACAAGACGGGGTAGTAACTTACACGGCAACCCGGTTACATCAGGATGGCAAACTTAGCAGAAAAACAGCTTTTCAACATTTGAGACCAAAAGTGAAAACTCCTGGCCTATTTTCTGGGCATTTTCATTCATAAAAACCTGCAAGTGGCGAGGACACCTGTTACTGATCGATCAGTGCAGCACTTTCCACACAGTTAACTTCCTCTTGTCAGTAACTAAATTTTCCAACCTGAAATGTCACTACCAATTCTGATGGAGAGTCAGCTTAGGTAAGACTGGGCAGTGTTGCAGGAGATGCAACCAGAGAGCTGGGCACACTGCATACTTTCTTTCACAGAAATGTTGACAAAGCAAAGTAAACAATAAATTTTTTTTTTCCGTCTACCTCTACTTTAAAACCATTGTTTGATTTATGCACTGCTGTAATAAAGTAAGTCACATTTTGTGCTTATCAGTTTAGAGACAGCTTCTTTTTCCTTCGATGGCAGAGTGCGCGGTTTCTGCTGTGTACAGTTTGCCAGTTTACCATTGCACTGGCACAGTCTCTGGTGACTATTCTGCTTGCTGTTGCATTTATTGTTAAATGTCTCCAGATCCTAGTTCTAATGGGACTTAAAGAGCTCCTGGCGCCACTGTGACAACTTTGAAAAAAATGTAATATCTGGTCACAATTCATCTTAAATTAAATTTTTCCCTCTAGTTTTCACACTTTCTTCTTTATTACTAAGGAAATTTGCATGCAAACAGGATTGCTGCCATCTCTGCTCTGGCTGTTTGCCTACATTTGACATCTGCATTATGTTTATGACATCACAGTCTGTTGCTGTGGAGATAATTATGATGCCATAAACTAGGGATTATGATGTCAGTTGTAGGCCAACAGAAAGAACAGATAAAGTCTAAGGGACAGCAGTCCTTTTTATACAACTGTCCTCAGTAATGAAGAAAAAGGGAAAGAATTATGGAAAATATATGAAATATAAACTGAATTGTGTCTAAATCAGACATTTTTTCAAATATTTCTGACAGTGCCAGGGGCTCTTTAAGTCCGTCCCAAAGTTATGCTGATGGGGGTCTCAGTTCTGCACTTTAAAACAGGTAAAATCAGCATCAGTTGGGCAAACAGCTTTAGGGGGCATAGTCCCCAGTCTTCAGAGTCTGCCTGTCCAGTGGTAGAGGAGCTGGCAACATACCTGTGTGCCTCAATCAGGCCCATATAGATAGCATTGTGAGCCCGACTGATGCATATGATTGGGCGGCATGACTCAATGCTGTAGGCACCATGCTCAAATGGGAGTGCCTGGTAGTATTCAATTCTGCTGCAGCTGAGGTTTGAGACCCTTTTAATGAGTACTGGCCTGGACTGCAGTGGAGCATACAGGATGCCACAACAGGAAAGAGGGCAAACCTCTGGAGAACACAGGTCCCAGAGACCACATTGCAATCAGGGGTGGTGACTACAAAGTGGGCTGTACAAGGCCCAAGTGCATCTGCTGGTCCAGGGACAGTGTCAGGTACAGGAGTCACACATGGTTGTTGAGGTGTGAAGTACAGTATATCCAGATGCCCAAGCTCACGTGCAGAGAACACCAAGACACACATTCGCCTTTGTTGCAGTGCAGATCAGACTCGAAGTCCCGACAGTTGTGCATTTAAACTAGTATGGGTACAGTACCACAGCTCTGAAAGCGCAGTCTACCAACAGTTCTTGCCAGGTTCAAACACCTGCACAACAAATAGACGTTCACTCAGGCTGATGCACAGCCCCTGATTGGAGAGGATGCATCTGCTGGATGCCATTTAGCTTGACCCTTTCATGATAGTAGAGAGTAGCGGGTCCAGTCATCAAGCAAGAACAGCAGATGCACACTAAAGAGACAGTGCCCTCCAGTTCTAGCAAGCAGTTAGAAAATGTATTTATTATCTGCTATAGAACTACAGAAACCTCAACACATCAAGTGCTGTGCCTCTGCCTCAGGGAGAGAGTCATTCGACTTGCCAGAGGTTTGTGTGGTTCTGTGGCAGACAATTAATTCATTTTTCCTAAGTTTCTATTTTTCCTCCCCTGCCACCACAGCTGCCCGGTGCCTCAGCCCAGTCACGGGACCATGACTTCCCACCTCCCACAATGGCGCGGCCTCCAGCCACCCCTGGCTTACCCCCAGGGTGGGGTTGCGGCACTAGAGTCCCCAGTGCTGCAGACAACAGGATAGGTCAGAGGCCGGCCTGGGCGCTAATATAGCTGTGGTGAGCTTCATCTAGAGCAGCTGGCAGCTGCTCTTTTCTGGTTTTCTTGGAGGGGTGGGGACGTGCAATGACATCCTGTGTCCACCCTACCCCCTAGATGTTCTTGGCGCCTGTCACTTCGCGACCCCGGCCTCCACTGGGGTCTGTCCAGCACTGGTCACCTCCTCACCCTCCCCAGAGAAGGAAAGCAGTCCTGGGATGCTCCATCCTTCTACCCCTGGCCGGCCCTCCAGTGTCCCGGGTCCATTCCGAACCCAGGTCGCGGTGTAGCAAGCGGAAGTCCTACCACTGTGCCAACAGGCCAGCCAATACATTTTCTAACTCCTTGCTAGAACTACAGAGTACTGTTTCTTTTGTGTACTTCTGCGGTTTGGGCTTTATACAGCAGCTGAGCTACACCTTCACAACTTAGTGGCTGTTTGTTTCTTAATTGTCAAATCAGAACAGGCTTGAAATTCATTTAGAATAGTAAACATCTTGGGGCAGCAGTAAAATTAGTTTAATCAGGCACCTGAGTATCACTCAGGGCCTATGCTCTGGGACCAGGTTAACTGATTTCTTGTGCTACTGATGCTGAAATCCATGGTTTGTATGGGGGCTGGAGGTCCTCCCCTGCTGTATTGCCTCCTCCTTTCTTCCTGTTGGACTCTGCTGGCTGTGCAAGACTCCCTGTCTGGTTTGTACTTCTCCTGCTTCTGGGTCAGTAATTTTGCCTTTGCCTTCTGCTTCTCGGTCCATGTTTTGCCTATGGCTGCAGTCTGTGCTTCTGTCTCAGTTGTTTGTTCTCCCCTGCTCCTGTAATCCTGTTTGTTTTGTTTGCTTTTGGGGTTTTCGGGTATGCTATTGCCTCTCTGCAGTGTTATATTTAACTGCATTGCTAATCAAGCTCTCAGTTCATTTATCATATTTCAGCAATCTCTCTTTCTCTGTACTAGGTGCCTGTGTGCTCTCAGTTCCAATTGCTATTTCCATGCTGTAGTCAATGTGCTCACCACCTTAATTGTTTGCACCTGCCTTTAGTACTGGCTCCCTTTAGCAGCTATCACTCTGTCTCCCTTCCCTGCCTGCTCCAGCAGTGTCCTGCCCTACTGCATTCCTCTTCACTTCTGTGTTTGTGTTATTTAGGTTCATTTCTTGCTTATTTACTGCTACTCTCACTTTACCAAACCTTACTTTACCACACCCACAGTAGTCTGTTTCTGATGGTAACCTAATCCTGCTTTAATGGCTGGCATGTATTTAACTTATTTCATTAACTGCCTGGTGTTGTGAACCATGTCCATGGCTTCCTTGTTTCCTATGGTGGGGACTGAGGGTCACAGTGGGCATCATGGCCCCAAGCAGTGGGAGCAGCTTCCCTATTTGTCGTGTATTGTATAAGCCCCTGGCTTGCCTGGCCTCCTTCTACTGCTCTGCATAGCCTTTTGTATGGCACCACAACCAACAATTTCAGGCAACTCTCTACCTAAGGGCTTCAGGCTCTACTCAGCCTTCTACAAGCCCTTCCCTAATATTATGCACCTGGTTTACACAGCCATCCCAGCCTTCTTGCCCTTTCACTACCAGCAGCTCTCATCACCTTCCAAGTCTGACTGCATATCATGTTTACTTGCTCTGAACCACACCTCCTGCCATACTGGCTTTGCAGCCTCCTCCTACCTAACTGGCTTGCCTCCCTCCTCTCCAACTTCCTTCATTTGGGCTTCACCTGACCTCACCGTTCTCTTACTCATAACATACAAGTCAATTCACTCCCAATTTGGCTTCCTGATGAACTTGGTCAGCATGCATTCCTGTGGTTGACAAATGCTATTTACCTTACCTTACCTAGACACACGAGAGGGTCCATATTGCTCAGCCTGACCTACGTACAGGTCTCTCCCTGTCAGCTCTCATCCAGTCAAGACCCACAAGAGGGTCCACAGTGCTCAGTCTGACCTATGCACAGGTCTGCCCATGTCTTCTATCATCTATCACGACCCGTGCAGGTCCGTGCTCATTACAACTCACTCCACCACAATTGGAGACATGCCAACCATATCCATTACTTCCAGGACTTAGGGCTAGTCCTGTGGCCAGTGGTCTCTCTCTCTGCACCCTGAAGTCCACATCTTGAGCATGTGAAGCTTGGAGCACGGTCCTTCTCACCTGGCTCATAGTTGGGAATGTCCTCGCTCGGTGCACCTTCAGTAATCATCCATACTGATGGCACCTCTTGATGTAGCATTGAAGACTTTAGCGGTGCAGGGGTAGTAGTCTAGTCTAGTTATTTTGTTATTTTAGTTGTAGTTTAGGGACCTACAAGTGAGTCAGCTAGTAAAGTTTATTTCACGTCTTTTTGAATTGCAGCATAAGCGTGTTTCAGGATGCTAGACCACTTTATTGTAAACCACTTTACTGTGAACACCAAATGCCAAAATCTGAACCTGCAATATTGAACAGTAGTTTGACATTTTACATTATATAGCAATTAGGCGCATAACGCTCACCATCTTTTAGCAATTTTCTCCCTGTTTGCCCATTGTGGATAATCCTACTTGAGGAACCTGAGTGCAGTGAAGTTATCGATGGAGCTGACTTAGGACTCGTCAATGGAGGTTGAGCATGTGGCTGCTGGAAGAGCCATACAGCCACTCAGCTGTCTCGGAAGAGCTGCATAGCCATCCAGTTGTCCGGAATCACCATGTGTTGAACATCGGACTCTGAACACTGAGAAGATAACTGGAGGAACTGTTGGAGAAACTTTTCACCACTGGAATTGCTACCCTTCTTCTGTGGACATTGCTTTCAGTGAGTCTGAATTTGATGAGCCCGAATTCCAAATGAATCTTGGCGATTTTCACCTGAGGGTCTATCTGCCTGCCCAGTGAGTACCTGGCCCTTTCGTTTGTCTTCTGAGGGTGGGCACTCTATCTTATATTCTCCTGAAGGGGCATCGGGACATCCATCAGAGGATGGTTGTTGCTCTGACTGCCTGGATACCACTCAGAGCTCTAGCCGTAGGGCGGGCGCTGTCTGGGGCTACATCCCAAGGGGTCGAGGCTGGAGTGCTTGCTGCTGGGGGCTGTGACTAGGGTTCTGGGTTTAAACTCTGTCTATTGCTTGAATATTCCCTAGACTCATCATGAAGGTGGTGGTGATCTGGGGGTGCCATCACTGAGTAGCAGGCTAGTGTGGTGGGTTATATAGGAAGAAGGAGGATTCATGAACTGTGGTGACTGGACAGCAGCTCCTATTGTACTTCAGCTTGGGCAAACGTGGATTAAAATTGTGAGGAAGTCTTTTGTGACAATAAGAGTGCCTACTTTTATACTTATCTGTGCCCTAACAAAGTCATAAAGTGAGAGTTTGTAGACCATAGAGGCGTTTGCTATTAGTCTGGTAGTGGAGGTGACAGCTTCACCACCCTGTATAAAACACTTTGGGTTTGAGGTTTGGCGTTTATCAAATTATTACCTGCTGCAAAATTCTACATTCCTGGAGTCTGTAAAAGACTGTTCAAACTTTTAAGACTTGCTTGGGATTATTTAACTTTTGGGGATTATTTTGCTTCACTGATTTGTGGGAGGTCAAGGGTAAACTTATTGAGTGGGGTGTATGCTGGAGTGAGGGAGTATGTATGTTGAAGTGAGTATATATGTGTGTGTTCATGGTGGTATATTACTGTATTTATGTTTAATTTTAGTTGATGGGTTTATTTTTATTTATTTATTTAGTTTTTGTTTACCGGTGGGTGCATTAGCTACAGGTGTGACTATTTTCAGACACAACCCGAGAATTACAGATAGCTTCACAGAATAGACAAAATTACAATCAGTGTACAGTATTCTGTATTACTACAAGTACATACAACATCAAGATACTAACTAAGAGAGTAATATAATATCAGTTTGCAGGAAAACAAGTAAAGATACAAAATTGGAAGATAGAACCATTTATCAGACAATAGTAAGTGCTCCATAGGACCATTGACATATTCATGTTCATGGAAGGGGTGAGGCTGCAGAAGGACAGAGAAATACCTTAGTGATCTAGCAGAAGAGTGCAGCTGCCTAGGGAGGCTTGAAACAGGTGCACTGGGCATGTTTGACAAGAATGGTGTGGTACATCATTTTGAAAGTAGCATGGCTAGGTGCAGGCGAACATCAAAAGTTAGAAGTTCCAATATTTTGGTGCAGGGCTTGAGGCATTAGGTGGCGGCCCACGGCGCAGCAGTTAGTTTCTGCTTGCAACACGGCAACCCGGGTTTGGGAATGGATCCAGGTCTTTGGAGAGTCGGCGGAGGGAGAAGGATTGAGCATCCTCTAGACTGCTCTCCTTCTCAGAGTGAGGGATGGTGCGCATTTGGTGCAGAAGCGACACCTGGCGGAGGCTGGGTTCATCACATCACACCAACACCAGTTTCTTTCTGGGGCCAGGGGTGGATGCTGGCCATCATTGCACATCCCGCCTCAGCAAGGGAAAAAATCCTGCTCGGCCATCTCCATGAAGCCCTGCCCCAGGCCTCCTAGCCGGGCTCTCCTGACCAGTCACAGTTTCATGGCACTGGTAAGCCCAGCGATCCGTGACCCCACCCTCTGGGGGGCAAGCCAGGGTGACTGGGAGAGCTCCGGTGATCTAGGAGGTGGGCGTGAAGAGGCGCCATGACCAGAGCAGATGACATGATGGTCTGGAGCAGCCAAAAGCATAGTAAATAAAAAAAGAAGGCATTAGTACCTTTCAGGGTTTACAGGGGTGCAAAGCAGAGAGAGCTCTGAAGATCTGAGGCCATAGGAGGATTGTGGCACTAGCGTGGCAGCTAGAGATAAGGGCTGGTTAGACCTTAGAATATTGTCCAGCAGGGACCCAAGGGCAAGCTGTCAATGGGCTGAGGAAAGGGTCAGTTAAGGTAAGAATATAGTAAACAGTGATGTTTGTGACAAAATGAGGCGGAGGCAAAGTGACAGATATTGTTATATGTGGTGTTCCATTTTTGGGGAGGGGTTCAAATTTTGACTATGGTGTGTCTGTTAGAGTGTGTTGGTATAGGTGTGGTTATCTGCTGTTTAACTGGTCTTAGTTTAATATGTGTTGGCAAACAGCATCTGCGTGCCGGGCACTATTCTCTCACCAGGCTCAGGGAACTCTGCCCCTACAGCTGTCCCCTCTATCTGCCGAGGTATATAGGCACTGTCAAGTGCTGGGGATAGCTAGAAGGAGGAAGAAGCAGGGGAGAACTGGGTCTCATGGGGACTGGGTGGAGAAGGGTGGATTGGGGTGGTGAGGACAAGGAGATGCCCTGGGGCAAAGTGGGTCCAGGAAGGGTCCTCTCTGCCTGGTTCCCATACCCAAGGATTCCACCTTTGGTGGGCAGGATCTGTGATCTACCCTGTCTACTCATCCTGCTCGGGCGGGAGTTGTGCAATGCCAGGTCCATTAGAAACAAGATGGCTATAATTGCTGATCTTGGAGATTCAATTGACCTGGCTTGCATCACCGAGACCAGCTGGATGAAAATGCTGGCCCAGTTTGGAATCAGCAGTTCCAGACTGTTACTCTGTGATGCACCACCAAGGGTGGATTGCAGGGCGGGAGTGTAGACATCTTTTAGGTCAGAACTGGGCCTTGTGGAGATCCCAGTGGGGAAACCAAATCCTTTGAGTGTATTGTGGGTGCAGGTGTAGATAGCAGATACTCCTTATTTACCGTCCACCGGGAATGAGAGGAATTTCTGCAGAAGGTTGCAGACTTCATCGTCAACATGATGTTGGAGTCCCCAGATGGCTTATTCTGGGGACTTTAATGCCTGGATCGATGATGAACTCTTAAACTTTGGTCAGGACCTCCTCCAACTTATGACCTCGTCAGGCCTCACACAGGTGATTACTTCGACTCACAACCCGCGTCATCACTGGATCTGGTTTTCAGACTGGTATGGAGATCTCCAATTTGGCAGTGGAGTCAGTCACATGGTCAGACCATCATACCATAAGGTTCAGTTTTGAGGTTCCCAATAGACCTGCCCCTACAGAGATGGTCTGGTACCACCCTTTAAGGGGCATGACCCCAGGCGGTTTATGGCAGTGCTGGACCTGTCGAAAGTGACGAGTGTAAGCTCAGATCCAGGGGACCTCCTTAGCTGCCTATAACAAGGCAATCAGAGGGCCCTGGATTCCCTAGCTCCTGTCTGTGTTCACCCCTCACTCTTCTCCCCAGGTACCCTTGGTTTGATGGGACCTTGAAGGAGTTGAGGTGAAGGGGTCGAAGACAAGAGTGTTGCTGGCGGAAATGAGGCCTGGCTAAGGACAAACTTAGATTGATGGACCATTATAAAGACTATCAATGACAATCTCCCATAAGAAGTCAGAGTTTCTGTCCAGGGAGATTGCTGCTGCTAAATTGACCGGCTCAGCTCTTCGGACTGTTGACAGATTGTACACAATCTGTCTTCAGACCAGAGGGCATTTTCGAAGATGAGTTTGCTTGCTTCTTGCAGATAAGGTTGCCACTATCAGGTCCGGAATCCACCAAGCACCCTCTAATGGGTGTCTCAGTGGCCAGCAGGAGGTTGCTTGCACTCGGATTACCTGATCTGACTTTGGCCAGTTAGCGATAACTGATGTTATGAGGATTATCCAATCCTTGTGACCAACCTACTGTAGCTTGATTCCTGGCCCAACGCATCTCCTGTGGGATGCGTTGAGGATCAGCCTGGTTCTGGCTGAGATAGTCCGGAGTTCATTGGAGACAGGGGTGTTTCCTGATCCCTGAAGGAGGTGGTGGTGAGACCTCTCCTTAAGAAACCCTCCCTCAACCCTGACTGTTTAACCAACTACAGACCCGTCTCTAACCTGCCTTTTGTGGGTAAGGTTATTGAGAAGGTGGCTGTTTGCAGATCGAGGATCATCTCACCACCCATAATCTGTATGATCCTCTGCAGTCTGGCTTAGGAAGAGGCCCAGTACTGAGGCGGCACTGGTGCGGGTACTAAATAATCTACTGATAGCGAGAGATCGGAGGTTCCATTTGATCTTGGTTTTCCTTGATTTCTCTGCAGTACTGACACCATGGACCATGAGGTATTATTGTAGCGCCTGTGGTTGATTTGTGGACTGTCTGGTACAGTCCTCAAGTGATTTCAATCTTCCTTATTGGCAGGACTCAGAGAGTGGTGTTGGGGATCTTTTTCTTTACCCTTTTCCCCTGCCCTGTAGGGTTCTGCAGGGCTCCATACTGTCACCCATGTTGTTTGCGGTGTATATGCCATTAGGAGACATTATAAGGTGATATGGACTGAGTTTCCACTGCTATGCAGATGATGTTTTGCTGTACATGCCCTTGTGCCCAAACAGGATCAGTCTTTAATAACTTTATCCCTGAAGCTTCATCTGGCCACTACCTCAGCTTATCTTTCTATTGAGAAGACTAAATCTGTTTTTTCCCAGCCAGTGTTTAAACAGTTTTCAGAGGTTTTCACCATGCCCAGCCTCCAGTTAGGGAACCTGTCCCACCTTAGAGTCTGAACCTCTGTTCGCCAAGCTCATGGAGCCACCTTTTGAACCCATGGCTATGGCTCACTTCAAATATGTCATTGGAAAACTCTTTCTAGTAGCCATTACCTTTGCAAGAAGGATTTCAGAGTTACAGGCTCTCTGTACGGGCCCAATTACATTATCCCTCATAGGGATGAGCTGAGCTCAGAACAAATAGAAAATTCACTGCTAAAGTGGTCTCAGTGTTTCACCTCAACCAGTCCATCACCTTACCTGTGTTTTTTACTGAGAAATCCACTCCAGGTATGCAGAATCAATAACTGCTCCTGCTTTAACCCTCCTTAACCGTCCTCCTATACCTCTGCTCCTCTCCAGGACTCACATCCCCTATTTAACCTTCTTCCTCCTCTGAGCCTGCTTCTCAGCATGCTGTCCTCTCCCTTCACCACTTACCCCTCACTCCTACCCCTAGCCTTCTTCCATTACCAACTTGCCCTGCTTAGTTTTGACCTCTGGCAGGGTTCTCAGCATCCTGGAAGGGTCTAGCACTCAAGCCTCCTCCTTCCCGTCCCCCTCTTTCCTTTATACCCAACTTGTCATCACCTAAATCTGCCTTCTGTCGGGATTCTTAGCACCCTGCGATGTCTACTCTCAGGTGAGGTTTTCCCTCCCGCCTTTTTTCCCTTTCCTCTTCTATCCCTCTATTCCCTCTGCCCAACTTGTCCTCGCCTAATTCTATCCCTGGCAGGGTTCTCTGCATCCTGAAAGGCCCACCACTGGGCAATACTCTTTCTTCACTCCCCTCCCTTCTCTCCTTTCTACCCAACTAGTCCTCACCTGATTCTGCACTCTGGCAGGGTTCTCAGCATCCTGGAGTGGCCCAGTCTTAGGCAAGCTTCTTCTTTCCCTCCTCTTCTCTCCTTTCCCTTCATCCTTTCTTTTCTATCTTCCCAACTTCTCCTCCTTAGTTCTGCCCCTGGCAGTATTCTCAACATCCTGGAGGGTCCAGCACTGGGAAATGACTCTTCCTTCCTCACCTTTCCCTCCATCCTTTCTACCTAACTCGTCCCTCGCCTGGCGCTGCTCTCTGGCAGGGTTCTCAGCATCCTGAAGAGGCCTAGTCTTAGGCAAGTTTCTCCCACCCCTCCTCCTCCTTCCCTTTACCATCCCTTCTACTATCTCTATCCAACTTGTCCTTACCTACTCCTGCCTCTTATTCTAATTCCTTGTCTCATTCTGCCACTGGCAGCAATCTCCGCTTCTTGAGGGCCAGTTCCAGGTATGACTCATCCTTCCTACCCCATCCCTTACCCCACCTCTCTCCTGCCCCCCTACCCCTGTGCTTAAACAGGAATTAGCTCACATGAGCTAATAACACTGCACTTTTGTTCTGTCTGAGGTGCTCTCAGATTGCACTAGCCCTGTGTTAACTTGCCCTCGCAACTGATTTTTTGCTCACTTTGCTCCGTAATGTTCCCTCATCTTTATCCTCTCCTTCCCCAGCTGGTTTCCTCTGTCTAACCCTCTACCCTCCTTGATGTCTCCTCACTGCATCTCATTCATTCAATCATTGTTAAATAATCTGCCTCTTAACTGTGATCCATTCCTGCAAACAGCTGGCTCCAAGTATACATTAAATGTCTGTACTACATGCCTCAGATATGCCAATTGTAATTAAATGCATATTCCACGGGTATGATATATTTAACTGTATGTTATGTCACAAATGCAACTGTATGATTATTTATGATATTTTTAACTGTATGTCTTGTTACAAATGTAATTGAATGTTTAATTTCTCAGATATGTTAAATGTTAAACTATATGTCTAATTCTTCATCAAATTGTACCCCCAGGTTGCACCAGGAGATGAGCAACTTATTTTTCAGTGTGCCTTCTTGGTGAAACATTTCAATAAATAAATACATAAATAAATAAATACATAAATAAATAAATAAGAGCTCCACAGTCTGGATATCAAAGAGCCCTGCTTTACTACTTGGAACACACCAAACAGTTCAGGGCCCATCCATACAGTTTGTCCTCACCTATGGGGATGTAGGTAGAGGAAAACCAGGCACTAAGAGAACTATCTCTCATTGGATAATCTCATGTATACAGTTCTGCTATGACAAGGCTGGTAAGCAGCCCTCTTAAGAGTCTCAGGATCAGCTCTATTAGGGGTGCTGCTGCCTCTGTGGCAACTACGAGAACATACCTTTACTGGATGTCTGTAAAGCAGCTACTTGGAAGACTGTGCACACATTCACTAAGCACTGTTGCTTGGATGTACAGTCTAGATCTGATGCCAAATTTTGCAAAGCGATTCTGCAGAGCCTCTTTCCTAAGTAGGTCCTCTACCGCCTCCCAACTGCACTGCTTTGTAGTCTGCACATAGTTACTGATGCTAAAGGACCCTGGGTGAGAAGAAAAATTACTCATCGTGAGCCCAGCAGCCACCAGGTTCCTTAGAGCAAGGAGGTGATTTGATACAGTACACTGAACTGAATTCTTAATTTTGGGGTCTGTGTAAGTAAGTAGAAATCAGTGTTTTGGTTCTCTGTTTTGGGGTTGACTTTTCTTAGTGTAACTTTTATTTGCCAGGAGGAAATCTAGCTGGGAGAATATTTGCAGTCATTTGTGACAAGACCTGTTACTTAAACTCTGTAAAATAGGTGTCTGATAAGGGAGGAACTGAAGGGGTCTGAGGAACTGTGGATTCAAAACAGAAGTTGTTTGTGGACTCTGTCTGCTGTAGCTGAGACAGAGAGTAGTCACCAGCTTCCTTAAAGCAAGGAGGTGATTTGATAGAGTACACTGAATAGAATTCTTAATTTTGGGGCCTATGTAAGTAAGTAGAAGTCAATATTTTGGTTCTCTGTTTTGGGGTTGACTTTTCTTAGTGTAACTTTTATTTGCCAGGGAGGAAATCTAGCTGGGAGAATATAAGCAGTCATTTGTGACTAGACCTGTTACTTAAACTCTGTGAAATAGGTGTCTGAAAGGAAGGAAGGCACTCACCAGGGTGGTGGGTCAGAGTTGTAGTTGATTGTTTCTGGAGGGCACAGGCTTAGTCCCACCGACCCTACCCCTCATCCCACCCATCCCTAGCACATAATTTCCTTTATATCAGAGGTTCTGCACTTCCTCAAAAGTCGAAAGACAAACACCTGTTCATATCCGAAACAGCACAGCACACTGAATAGGGGTAAACACACTCACACACTTGCACACACTAAAAAGAAAAGAAAGAAGAAAGAAAAAATAAAACATCTTAAACAGGAAGGGAGACAGACATGTGGGGAGTGGTGCAATGCACTGGATGTGGAGAAGCAGTCTTCGGGAGATGTTCTGGAGGCTGCATTGCTGCCCTATTTGCAGGCACCTCTCTGGTCTGAGGGAGGAGGTTGCCCGTCTTCATGCCGAACTGGTGAGGATTTGGGAACCTTCTCCCACCCAGGGACCACCCAGGCCACCACCACTGCCTCAGAGGTTGCCAAGAAGAGAAGCAGTTGGACCATGGTGGGCTGAGGGAGGTTAGGGTGGTGGAAAAGAGGTGCATCTCTCAAGTTGTCCTCTCCACAATTCATTCGCCATTCTGGCACAGCATGATTCCTCTATGGAGGCACCCATAGTGGAGACCAAGGAGGATGCTGGGAACCTCCACAAAGGAGACCCACATGAGGGTAGCGACAGGACCCACAGGGAAGGAAACAACTCCTGGTGGGGACTCAATCATTAAGGAGGTAGAACTGGGGAGGGGAGAAGGTAAGGTGCCTGCCTGGTGCCATGGCTTGCAGGGACAGGAAGTGAATCCTCAGGATCATGGGAGCAGCTGCACAGGGGATGGAGCTGGATGTCATTGTCCACCTAGGGAAAAATGACCTGTCAGGAAATGGGATCAGAGCAGAGCAGCAGGAGTTTGTGGAGTTGGGGAGGGCATTATACAAGTAGCACGCATGATACCTTCTCAGAAGCGCTGCCTGTGTATGGCATGGGTGAAGCTAGGGTACTGTGCACCATGGGATTCAATGACTGGTTGAAAACTGGTGTGGAGCTCAGGGATTTGGCTTCACTGGGGACTTGGGGTCCACCTGGAGGGATACAGGCCTGTACTGGTGTGATGGTCTGCATCTGTCTGGGAGGAAACCAGGATCCTAGGTGATAAGTGTAAATGCTTCATTGGCAAGGATTTAAACTAGCCAAGAGGGAGGCACTGAAGAGAAGCAGGAAATCCCAGACCCCCCCATGAAACAGGGTCGTTAGTGAAGTAGAGAAGTCGATGGGAGCAGGACGGAGTAAATCCAGGAAAAGGCCATCAAAAATGGAGGAGATGAGTACCAATGCCCATAGTCTGAGTAACAAGCTTCCTGAACTAGTGGCCTTGATGGAAGAGGGATGCCTGGATATTGTGGCCATCACAGAAACATGGTACACAGAGAACCATGACTGGGATGTCAACATACAAGAGTACACAATCTACAGAAAGACAGGGAGGATAAAATAGGAGGAGGGTAGCTCTCTACATAAAGGAAGGAATCAAAACAACAGAACTAAAAGGTAAATAGGGAGGGAAGGAGGCACTGTGGGTCACACTGGATGCAGGAAATAGTACCACAATCACACAGGGGTTGTTTATAGACCCCATCTCAGGGGAGGTAATGGACAAGGAAATGATAGAAGGAATCCATAGAATGGCATAAAAAAGAGATATTGTTGATGAGGGACCTGAATGTGCCAGATGTTAACCAAGCACCTTTACTGCAACTGCATCCAAGAGCAGGGTCCTTCTCGATGCCACAGGGTGCATGCCTCAGACAGCTAGTGTTGGAACCCACTCAAGAGGGAGTAATCTTAGACCAGGTACTCTCAAACAGGGATGGAGAGAGGATCTCAGATTTAAGTGGTAGCCACCTGGGAATAAGCGACCGCCAAACAGTGTGGTTCACAATAAACACAGCTGTAAAGTCAAGCTTCTACAAAACCAAGGGTGTTGAACTTTAGAGGCTGTCTTTGGCAAAATGGGAGAGTGCCTCAGAAAAGCACTAGCAAACAGGCAAGAAGGAGGGGAGGAAGAACAATGAGGAAAACTCAAAACTGGCATCACAGAGGTAACAAGCTTTGTGTAAAGCAAATCAACAAGACAAAATGAAGGAAAAGGCCACTATGGTTCTCAAAAAGAGGTGGCAGGGAAGGTTAAGGAAAAAGGGCATTCAGGAAATAAAAGGAAACACAGAAGGAGCAGGACAGAGAACTATATCAGTTAAAGCAGAATTAAGCAGGGAAGGCAGTCAGAATAGCAAAGGCCCAAACTGAGGAAAAGATAGCCAACTCTGTTAAGAAGGGGATAAAACCTTTTATAGGTATATTAGGGAGTGAAAAGACCAAGGGAGGGATACTGAGGCTTATTAAAGGGAGGAATGTGGGCAGAGGGTGACAGTGAAAAGCAGGGATACTGAATGAATACTTCTGCTCAGTATTCACAAAAGAAGAGGAGGGGTGGTAATTAAACCAAACAATAGAAACACTCTGGATAGGAGGTAGATACCAGTCCATTCACAGAAGAAAGGGTTCTGAAAGAACTCTTAAAACTGAAGGTGGACAAAGCAATGAGGCCTGATGGATCCACCTCAGAATTCTAAAAAGAACTAAGGAGAGAACTACTGATTACGCCATTGACTACCCTCTTTAACAAATCAAGGGAGGATGGGTGGTACCTGAGGACTGGAGGAGGGCAGATGTGATTCCGCTTCACAAAAGTGGGAGCAAGGCAGAGGCAGGAAAATACAGACCTGTTAAGTTTGACCTCAGTGGTAGGAAAATGATAGAATCACTTCTGAAGGAAAAAATTATTGAGTACCTAGAGGCCAGTGGGGCAGGGACCCAAGACAGCATGGATTCACAGCAGAAAGGCTGTGTCAGATGAATCTAATAGATTTTTTGACTGGGTGACCAAAGTAGTAGACCAGGGAGGGGCTGTGGACATGGCCTACCTAAACTTTAGCAAGGCATTTGACACAGTCCTAGACAAAGATTAATATACAAGTTAGCCAGCCTTGGAGTGGGTCCCAAAGTGGTAGCCTAGGTAAGAACTGACTGGACAACAGGAGGCAGAGGGTAATAGTAAGCGGGAGTCCACAGTGAAGAAAGGAGGGATTACTAGCAGGGTACCGCAGGGTTCAGTACTGGGACCAGTCCTTTTTAATGTCTTTATAAGTGGCATTGCAGAGGGACTGGAAGGAAAAGTATGTCTCTTTGTAGGCAACACAAAGATCTGCAACAGGGTTGTTACATGAGGTTGTGTGGAAAGGATGAGAAGGGACTTGGCAAGGTCAGAGGAATGGTCAAATGTATGGCAGCTTAGATTCAATGCAAAGTGCAGAGTAATGCACCTGGGAAACAAAACCAGGGAAGAGTACACAATGGGGGTGAGATACTAACAACGACAAAATGGAAAGGGACCTGGGGTAGTCTTATCAGATGACATAAAGGTGGGCAAGCAATGTGAGAAGGCAGTAAGGAGGGCTGGGGGCATACTGGGATGTATAGGAGAGGCATCACCAGTAGAAAACAGAAAGTTGTTATCCCTCTATACAAACAGTTTGTGAGACCCCATTTGAGTACTGTGTGCAATTCTGAGACCCCATCTCCACAAGGACATAAACAGGATGGAGGAAGTCCAGAGGAGGGCAACTAAAATGATGCAGGGTCTGCAAGAGAAGCCACATGAAGAGAGACTAAGGAGCTTAATGTGTATACCCTCAAGGAAGGGAGGGAGAGTGGGGTTATGATAGAAACTTTCCAAGTACCTCAAGGAATCAACAAAGTCAAGAGGGTAGCATCTTTCAGAAAAAGAGATGTGCAAGAACAAGGTGCACAACTTGAAGATAAGAGGCGGCTCAGAAGTAATGTGAGGAAGTATTTTTTCAAGAGAGGTTGTGGATGCATGGAACGGCCTTCCTGAGGAGGTTGTGGAGTCAAAAACAGTGGAGGAATTCAAGAATGCATGGGACAGACATAAGGCAATTCTAGTGGGGGTAGGAGGAAGTAGGCTGTTGGTTAACTAGGATCTGCAGCTTATCCATTAGGTAGGGAAATGAGCAGGCTAGGTAAGCCAAGCGATCCTTAACTGCCATCAATTTCTATGTTTTTGTTTCTGTGTTTAATCTTCTGTCTTCCAAGGTGTCTTTTAGCATCAGTAAGCTCCCATCCTTCCTCCCCAGATAACCTTCAGAAGAGGGCTCTGCTTCTTGCCTTCTAGCAATTCAGGTTAATCTAAACTTTGAATTGCATTTTGAGCAAAGTTTCATATTTATTGTTCTGGTTCTTGTTGTTGTATATATTTGAATCCTGTTTGTTCATGCATATGTAGGCATGCTCCCATTCTAGCTTTGAAAAAATTCTGGAGCCTTCCTCACTCTCCTGCTCAGCACACTCTCAAGCTTCATTCTGATTGGCTAATTATAAACTCATTACCATAATCCCCATCTCCAGGGCAATACTACCTAGTCAGCTCACTGCACATAGTTACTGATGCTAAAGGACACCTTGGAAGAAGGAAGATTACTACGGTGAGTAATTTTTTCTTCTTGCACATCTTTTCTCTGATAAATGCTTCCCTCCGTACCTTATTTATATCCTTGCGGTATTTGAAAGTCTCTATCATATCCCCATCTCCCTCCTTTCTTCCAGGGTGTACATGCTAAAGTCCTTTAGTCTCTCCTCATAAGGCTTTTGGTGCAGACACTGCACCATTTTTATTACCCTCCTCTGGACCGCCTCTCCTCTGTCTATGTCCTTCCAGTGATGTGGTCTCCAGAACTGGACACAGTACTGTAGATGAGGTCTCACCAATGATCTGTACAGTAGCATCACCACCTCCTCCTTTTTCTGCAGGTGATACCTCCCTATGCATCCCAATATCCCACTGGCTCTCCCTGCTGCCTTGTCACACTGCTTGGCCATTTTAGGTCCTCAGATATGATTACTGTCTGGTACCTTTCCTCTTTAGTGGTCGTCAGTTCCACGCCCCCATCATGTACTGCTTTTCTGGGTTTTGTGCCAGAAGTGCATGATTTTAATTTATTTGCATTGAATCTTAGTTACCACACTCTTCACCTCTCCTCAAGCTTACCTAGATCCTCCTCATTGTTTCCACCCCCTCCGGAGTGTCAACCCTGTTGCAGATCTTTGTGTCATCTGCAAAAGGCATACCTTCCCTTCTAATCCCTCTGCAGTGTCATCAATAAAGACATCAAAAGGACCTGCTAACACCGATCCTTGTGGCACCCCACTGGCCACCCAGACCTCCCTGGAGTGAACTCAGTCCACCACTACCCTCTGTCGCCCATCCCTCAACCAATCTCCCTCATTTTACTACCTCGGACACATTACGTAGAATGGTGTTGAAGGACTTACTAAAATCCAGGCAGACCACATACACCATTCCATGCCAATCCAACTTCCTGGTCACCCAGCCAAATAAATCTATCAGATTTGTTTGACATGATTCTCCCCAGTTAATCCACACTGCCTTGGATCCTGCAAGCCTCTGGATTCAAGATATTCCACAATCCTCTCCTTCAGCAGTGATTCCATTAATTTCAACACCACTGAAATCAGGCTGACTGGTGTGTAGTTGCCAGCCTCCTCCCTGCTACACTTCTGTGAATTGGGACTACATCTGCCCTCCTCCAGTCCTCTGGAACCACCCGTCTCCAGTGAGTGGCTGAACAAGACTGTCAGTGGTACTGCCAGCACCTCTCTAAGCTCCTTTAGTGTCCCGGATGCACCTCATCAGGCCCCACTACCCGTTCACCTCCAGTCCTGTGAGTTCCCTCAGGACTCTCTCCTCCATAAATGGACCGGTGTCACCAACCTCCATTGGATGCTCCTGTCGCTTATTTGTGATCCCTCTCCTTCCCTTCTCCCATGAACACCGAGCAAAAATACCCATTCAGGATGTCTGCCCCATCCTGGTCTCCCTCCAAACACTCCCCTCCCTCATTTCTGAGTCCTACAATCCCTCCCCATGTCCCTCTGCCCTCACCCATACACCCAAAAAATGCACTGTCCCCTCCTTTTACTGCTCAGGCCATTCTTTCTCTCTGTTTACACACCTAATCATTTTCCTGCCTCCTCTGCTTCACCAGATACCATCCCTCCCTATGAGTCTCCCTACACCTTCCAAATGCCAACCTTTTGCCCCCCACCCTCACCTCCACCTCCTTTGAAAACCACAGTGGTCTTCTTTTCCTCTTGCTTTTGTTTACTCTACTACGCAGAGGTTTGTTGCCTTCACTATATCCCATTGAATTTCACCCACTGTTCCTCCACTCCACTCCAGTCCCATCCCCTGCTAGGGTATCCCTCAGATCATTTTTAAAACAGCTATATTGAAAATTTGGTGAAAAAATATTAAAAAACAAAGTTATGAGCTACATTGAATTTTGCGAATGCAGGCTCATAACTTTGGTAATTTTCAATATTTTCCCTTAAATTTAACATAGCCATATCTTTTACAGCACCTCATGAATGTGACAGCTGTCATTTTTCAAATCCTAGCCAAAATGCTTTTTACATCCCAAAGGTCCCTGTATGAAATTACCTATTGGGCAGGAGTTGAACATTTTCTCAGCCCTTGTTCATGAAGTGGGATCATAAGAAGGCTATGTTGAAAATGTGGTGTCAAAATATTTAAAAATACAGTTATGAGCCTACATTGAATTTTGCAAACATATTCTCATAACTTTGGTAATGTTCAATATTTTAACCCAAATATACAACATAGCCATATCTTTACAGCACCTAATGATATGGCAGCTGTCATTTTCAACTCCTGTCCAAAATGTATTTCTGCATCCTGAAAGCTGATTTCACAGTCCTGTGCCAAATCACCTTTAGGCCAGGAGTTGAACATTATGTCTGCCCTTCTTCATGAGAGCAACATCATAACAAGACTATTTGAAAATTTGGTGTAAAAATTACAAAACAAACTTTCACTATTTTACCCCAAATTCCTCAGCTGCAGCACTATCGGCTCTGGACAGAGTTTGTTTATGTATTGGGTCAACATCCACAGTTCTCCAGTCATTTGGAACCAAATCATATTGAAATTATTTTTGAATAATATTTTAAAGGGTGTTGCAATGGCGTTACCCATTATTTTCAGTACATTAAGATGAAATGTTATCTGATGCGGTAAATTATTTCTATGAAATCTGTGCTGTGAATTGTCTCATTGTTGTTACATCCAAGAGGCTGAAAAGAGCTTAAAGAACTACACAGCAGAGCTGACTTATTTTATTTATTTATTTATTTTATTTCAAACTTGCAAGGTTTGTGTAAGTGAATAAGCAGAAAGGCTTTGGATTAGGGTAGCAAGGAAAGGGACTGCTGTAATTAGCAGACCATTTTCCAGTATCTTCTTGCTGGGCCAGGACAGTTACAACTTGCAGAAGCAGGTGTGTGTTTGGAGGAGGGCTGAAGCAGGCTTGCAGAAGGAGGAGAGCTTAAAAGGGATCTTGGCTGTGGATTCAGTAAAGAAAAGCTGAAAAGAACTACACAGCAGAGATGATTCATTTTTTTCACTTCAAACTTGCAGGGTTTGTAAGTGAATATGAAGAAGGCCCTGGATTAGGTATTTTGTGTTTTTTTTTACTGTTCTGTAATTCTTAGTAGCAAGAAAAGTGAAATTAGGTAGACCATTTTCCAGTATCTTCTTGCTGGGCCAGGACAGTTACAACCTGTGAAGCAGGTGTGTGTTTGGAGGAAGGGCTGAAGCAGGTTTACAGAGAAGAAGAGCTTAAAAGGGATCTTGGCTGTGGGTTCAGTTAAGAAGAGCTGAAAAGAACTACATAGCAGAGGTGATTTATTTAAGCAATATACCACGAGAGGGTGTGGGTGGTGGCAGGATTTGCCCACACTTGGTGTGGTTTGCTCATGAGTGCAACCGGTGGGTAAACTACAATCAATCAATCAGTCAATCATCTTTATGTTACCAGGCGAGACACCATTGAGACAAGCTCATTTACAAGGTGGGCATGGGACGGTCAACATGACCAGTTACAATACACAAGAATAATTGCTAGAGATAAATAATATAGCAGAAATAAAATAACATGAAGAACAGATATGGTGGTCATAGGTACATACAATATGCGCATAAAATCGAATAACAGTACATGCAAGATCAGAAATCATGGACAAGGACAAATAAAGTAACAATACATTAGCATAGTGGTACAAAACTTAGGCATCTACTTAATCATGACAGTGTACAAAGGGAAGAGTAGCAAGTCAGTATAAGACAAAAGTAGGTGCAAGCCCCAATATATACACTGGATGCACAGTAAGAGTGGTGGTTCAAGGGACAGGGAATGAAGTATTTTATGGAATGCTAGGAAGAGACCTGGGGTTCCATGAGAAGAAGGGTTGGGGAGGGTAGAGACCTAGGCCAAGGGAAGGGTATGAGAAGAGGAGCCTAGAAGAACTGAAGGAAGGGAGGAAGGAGGGTGGAAGAGCTATGGAGTGAAGGAGCACCTCCATGCAGTACTACCAAGAAGCCAGGATTCAGAAAGTTTGCACTTAAGTTTGCCATTCACATGTTTTGGAGAGAGATTTTGATGGAGCAATAACTTGAATAGTGTCATACTGACTGGTGATACCAGTTTTATCGACTTTCGGATGTTATTCCAGATTACAGGAGGGAATGACTTAGTGCAGTGGCCCAGTCATGTCCTGACCTTTGGGATTACTAAGGAAATGTAGGAGAGACTCCTAGTGCATAGCTGCTCACTGGGGATACAGGCAGGCAATTAGAATATACTGTGGGAGCTTGTTGGTGATAGCTCTATATGTCCAGAGCACTGCATTCATGCATCACCTAAGGCCAAGAGGGCCACCCCATCATGGTATATAGTGAGCAGTGGTGAATACAATAAGGTGCTCCTGTGATGAATCTGAGCACCCAGCAATACAGTACATCCAGTTTGGATAAGGTGGAGGAGTCAGTCACCAACTGCTACTGAAATATTTCTCTCTACAGGATTGTCAATGGACTCTGTGGCCTGGTTCCATAGTTACCTCACCCATAGATCTCAATGGGTCAGGATCAGCAATACAATCTCTGAGCCCAGAGAAGTAAACCTAGGGGTCCTGCAAGATTCTATCCTCAGTCCTCTCTTATTCATCCTCTTCATAAATGACATGCCTTCCACCTGTCCTGCACCATTACTCTATGCAGATGATGCTGTTATCTCCGTCCCCTAGTTCTGAACTTCAGCTCAATTTTCATGCATTGGAATCCTAGTTCACCAGAAAAACTGCTACTCAACTACAAAAGACAAAAAGCATGCTCTTCAGCACCCACAGAGCAAGATTCAAGAGTCTTCACTGCATATACTTAGTAGCGAAGGAGAAGTACTAGACCAAGTCAGCACATCTAAGTACTTAGGATTCACCTTGATGGCACTCTCACCTTCACTGCCCATGCAGAGCAACTGGTAAAGTCCACCAACATGAAGCTTGGCATCCTGTACAGACACCGCACCTCTATGACACCGGCTGCCCTGAAACTTGTTACATGCAGTTCAGTTCTCTCATCTGTGGATTATGGCCTTGTCATATATGGAGCAGGCACAGACACAGTGCTTAAAAGGGTCAACACCATCCTCAACAAGGCCTGCCACCTGGTCCTGGGAGTACACAAAATGACTCACTCTTGTGACCTATACAAGGAAACTGGCTGACTCCACTCCACCACAGACTCCAACACCAGGCCTGCCTCCTTGCAAAAAGTCCCGATGGGGCCCATACCTAGTGCTACTTCAGCCTCTTTGAGCCTGCACAACCATCTAAATGCACAAGGAGTGCCTCCAGGGCTGTCCTAACTGTTCCTTCAAATGAACCACCCTTGGCCAAAGATCCTCTCCTACTGTGGGCCTAAATGGTTCAATGATCTGCCTGCAGACCTTGCCAACTCCCAGACTTGGCCACTTTAAAAATGGTCTTCGATCTCTTCTTGCCAGAAAATCTGACTGCCAGTGTTTCTGTTAACCCATGTAGCTGTTCCCATTACCTGTCAAACACTACCCTCTCTCACTCCCACCCTCCTGTTCCACAACTGCCCATCTCCCACCACCTACTACCTCCCCTTGACAAAGCCTCACTTTGGCTGCTAAAACTAGCATTTCTGCAGAATGGGAGCACCCGTCTGAACTGTAACATGATTGTTAAACACTTTACCACACTTAATTAATGCTGCATTAATATGTTTCTCCACAAGTGTGGTTCTGTTTCTCCTCACTTGTTGTACCCTGCCTAATGTTGTAACTACACACTAATACTACTTGTTAGTTGATATTCTTTCTGTTCTGCAATGTTACATCACCTCAGGGGAAGGGGTGAGCACTAGTCCCTTCACTAAAGAAAGGGTCCTACAAGAGCTCAATATGTTCAGGGTGGACAAGGCAATGGAACCTGATGGCATACATCCCAGGGTACTAAAAGAGCTAAGGTGGAATTAGCAGAACCATTATCAGAACTGTTTAGTGAGTCTCTGAGCACAGGAGAGGTCCCAGAAGACTGGAGAAGGGCTCATGTGATCCCGCCCACAAGACTAGTAGCAGGGAGGAGGCAGGGAACACAGACCAGTCAGTTGTACTTCAGTAGTGGGCAAGATTATGGAGGCACTCTTAAGGAAAGGATAGTACAACATCTGGAATCCATAGGAGCACAGGATCCAAGAGAGTATGGGTTTACAAAAGGAAGGTCCTGTCAAACTAATCTCATAGATTTCTTTGACTGGGTAACCAGCGTGATGGACCAAGCGGGAGCAGTTGCTGTCACCTACCTTGACTTCAGCAAAGCTTCGATACTGTTCCACATAGAAGATTGATTAATAAGCTGTGACAGCTCGGGGTGGGTCAGAAGTTGGTCAGCTGGGTGGCAAACTGGTTGGTGGGCAAAAACAGACAGTGGTGGTAAGCGGTATACAGTCAGAAGACATGCAAGTCACAAGTGGGTACCTCAGGGATCAGTCCTGGGGCCATGTCTTCTTCAATATCTTCATCAGTGACATTGCAGATGGACTGGAGGGTAAGGTTTGTCTGTTTGCAGATGACACCAAGATCTGCAACAGAGTAGATGATCCAGATGGGGTGGGCGGAATGAGAAGAGATCTGGATAAACTAGCAAAATGGTCGGAACAGTGGCAACTGGGGTTTAATGCAAAAAGTGCAAGATCATGAACATAGGGAAGAGAAACCCTGAAGCCACCTATAGGCTGGGAGGGAGTTGCTGGCAGTCACAAGGGAAGAAAGAGACTTGGGCATCATCATCACTGATGACCTGAAATCATCCAAGCAGACCACTAAAGCAGTATGTAAGGCAAGGGGGATGTTAGAGTGTATTAGTAGGGTATCACAAGTTGGAAGAGGGAGGTAATAACCTCTTTACGAGACACTGGTTAGGTCCCATCTGAGTACTGCATGCAGTACTGGAGCCACACCTTCACAAGGACATTAACCAAATTGAGGCAGTCCAGAGAAGGGCAACCAAAATGGTGCAGGGACTGCATCAGAAAACATATGAGGACAGATTAATGGAGCTCAATATGTATACCCTAGAGCAAAGGAGGAAGAGAGGTGATATGATCGAAACATTCAAACACCTTAAGGGCATTAACAAGGAGAAAGAGTCTAACATGTTTCAATATAAGAAAAATAGTAGGACAAGAGGACACAGCATGAGATTAGAGGGAGGCCGATTAAGGGGTAATGTGAGGAAGTTCTTTTTTCACAGAAAGGTGGTGGATGCAAGGAGCGGCCTACCTCAGGAAGTGGTGGATATGAATACAGTGCAGGGCTTCAAACAGGCATGGGATAGGCATAAGGCAATAAGGCAGCAATACAGATGAGTATGAATAGATAGGCCATTGACAGAGCAGCACATGGCACATTTAAGGCAAAAGAAATGGCAGACCGGATGGGCCTTGCGGTCCTTATCTGCCATCAACTTCTATGTTTCTGTGTTTCTAAATGCCTTGTATTCCTTGTTGATTTGGAGCCTTTGTAAATGAGCCCGGCTCAAAGGTATTAATCTGAATTTTAAATAAATAAAATAAATAAAGAACACTGCCATAAATGAGGTCAGCAAAGTCCATTGGGGTAAGAACATTGAAGGACTAGCCTAACCTTTGCTTCCTGCATAAGTAGGTTCTTTATTCTAAAGAATAGCCCAAGCTTAAGTCATCACACCAGAAGTGGGTAAATCCTGCCATTGCCCACACCCTTAAGGGCATATTGTGATTATACAACGTGCCCTTGTTTGTTTTCAAAAAAAAAAGGTGAAGAAAAATGTTTGTCTTATATTTTTAGTTATTTTCTTTTAATGTGCTGCTCCCAGAAAGACACAGTCCATGGCTGTTAGCGTTTCTGCACGAGGTTGCTGGAATGCGCTTCAGGTGACTTTGGGGTCGTGCATGGGAGAGCAAGAGGCAGTCAGTGTACAAGTCCCATGCCGCAGAATCAAGAACTGCCATTTTTGGGATATAGTTATTTCATTTTATTTCTACAGTAAGGTAGTGTGAAAGTGGCGGTGAGCTCCAGACTGGGGGTTCTTCAGGTCACTTCCTGAATTCATGTGAACTGGAGCCAGGATTGCAGGTGACAGAAAGAATGAGGTTCAGGAGGATGGCATGGTGTTCATAGAGTCCTAAGAAGCAGGTATTGTGCCAAGAAACTGATTTTAAATTTTTTATGTTGATTGCGCACATGTGCAAGAAACATATTGCGACAGCTTTCTCTACAAGTAGGTTGTGGAGCCTGACACTGTTGTGGCCAATGCCCCCACAGCCCTTTAAAGACTTGTCCAGTATCCCCAATGCCGTGCACGCTGCTGCTGACACCAGTTCAGCCAGCGTGCCACCAACTGTAAAAATCAGCTGCTGCAATCAGGGGCCACCTTGTCATTGGCGTAAACCCATTGCTGCAATGAGGGAGTGACCCGTCGTGGAGTTCGATATCTTGACACACTGATATTGTTTGTGAACATGCGGCGGTTTGCCGCCGTGTTCACAAACAATATTACCCTCCACTGTGTTTGTCCGGGGCCCCGGTCCCGTCGGCTCGTGCTTCAGTTCTGTCGTATGTTGCCGACGGAGAGCCCACCCCCATCGGCATTATGTAACCCCCCACTTATATTATTCGCCATCGCGCCCAATCCCTGTCAGCATAATGTCACCCCTTTTTGTTGTGTGCCAATGGGGTGTCCAATCCCCATCGGCTACAGCTTTTCCCCGGAAAAGAAAGACTCCAGTGGCATTCTAAGAGCCCATCTCAGCATGCCACATGCCCCTGAAAATAAAAAATGGTCCCGCTTATGTCTTTTTTTCTTTTTAACCTGTAAAAAGGAAACTGTCCCTCGGAGGTCTCCTGCCCCCCTCCCACAACCCGGGCCCATCCACTGCGCACCCTGCCTCCCACACCACCCTCACCCATACTTACCTCCAGAGCTCGTGTGGCTTGATCTTTGGTGGACTGGGGTGATCTGTACTCTTCAAAGCCAACCGCGAACTGAGGAATGCCGATTAGTTGTATAATGGAATACAGTACACTCTTGTTTATCTGACCACCTTTGGAGACATCAGAAATGGTCGGATAATCAGGAGGTTGGATAAATGAGAGTCACTTGTACTGGATTCACAGTGTGTGGGGACAATCCAACCATCCATTAGATAGGGAGTTCGGATGAACAGAGGTCAGATAATCGAGTGTACTGTAAATGGGATTTTCCAACTTTAATGCATATCTCAGTGATTTTTTGAAATTTTGGCACCAAATTTTCAGCGTGGGTTTTAGGACCCTCCTCATGAATTCTGGAACTTTCATGGCGTTAATTGTCCAAAAGGTGATTTTGCGGTCACCGCTTGGAATCACCTTTTGGGGCTGAGTAACAAAATGACAGTGCCAGTGTTCATGGTGAGCTCTCAAAACCTATGTTAAATTTGGTGGAAAAATCAAAAATGACTGTTTCTGGCGTCCGTTGCGCCAGTTACTATGCACGCTTGTAACTTCTCGAATTTGCAATATTTTCCGTCAGATTTTCAACATTGGCATTTTCACACCTCCTTGTGAACAGTACAGCTGTCATTGTTCACATCCTGGCCGAAATGTGGTTTCGCACTTCCGCGCAGTATAGCGGTCGCTGTGGGAAATTAGTGTTTGAGACAGATTAAGAAAATGACAGTGACACTGTTCATGAGTAGAGGTCTTAAAATGCCTATATTGAAAATTTGGTGACAATACTCCATAATTACTGTATTCACAGGCGTCGTTGCACAGTTTGTACTTCTAATCGTAACCGCAAATTTGTAATATTTTCACTCCAGATTTTCCACATTGCCATTTTCCCACACCTACTTATGAACAGTATAGTTGTCATTTTTCCCATCCTGGATAAAATGTGTTTCGCACTTCTGGCGAGAATAGAGCGGTTGCTGTGGGAAATCACTGTTTGGGACAGATTAAGAAAATGACAGTGACACTGTTCATGAGCAGAGGTCCTAAAATGTCTATGTTGAAAATTTGGTGATGATAGCCCATCAAATGACTGTTACAAGTGTGCATGCGCGACTTTCCATGTACCCTTGTAACTCCCGCAGATTTGTAAGATTGTCACTCCAGATTTTCAACACTGGCATTTTTCACACCTCCTTATGAGCAGTACAGCTGTCATTTTTCACATCCTGACCAAAATGTGTTTTCACAGTTCCAGCGAGAATAACGCGGGTCGCTGTGGGAAATCGGTGTTCAGGACAGATTAAGAAAATGACAGTGGCGCTGTTCATGAACAGAGGTCCTAAAATCCCTAGGTTGAAAATTTGGTGATGAAACTCCATAACATGACTGTGTTATAAGGTGCGTTGAACTGTTTCCACACACCTTGTAACTCATAAATTACAAAAGGACTTGTCCAGTACAGCCATACCTCAAAAATAAAAGTAAAGTTATTTGTATCTTTAAGGAGAGGACAAAAACCAATAAGCTGACACTAATATACAGAAAGGGATATTGGTTTCAAAATCCCACTCACCCTAAAATAATTATTCAAATATCATTGTTTTTCATTAAATATCATATTTATTTCATTTATACAAAAATGACTTCCAGTCCATAAAAGATTTCAATGTTTTGGGTAAACCTTCTTCAGGAAGGACCGGTTCTTTCTAAAAAATATATAAATATTACAAAATATGTAAATATGAATACCTTTTGTTAAGTATGTAGATCAGGTGTAAACACTCATAAGAAAAACATTTCACCTTATTTTTATATTTCTAGTAGATAATGATGTCTGGTAACATATATTGTGACCATTCATTTGATTGACTCCACCAGAGATCACTAAACAAAATAAAATAAAACAAAACAAAATCTTTATGTAAGTAACTTATGCATTTTTCATTTAAGATCTAAAAATATCCTCAATTTTTTAATTTTAAATCATATCTGATATCTAACCCTGTTTTATCTCTCTTTTTATGTTTTAAGAACTTATTATGTTGATAGAGTTCATGCTGCTGACGGTCTACAGCTGTATGATGCAATACTTTAAACCTAAAGAATATAACATAAACACCATCATAACTTATTTCAGTTACATTCAAAACATCTTTTCCAAACACAAGAATACAAATATTAGACCCATTACAAGCACATCACAAACATACTCATAAATATATTTAGTTGTTTTATACTTTTAAATTAAACTAAAGTAAACAGATTGCCAAAACAAAGCAGTGAAGAACCATCATTTTAACTCATTCTAACTGTTTAACCTGTTTCATGGCGTGCAAGCATCTGAAATCCTACATTATTTTAGCATTTAATTAGAATTATAAAAGGCGCTAACCTCTAGATTGTGTAGTCAACTCTTAACCAGAGCTAAAGAACTCTTTACATTAGTGGAAGCAATCTCACATGCCCTCAGTACCCACAAAGAATAATACTTTTAAACTTTTAGATATGAGTGTCTTTCTCATTTGAATGTTTTGCAAGATATTCAAATTTGTAAACATTGTTAAAATATATAGGTTATTATTGCCATCTCCAGAACATCGTTATGACACTGCATCGCTTTTAAATTCCTAAATAGTAGCATGCCTGATTAATTCATTCATACTGCTTTACAAAGCTTAAAACTGTATTAGCATTGCTTAAACTGAAACGCTTAACCTCTTTGTGTGCCTTTCTGACCACAACTAATTATCTCATTAGTGCTGCTTTGCAAGGTTTTAAACTGTTTAAACCTTGTTAAAAGTAAACGCTAACCTTAATATGTCTTTGTTTGCCATCTCCTGGCCATCATTGCAGCACTCACAGTGTTTTAGATCCTAAAAGTAACATAAATTAATTAGAGACTTTTTGTTGTAATCTTGCTGTTAAATGTTATCCCAGTCTTGTGCTTACTCACTCTAGATGTGTTCTCTTAGCCAGCTCAGGTGGAATGAAATGTGGGCCAATAAACCATCAGTTATAGCTGATTTTGTTGGTCCACCTCTAAATCTGGCAGCCAAATGCATTAGCATAATGCAAGCAGTAAATCTGCTTGCCTAAGTACTGAACCACTTCAAAGCGGCACCAATTACCATAAGTATTGGTGTTAGAAGTACTCATAAATGTTTATCATTACACTAACGTAATTGTAGTTATATAAAGACCTTTATCTTTACCTGAATGACTATCGATGGTGCACAAACATACTCAAATAATATAAATTCTTATTGGAAAGACCAAATTAATTGCAGATTGTAACCCCATATCCACAAGTGATATGTTATTGGTCCATTATAAAATCGGTTGCCATTCTATGATTTCATTAAGACCATAGCGTGGATCAGTTGTTTGAAATAAATTAATAAACCATGCTTCTTCGAGGAGTAATTTATTGTTAAAGTCACCCCCACACTATTCTTATTAACTTTTCTATACCAAAAAACGCAATGATGGGATTTGGTGTCCTCTCTCTATAAAATGACGTGCAATAGGTGATGTTAAATCCTTATTCCTAATATAACCTTTATGCTCACCAATCCGTTGTTTTAGTTTCCTTTTAGTTCCTTATGTATAGCAAGTCACAAGGGCATTTTATACCATAAATTACTCCTTCACTTTGACGATTAATTAATTGATTTATAGTATAATTTTCATTTTTACTACTGTTCCAAATCGTTTTAAGTCTATAGGTGTTATTACAGTGTATACATCTCCCACAACTATAATTGCCTTTTAGCTCTTGGGTCATAAACATGACTTGTTTTTGCCTCAGGTAATTTATGTTCAGAATGAACCAGTCTGTTAGAAAGAGATCTTACTTTTTGCTACAACTTGGACACCTTTACTGAAAGCTTTTCACATTGTTTCGTTGATTCTAAAAATTCCAATGTTTTTAACTATCTTGTTTATGTCATAATACACATCACTAAATTTTAAAGATAACACTATTTTCTCATCGACTAAATTTCTATTATTCATAGGTTTATGAAGTAAATCTGTTCTAGCTTTTCAGCTACTAAGTTCTTAGCTTTGTCCAAAACCTGTTTTTATATTCTCTTTTGTGACTCTATCAGTCATTTCTTCTACAAAAATTATCTATCCTCATTCAATGAACAGATTCATTTTAACCTTGACTATTGACCAATAGGAATAGATTCTACTAGCTTTTTGGGTGAAAACTATCAGCTCTTAAGACAGTGTTTCTGTCTGTTGGTTTTCTAAACATTTCTGTGCACAGATCATCATTCCTTTTAAAAATCACTAAATCTAGAAATGAAATGTCCTCCTACTATATTTTATTGTAAATTTAAGACATTCTGTACTGATATTAAGATAATTATGGGACTCTAAAGGTTCCTCTTCTGTTCCTTCCCAAATTACCAAAATATCATCCATAAAGTGTTTCCACAGAGTAAATTTTGTAAATAATGATTATTATTGTAAATATATTTACTCTCAAAGCTGCTCATGAAAATATTTGCATCATGGGACCATACTAGATCCCATCGCTGTTCCTTATGATCTGTGCATAAAATATTTTTCAAATCTAAAATAATTTTGTGTCAATCCTAAATTAGCTAGTTGCAACAAAAACTCATTAGGTGGTACAGTATCTCCCTTTTAATTCTAAGGTCTCTCTTAGTGCCTCACAACCTTCTGAATGAGGAATCGAGGTATATAGATCCTTAACATCTAAACTTACTAAAAAAGTGATTTATTAGTGAGGTCATAATGGGTATTGAATTCTCTAGAAGATTAATTAAGTGAGTTGAGTCTTTCAAATATGACTTAGTTGATTCAACTATCTCTTTATATGGAAATCCACATAAATTGAAATAGGTTCTAAGACTGATCCTGTACCAGCCATAATAGGTCTCCCGGAGGATGGACAGGGTCTTTATGAATTTTAGGAAGTGTATAAAATACTGGCACTAATGGAAAATCCTTCTTAAGTGCTTTATATTCCCAATCATTGATCCATTTGTTTTCTAATGCTCTTTTAAGTGTTTCTTCAATTAAGCTACTAATTTTAGTAGTTGGGTCTTCTGTCAATTTTAAATAATTCTCCTTCACTTTTAACATATTTTCACACACTTTGTTTTGTAATCTGAATAATTTTCAATTACTATTCCACCACCTTTATCCGCTTTTTAATAACAATATTAGTATCAGTCTCTAAACTTCTTAGTGCTCCAAATTCTTTTGAAGAAAGGCTATACTTAGTCCTTCTATCTAAATTCTTTTCATTTTTAATATTAATTCTACATCTTTACTTACCATACAAATGTATGATTCAATGATGTGAGGGATAGGTCCAAGTGGTAGAAATTGTGATTTTAATTTTAATTTGGCACCAGTTCCTTTTTCTTTTGTTGTCCTTCCTTTCTTTCTCACTCCAGGGTTATTATCAAAAAAAATTGTATTCTGAGTTTCCTAAAGAATCTATTCAGATCTAGTTTTATTTCAAAATCATTAATTTTCTTATGAGGACAAGTAAGATCTTTATTCAATACATTATTTTCCTCTTGTGTTAAATTTCTAGAAGAAAGGTTGAATATTCCTATTTCATTTGTGACCTCGTGACCACTTGTGTTGGTGGTTCTTTTGTTTTCTTTCATTTTCCTTCTTTTCTATACTGGAATAATTTTTTCTACTCCTGAACCTTTTCTTCTGGGTCTAAATTGATAATTGGTTCTTTCTGGGTGAATTGATATCCTCTGGATTGTTTTCCCCTTTAGCGTCTTCCCCTTCCACTGTATCCTCTGTTTCCTAAAAGCTCTCCCCTTCCTCCTATTTCCTTCAAAATCTGTATCACTGCTAGATGTATATATATATTACTATCAGAATCTGGGTTATATGTAACAGCCATTCTATTTTTTATTCCATTATTCTTAAACCAAGAGTGTACTTTCCCATCTCAATAGCCATTCAAATCTCTTTTAAATTTGGTAATTTTGATTGATCTAATTTCATTTTCAAAATCATCTATTTGTTTAACTTTATCTAAAAATATGGTAAATTCTTCTAAAGTAAATTGTCTTTTAACTTCTTCTTCTTCTAAAGCTATTATTTCTTTGTCAATTTTTCCAATTCTTTAGTTAAGCTTCAACCAGATCAACATAAAGTCTTTTGAACATCTATTTCTTGCCTCATCCCATTTTTCGATTAATTCCTCAGTAGTACAGCCAATATTTGGTTCAATCAAAATCCTAAGTCCTCTAGGGATCCTTTTTGTTTTAAGTATTCAGTCAAAGTTAAAGCATGCCAGTCCCATTTTAGTTGTTTTGTTTTAAATACTCATAATCATGTTGAACAGTTTTTGATGTTACTATACCTATAAATTGTCTTTTGGATTTAAACTTTTCTAAAATTGCATTTTCCTCTGTTTCTGAAATAATTTGAGGTAAAGATCTTTAATCTGTAATGGTCTCTATCTCCTCAAAACTACTCATTTTGAATGAATTGGAAAAAACAACAAAACAAGAAGAAGAAGAGTATTATAGAATATATTGGAAAAACACACCCTCCTGGTCTATCTATTAATACCCCTATAACTATTTTACTTTCAACATACATCCCTTAAGTTATTGATCCCAAACATTTTCCAATACTAAATGGATCAAATCCAAAGTCCAATAGATATAAGTCCAACGCAACAATTAGTAACCCAAAAGAACTTTAAATCTGTCAATTTCTTTTAGTCTTCAAACTGATGATAGCAGGCCTGATTCAAAACGTGGTCTCTCATCTATTTCAAAAAATCAGTCTTTTTCAGCAAGTCAAAGTTCCAATTCATAAGGAAACACCTTAGATCATTCCAACTGATTTTGCTGGTCTTGGCCCCTGGTCTTCAGCACTTCAGCTATGTGCTAAATATCTTCATTACAAAAGGACTTGTGCAGTAAAGCCATACCTCAAAAATAAAATTAAAGTTATTTGTATCTTTGAGGAGAGGACAAAAAACGATAAGCTGGCGCTAATATATAGAAAGGATATTAGTTTCAAAATGTCCCTCACCCTAAAATAATTATTCAAATATCACTGTTTTCATCAAATATAATTTTTATTGCATTTATACAAAAATGACTTCCAGTCCATAAAAGATTTCGACGTTTTGGGTAAACCCTTCTTCAGGAAGGACGGTTCTTTCTAAAAACATATATAAATATTACAAAATATGTAAATATTAATAACTTTTGTTAAGTATGTAGATCAGGTGTAAACACTCATAAGAAAAACATATAACCTTACTTTAATATTTCTAGTAGATAATGATGTCTGGTAACATATATTGTGACCATTCATTTGTTTGACTCCCACCAGAGATCACTAAACAAAATAAAATATAACAAAACAAAATCTTTATATAAGTAACTTAAACATTTTCATTTTAAGATATAAAAATATCATCAATTTTTAAATTTTAAATCATATCTGATATCTAACCTTATTTTTATCTCTCTTTTATGTTTTAAGAACTTATTATGTTGATAGAGTTCATGCTGCTGACGGTCTACAGCTGTATGATGCAATACTTTAAACCTAAAGAATATAACATAAACACCATCATAACTTATTTCAGTTATATTCAAAACATCTTTTCCAAACACAAGAATGCAAATATTAGACCCATTACAAGCACATCACAAACATACTCATAAATATATTTAGTTGTTTCATACTTTTAAACTAAGCTAAAAGTAAACAGATTGCCAAAACAAAATGGTGAAGAACCATCATTTTAGCTCATTCTGTTTAACCTGTTTCATGCGTGGCAAGTGTCTGAAATCCTACATTATTTTAGTATTTAATTAGAATTATAAAAGGCAGCTAACCTCTAGATTGTGTAGCCAACTCTTAACCAGAGCTAAAGTACTCATTACATTAGTGGAAGCAATCTCACATGCCCCTCAGTACCTAAACAAAAGAATAATACGTTTTAAACTTTTAGATATGAGTGTCTTTCTCATTTAAACATTTTGCAAGATATTCAAATATGTAAACATTGTTAAAATATATAGGTTATTATTGCCATCTCAAGAACATCGTTATGACACTCACAGCATTTTAAATTCCTAAATAGTAGCATGCTTGATTAATTCATTCATACTGCTTTACAAAGCTTAAAAACTGTATTAGCATTGCTTAAACTGAAACGCTAACCTCTTTAAGTACCAGACTAAATGAAATCATAGAATGGCAACGATTTTATAATGGACCAATAACATATCACTTGTGGATATGGGGTTACAATCTGCAATTAATTTGGTCTTTCCAATAAGAATTTATATTATTTGAGTATGTTTGTGACCATCGATAGTCATTCAGATAAAGATAAAGGTCTTTATATAACTACAATTACGTTAGTGTAATGATAAACATTTATGAGTACCTCTAACACCAATACTTATGGTAATTGGTGTCGCTTTGAAGTGGGTCTAGTACTTAGGCAAGCAGATTTACTGCTTGCATTACACTAATGCATTTGGCTGCCAGATTTAGAGGTGGAGCAACAAAATCAGTTATAACTGATGGTTTATTGACACGTTTACTTCCACCTGAGCTGGCTAAGAGAACACATCTAGAGTGAGTAAGCACAAGACTGGGATAACATTTAACAGCAAGATTACAATAAAAAGTCTCTAATTAGTTTATGTTACTTCTTAGGATCTTAAAACGCTGTGAGTGCTGCAATGATGGTCAGGAGATGGCAAACAAAGACATATTAAGGTTAGCGTTTACTTTTAACAAGGTTTAAACAGTTTAAAACCTTGCAAAGCAGCTAAATGAGATAATTAGTTGTGGTCGAAAGGGGCACACAAAGAGGTTAGCATTTCAGTTTAAGCAATGATAATACAGTTTTAAGCTTTGTAAAGCAGTATGAATGAGTTAATCAGGCATGCTACTATTTAGGAATTTAAAATGCTGCGAGTGTCATAACGATGTTCTGGAGATGGCAATAATAACCTATATATTTTTAACAATGTTTACATATTTGAATGTCTTGCAAAACATTTAAATGAGAAAGACACTTATATCTAAAAGTTTAAACATTATGATTCTTTTGTTTAGGTACTGAGGGGCATTTGAGATTGCTTCCACTAATGTAATTAGTACTTTAGCTCTGGTTAAGAGTTGGCTACACAATCTAGAGGTTAGCCTTTTATAATTCTAATTAAATGCTAAAATAATGTAGGATTTCAGATGCTTCACGCCATGAAACAGGTTAAATAGTTAGAATGAGTTAAAATGATGGTTCTTCACTCGTTTTGTTTTGGCAATCTGTTTACTTTAGCTTAGTTTAAAAGTATGAAACAACTAAATATATTTATAGTATGTTTGTGATGTGCTTGTAATGGGTCTAATATTTGTATTCTTGTGTTTGGAAAAGATGTTTTGAATATAACTGAAATAAGTTATGATGGTGTTTATGTTATATTCTTTAGGTTTAAAGTATTGCATCATACAGCTGTAGACCATCAGCAGCATGAACTCTATCAACATAATAAGTTTTAAAAACATAAAAGAGATAAAAACAGGTTAGATATCAGATATGATTTAAAATTTAAAAATTGAGGATATTTTAGATCTTAAAATGAAAAATGCTAAAGTTACTTATATAAAGATTTTGTTTTGTTTTATTTTATTTTGTTTAGTGATCTCTGGTGGGAGTCAAACAAATGAATGGTCACAATATATGTTACCAGACATCATTATCTACTAGAAATATAAAAGTAAGGTTAAATGTTTTTTTCTTGTAGTGTTTACACCTGATCTACATACTTAACAAAAGTTATTATTTATATATTTTGTAATATTTATGCATGTTTTTAGAAAGAACCGGTCCTTCCTGAAGAAGGGTTTACCGAAGCGTTGGAATCTTTTATGAACTGGAAGTCATTTTGTATAAATGAAATAAATATGATATTTAATGAAAACAGTGATATCTGAATAATTATTTTAGGGTGAGTGGGGCATTTTGAAACCAATATCCCTTTCATAACCCATAAATTTGTAATATTTCACACCACATTTTCCACAGTGCCATTTTTCACACCTCCTTATGAAGAGTACAGCTGTCAATTTTCACATTCTGACTAAAATATGTTTTGCACTCCTGCCAGACAATAGCACAGTAGCTGTGGGAAATCAGTGTTTGGGACAGATTGAGATTGAGTGAGTGAGTGAGAGGGGGTGACTGAGCTCAACTGAGCTCTGTCGGGACTGCTGCGGATTTGTTTGTGGGCAAAAAGGACCCAGCGAGAGCTCAGTACAAAAGAGCAGCCTGCAGCACTGGGAGAAACAGAGCAGAGAGTGAATGAGAGAGGGGGTGGGCGAACTCACGGGCGCCTGTCAGGACTACTCGATTTCTTTTTGATGGAAAAATGCATCAATGCAGGCAGGGCCCAGTGCTAAAAGGCCAGCCTGCAGCGGTGGAAGAAACAGTACGAGCGAGTGAGATGGGGAGGGAGTGAGTGAGCTCAACAGAGCTCTATCATGGCTGTGGATTTTTGTGGGCAGAAAAAGGCACCAGTGCAGGCAGAAGCCCAGTACAGAAGGACAGCTTGCAGCGCCAGGAAAAACAGAATGAGCGCATGAGAGAGGAGACTGAGCAACCTCAGCAGAGCTCTATCAGGACAGCTGCAGATTTACTTTGTGGACAGACAAAGGTGCAATGCAGCCAGGAGCCCTGTACAAAGGCGCAGCCTGCAGTGCCAAGAGAAACAGAATGAGCCGAGTGACAGAGCGGTGGTGAGTGAGCTCAATGGAGCTCTATTGTGACTGCTGTGGATTTCTTTGTGGGCAGAAAAAAGGTGGCAATGCAGGCGGGAGCTCAGTACAAAGGCCAGCTTACAGCGCCCGGCAGAAATGGAATGAGTGAGTGAGAGAGGTGAGTGGCCGAGCTCCATGGAGCTGTGTCAGGACTGCTTCAGATTTTTTGTGGCCAGAAAAAAGCCACCAATGCAGGCAGGAGCCCAGTACAAAGGGCAGCCTGCAATGGCAGGAGACACAGAACAGGGCGAGTGAGGGAGGGAGTGAGTGAGCTCAATGGAGCTCTGTTGGGACTGCTGCATATTTGTTTGAGGCAGAAAAGGGCAGCAATGCATGCAGGGGCCCAGTACAAACAGCCAGCCTGCAGCACTGGAAGAAATGGAGCAGTGGGTGAGAGAGAGAGTGAGCAGGCTCAACAGACCTGTGTTGGGACTGCTGCAGATTTCTTTGTGGGCAGAAAAAAGTCATCAACAGAGGCAGGAGCCCAGTACAAAGGGCAGCCTACAGCGCCAGGAGAAACAGAATGAGGCGAGTGAGAGGGGGGTGAGCCACCTCAGCAGAGCTCTGTCGAGACAGCTGTGGATTTCTTAGTGGGCAGAAACAGCTGCCAATGCAGGCAGGAGCCCAGCACAAAAGAGCAGCCTGCAGCACCGGGAGAAACAGACTGAGCGAGTGACAGAGGGCAGTGGCGAGCTCAACAGACCAACTAATCAACATTCGGCATTGACAAATGCTTGTTTTTAAAGTTGCTGTCCACTTATTAGCAGTTTTTCATCATCGTTTATGAGGGGTTGGTTTTGTATTTTTTTGGGAAATAGTTTATTGAAAAAGGAGTTCTGATTTTATGTTACAGTGACATTTCAATTCAAGCATGTAACACAATATCACATTTTCATTCATTTAGAAAACAACAAGAGGAAGGAATAATCAGAACAGAAGAAAGGAAAGAGAAAAGCGGAGGAATGAAGGGAAGAAGCAGATAGCAAAAGCTGAGAGGGAAAAAGGACTGAAATTATAAGATCAAACATTAGCTATACTGGCTTCTGAGTACATTACTGACATCCTAAGAGATCAAAAAGTTGCTTCACAATTTTTATAAATAAACCATTAATCAAAGAATAATGTATGAGTCTCATTCGTTTGGTGCTCAAAACTTTTCTGCTATACATACTGAAATCACCATTCAGGCATACTTGGTTAACAGTGTCAGAATGTCAATTTTTCTCTCTTTGCCATTAAATGTAGGAAAGGCAACCATCTACCTTTGAATTTATCCAGTCCCAGCCTGACACCCTTGCAGTCAGGTATTCTGACTATCACAATTTCAGCAGATATTATACTATATAATAATGTCAGGTTTGGTTGGCATTAGCCAGTTCATGGTAATGGTTTTGAGAGCTGCCTACTATTATCACAAACAGATACTTCTATGCCTTCTTTTAAGGGGGTGAGGGAAGGCTGAGAAGCCAATGTTGTGAGGCTTCAGGTAGGGGGACTTCAGATAGATCCGAGGTTACCTTCTGAATCTCCTCCCAGTATCCATCCACCACAGGACAGCACCAGAAAATATGTGAATAGGAGCCTCTTGCTTGACAGTGGCACCAACACCGGTCTGAGGGGTACTTCCATAATGTTTTGTAACTACTGTGGGTCTAAAAAATCTCACTCTGACTTTCCATTGAAATTCCTCCAAAGAGGAAGCTGTTGTGGAATGAACCCTTCCCATATTTTCTCCCACCCTCTCATAGTGTCATCCCAGTTCGTACCCCAGGCTGTTTTGATGTCAGCCAATGGATCCAGGGTAGTGGTATGAATAGCCAACATCAACGGGACACTGTTTTTGTTTCCTCCCTCCCAGTTGTCAAAATCATTAGAGAGTCCCTGAGAGGGTTGGCTTGTATGTTATCCTCGTCCCAAAAGTAGCCACTGTGGAGCTCAAATAATGCCTAATTTGGAGGTACGTGAAAAAATCTTGCTGTCTCAGGTCAAATTCTGATTTCAGCTGCTGGAATGATTTAAGAGTCTGACCTGTGAAAAACTGTCCCAAAGTTTGTAGGCCCTGTCATCCCATTGATGGAATGTCAGGTCCCACACAAGTGGAGTGAAGTCCCACAACTCAAAATACAGGTGTGGGGAGTGAGGAGGGAGGCAAGTTGAGTTCTTATTTGCCTCTTGCCATGCCTGGATGGAAGTCTGGGTCCAAGGGTTAGAAACATGTGATTTTTTCAACTGGGGATCCAAATACAGAATTTCAGATACCTGTTTTAAAGGCCAAGTTGACAATTCAATTTCCACCCATTTGGGAGATTGTTGCGATAGGGTACTCATGGCCTGTAGCTGTTTAGCCCAATAGTATATGTGCATATCTAGGAGTCCCAGACCCCTTTATTTCTGGGAGACTGCATTATTTTCCATTTGACTCTTGGTTTCTACCTCCCCAGATAAACTTGGAGAGGTTGTGGACAAGTCTCTCCAAAATGTTATAGAGGTTGTATGGGAGAGCTCAGAATATAAAAAGCGAGGAGAATATTCATTCTGATAGTTCTACCTTGCCAGAAAGGAGTGGAAATTCTTTCCACGGTTACAGTCTTCCTAATTTTTCTGTAATAACCTCAAGTAGTTTTTAAGAAATGTTGTTTCAAGTCTCTAGAATCCACACCCCAGGTATCAAGCCAAGGCGCACCATCTGGAGGGCTCCAGGCTGGGAGGTCCCTACCCTTTCCACTCCCACCAGATACAGCTCAGATTTGTCTGCTTCACTTTATAACCCAAAAAGGCCAAATTCTTGTAAAGTGTTTTAATATGGGGGTATAGTACCCTTGAGGTCAACACCCCAACAGCGAAACACAAAAGACCATTAAGTGACAATCGCAGTAATGGTCGCTTTTCCATGTTCGCTTTCCCCAATGTTCCGCCCTTCCGGACCAACTCCAACCTGAGTTGGAACCTAAAGTCCGGGGGTACAGGGCAGAGCCCCCACATGGGGGGTGGGGTGCAGTCCTCCAGAAAACACTTTTGAACGGGCGGCACAATACCCGCGCCGGTATTGTGCTGTTACTTGGGGAGGTCAGCATTTTCACTGTCAAACTCCCTTCTTGCTTCCATTTGGATTGGGTCAGAAATGTATAACAACGTATCATCTGCATATAGGAAATCTTTGTCTCAACATCCCTAATCTTTATGCCCTGGAAAGTGTCTGAGTGCCTGATAAATGCCACCAGTGGTTCTAAGCTTAAAGCGAAAAGAAGAGGGGAGAGGGGCAGCCCTGCCTGGTTCCTCTGTGAAGTGAGAATGCTGGTGAGATCACTCCATGTTACCCTGACCCTTGCTATCTGATCTGAGTATATTTCCCAATCCAAGACCTCAACTTGTCTCCAAGCTGAATCTCCCAGGACCTCATCCAGGTATTGCCAATCTACCCGATCAAATGTTTTTTCAGCATCCAGGAAAGAATGGTCTTAAGATCACCCTCTGGGGATCCGGCTTCAGAGAGAACATTCAGCAGCAATGAACATTATAATGCAAGTTTCTCCCTGGTATAAATCCGGTTTGATTGGGATGAACCAAATCAGTTATCACTTCCTGAAGGCAGTTACTCAGTACTTTAGTAAATATTTTTGCATCTTGATTAAGTAGTGCAATTGGTCTGTAACTACTACATTGGGCAAGGTCTTTCCTGGTTGGGAATTACAGTGATTAATGCCTCCTTCCAGGTATTAGGGAGGGCTTGTGGTTCTTGGGCTGAGTTACAGATCTTTGTCAACAATGGGGCAAGATCTTTCCCAAAGCATTAAAAAACTGCTGTGTAACCATCAGGACCTGGTGCTTTCCTGTGGGCAGAGACTTAATCACTGCTAATACCTCCTGATCTGTGAATGGGGTTTCAAGGATGCTTTCTGTGAGTTAGAAAGGGTGGGAGAACCACTTTATCTAAAAATTTTTGATTCACTCTTGATGCTGTGGGTCCCTGTCCATTTTGTACAACTTTTCATAAAACCCTTTAAATTCCTCTGCAATCTCTTCAGGAGAAAATCTGTCTTGGCGTGTGTGGTGGCAAGGTGATCTTCTCAACATATCTATCTGCTCGTTTTCTTCCATCTTTGTGCCAGTGAGTTTACCTGCCCTCTCTCCCCTCTCGCAATACTTCTGTCCCATATATCTAAGATGGTTTCCACCTGTCTTTGTAGTAGGAATCATACTTATCGGGCTTGAGTGAGTTTGGTCAGTACTGAGGGTGCACCAGTTAAACATGTTCTTCTTCAGGACAGCGATCTGGTCCAAGGAACTCTGGAGATCTGACCGATACTGCTTATATTTATCTGAGCATAAGAAATTGTGTGGCCTCTTACTACCACCTTCAAAGCATCCCAAATAAATTTGGGGCAGATTCGGATTCTAAATTCTCATTTTAAATAGTGTTAGATAAGTTGTTTAACTTCAGGTCCTTGTATTGGCTGTCATTCCAGTAAACCAGTATCAATCTCCAGAGCCCTTTGATTTCGACTCGCCCAATGTAACTTTGCTTTTACTATAGCATGATCAGATAAAGTGATTGGGAGGATGTGTACCTCTCTAAAGCTGTACAGAAAATCTCTTTGTGTATAGTATCTATCTAACCGAGAATGCGTGTTAGAAGCTGGGGAGAAAAAGTAGTTTCTAGTAACAGGATTATGACATCTCCATGGGTCGACCACCAGATTCAGTGCAAAGATTTCTCAATAGGCGAGAGCAGGCTTTAGACCCACAGAGTTGGGGGAACTTCTGTCTTCACCACATCTTCAACATAGTTCCAGTCTCCCATACATATAATTTACCCCAGAGAGAGGCCAGCCAGGTTGGTAAACAATGCTCTGAAAATTCCCTGAGGGTGGAGTGGAGACATACACTCCAACTAAGTGTATTAACCGTCCCTGAATGACCCTAGAGAGACTCAGCCAATGGCCTGAGCCTGCTCTTTGTCCCTTTGAATCTGGAATGGTAGACCCTTTCTCAAAAGAAAAACCACCCTGCCCTCTTCGCAGCAGGATGTTCGTCTGAGTAAACATTGCCAATCCAGGACCTGCAGAGCTTTAAATGTTCTTGTAGTGAAATCTTGGTTTGTTGGAGGCAAGCAATATCACAATTTTTTGTTTCAGTTCTGTCAATATTTTGGAGCATTTAGCCATGTTGTTGATTCCCTTAACATTCAGGGAACAAAGTGTCAGTGAAGCCATTACATATTATATGTTAAAAGGAACAAAGTTCTAATCAAACAATGTTCTCTTTTCTCTGACTAATACTATTGTTGAACCCAGTCAAGTATTGTTCCTCTAAAGTTAGGAAGAAAAGAAAGGAAGCAGGCATAAAGAAAGTAAGAAAAAAAAGTGAAGAAGGAGAATTGGTTTGCACACTGTGGTAGACCAACCACCAAAACAGTAACTGGAAAGCTCCCCTGCCCAGCAACAAACAACTATGGGAAGGGGCAACAATCTTGTTGGCAGGATCAAAATAATCCACCAAGTACATCTCGAGAGGTGAAATTCCCCAGAGAGAGAAGAAGGGACTGATGCCCTTGAGGGTTGTGGCACACCATTTGGGTGCGAGGCTTAGGGCCGGTGTTACCAGGTCCCCCAAGGCCTGTGCCCTCCTAAGTAATAAAAGAGTACCGGTGAGGCAGGGATCGCCTTGCATCTCCAGCCCTTATGCCTATGTCCTTAGTGCTCTGGTATCTGGATTAGTATAAATTTAGCCCACCCCGCCTCCAACAATGTGCAGATATTCAAGTGTTTATGCCTGCTTATGTCATTAAAAAGTGAGAGAGTGTTAATAATGAAATTCTCCTGAGGACTTAATTTTGTGGTCAGATGGTGGGGTCTCTTCATGGAATGGGGAATGGGAACGAAAGTTATTTATAATAGCACCAATTTCCATATCGCCACTGTTTAGTATAGTCATATGGTAACAACCCAGATGATTAAGCAAGTGGTGTAAAAATAGGCCAGCACAGTCCCAGAGTGGAAGTCTGAAAATTCTGGAACAAATGGGGTTATGTGAGTGGTGATGCTCATTGTGCAGGGAAACATTTCGACAGCCAAATTCCCATGGAGTTTCATCAAAATAAACCCTGCATGATCCGATGTGCATGAAGAAGAAGTTCCTGGCTTGGAAAATCCGGTTTCCAGCACGTCGTACACATCCACAGAGGCCCAGTTCGAACACCAAAGGGAAGCTCCCATTCAAACAGCCTAAGATGACAGAAATTGCAAGCAATCCGCCTCTACAGGCCAGAACATCTCAGAGTAACTAAAGTATTCAGTACTCCTTAGACCATCTCTCAAAATCACACTGCTCAGAGTAAATTGAAAAAAAGAGAAAAACACCCCAGTCCTACTATCTTTACTCTGCATTGTATTCCTGCGCTGCTAGTTGCCACCAAAGACCTAAGGCAGTCTGAAGGTATTTAAATTTAGGTAGAACTGACCTTTTGGAGCTATTTCGAGAGGTCAGCATGTAATGGGAGTAGCACCTCCATTCTACAGTTCAGATTCTGTGGTTTCTTGGTGCCTGGAGTCAAGGACCATAATATTTGTTCAATCTCACTCTCCATATATCCTCTTTCAAATCTGGCAGGGAATTTCTTCAGCTTTTAGCACATCTGCCGCAGCGAGCAGCGAATCAAATATTTTGGGCCCATCAGGAGCCTCGACCCATAGTCTGGCTGGATATCGCAGATATGCACTCCTGCCTTTCTCCCATAATGGCTTCACCACCCACAGGACTTTCTTTCTCCAGCAGCCATGGAGGCGGAAATCTTAGACAACGATCACCTTGGTGCCGTCAAAATTTAAATCTTTCTTAGTCCACGCCAAATGTAGTATTTTTTCCTTTATAGGAACTTGAGAAATTTAATAAGAATAGTGTGTGGGTGCCCCTGGTTTGGGTTTGGGATCCAAAGTACGATATGCTCATTCTGTTTCCAAGAGTGTATCTTCATCCAGGTGTAACTCAGTTTTAAGCTAAGACTCCATATAAGCTGGCATGTCATCTTGTTCTACCCCTCTGGGATGCCTACCACCCAGATAGATATTATTTAGTCAGGAGCATGCTTCAGCATCTTCCGCTTTAACCGTGAGGGCCCTCTCCTTTTGTGAAGGTAGGCAAGAAAGCGACCATAGGCCATACTTTCATTTTTGCATAGTGTCCACATGTTTTCTATGGTGGTGGTTCTCGATTCCTGCTTTCAAAAATCTTTTGTATGTCCGTCCACCTTGCCATCTATGCACTGCAATAATTTCAATATTTTCCTTGTTTGAGCCAAGTCCCTATGGAGCCTGAGTCCGAACAAGAATCGTCATCTCTTGTACCGAGAGCACTGAGGAGGCGAGAGGTGGGGGCTTAGAGCCAGAGGCAGTTCTTCCTCTTTCATTCTGAATAGCCATTCTGGAGCTCACGGACTTCTCTTTTGGTCCACCCATCACTGAAGATGAAATGATGGTATAGCCACCAAATTTGCTGAATAGTGAACAATCGATTGTGCGCTGAAGGGCTGAGAGCTGAAGGCTGAGCCATCATTCTGGATTGCTACATCACGGACGTTGGTTTTGTATTTGTAGAAGGACAGGTTTGGCCATGGTCTGTGCCCTGTTTTGTGTTGTGCTTTAGCGGGGAAATTAAATGGCGACTTTTTGTTTTGGTCTTTGGGGGTCTGATGAATTTTGGGGCACATTTGGTTTGCTGGAACTTTTCCTGTAGGGTGGGGCCACGATTTACAATGTATAAATCATGCCAGACAACCAATCAAAGCTAGGATTTTCCTTGCCATTGTATCATTTTTTCCCTTTCAAACTTGCATGGTTTGTGTAACTGAATAAGCAGAAGGGCTTTGTATTAGGGTATTTTGTGTTCTGTTTTTGTTTACTGTTCTGTAATTCTTAGTAGCGAAGAAAGTGAAATTAGATAGATCATTTTCCAGCATCTTGTTGCTGGGCCAGGACAGTTACAACCTGTGAAGCGGGTGTGTGTGTTTGGAGGAGGGGCCAAAGCAGGCTTGCAGGAGGAGGAGAAGAGCTTAAAAGGGTATCTTGGCTGTGGTTTCAGTTAAGAAGAGCTGAAAAGAACTACACAGTAGAGGTTATTTAATTTTTTTTTATTCCAAACTTGCAGGGATTGTGTAAGTGAATCTATGATTGAATTTTTTTTTTTTTGCAAGGTATATTTTCTGTTAAATTGTTGTGCAGGTTGTCTTGCTGAAAGGAAGGAAAGCATTCACCAGGGTGGTGGATCAGAGCTGTAGTTGATTGTTTCTGGAGGGCACGGGCTTGGTCCCACCCACATTAAGTGCATCATTTCCTTTATACCAGGGTTCTGACATCACTTCCCAAAAGGGCAATGGACATACACCTGTCATATCCTTAACAGCCCAGCACACCATGTAGGGGTAAATGCATGCACATGCTAGCACACACTAATAAAAATAAAAATTAAACAGGAAGGAAGAGAGACACTGGCTGTGGGGCAGCAGTCTTCCAGGAGACATTATGAAGGCTGCGATGCTACCTATTCACAGGCACATCTCTGGTCTTAGGGAGGAGGCGTCTGTCTCCAAGCTGACCGGTGAGGATTAGGAAACCACCTCCCCACCCAGGGACCACCAGGGCCACTGCCACTGCCTCAGAGGTTGTTAAGAAAGAGGAGCAGTTGGACCATGGTGGGCTCAAAGAGTGAGGTGGTGGAACAGAGGTGCATCCTGAGTTGTACCTCTCCAAGTCATATGTCATCCTGGTGAAGCATGGTTCCTCTATGGACGTACTTGCAGTGGAGACCAAGGAGGATGCTGGGGACCTCCACAAGGAGACCCACAGGAGGGTGGCATGAGACCCCACAGGGGAAGGAAACAACTCCTGGTGGGGGTCTCAATCATTAGGGAGGTAGATCTGGGAGAGGGTGGGGAGAGGGAGGGAGGTAAGGAGCCTGCTCAGTGCCATGGCTTGGCAGGACAGGAAAGGAATCCTCAGGATCAATGGCACAGCTGCATGAGAGAGGAGCTGGACATCATTGTCCACCTAGGAACAAATGACCTGGCTGGGAATGGGATCAGAGCAGTGCAGGAGGAGTTTGTGGAATTGGGAGGCCCTTAGACATGTAGCGTGCACTGTAACCTTCTCAGAGGTGCTTCCTGTCTATGGCATGGGTGAGGCTAGGGTACTCTGCAACATGAGATTCAATGAATGACTAAAAACTGGTGCGGAGCTCAGGGTTTTGCTTCATTGGGGCTGGGGTCCACCTGGAGGATACAGGCCTATGCTGGCATGATGATCTGCATCTGTCCAGGAGGAACCAGGATTCTAGGTGACAGGTTTAAATGCTTCATTGGCAAGCATTTAAACTAGCAAGAGGCACTGAAAAGGAGTAGCGAAATACCAGAGGCCCCAATAAAACAGGGTAGTTAGCGATGTAAACACCAAGGTAGAGAAGTTAAAGAGAGCAGGACAGGGTAAATGGAGAAAAAGGCAAAGGCAGTAAGGACAGAGATAGGGCTAAAGGGGTAAGGCCATCAAAAATGGAGGGCGAGAGTACCAATGCCTGTAGTCTGGGTAACAAGCCCCTGAACTAGTGGCCTTGATGGAAAAGGACACCTGGATATTGTGTCAGTCACAGAAACATGGTACAAAGAGACCATGACTGGGATGTCAGCATACCAGGGTACACAACCTACAGGAGGTACAGGGAGGGTAAAAGAAGTGGAGGAGGAGATGCTCCTACATAAAGGAAGTGATCTAAGCAACAGAACTAAAGGGTAAACAGGGAGGAGAGGAGGCACTGTGGGTCACCCTGGAGACAGAAATGGTACCACAGTCCACACAGGGGTTGTATACAGACCCCTGTTTCAGAGGGAGAAATGGACGAGGAAATGATAGAAAGCATCTTTAGAATGGCAGAAAAAGGAGATATTGTTGATGGGGACCTGAATATGCCAGATGTTAACTTGACATCTTTGCTGCAGCCACATCTAAGAGCAGGGTCCTTCTCCGATGCCCTACAGGGGCATGCCTCAGACAGCTAGTGTTAGAACCCACTCAGGAGGGAGCAATTGTAGACTTGTTACTCTTAAATGGGGACAGAGATAAGATCTCAGATTTAGAAGTGGGTAGCCATCTGGGAACAAGCCCCACCAAACAGTGTGGTTCACGATAAACACAGCCATAGAGTCAAGCCATACAAAAGCAAGGGTACTGGACTTTAGGATGGCTGACTTTGGTAGAATGAGAGAATGCCTCAGAAAAGCACTAGCACATTGGCAAGAAGGAGGGTGGAGGAACAATGGGGAAAAATCAAAACACGCCATCACAGAGGCAACAAGCCTTTGTATGAAGCAAATAAGCAAAACAAAATAAAGGAAAAAACACTATGGTTCTCAAACAAGGTGGTGGGGAAGGTTAAGGAGAAAAAGACAGCATTCAGGAAGTATGAAGAAACACAGAAGGAGTAGGACAGAGAACTGTACCAATTAAAGCAAAAGAAAGTGGGGAAAGCAGTCAGAATAGCAAAGGCCCAAACTGAGGAAAGGATAGCCAACTCAGTTAAGAAGGGGATAAAACTTTTATAGATGCATAAGGAGTGAAGAAAGACCAAGGGAAGGATAGTGAGGCTTAATAAGGGGGCAGTGGGTGACAGTGAAAAACAGGGATACTGAGCGAATACTTCTACTCAATATTCCCAAAGAAGAGGAGGAAGGTACCTAAACCAAACAATAGAAGCACTATGGATAGAGGGGTTGATACCAGTCCATTCACAGAAGAAAGAGTCCTGAAAGAACTCCAAAACCAAAGGTGGACAAAGCAATGGGCCTGACAGGATTCACCCCATAATTCTAAAAGATCTAAGGGAGAACTAGTTACACCACTGACTACCCTCTTTAACAAATCGTGGGAAGATGGTGTGGTACCTGAGGAGTGGAGGAGGGCAGATGTTATTCCCTTCACAAATGTGGAAGCAACACAGAGGCAGGAAACTGCAGACCTGTTAGTTTGACCTCAGTGGTAGGGAAAATGATGGAATCACTTCTGAAAGAAAGAATTGTTGAGTACCTAGAGACCATGGGGCACAAGACCCAAGGCAGCATGGATTCACAGTGGGAAGATCATGTCAGATGAATCTAATAGATTTCTTTAACTGGGTGACCAAAGTAGTAGACCAGGGAGGGGCTGTGGACATGGCTTACCTAGACTTTAGCAAAAGCATTTCACACAGTCCTACACAAGATTACTAAACAAGTTAGCCAGCCTGGGAGTGGGTTCCAGGGTGGTAGCCTAAGTAAAAAAAATTGGTTGGACAACAGGAGGCAAAGGGTAATAGTAAATGGAGTCCACTCCAAAGAAAGGGGGTTACTAGTGGGGTACTGCAGGGTTCAGTGCCAGGACTGGTCCTCTTAAGGTCTTTATAAGTGACATTGCACAGGGATTGAAGGAAATGAATGCCTCTTTGCAGACAACACAAAGATCTGCAACAAGATTGATACACAAGGGGTCTGGAAAGGATGAGAAGGGACTTGGCAAGATTGGAGGAATGGTCAAAAGTATGGCAGCTTAGATTCAATGCAAAGAAGTGCAAAGTAATGGTCCTGGGGAAGAAAACAGGGAAGAGTACACAATGTGGGGTACTAACAACATGAAAATGGAAGGGACCTGGGGGTAGAAATATCAGATGACCTAAAGGTAAGCAAGTAATGTGAGAAGGCAGTAAGGAGGGCTGAGGGGATGCTGGGATGCATAGGGAGAGGCATCACCAGTAGAAAACAGGAAGTTGTTATCCTCTGTACAGACAGTTGGTGAGACCCCATCTGGAGTACTGGGTGAAATTCTGGAGACCCCATCTCTGCAAGGACATGGACGGGATGGAGGCAGTCCAGAGGAGGGCAACTAAAATGGTACAGGGTCTGCACCAGAAGCCATACAAAGAGAGATTAAAGAGCTTAACATGTATACCCTCGAGGAAAGGAGGGAAGGGGGACATGATAGAAACTTCAAGTACCTCAAGGAATCAACAAAGTCCAAGAGGGTAGCATTTTTCAGAAAAAAAGATGTGCAAGAACAAGGGGCACAATTTGAAGACAGCGGGAGGATGGCTCAGGGGCAAAGTGAGGAAGTATTTTTTCATGGAGAGGGTTGTGGATGCATGGAACAGCCTTCCCAAGGAGGTTGTGGGGTCAAAAACAGTGGGAATTCAAGAATGTATGGGACAGACATAAGGCAATTCTAGTTGGGAGTAGGAGGAAGTAAGCTGTTGGTTAACTAGGATCTGCAGCTTGTCTAATTGGTAGGGAAATTAGCAGACTGGGTGGGCCAAGTGGTCCTTATCTGTCATCAAAGTCTATGTTTCTAAGTAGGCTGGAAAAAACTGAACAGAAAAAAATATTTAAGTATTTTACCATTTGTAAGGGGTCCGTTTTGTCACACTGATGGAGCCAGTTGAAGAATTTGTTTTTCATAGGGAGGTAATGTGGCTGAAATACAGCTTGCTGTTTGGTTTGTTTACATTTATTTCTAATTTCAGCTCTGTTTCTTTTTGATTTTTCTTATTTTATTTTTGTAATATTTTTTGTGTGCATCCCAGGATTCTGAGTTCTTATTTTTGTCATACTGTCAGGCAGATGAAACAAGAGCTATTTTTTAGTATTAAGCAACAAAATAGGTCTTAACATCTTCATAGATGTATTTTGTTTTGTTTTTTAAACCATTCAATATGTCTTATTTTATTTTTACAGGTGACCCTTGCCTTTATGTTAGAGATGACATCCCATCTTTTCAGATTCCTTGATATCACAACTGAAAGTATATAGGTGAATATTCAATTCAAAGGGCAGCCTCAGATCTTAGTGGGCACCTTTATAGGCCCTTCAGTTGATTATGAATATTCAGCAACACTAATAAATGATATCTCAACTCTGGTTAATAAAGATAATGTCATAATTTTAGGGGATTTTAATATCCCACAATTAATTGGATAATCTCACTAGTAATGCACATATGAAAAGATTTCATATCCTTACTAGTGGAAATAGGTCTGGAACAAATCATTACAGAACCCACAAGAAGAGATATCTTGGATTTAGTGATCACCAATATAGCAAATATGTTTAATATTAACATACAGGACCCATTGGGTGGCAACGATCATTATGCCATTTCATTTTCCTAATATATGACTATCAGTTACTCCCAAGCATTCCCTGTTAAAAAATTATGATCAAGCAAACTTTGACCTGATTAATGAGTATTTAAATAATATCCCATGGGAAGAACTATTAACATCTCTTCCCCTTGAGAAACCTGGAGCTATTTAAAATCTGTCATTCTAAACCTATAAACAAACTGTGTTCCAACAAGGAAGAAATACAATAAAAAGGCAAGAGTCCTCTGTGGTTAAATAAATCAACAAAAAAAAAAAAATTAAACTGAAGGAAAAGCTTTTTCCAAATTAAAGAAATGGTAAAAGGATACAGAAAGAATTATTCTTAAATATAAAGAAACAGTTAAAAATCTGAAAGATCTAATACTACAATCCAAAAGAAACTTAGAATTTAAATTAGCCCATTCTAAAGATGGCCATAAATCATTATTCTCCTAGCTCAATAATTAAGAAGGTACTAATAGGCATATTGGGCCACTTATTGTGAATAATTCAACATTAACCCTGGATAAAGAAATTGCAACACCTTCAATGACTATTTTTGTTCTGTGTTCTCAAAAAATGAAACATCTAATCTTTCTACTGATCCTGTTCCCAATCATAATAATTATGTAATTACTGAATCTGATACCTTATTGATACTTAAATCTTTGAATAAAAATTTGAGCCCAGGTCCTGATAATATAAACCCCAGGTTCCTATGCAGAGACATCCCAAGCCCTAGCATTCCCTGTATCCCTCATATTTAATAAATCTCTTCAGAAAAGTGTAGTACCCAGGACTGGTTAAAAGCCACAGTGGTACCCATTTTAAAAGGGAATCATTCAAAACCAGATAATTATAGACCCATTAGTTTAACGTCTGTTCTTTGTAAACTAATGGAAAACTAATTAAGACACTTTTAGAAAGAGAAATGGATATACAGTATTGAACCTTACTGATCCAACACAACATGGCTTTAGACAGTGCTTCTCTTGTACTTCTAACCTAATAACCTTTTATGACTATATAAGTCAAGGTCTTGATTCTGGTTACCCATGGACGTGATCTCATTGGACTACAGTAGAGCGTTTGACAAGGTTTCATATGGTAAGCGTATTACTAAACTCTTAACATCGAGTTTCTTTCCAGTTTTAGTTAAATGGATTAATAGCTGGTTATCCAACAGACACCAGCAAGTTAGGATAAATGGCACCTTATCAGAAGGGGCTGGTGACTAAGTGGGGTCCCACAGGGCTCCAGTCCTTGGGCCCATATTGTTAATATCTTTATTGGTGACATGCCGATCAGCTCAATCAACCTTTCTCTAAGTTTGCTGATGATACCAAGCTTGAGGAGGGTTGATTCACCCATAAACAGATTCGCAATAACCAAGGATCTGATGCTAGCTGAAATGGGCCCTTTCTAAATGGCATGTATCTAAATATAGACAAATGTACTATCTTGCACTTTGGCAAACTTATCCCCTTACAGACCTATACCCTAAATAACATCCCCTGAAGCAATCCATCTGTGAAAGAGACTTGGGAGTACTGAGCAACAATAAACTTTCATCAGCAGATCAGTGTCTAAAAGTGGCCAAAATATCCAATGCACTACTTATGCATAAAGCGCACTTTGTTACAAAAACTCAGGAATGTATTATTCCTTTGTACAGAACTTATGTCAGGCCCTACTCAGATTACGGATCTCCCTTTGGAGTCTATACTTAGTACAGGATATACAGAGGATAGAACAGATTCAAGGAGGGCAACTAGGTTGGTGCCCCATTTATCATCTAGAAGTTACCATGGAGGATTGCAGGCTACAGGATTACATTCACTACAGTCAAGAAGAATCAGGGGTGATCTCTTCTTTCTCTTTAAAGTCCAACAATCTCTAGATCTAATGAAGCAATTCAGACTCAGTTTTACAAATAGAAGGATTGTCTCTAGATTGCATGATAAACAAATCAATGTAAACAGAGCTAGAACAAATAAAAACTAAACTTTTATACAGTTAGAAGAGCCCCAAGACTATGGAACAAAATGTCTCAAGAACTTTGGATTCAGCATCCTTTTACCTTCAAAAAGGGATTGAATAAATGGCTAGAATCAAATCCAGTTTAGACTGATGTGCCACAAAATTGTGGGGACAATCTTGATGGGCCTTGGTCTTCTTTTGTCCCTTAACTACCAAGTAATACCCATTTTATAAGTGCAATAAGACAATGCAGGGTGTTGGTTGTTATGTGATAAATACACTTCCAAGGTGCTGAAGTACTGTTTACATGCAAACCTTCATAGCCTGTTCACAAATTCTTTTTTATATTACAGTAACAACACTTTCTAAGGAAATATGCCTAGAGTATACCACAACATAACAATAACAAAGCAAATAATGATGTCTTTCAAATCAGGAACTGCCTCAACTCTCTCAATGTAAGTCATGAGGCAATGAGGTCATCCGTATTCACAGTGCAGGACTATAGAGATCTAGTATACAGCTTCCTCAGCACCAAAAGCCACACTGCACAGGCTGGCTACCATGTACAAGAGGCTCTGTAGGTTCTCCCTGAGTGTCACTTACAACCCCAATATTCCTGGCTGTGCAGCCATGCTGGCTGGCTGTTCCACACTGCCTGCGGAAGCATCATTGGTGACCCATTTCATATGTGCAATAAGACAAACCAGGTGCAATGGACAATCCTCCATAAGTGTCTCCACTCCCCAGTCCTCTCAATGATCACATCCTTCTTCACCACTGTCCCTACCCACTATTCTCTAAGATAAGCTGAGACAGCTAGTTGGATAGTACAACATGCAACATGCCCATCTTAAAAAAAAGCATCATAGCCGGCCGGTGGCACTGAGGAGTTGGCGCTGGTCACCTACACCTCGCGCCACGCCCGGCTGACCCGTAGTTCAGGAATGGGCATGGGTTGCGGGGGTCAGCGGGAGGAGATGGATTGAGCATCTGGAGGGCTGCTCTCCATCTCAGGGTGGGATTCGAGGCGGGCGGTGCTGCCTGACCCCTAGCGGAGGCTGGGATCAGCAACCGCGCAGCCACAAGCCAAGGGGAGGCAGGGCGTGGCAGGCGGCTTGACTGGCAGCGCATGGGAGCGTCTTGCGCACTCAGTCGCTAGCGTCATTACACGTCATGCCACGCCGGGGAGGAAAACAAAAGAAAAATGGGAGCCCGGCAGCACGGCGTCGTTCCCAGGCGCCATTCCTGGAGCGCCTCCCTGGCATGGATCCGTTGGGGTGGGTTGAGTCGCTCCCACCACCCTGCCATGAAGGGTAAGTCATGGGGTGCAGAAGGAGGGTCTCATGTCCGGGATGGCGCCTGGGAACGCACGGAGGCGGGAGGGTTGTAGCCGGAGTCTAGGAGAGAAAATAACATCCAAAAAAAGCATCATGGAAGTATATCCATATCACCATGAAAGTGGCAAATGGTGATTTACATACTTCCCATGATGCTTTGTATTTTGGGAGATGTACGGTTTTGTATTTCCTTGAAACCTGTCTTTATTGCTTATGCCCTTTCCAGATAACCCTTGCCTCATGCGAGATTCTTTGTCTTTTAGTTAGATAGAGTTTCACTTCTGAAAGAAGTTCGAGCGGAGTTCTTCTTCTCAGGCCTGGCAGAATGGAACTGTCTATACTGGGGCTATCCTTTCATTTATTTGATACATATTTCAAATAAACAAACAAATAATAATGAAATAAATAAATGTTTTCTGGGATCAAAGTGGAAATGACACATTGTTAATATGTACTATAGTTGTCACATTTAAAGCAGCATTATTTGATAGTCTGCAAAAGATTTCCAAATATATTCTGACATCCTAAGATTCATAATCAGTTCATTTCTAATTCTTTCAGGTAATTTTAAAACAGCTTTTATAACCATTTTGTAATTAAAGACTCGAACCATTAAAGATTACCAACACTGCAGTATTTAAAATCTCTTCTGTTGAGGGTACCATCTGGCAGCACATACTGGCCTTATCCTGTGGATGCATTATGATAGTACTAAAACAGGTTTCTGATGGTAAACAGTGCAGCACCACACCATGATGTTTAATTTTTTCACGGTGGGCGTTGCAATGAAGCAGGAACTTTTAATAACGTTAAAATCACGTATCTCAGTTCAGGAATGAAGAAAATTAAAAATAAAATCGATTGTACTGCTGGTTTTGCCAGAAATACATAACTGCCAAAAAACAACCATGCTGCTGATTAACACGTGCTGTGACTTTAACTTGCAAAATATGCTTTGGATCAAATCTTGGCAGGAAACTGGGGAGGGTTAATAGCTGGAGATCAGACAGTATAGGCAGGGACAAAATGGGCAAACCAGATGGGCCAAAGGGTCCTATGTGCCATCAAATTCTGTGTGTCTGTGTTTCTATTGCTTATACAGTAGCTTCCTTAAGAATGTTAATTGTTTATTTATTTGGTAGGTGCACAAGGCAGGAAGATGCCTATTTTCAGGCACAACCCGGAGAGCACAGATACAAACAATTGTGAACACAATACAGTAAAGAATATAAAGGCATTAAAATGTTATGGGTGCCTAGTTACAGTGCATGAGCAATAGAAGTATTCAAAACAGTACATGGATCATTGTAGCAGGAGAAATCAGTACAATAGTGACAGACATAGCAACAAAACAAATCCAACAGAAACATAACATATGAACATAAGAATTTGCTGGCAGAAGGGAACCTCTTGATCCATCTAGTCTGCCCAGAATACCTACCCCTCCTCTTAGACGATTTCCTTTTTCTGGTAGTGTTTATCCCATGCAAGTTTGAATTCCTTACATTTTTGAGTCTACTACCTCTTGCAGTAGGCTATTCAAGGGTTGACAACCCTCTCAAAAAGTACTCCTGATGTTTCCCCTAAATTTGTCTCCTGCCAATCGTAGATTGTGGCCTCTTGTGTGACTTTTATTTCATCTGAAACAGGTTTTCCTTCCATCGTCAATTCCTTCATATACTTAAACATTTGATCATGTCCTCCTGTCTCTTCTCTGTTCAACTGAGTACAGCTTTAAGTCAGCCAGTCTGGTTTCATATGACTCCTGGTGCAAACCCTGCACCATCTTTGTAGCCCTTCTCTGCACCGCCTCCAGTCTGTGATATCCTTCTTCAGGTGTGGCCTCAAAATTGGATGCAATATTCCATGCGACCTGACCAGTGATCTGTAGAGTGGCATTATCACCTCTCTTTTCTGCTAGAAGGCGCAGCATCATAAAACAATTTAAAACAGATGGGGCATCATCCAATAAGTGCAACAGATAATTAAGCAGCTACAGCAAGCGCTAATCAGACATCATAGGTATGGTTATAGATCTGCAATGAAAATCAATAAAACGTTAGCAAAAAAGCTCAAATTCCCTTTCAATTCAGTATCAGACTTCCGATACAAAACTCTGTAAAAATGTAGTACCCTCCACCTCTGTTCTGAAGAGCTGGCACAGTTCCTTTATACTCAATATGCTGGAAGCCATTTGGTAAACAGATGTTTTAACTGGATGGCTGCTGTGTGACCATGTGTAGACAAGAGCAGGGAAAACAATTTTCTTTCATTTTATGCAACTTTGCAGAGCTCTGTGTTCCCAGGACAAAGTCAGCTTTGTATTGTTTCTTACTTTCCAGTATACTTACCCAGGATAACCAGCAGAGATGAAAGATTTTGCTTGCAGTAGGCTGTGACTTCTACCCTAAGTTTACAGCTGGCAGGACTGAAGCAGAGTTGAGGTTGTGTGACTTGTTTAGGGTCACACAAGGCCCTTTACATGCAGGACTCTGCACCACACTGATCGATTGCAGAACAACTGCAGCGTTCCTTTTTGTGTGTATTGGCAACCCGATCCGCTGCCAAAATGAACACTCTCTGAAATGGTGTTTCCTGTTTTCCTGGGTTCACCATTTCTGCACATCGTTGTGCACTGGATAGGGTGTCTGTGTAAATACATAGGAGTGTTCACAGCACTCCAGAAGAAAGTCTTACGAGACCCTCCAGGATCCCCAGGTGAACACCACATCCTCTTGCATATGAAACTTGGGCTAAAGTGCCTGAGGCTCCTGTATGGTTCCCGAACTTGAGCTGAAGCTATAAGCATTTTGTTATTGCTCAGTATCAAGTATTTCTCATAATGTTGCCTTTTTCATCTGTACAGCAATGAAAACTAAGGGTTAGAATTCATAAAACCTGTCAGTTGATTTGTGATACAGCATGATTATACACATGCATAAAGATATGCATGTGTATAACTCCATGCCCAGTATCACAATTGGCTTTCTGACAGGTTTTTGTAAGTTTAGGCCCTCGGTTTTCATTGCTGTACAGATGAAAAGGCCAGCATTATTCGAGAAATAACAAAATACTTACAGCTTCCGTTTAAGTTTGAGTTCAAGAACCATACACAAGCCTAGGGGTTCCTCAAGACTAATGCATGCCCCCAGTTGCAAGGCTCAGACTTTCCACCGGCCGGAAAATTAGTGAAAACACCAGAAGAGCCCCGAGAACTGAGGCACAGATAATGATGTAAAGGTAAATATAGCTGCACACTGAGTGAAGTGAGCAGATTGAAACCGCAACACTCACATGTGGCCTGCGTGTAAAAGTGCCTACAGTGAATCCCTGTGGTGAAATTTGAACTGATGATCTCCTGATTCATAGCCCAGTGAGACAACCACACTGTTTCCCTATAGGAGTAGAAGCTAACAGGTACTGAATACCACCCCTCCAAATAAAAAGCATGTATCTAAGAGGTTGCAAATCACTGGCCCAGTCAGCACAATGGCAGGACTACCACTCATGATGTCCAGGATCGTGTCCTGAGCCTGGGTCATTGGAGGACCAGGGAGAGAGAAGGATCCAGCATCCCAGAAGGTGCTCTCCTTCTCTGGGGAGGGTGGAAGCCAGTCTTTGCCACAGCACTGCCAGCTGGGTGACCACAGGTAGAAGTGCAGGCAGAGCTGATGAGGAGCATGAACACCTGGCAACTCCATGTGGCGACATGCAGCTGCGTCCACATGCACTCTTTGGAGCCCTACCATACAGACACCTGCAAGACAGGGACAAAAGGAAATAAATTCTCTGGCCTGCAACATGACAGCCTGCACAGCCTGCTGTACTCCTCATGACCCTTAGGTGCTCCAGTGAGGTAATCTGCCCAGATATGGCCCCACCCCAGGGATAATCTGGGGCTGAAAGTGAGTGCCGAGCTGGGGACAACAGTGCTGCATGATTGCCTGGGGCAGATGGAGAGCAGGATCAGGATGGAAAATATACAAATTAGCAAACAAAAAGAGCTTACTGAAACCACAGAGCTGTATCTAACAAGCATTACTTATCCGAGTGAATCCCATTAATTTTCAACTTAAACAGTTTTGACTGCTCTGGAAAAACTTCAGAAACCCTACATCATTTTATTTATTTTCTGTATTTCCTATTTTCCCCTTTTCTCTCCACTGAAATAATCTGCATGGAAACAGGATCTTTGTCATTGGGACTTCATCTGGTCTTGCTGCTCATCTAGCCATGCAATCCCAATCTCCTGCTTGTGACATCATAATCATTTACATGGCAACCAGCTTGGTTCATTATGATGCTGTGTGTAGACAAGCAGCAGGCTCAGAGGAAGAATGAGTGTCAAGTATCTTATTTGCATGAAGCTATCAATGTAGTAAACAACGAAGGAAAATACATACAGACAATGGGATAAATGATCTGCAGCCCTATGTGTCACAATTCTTTGCATGTAGAGATGGGATACACACATCTTGGGTGTTCAAAGGTCATTTATGTACATACGAACATATGAAATTGCCAGCAAATACAGGCCATATGGTCTATCTAGTCTGCTCAAGTGTGCAGCACTTCAGCCCATTAGACTGTACATCTGTAGATGCACAAACAGCCCGCTCCACTGGGTGAGGTAAACCACCAGGGCTTGTAAGCAAAGTACTTTTTTCTCCCCAGTGCCTTCAAAAATCCAAACAAAACAAAAATATGACTAAAGGGCAGATGCAGCCATGAGAGAACTGAGCAGGACACAAATGACCAAACAGCCCAAACTTTTGTGTCGCGCTGACACTTCAATGGGAGGCAATGTTGGTCTGTATTTGTCCAGTTTATATCATACATTGCCCTGTATTCAAACAGTTTTTATATAAACCCAAAGACAGATAAATAATGCATCATGTCAGAAAGAGATGAAAAGAGAGGTACCTTAGGTAAGATGGCCAAAGAGTCAGAGCTGAAGGTGTTGGTAAAATCATTGGGACATTATTTCGACTAAGGAGAGATGGAAGGTCATGATGTTGAACAATCAGTGAAGAATGGAGGAGCCACCATCCAAGTACCAACTCGCCTGATGGAAGGGACTAACTAAAGGCATTATCTAACTACTTTTATGACCTTCAGCACAGAGGACAGGAAAAACCCTCTTATGGAGGAAACCTCTGAGAACCCAAGGCTTTAGGTCACTATCTCCCCAGGCTAAGCAAGCTACTATTATGAAGCCAAGCAAGTTGAACCTACAACATGCCACTACAGAGCTAGGAGTAAGTGAGTTCTCTCTTTTTGTCTGAAGACTTCCACCCCTCTGAAGAAGCCATAGGAGCTTGTTGTCTCAGGGGTGCATATGAGGCTGAACGATGTGCAAATGGAACATTGAGATTAAGGAAAACCCAGAGGAAAGGAGATGACTGGATTCTGGAACAGCTGCTTTAGGCTTGGCAGCCCAAGTACTATTCTAAAAACAGGGCTCATGCATATAAAACTAGGAGACAATCCCTTGAAGAGGTTGTTTTGTTGCTACAAGCAAAGAAGAGTGAACAGGACCCTTGAAGGGTTGTTGTTGAATGTGACTATATCGCTGGGGCCTGAGTGTCATTGGGGTATGTATTTGTGCCCTATTGTCATTGAGGTGTGTGCCCGATTAAGGAAGCATTTGCTTGATAGTTGAAAGTGAAGAAGGGATAGTAGGTATGGTAGACAAGGTATGGTTGGTAGGTAGGTATGGTAGAGTAGGTTGGTAGTAGGTAGGTAATGGTTAAGGTTTAGACCCAAGGAGAGATTGGATAGCAACCTGAGCAGTCAGGTGGGTAAGAATTATGAGCAGGGACTGAGGGCCCAAACACACCAGATGTGAAGCATGGGCACAGCAGTGACCAGGAGCTGGATCCCAAAGGCAGATAGGGCCAAGCAGGGCAGAGGTGTAGACAGAGCCTAGTAGGGCAGCCAGAACAGCCTGGCAGGGAAGAGACACCATCCCAGTGGTCCCTGGAGAAAGCAGGGTGGTGGGGGGCAGCAGGGCAACCACAGGCATGGAGCAAGCAGTAGCAATAGCAGGAGGAGGAGGATGGCCCCAGCAGATCCCAGAGGTGAGAGACAGCCAGTGGCGGGGTGTAAAGAAAAGAACACTGGCTGGAGGTAAAGCAAATGACCAGAGCCAAGAGCAGATCAGGAGAACAAAGCCCTAAGATGACACCATCCAGAGGCAGGCATTGTGGAGCCCAACTACGAGCAGACACGGGAAAAGCTAACTGCCACACAGCCTCCAGGGAGCCCAGACAACAGAGGAACAACAAAGAAATACATAGCAAAGGATCAAAAGGGTTCAAGTGCAGTGCTCTGAGCTACTGCAGTGTGGTATACCAGCTGGAGAAGGATGGGCAGGAGAACCAACAGCCACACAGCTGCAGCCAGCAAAGAAATGAGCATCTGAAGGACACTTAGAGCATGCATGCTTTATACAACTCTCAGCTGGGAGGGTGGAGTGTATATGTTTAGTATACAATGCGTATGTAGAGTAAGTACGTCTGTATTTGCCATTGAATGGGACAGCCATAAAGTGATAAGAAAAGTTTTTTTTTCCATTTAGCTGTTTGGATCCAGTCACCACCTATTCCTTCTCTTCAGGCATCTTGGTGCACCCAACTGCCACTTCCCCACTCTCTGCGCCAGCGAGATCCACATGGGGAGAGGTATGAGGGCTCCAATTCACTGTCATGTAAAGTGACTAGAGCAAATACCGTTTTCCTATTTCTTTCCCGTCTCTCAGTTCGGCACACATGCAATGGTGCAGGTGGGCACTGTGAAGACACCGCGACATACTCAGCGCCTGTGCCTGGCCAGTTGAAAGCTATCAGTGCTGTGTTACCCCAACCTCCAGTAGGTGGCTACCAGAGCAACTCCTGCTGTTCTCCCTCCCTGAAGAAGGTGAGCCATCAACGGATGCTTAATCCTCCTTCCCCCAGCTGACCCTCCCAAGCGATGCTGGTCCATTCTCAAACTGGGTCGCCATGGTGGCATGTGAAGTGCCCAACACCTCAACTCTCTGCACCACTATTCCAGCTAAGGCAAAGTTTTTAAAGCCTTTAGATGCCATCTTGGTTTCCTGTTAGTGTCAATCCTACAGTATATTCTGATACGTTTAGATCATTTTGTTAAATTAATATTCTAATTTTCTTCATTTTCCTTTCTAACTACCCTGAATCCTGCTCTCTCGATACTGCTGTTCTTTCTTTTCACACTGCGGAACATTCTTTGGAATCCAGTAAATCATTCTGGGCCATTCTGAGGAATAGAATGGAATGGTATAACTGATGTTATGGAATATCTTGGTAATATGAAAGAAAGAGCAGCGGATGCTGAGATGAGAGGGACAGACACAATGTAGTTATTAGGTGCCACAGGCTAAATTATGAATTCATAAAAAGTGGTCAAAGAAACAGACCAGAACAGAAAAAATGAAAATCCTAAAAGTCAGCAACTCAGAGAGTGGCAGGGGAAGCATTCTGAACAGGCAAAGAGAATGAAAGAATAGGAAAGAAATAAGCAGGTGCTTATGCCTAATGAGGAGGGCACTGCTGTTCACTAAGGACTACCAGTGAAGCTATGTGTCCCTCACAAGAATAGTGAAGGTGTTAAATGAGAAAAAGCAGTTCCTTATCAATATAATTCCAGCTAAGGAGATAAGTAAGATTAAGCCATGAGAAAACATGGGTCTCGTAAATAACACGCGGCGAGGTGTGGTTTATAAGCACAATAGAGCACATGGGGTGTACTAAGGCACGAGGCGCTGCCGAGTGCCTATGCCACTGGGCGCTGCTCTTATCAGGCTGATAAACCACACTCGGAGTGTGTTATTGCGCTTATAAAATGGGTCCCATAGTAAAGAAACTAATTAAAATGCACAGAAAAGAGTGCATAAATATAGAGTAAAAACATGTGAGCATATTAGTAGAAAGAAAAAGTAGTCCTTATTGTATTGGAATATAGCTACTTCATTAAAAGTAAGTACAGGGCTTTTGTGCTTGTCTGTCGGTATACTATATAGGCATGCACTGAAGCTCTTGTATAGCAGGGTTAATTTAGTTTTTTATTAACGTTTTTTCTTTGTCTACATTTTATGGAGTGAATAATTGCCCAGTCAGTTACAGAGAGCGTGTGATGTTTCTCGACAGCTACTGCATAAGCAGTTCTGTGATAGTCTGTGACTCCCCGCACACAAACAGAGACTCAGAAGATGGTCGCAGTTTGGTTCCTCACTACACTTAAACCTATGGTACTGTGTTTTAGACATTATAATATTTCTTTCATGAACATATGTTTTATTTTATAAGAACTGACTGAGGCGGGTTTCTGCTATGATTTGAAAGAGCGTCTTGGCGGCTACACGTTGAATACCCACTGGATCGGGATGGCTTTCTCAACAGACAGGTGACAGTTTTTAATTCAAATGTGGCATAAAACGTTATTTTTATGAGGGCAAGCAAAGGATTCAAAAGTGTTTTTGTGGTAATAATGTGCAGTGTAAATATGACTCCATGAGACTGGGGCCGAGCATGTCCCTTGCTACTCGCCCGTGCCAGGACTGCCGTGATAGGCTTCTGGGACTGCCGTGATAGCGCTTCTGGTTTCGCGCTTCAGCAGCTCGGTCTGAAGTGGGAGATTTAAATAAATTAATATAAATAACTAACGGTTTTGTGGGATATGGTAGAGGAGCAGTACAGCATCTGGTCTGGTGAGTTCTGGAGGAGCAAGTATGACAGTTTGAAAGCCATGCCACCTGGGACTCATAGCGCTACCAGATAAACTTGTCTTGCTGCTGGGGTCAGTAATTGTTATTTTTTAGCAGGGAAAGCAAACCAATTAAAAGAAATTGTTTTCTTGTGGTGATGCGCACTGTAAATGGTGGCACAAGTAACGGACATTGCGTTGAGGAATGGCAGGAGCAACGGGCACTGTGTGTGCTTGTCTGTAAAAGCAGTTTAAACATGAGGGAGGTTACTGATATTTCCTTGTTGTGAGGTCACCCAGGGAAGAAAAGTGCCGGTTGGCATAGATATCAGCTGATAAGGACACGGCTGGAAGGTCCTTTCAGCCAATCAGTTTGCAGCATTTTTTGACCCATTTTATAATGTGGAATTAATCCATAGTTGGGGGTTGGACCACGAGGCCAAAGGCCGAGTGGGTCAACCGACAACCATGGATCAATTCCACTGTAGACTAACTGACCAACCATGGATCAATTCCACTGTAGACCCATCCTTTCAAGTGGCTTAATCCGCTTGTAACATGGCAATGAGTGTATGACTAATAGTTTTGAATAAATGAGTACAATCACACTGATTTATTTTCAGAATACTGCATGTTGAGCTGTTAAACATTATGTACATATACTTGAAAACAATTGGAACACACCTATTGGAAATATAGTGGCTGCTATTTCACTTTTATTAAAATAACTTTCATTACAAGCTTTAAGCTTTCTAACATCAAAACATATTTTACAACTTTTCAAAAACTTGCAATTCACTTTCTATTCTAGGTGCTTTGATTTTCCTCTCTGTGTATTAGAAGATATGGGCTGCACTGCATGATGGGAGTGTGCTATGGTACATTTTAGTTTTTCCTCCAGTTCCTTTGCAGACCAATAGGTGGCTGTCAAACAATCCTAGTAGCACAAGCACCGTTTCTCCAAATGTACTGAATTAAGCCAATCTGAAAACACTTTATTGAACAACTACTATTTTACGGAATATAATTTTCACTTTTTCCTCTAAAATATCTAACTCAGCAGGACATAGAACAACATAATGTTTACTGCTTTCACCTTTCAAATACTTGTTTTGACTACTATTGTTAGTCTGTTTCTTTGATTTCTTTTGTTTCTCTCAATTTATTTTTCTTTTCACCCATAGAAGTATCCTCTCTCTTTAATTTTGCTTTGTTTATCTCAGTGTCTGTTATTTTTGCTTTCCGTTATAGAAGCTGCGTGCTCATCTTTACCACTGTGTATTCACCAAGAAAAGGCTAGGACAGATAATGTTATTCAGTCATCCACAATGCATTGCACCCACAGTTGCTTAGAAAGCAGTAGATCAGAAGGGATGGTAACAGTATGTAACTGTTCACTTCTAAAGAAATATTGTTGCTGCATAATTAACAGTATATGTGGAGTTTAAATGTACAATCTTTAATAACTCGTGAACTTCTGTGCTGAGTTACAACATAGAACAATCTTGAAAATGTCAAAATCCTGTGCCAGGAAAATCCTTAGCAAATACAAGCTAGGTCAACTACACAATGCAAACTATTTGCATATTGCTTTCACTTGTATACTGCTTCTTGCCTGTAGTGGATTGCCAAGGTATTACATCACAAACCATGACCTACTGTGGTATTAGACCATGGTTTCTACTGTACCACATGGTGTGTTTGCACCTATCTGAGTGCTTCATTTCGTTTTTCTTTTTATGCCATGTTACAATTCTGGTTATTATAACAATCACATTCTCGTGCTTTGTTTTCATAAAAAATATTTACATAATTACTCTTCTGTCTGCTGTTTAGAGAACAGTGTGTACCCTTCCAGAATCCCTGAACTATGAAAATAATCACCAAGCCCTCCAGACTGTCCACCAGTAGGGCATGCTAGTATACCAGGTCACTATAGATGTCAGTACACTACCCCTGCCTTATGGGCTGAAATGAGCTTGAGAGGCATGTGACAATAACTTGTGTGGGGATTCGTTTACCAAAGACATTAGATTAAAATTTATATAGAGGATAATATATGGTCTTTGATTCTAATATACACTAAACACTTCAAGAGTTTATAGCTTTGACATCATTGTAAACCTCAAGAGCACAGCTCAATAGGTTTTCAGATGCCATGGCAACCTCAAGAAGTGTTTTCAAAGTGCGTTATTAACCAAAGACCATACATATATTTATAGTGTATGGGCTACCAAGATCGTGTAATCCCAGATTGAATTACTTCACTGAATTACTTTACAGAACATTGATTGTTGTGAGCATTCTGTTTTGTTAGAACACCGATTGTTCTGAGCATTCCATTTTATTATACCATTGATACAACTATACTCAAGAAGGGTTAACAACAGAGTGATGTCATAACAAGGTTGTAATCTGCTGATTTCAGTTAATAATAAGGGATCTCCATACATTATATATAAATTGTGTGGAACCTCCACCTAGAGAAAATTATATGGATTAGGTAATAATCTTGTACCGTCACCTGGGAAACAATTCCAACCCAGTATGGTCCCCAGTGGTGCAGCCCACCCAACTCCCACACAATGCAATAACATCGAAGACAAAATATAAATCTTAGTGCTCTACTAATAATATGTACTCAGCATAAGATCACAAACAAATAACAAAGGGTTTTATTGGGGATCAGGAATGATGTCTACAGGAAAGAAAAGAGGTTAAAGCAAATAAAGTAATAATGTTGTTATTACTGGCTTGGAGGTCTTCTGATGCCTTTCTAGTGGTAGCCTGAATTATAATGCAGCCCATCCCCACCAATCACAATTCTCAGCCCGGCTATTGGGCTGCTACCAAAGCTAGCTTTAGCTGATGCAAATTGTGCATCTACACAGGCCCATGTTAGTGAGGCCCACAAAAACCTTCAACTGTCCAGTTAGCGTTATTCCTTCCTGGTCCTCCATGTCTCTGTCCAACATTCTGCAGAATGTATTGTTGATGTATGCCTAACTCCTCTTTTGGGAAGAGTTATTACAGGGATAATGATATTTTGGAGCTCCCCACTCCTGACCAAGGGGCCCAAATGAAAGATGTCACAACAGCAACTTTTGAGTATCGCAATACTTGTGGGGAAAATAAATCATGATATATTAATTATCACAATAATTTGTAGCATTTCTCAATTTTGGAATAGTAGCATTTCTGGACATAGTAGCAATTACAGAGACCTGGTGCAATGAGAAACCAGGACTGGGAGGTAAACACTATCCAGGGTATGCACTATTCAGGAGGGTCAGGTAGGACAAAAAGGAGGAGGGGTGGCTGTTTACCTTAGAGAGAACATAAAGTCCACAGAAATACAAACAGGACAGACTAAAGCGGAGGTACTGTGGGACACCCTGGAGACAGAAGAGGGGCTGCTATTAGGATAGGGATGATCTACAGACTTCCAGCACAGAGAGGAGGAGATAAGGATATGATAGATGAAATACAAGGAATGGCTAACAAAAGGCAGGACTGCTAGTGGGGACTTCAATCTACCAGATGTGGATGGGAGCCTACCTGCTGCAGCATCAGTTAGAAGTAGGAAATCCTCGACTCCTGCATGGGGCATTCCTCAGGCAAATAGTTAAAGAACCCACTCATGAGGGGCATTACTGGACCTGGTACTGTCAAACAGGGATGGTGTCACTGACATCACAGTGGGAAGCCACCTGGGGACAAGTGACCATTGTATGGTGTGGTTCAGCATAAGGACAGGGCCAGAACTGAGCCATACTAAACCGAGGTCTTGGACTTCAGGAGGACCAATTTCGGGAACATGGGAGAGTGCCTCATGGAAACTGTAGCAGGAATAGGAAATAAGGGTGGGGTGGAGGAAAAGTGGACAAGAACAAAGCAGGCTATTGAGAAGGCATCAAAGTAAACCTCTGTGTCAAGCAGGTTACTAAGAATAAGAGAAGAAAGAGACCACTATGATTCTCCAATGATGCAGCAGAGAAGGTAAAGGAAAAAGCAGGCATTCAAAAGGTACAAGATTACACAGAAGGAAGAGGACAGGGAGAGTTATCAGGAGAAACAAAGGGAGGCAGGAAGGCAGTTAGGAGAGCTAAAGCACAAGCAGAGGAAAACATTGCCAAATCAGCACAAAGAGGGATAAAACTTTCTTCAGGTACATAACCTAAAAGAAAAAAAAGCAAGGCAGGGATAGTAAGACTAAAGGGAGTGGAAGAGGACCAGAAGAAAGCTGACATACTGAATAAGTACTTTTGATCAGTATTCACAAGGAAAGGGTAGGTGACAGCCACAGATAGTGGAGAAGGGCATTAAGGGAAGGGAGGTGGACACTAGCCCTTTTATGGGGAAGAGAGTCCTCAGGGAACTAGCAAAACTAAAAGTAGACAAGGCTATGGAGCGGATGGGGCTCATCCTAGGATACTGAAGGAACTAAAGGAGGAACTGTCTGCTCCTCTGACAGCCCTGTTCAATCTATCACTGGATACATAGGAAGTTCCGGGCACTGGAGGATGGCGGATGTGTTCTACTACACAAAAGTGGGAATAGGAGGAGGCAGAAAACTACCGACCTGTAAGCCTGACTTCAGTGGTGGGCCAGGTTAGGGAAACTCTACTTAAAGAAAGGACTGGGAATTCCTTAACACCAGTGGATTGCAGGATCCAAGGCAGCATGGGTTCACAGGGGTAGTTCTTGCCAAACAAACCTGATAGAAAATTTGGACTGGGTTACCAGGGAGGTGGCTCAAGAAGGCTGTGGATGTGGCCTACCTGGATGTCAGTAAGACGTTTGACACTGTTCCACATAGAAGACATAAACAAGCTAGGCAGCATGGTAGTGGGTCCAAAGATAGTAAAATGGGTACAAAGCTGGCTAAGTAACAGAACTCAGAGGGTGGTGGTAAATGGAGTTCACTCAGAGAAAGGTAAGGTAACCAGTGGGTACCACGGAGTCACTGGGACCGATCCTCTTCAATGTCTTTATTAGCGACATCACAACAGGCGGCTGGAAGGAAAAGTGTGCCTGTTCACGGATGACACAAAATCTGCAACAGAGTGGGCACACTGGTGGGGGCAGGGAATGAAGGAAGATATAAAAAAACTGCAAACTGATCAAGGGTTTGGCAACTGGCTTCAACGACAAAAAATGTAAAATAATGCACATGGGGCACAGAAACCAAGGGCAGCATATCATTTCAGGGAGGTGCTAACAACAACAAAATAGGAAAAGGATTTGGGGTCATCATATCTGATGACCTGAAGGTAACAAAGCAGTGTGATAAGGCAGTAGGAAAGGCTCATAGGATGCTAGGGTGCATATAGAGGGTATCACCAGCAGAAAAAGGAGGTAGTGTTACCCTATAGATCAATGGTGAGGCCACACCTGGAGTACTGTGCTCAGTTCTGGAGGCCACATCTCAGGAAGGACATAGACTGGGTGGGCGGTACAGAGAAGGGCAACCAAAATGGTGCATGGCCTGCATCAGAAGCCCTACAAGGAAAGCGCAGGGAATTGAATATGTACTCACTGGAGGAAAAGAGAAAAGGGGAGACATGATAGAAACATTCAAATACCTCAGCACTATCAATAAGATACAGGAAGGTGGCATATTGCACAGAAAGAGTTGCTCAAGGATGAGGGGCATAGAAACATAGAATTTGACAGCAGATAAGGACCTCTTGGCCGCCCAGTCTGCCCATTTCCTACCTGATGGATAAGCTGCAGATTCTAGTTAATCAACAGCTACTTCTTCCTGCCCCCACTAGAATTGCCTTATGCCTGTCCCATGCATTCTTGAATTCTCCCACTGTTCCTGACTCCACAACCTCCTCAGGAAGGCTGTTCCATGCATCCACAACTCTCTCTGTGAAAAAATACTTTCTAACATTACCTCTGAGCCGTCTCCTCTATCTTCAAATTGTGCTCTCTGTTCTTGCATCTCTTCTTCTGAAAGATACTACCCTCTTGTACCTTGTTACGAACATACGAAATTTGCCAGCAGATAAAGGCCTAGAAGTCTATCAAGTCTGCTTCGAATGTGCAGCTAGCACCCTTATTCTGCAGCTGCCCTCCCTTCCACCCTTCCCTTCATTAACCCTCCCTTGTCCTGTCCCATCCTCATTTGAAGCAGTCCACTGTTCTACTGCATACCACTTCAGCAGGTAACGCATTCCACCCAGCCACCACCCTCTCTGTAAAAAGTGTCTCCTCATCTCCCTCCTGAACCTTCTCGCTCCAGTCTCATATCATGGCCCCTGGTGGCCCTCCCTCCTTACTTTGAACAGCCCTCTGTACCCGCTCTTGTTTATTCCTTTCATGTATTTAAAGGTTTCAATCATGTCACCCTGTCTCTCCTCTCCTCCAGTGAGTACATGTTCAACTCCTTCAGCCTCCTCTCGTGTGATAAGTCCCCAGCCCCTTGATCATCTTTTGTCGCTTGCCAAATCCCTCCAGTAACTTAATGTCCTCTTCAGATACGGATGCCAGTACTGCACGCAGTACCCAGGTGTGGTCTAACTAGTGACCTATACAGTGGCAGAATCATCTCCTCCTCCTCGAGGATATACCCTTGCAATACAACCCAGCATTTTGCTGGCCTTTGCAGCTGCTCTTCCTACATTGTGCCGAGTTGTTCATTGACCCTGTAATGAGCACACCCAGATCCTCTCCTCCTCTGTCTGGGCTAGCTGCACTCCCCTAGCTGGTAACTCCTCCTTGGGTTCTTCATCCCAAAATGCAGCACCTTGCACTTTTTGGCATTAAAGCCCAGTTGCCAGGTGTCTGACCAGGTTTCAAGCTTTGCCAGATCATCCTGCAACCTCTGCCATGCCCCTAGGTCATCCACCACCGCGCCTACCTTGGTATCATCAGCAAACAGACTGATCTTGCTCTTGATGTCCCATGATATGTCTGCAATGAATATCCCAAACAACACTGGTCCCAACACTGAGTCCTATGGAACACGCTCGTCACTGCCCTTGGGTGTAAGAGCTCCCCACCCACCACCACCCTCTGTTGCCTTCCCTGCAGCCAGTTTCCTACCCATTTCACCAGCTTTGCACCTGCCCTGTGCCTACTAACTTCCTTCCCAGCCTTCCATGTGGCACTGAGTCGAATGCCTTACTGAAGTCCAGATACAGGACATCCACTGCATGGCCCCTGTCCAGTTGCAGTTACCCAGTCATAGAACTCAACTGGGTTGGTTTGGCAGGATCTGCCACATATCAAGCCATGCTGTCTGCTGTCCGTAGTCCTTTGGCCTCTAGGAGGGCCACCAGCCTCTCCTTCAGGATAGTCTCCATTAGCTTACCCATGATGGATGTGAGGCTCACTGGTCTGTAGTTTCCGGTTCATCCTTGGGGCCACTCTTGTGGAGGGGCACCACATGAGCCATCCTCCAGTCCTGAGGTACACACCCTGAATGTAGTGAGGCATTAAATAGGTCTGCCAAAGGTCCTGCAAGGACCTCTGCCAGCTCCTTCAGTACCCTTGGGTGGATGCCATCTGGGCCTGGCGCCTTGTCCACCCTCAGTGCCTTCAAACCCTCTCGAACTCTGCTCTCCATGATTTCCCATCTGTCACCACTTCCCCTGCTTCTGCCATTTCTCCCACCTTGGGTGTCACCCCCCTCTTCTCTTTAGTAAATACTGAGCAGAAGTACTTATTTAGAGCTTCCCATTATCGCACCCTGCTTCCACCCAACCCCCTCCTTCCTAATCCTTACTATGTGGTCCTTACAGCTCCTTTTCCCTGATGTACTTAAAGAAGTCCTTCTCCCTTCTAATGCCTTGTGCAGCCTGAGTTCCATAGATGCTTTGGCTCCCCTTACTGCCCTTGTCACCTCCTTCGATTCTGTCAAGTACTCTCCCTGTCCTCCCCCTCCCTGTTTTCTTTGTACTTCCTAAAGGCAGCTCTTTTCCTCCTTACCTTTTCCATGACCTCCTTGCTCAACCAGATCGGTTTCTTAGCCCTAGCCTTCTTGCTCTGGGCTTTGCAGCAGGTTTTGGTTGCCTCCACTATCCCCAGCTTTATGAGCTCCCACCTCTGGTTAGTGTCCATACTAGATTGAATTCTGGCCAGGTACCCTTTTTCCACTTCCCCATCCTCCCAAAGTCGGCCCTCCTGAAGTCCAGCACTATTGTGCCAGATTCCTCCTTCCTTGCCCATATCCAATGTGAGCCATACTGAGCGGTGGTCACTCCCTGACAGTGGTTCCTCCACTGTAAGTTCTCTCACAAAGTCCCCATTTGCCAGCACAAGGTCAAGGGTATTTCCTAACCTGGTTGGTTCACTGACCATTTGCAGCAGGAAGCTGTCCTGGAAGGCATCCAGCAGTACCTGCTCCCTTCTGTTCCTGGTTGTTGGGGTGCTCCAGTCCACTCCTGGCATGTTGAAGTCCCCACAATCACCACACTACCCTTCTCGCAGGTCCTCCTGATCTGTCCCACTAGTTCCCTGTCTAACTCCTCCGTCTGAGATGATGGCCTGTACACCACTCCCATTCTAAGAATCCTATTCTTGGAATCCTGGATTTGCATCCAAAGTGACTCCATTACTACCCTCCTCCTTCCTCCCTTACACACTTCAGTCCTTCCTTCACATATAGTGCCACCCCCTCCTTTCCCAATCACTCTGTCCCTACAAATAATCTGTACCCTGGTACAGACAGGTCCTGTCATTGTATAGGGTGGCCCATGTTTCCGTGATGACTGCAATGTCCACCTCCCTCTGCCATGAGAACCTGTAACTCTGCAGTTTTCCTCCCAAGGCTCCTAGCATTAAGGGTAACCACCTTCCACCCTTTTCCCCCCTCCCATCCTGCCCTCCTTTCCTAGCATCACCAACAGTACTTGCCATTTGTCCTTTGTCACTGTTATGGGGGTAAGCTCATATGGTTTCCCAACCTGTGGTCTCTGCATATCTCTTCCCCAACTGCCACCCCCCACTCCCTAGTTTAAATTTCCAACTTCCTCTATGTACTCCTCCATCCTCTGTTTCAACACTTTCTTTCCCTCCTCACTCAAGTGTAGTCTGTCCTTGGCATGAGAGACTACTGTCCTCCCAGGTCCCTCCCACCCCACCAACAGCCCATACCCTTTAGCACAACACCAGGTTCTTAGCCATCCATTAAATTCCTCTATTCTCAGCTTTCTTGTTGTGCTTGCCTTTGCACAGGAAGTATCTCTGAAAAAGTTACTGATCTTCCTGCCCCTCACATAATTGTGCTAGTTCCTCAAACCTCCTCTGGACTGTACTTCATCATCTTGTTAGCCAGGTCGTTTGTCCCAAGATGTATAATTAAATGAGGCTTGTCCCTACCCCTTCTAGCATATTTCAGAACAGACTGTCCCACCCTTTCGCTGTCATTCCTGGCATGGCCTCCACCCAAATGCGACTATGCCTCTCCCCTTGCTTCCCCACCTAACTCCTCTTAGTATTGGAGTCCCCAGCACTAAGATTCCACCCTCTTACTCCTGCTTGCTTCCATTCATCTCTCTCTCTCTCATTTCAGCTCCTCTTCTTCCTCCTGCACATTATTTCCCCTTACCCCTTGCTGTAATTCTCCCAGCAAAACTTCCGCCTCCAGTTTGGTCCAGGCATTTATCAATTACTCCTCTAATTTCATCATTTCCTCCTCCACCTTCTTCCTCTAGCAGTGCACAACTATTTTCTGAAGGCCCTTCACAAATGCCCACCCCTCTCTCTTCATAGTAACCTGTTCTCTCTTTCCACTCCATGACTTTTGCCACTTTTGCCTCCCTCACAAGTCCCTATTCTCCTTCCATTTGTCTTTTTGTCTCCTGACCTGGTTTCCCAGCAATTGTTCTTCCTGGCCTGGGCCCCTTTGTCTCTGCTTCCTTCTTCTGACCCTCTCCTCACCACTGTAGGCTTAAATCACCCTCCCTCATCTCCCTTCTTCCTCTCTCCAGTATTGGGCTAAACCCACCCCCAATCTGCCTTGCCTGTCTTAGTTCCTCCTGCAGACCCTCAATCTCCTTTCTAAGTTTTTCTGTGTGGTTGCACACTAAACATCCTCCACACTCCAGGCAATTTTATAAAGATTGGTGCACATAGTTGTTTGCAGCCTACCACCCTACCCATTGCTGTCAGTTGCCCACCAGGCGACCTCCACCTTCCAGATGCAGGATACCAAACACTCCCCCAAGTCTCCCTCTCCCTCCTCTATCAGTGCAAAACATTTTCTTTATTTCCTTCCTCCTTTGTTGCACACGCTTAGATATATTGAGCAACTGCTTTATATTCCTATCCTTCCTATCCACACTCAAAACAGACTTTAAGTAGCCATTGCACAACCTTCTTCAAACTCCTGCTCCTCCCTTTCCCAATGCAATATCAATGCGAAGAGTAATAATGAAAGCTCCCAGATTTGCATTTACTTCCCTTCCACTGAGAGCAGTCACCTCTTCACTTGCTGCTGTTCCTTTCCTGGATGTCTGCTTTTGCTATGACAGGTGCATATCCTTTGCCTGTTTGATTAATTGTTTGTTAATTCCCTTGAGATACTTGAAAGTTTCTATCATGTCCCCTCCCTCCTTTCCTCAGGGGTATACATATTAAGCTGCTTTAGTCTCTCCTCATATGTCTTCTGGTGCAGACCCTCGCCATTTTAGTTCCCTCTCCGAACAGCCTCCACTCTATATCTTTGTGGAGATGGGGTCTCCAGAATTCGCAGTACTCCAGATGGCTCACTAACTGTCTGTAGAGAGGGATAACAACTTCCTGTTTTCTACTGTTGATGCCTCTCTCTATGGATCCCAGTATCCCCAGCCCTCCTTACTGCCGTCTCACATTGCTTGCCCAGCTTTAGGTCATCTGATATAATTACCCTAGGTCTCTTTCGATTTTTGTTGTTGTTATTAACTCACCCCCATTGTGTACTGTTCCCTGGGTTTTGTTTCCCAGATGCATTACCTTGCACTTCCTTGCATTGAATCTGAGCTGCCACATATTTGACCATTCCTCCAACCTTGCCAAGTCCCTTTTCATTCTTTCCACCCCACCTTGTGTATCAAACCTGTTGCAGATCTTTGTGTCATCTGCTAAGAGCATACCTTTCCTTCCAGGTGCTCTCCAATGTCACTTACAAAGATATTAAAGAGGACTGGTCCCAGTACCAAACCCTGGGGTACCCGCTAGTTACCCTCCTTTCTTCACTGTGGACTCCATTTATTATTACCCTTTGCGTCCTGTTGTCCAGCCAGTTTTTATCCAGGCTACCACCTTGGGACCCCTCCAAGGCTGGCTAGCTTGTATATTAATCTTTTGTGTGAGACTGTGTGAATGCCTGCTAAAAATATTGACATGATATGAAGCTGGAAGGGGAAGACTTAGAGGGGATGCGAGGAAATATTTCTTCATGGAAAGGGTGGTGGATGCCTGGAACTGCCTGCCAGCAGAGCTGGTGGGTGCCGAAATAGTACCAGGTTTTAAACATCCATGGGACAGACACAGGGGACCTTAGTAATAGGGCTGGGGCGGAAATCAGTAGGGTCTACAGTAGCACAGTAGGTAGAGACTTTAGGGCAGACTAGGTGGGCCAAGGTCCTTGTTTGCTGACAGCTTCTATGTTTCCATGTTTCTATGGAAAAACAGTAAAATCTGTTGCCGTGGGTGGAGAATATAGCATCTTGGATTTGTAGCTGGAGGCACAGCCTGTCAGACCAGCGCGTGTGATAAAGTCAAGATGGCTTACCTGCATCCTGCAACATCAGTGCTGTGACCTGCCTAACATCAGAGGTATGCTTGCAGTTCTTGTCCAAGCTGCTAAACTTAAATACTGTCCAGAATTTTACTGTTCACTCCACTGTGAACTGCCTTTTGGAGCTTGATCACTTAGGTCTTCTGGGATCTTGGGCTGCTGCTTGTTATGGTGTGTGGGGCTAGAAACTGAGCCGACAACTGAGTGCAACCTTGAAGGGGGCAGGGTTGTTTTGTTTAAAAGTCTCGCGCCACTGGCAACACGAAAATAGTTGAAAGGACAGTGGAAGAAGGCCACTGACAGAGAAATTTACTTAAACTCTGAGGGTGGTTATGCTCAATATTTCCCTCATACTTTAGATAATTGCACTAACTTGCTTAAGGTATTTTTATGGTTATTTTTTAATTTTTAAATCTTTGTTTTAGGTTTAATACTCAGTTTAGCCTTGTTAAAGTTGTAGGATGTTTCCATACATAATAAGCTTTTCACTATTTGTAAGCTTCTCTATTAATAGAGCCGTTGTAGGAGGGCTCTTTTTGTCATCTCCCGTCTGTGCTGATAAATCTCTTCTGCCCAGAGTTTCATATTTTAAAAAGAAATGGTTCTCTTTGCATCTTTCGGGAACAAACCAATTGATAGGGTTGCACCATATGTCGTGGGAGGACATGGGTTTTAGGCTGTTTCCATATTTTTCAGTCTGGTTCTTATTCATGCAGTATAGCACCTAGGACATTAACAAAAAGGACCTGAAATGTTTGTATAGGGCCTTGTTAAGGAGATCTGTCTTGTTGCTACTTCTGATTTCTGGGTCAGTTCACCCACACCTGCCCATTCCAAATATGGATAGTGTTAGTCCCTCCTCCCCAAATTCTCTAATCCTGTGCTGCCCAGAACACCTCTGCCCTGAAAAATGTGCATTTTAATATTAAAAGCATACTTGCTAAGTGGGACCTTTGCTGTCTGGGTAGAGCAGCATAATGTTGATGTTATTATTATCTGAAACTTGGCTAAATGGTAATATTCTTGATTCTGAAATTTTGCTTCCTGGTTTCAATCATTTTAGGCAAGACTGGGTGGGAAGGAGAAGGAAGGAGGAGGATCCATGATTTATGTTAAAACAACTTGAAAGTTACCCCATTGATTCTCCTGGCGGTTCCTCTGGCTGTGATTTAGTTGATATTCTTCTTGAATTCAATAAACACCTCACTATTAGCTCCTTTATATTCCCCGGATGTTTCAAATTTGGTTTGAATCTTTGTGACTGAGGTTAAAGTAACCTCCCCCTAACAGAGAATGGGTCCTAATGGATGATTTTAATAATGATTGGGGTTCTAATTAAATAAAGACCTCCAAGAGCTTCTCTTGGATCCAGGGCCTACAACAATTAATTACTGATACTACTAGGCCCAATTACAAAATAGGAAAAACTGCGTTTTTGATTGGATAGTAGTACCCTTACTAATATGATTTGAGCCTCTAAGGTTATGTGGACACTCTTAGTGACCATTGTCCCATATATTGTGAGTGGCTAAATCTAGGGGAGGCCCTTCTAAGATTATTGAGTGAAGAAATTTTAAATGGCTGGACTCAGATATCATTGATGAAGCCTGTAAAACATTAATTGGTCACAATTGGACTATTTTGGACATTGATTCCATAATGCAGAATTTCTATAATCTCTACTCCTCAATAATTGATCGTGTTGCCCCAAAAGAAAATCAGGTTAGAGCCCACTAAAATAAATAGCTTAATCAAGAGCTCTTGAGATTAATGAGAAGTAGAGACAAAGCCTGGAGGAAATATAAGATCATAAAGGATGTCTGCTCCTTACAAAATTATAAGATGCTTAGGAACAATTCAAAACAGAAATAAGGAGAGTTAAAACAGTTTTTTTATATCACAACAAAGAAAATTTGCAGGTAATCCCCAAAAACATAGAAACCCTAAATAGCCTCTTGGGCCAGGAACAAAGGCTGAACCCATAACCCTAGAAACGGGTGATTCAACTACTAGTGACCCAAATATACTGTAGTTCCAGATCTTTCAATTATTTTTTGGAAACCTGGAGAACTATAGGATTCCTCTACTTCAGCCGTCACCCAACTTATTGGTCAGTAGCCCTGTATCTCACCCTAAATTTCATTTCAGGAATATTTCTGTGGAACAGATTAAAGAATCTGTATTAAAAATTGACAAAAGGCCTATCATTGCCCTTGATAACATTGATTATAGATTAGTTAAATTAGGGATCGATTCCTTTTCTTTTCCATTCTCACTTATTTTAAATTTTTCTTTACGGTCTGGTACTTTTCCTTCCATTTGGAAAATGGTCACTATTAAACCTATATTAAAAATGGTAATCCATCTCATATTACAAATTATCATTCAATATCATTATTAGCCCCACTTTCCAAAATTTTGGAAAAGATAATTTGGGCTCAAACTACAGAATTCCTCGATGGCAATAATCTACTCTCAAAGTCCCAGCATGGATTTAAACTAAAACACAACACAGAGACAGCCTTGGTGGGGTTCACAAGCTGCATTCAGAGTGCCCTTGATAAAGGGTGCTCTGTTATGCCATTTGTGGACCTCATCAAGGCCTTGACCTTGTTGAATATTCATTGCTGCCCTCAGTCTTGTCAGAATTTAATTTCTCCCAAGAGGTTAAAACATGGTTTTCTAACTATCTTAGTAATAGGTGTCACAGTACCAAGATTAATGGAATTCTGTCTCCTCCTAGGCCAATTTGCTGTGGAGTCTTGTAGGATCCATCCTGGGCCCCTGATCTTTTCCCTCTTATGAATTCAGCCCCCAAACCTGCACTCAGACATCTATGACACCTATGCAGAAGATGCAGTTCTCTTTGGGATCTCTAATGACCCCATCTCTGCATCAAAGATTGTCCAGGATGACTTTTTCTCATTTTCAAAGCTGGCTGATCTCAGATGTATGGTTCTTAATTCAACAAAGACCAAATTTATGCTGTTCACGGGGTCCAGGATGAAACCCAATCTCATTTTAAATCCCATAGTAGATCTTAGAGGCCAGGTTAATGAGAAGGTAGACACCTTTAAATACTTCATAATTTTGTTGGATTCTCATTTGTTCTTTGAGCCACATTATTTCCCAACAAACAAAATTAAATCAAAGAATTGGATTATTGTATAGGGTCAGACCCTTTCTTACAAAGGAATAATGTGTACTATTAACTCATAGTTTTTGTTAAGTTTATTTGATTATGGTTTAATTGTATACACTGCCACCTCAAATAAAATTCTTGATAATCTGAGGGTTACGTATAATACTATCCTGACAATTAGGACAGGTTCAGTCTATCGCATTCATCATTGCAAACTCATTAAACTATCTGGCTGCCTGTCACTACAAAATAAAGAACATTACAAGATCGGGCTATTTCTTTTTAAGGGTAACCTAGGTCTATTACCTGCCTCTGTATATGCCCTATTTTTAAGTGCACTGAATGGCTGTGGAACCAGATCACAAAGCAGGTTAGCCTTTTCCATCCCTTTTTTCAGGAAAACATTAGGTCAAAGGTCTTTTCTTTACAAAACTCCTCAGCTGTTTAACACACTTCCATCTAATATAGTTAATTGCTCCACTGTTTATCTGTTTAAAAACATTACGACAATGGCTCTATGATTCTGATAAATGTACCTGTTTTTAGGTCTTGACTTGTTTTTAATGTATTTATTTATGTCTGTTGATATTATTGTCTTTGTTGTGTATTTATTGTGCAATTTTCATGCAATGTTTTATTGTTTTTGTACACTTGATGATATGAAAATGAGCAAATATGCTCATTGTGCTTATAAGAATAAAAACTGAAATTAAATTAAATATCTCAATATATTGCAGTATATCGTGCTGCATGATAATCGTAATATTGTTCTTTGATAATGATTTATTTTATATTTTTTATTTAGTTTTGTTGACCGGGTAAGTGCACTAGACAAATCCTGCCTATTTTCAGGCACAACCTGGGCAAGGGGATACGGATGAATGCCAACTGACCTTGAACCAGATTAAGCTGTTGGTGGTATTTTTAGTGAATGAGGGAAATTTGGCCAGGACACAGCGAAATTCCCTTCTCTTTTTCGATAAGTACCATGGGATCTTTAACATCCACCTGAACTACCACCAATCCAGGCAGATGAGACCTCGGTTTAATGTTTCATCCGAAAGACGCAGACCAGAAGTGCAGCACCTCTCATGCTGCACTACAGTGTCAGTACTGGGATAGTAACTCAGTGCCAGATGTGGAAACTGAACCCACAGCCCTCTGATCTCCCGGCCTCAGAGGCGAGTGTGCTACCTATTGAGCCACTGACACTGACATGATAAATTATTGTCATGGAGATTTATCATGACATATGGTCATACTATGTTATTGTGACATCCCTAGCCCCAGTAAGGAGGTTTGCACAGGGCTCTGGTTCACTAGGACCAGCAATGGCCACTACCACAATACCAGCTCTTATTATGCCTGTCCACTTGGTCCTAGGGAGCTCTAGTGAAGCCTGAGTACCCAGGTGTTTGATTAATGCAGGGCCGATAATGCTGCACATACAGGCTGGTGTTGATGCACTTACAGATAAACAAATTATGTATTGCCAATAAACCCCAAAATTATAATTGTGACTGGATGGCCTAGTCCAATATTCACACTAGCTGGGGTTGTAATGACTTTATAGAAGGTGGGTTGCAGGACCCAGGGGCCCTCTGTTTAGTTACTCATGGCCTAGCTGGCCTCCATCTCAAGCTGAAGTCCTGTTGGATGCATCTGCTCCATTCCACAACCCATTATCGCACCTCTGATGGCTCCCTTGGCTCTTGGCTGCTGGTCACTCTCAGGGCCCTTCAGCAGACTCAACTGGGCTCTCACTCCATTGGTCTCTAGGGATCTCTTGATGATCCTAGGCCTCTGCAGCTCACTGGCTGTGGTGATCATTACAGTGGCTTTAGGCCCCAAAGGTTGTAATGAAGATGCAGACTCCTCAGGTCTGATCAGCGAGAAAAAGACTGTTGAGTGCAAGCTAAGGGTCAGCTACAGAGTGACTTAGCCTTGCAGGTGACAGCCATCAGCTGTGCCTGCAGATTTGTCTCTCTTCTTGTGCTATGAATAGAAGTCTCCTCCGTAGTCTTCTCCTCCAAAGTGTCTGTGCAGTGTAGCTTGAACTTGCAGCCAGTTGTTCTCCTCTCTACTCCAGCTCCAGGCAGACTGAGGATGTGCTGAAACATTCCTCAGTGAACCCAGCAGCAGACAACCTCACAGCTTGTTAGTTCCTCGATCCATTGCTTGGGGAGCTGTCTGCTGTCACTTAATAACTTATTGATCACCCAACTCTCAGGTAAATGAATGAGTCCTCCAGTGTCCCTAGAGCCTCTTTGGCTCCCTGGCAGGCTACTGGAGTCTGAGTGACTGTTCTCTGTCCTCTGACCTTACTGCCATGGTGAGAAGGGTCAGAGGTAAACAAGGTGCCTGCCAGTTTTGTAGTGTACAGGGCACTGACCCCAAAGTCTTATCTAACAAAGGGCTCATACCTCAGAACATATTTCTCTGCCTTCCATGGGTACTTTGTGCCAAGCCCTATTGTCGATTGGGTCCAGTGTAACTGACAGGATTTCTGGTTTCAATCGGAAAGAAATGTGCTCCATTGGCAGCAGATGGCTTCCCTTTGATGTGCAGCATGGAGCTGGGAAGATGAATGACACATTCAGTGCTGAAGAAGGCATTGTTCTCCTCTCACACTCCTGGCCCCAACACCAATCCTGGTGATTAGAGCAATGCAGCAGCTGTGGGCTGTGGCTCCAAGATAGCCCAAGGAAAGCCCTCAAAAGCTGGGGGGTTACACCAGTGCTCATGGTATGGGAGAGGGATGCGGGAGCTGAAGTCGGGTCAGTCAGAGATGGGGCAGCATTGCCACTTGTAGTATATTTTAGCTCAGGACTTCCGGTGACCCCTGAAGTGGCCAAAGGAGCTTGCTCCTCTGCAGGTATTCTGTTAGAGGATCTGCTTAGCACCATGCAGGAGGAGGGAGAGTCATGGGGGGCAACCATGGGAAAAGTGGCTGCCACCAGGATGATGGTGCCAACATGCTCAGGCCCAGCATTCGTCAACCATGTCCCATGCCAAACTGTGTCCCGATATGGAGGGGCACCTCTCTGCCAACCCTCACCATGGGGAATTTGTAGGTGAAATGAGAGGATTACAGGGCCGGGCAGCTGCTGGGTAAGCATAGGTGAGGCATTCAACCAGGGCATAAAATACTGATAGAAAAAATAGTCCCATAAAAACTCGATGTCAGATGGAAGGGGTGCACCATGCAATACTTCAGAAATTTAAAATATCAATTTATATATAAATTTTTTAACCAAGAAAAAGCACACTGACCTGAGAATGGTTCATTTCCCAATATGGCCGGGGGACATAAGAGCACAAAACATTTTAATATGGCCTGGGGAAGAGGAACAAGAGAGAGCTACGAAACATTTTAAAGCGGTAAAAGTTAGCCAAAAAAAAAAAAGATACCGCAGCAACTATGAGAGACTGAGGGCTGGATTTTCAAAGGCCTTTCAAATGCACATGACATTTTGTGACATAATTTTATTACAATTGCATTACTGTACTTCTGTCAAAATGTTAGACCACATAAATGGGGTCTAACTGCTAGTCACAAATGCTGCAAGCTACATGAGAGAATAACACATGTCAAAAAAATGAGTCATGCCCTCTACTAGGGTGTAGACATATGTCAGGCTCTGTGGTGTGATTACTAGAACACACTCACTGCTGATAGGCTTTAAGATAACAAGGTTCATATCCCCTGTGCGAGTGAGCCAACAGTAGCAACTGCAGGCAAAAGTAATGCAAGGATTAAAGAATATTCTTCTTTATTTAAGCAATAATGACAGAGAAGCCAATAATTTCCAAAGGATAAACCACTGGTTAGGGGATGGTGGGCCTCACTCCAGCTGGTCGTTAATTTAACCAATGACCAGCTTTGAGGTTGTTATTTCAATTATAACTCTAATAGCAGTAGCAAATTTCCTTCTTACAGTGTTTTTTTTTACTAACGTTAAGCGTTTGGTGAGGTACAAACAGTAAGGCATGAGTACATCTTATGTTTTTTTGAGGGTTTTATCTCTTTTGTTGGCTCTGCTGTGCCCGGAGAATTCTCTCGGGCATCCATTCACCCCAGCTCTACCTCTGAGCCCGAAACTCTCCAGCTTCCTGGCACCAGCTTGGCTATCCCTTGGCTCTGAGCCTCCCGAGGTGGGGCTGCCCTATCCTCCCAGGCGCTCTATCTGGAAGTCGGGCCGGGCTAGGCTAGGCCCAGGAACTGGATGAGTCCGGCCAGTGGAGTGTGGCTGCAGGGGTGGTGTGTGCCTATCTCCGGAGCAGGAATTTTTCTTGGTGCGGGTCCCCCTCCACCTCCGCGGCAGAACTCGGATCTGCAATGGTGCCAGGCCAGTTCTGCATCCTCTAGCATGCCCTCGCATTGCAGTGCCTCTGGTAGCCACCAGGGGCGCTGCAGTGCCAGGCAGAAACCTCGATCCCCGAGAGAGAGGCAGTGGTTCCCGAACCCGAGTCGCGGTGTGGCACAAGGTGTGGCATCCAGCACCTCAACCCTCAGTGCCACCGGCAGCTCACGTCTTATGTTTAAGATGTTGTGTGCTCACTACATCAGTTGGCAGCTCGATTGGTCATTTCAAGACAATAATGACTGATCTAGAAACCAATCAGAAGCCTCATAAGGCTCATGAATATTTAATTAGACTTACAATACTGAATATCTCATCTTAAGGTAAAGGTTATAGAGATGCTTGCTTTTCTCTGTGTCCTTAACTGAAGGATTATATATGTTATAGACCTCTATGTTGTCTCTAGTTAATGTTCATACTAGATGCCAGCAGAGTTGGCCTATTGGTCTATCAAGTCTGCTTGTGCTTCAGCACCCTGATTGGTGACCGTAGCCTCTATCTGTCTCCTTCCACTGTTACTCCATCCCCCAGTCCTGCCGCCTCCCGGGCAAACCAGCCTCTGGGTCACCTTGCTTATACCTGTCCCACTCTCTCTTGAATCCCTCCACAGTAGCTGCCAGTACCAGCTCCTGGGCAGCGCACTCCCAGTTCCACCACTCTCTCGGTGAAGTACCTCCTCCTCCTTCCCCTAATCCTACCACCCTCAGTCTTCCAACTGTGTCCTCTGGTGATTCCACCCTCCTTCAGTCGAAAGATCCTATCTCGGCTTACCTTATTTACTCCCCTGAGGACCTCAAGACCTCAATCATGTCCCCTGGTCCCATCTCTCTCCAGCAAGAACAGGTTGAGCTCCCATAGTCATTCCTCATATGTCATATCCCCAGGCCCCGGATCATTCTAGTTGCTCTCTTCTGAACCCTCTCCAGGAGTTGGATATCCCTCCTTAGGTGTGGCCTCCAGAACTGCACACAGTAGTCAGATGTGGTCTAACCAGGCTGTTGTACAGTGGCAAAATCACCTCCCTGTTCCTTGAGGTAATCCCCAAGTGATGCATCCCAGCATCCTATTCCACAAGGACATAGACAGGATAGAGGCAGTCAGAGGAGGGCAACTAAAATGGTGCAGGGTCTGCAAGAGAAGCCGTAGTGAGGAGAGACAAAGGAGCTTAATATGTATACCCTTGAGGAAAGAAGGAGAGGGGGACATGATAGAAACTTTAAGTACCTCAGTGGAATCAACAAAGTCCAAGAGGGTACCATCTTTCAGAAAAGAGACGTGTAAGAACAAGGGACACAATTTAAAGATGGCGGTTCAGGGGCAATGTGAGAAGTATTATTTCACAGAGAGTAGTGTATGCATGGAACAGCCTTCCTGAGGAGGTTGTTGGGTCTAAAACTGTGGGAGAATTCAAGAATGCATGGGACAGACATAAGGCAATTCTTGTGGGGGTAGGAAGAAATAGGCTGTTGGTTAACTAGGATCTGCGGTCTATCCTGTGGTAGGAAATGGGCAGACTAGATGGACCAAGCGGTCCCTATCTGCCCGTCAAAGTCTATGTTTCTATGTTTCTATTTGCCCTGACTGAAGCCCTCCTGAACTGCTCTGAATTATTCATGTTAACATCCACCAAGACTCCTAGGTCTCTTCCCCTCTGGTGTACAATTCACCCTCCAATGGTGTACACATAGTTGGGGTTTTCCTGCCCTAGGTGTAGCTACCTTGCACTTGGAGGAGTTAAATTTCAATTTCCAGGTGCAGGACGAACTATTCAGAGTATCCAGGTCCTCTTGCAGGGTCAATCTCCTCCTCCCTCCACCACTGCCCCAGCTTAGAGTCGTCAAAGAGACTCATTTCACACCTGATACCTTCCCTGATATTGGAGATGTAGGCGTTAAACAGGAGTGGCTCAGCGATTGGATCCCTGTGGGACCCCACTTATGACCTCCCTAGGAGACCAGACCTCCCTCTGACCACTACCCACTGAGTGCGACCTGAAAGCCAATTTCCAGTCCATCTAACTGTCAATGGGCCTACCCTCATCCCTCCAGCTTCTCCTTAGACCAGTGTGAGGACTGAATCAAATACTGCTGCTGAAGTCAGGAACATACATCCACTGGTCTCCCTGTCACGTGCTGAAGTCACCCACTCATAGAACTCTGCTGGTTTGTTTGACACGACTATCTGGCACAAACCCATGCTGCTGCTCATCCAGGTAACCTGTTTCTCCAAGAAACCTCACAGCCTTTCCTTAAATATGCTCTCCATTATCTTCCCCACCACTGACGTCAAACTGGTGGGTCTATAGTTTCCTGGCTCTTCTTTCGATCCCCCTTATGGATGGGCACAACATGCACCTGCTTCAATCCCTTGGCACCTCCTGTCTGAGCAACAAGTTAAAGAGATCCACCAATGCACAGCCAAAACATCCCAACTCCTCAGTACTCTGGGATGAATAGCATCAGACCGGAGCTTTATCGTTTTTAGGGACTGGCGGGCTTCCCACACCTGACCGATAGGAATATAGCATCTGCCCCTCCCCCATTCAGCAGAACCAGCCTGATATCTCACCCTGCCTACCTGCCCCAGCTGCTTGTTCTTCAGCAGGTACCCCAATAGTCAGGTCTGTTGCAACTCTCTGTGTCCTTCTCGACCCCTTATTTGGAAGTTCTCCAGCCTCCTCCTTAATGAATACTGAGGCAAAGTACTCACTCAGTACCTCCGCCTACTCTCCAGCCCCTTTCACCCACCCCCAGCTGTTACCAACCTACTGAGCTGGCCCTTGACCTTCCTCCACTCACCAATATACCCAAAGAACCCCTTTCCCACCCTGTACCCCTGTGCCAGCCTCTGCTCTTTCCAGGCCTCCCCCCTCACCACTCTGATGACTTTCCTGGTTGCAGGCGATAGTTCTCTCATCCCTACCTCTCATTTTTTGTACCTACTGTAGGCAGCCTCTTCTCCCTTACCACCTCCTGGACCTCCTTGTCCACTAGCATGTTTTATGAGACCTACCGCCTTGCGCTTCACTCTTGCACAGGTCCTGTGCCTCCCCTGTAAACCCTGCTTGATGATCTCCCACCTATCTTCCACGTCCAAACCTGGTTTTATCCTCCACAAATGCCCCTTTAGAATTTCCCATGTTCTGAAAGTCACCCCTAAAATTAACTATCATTGTCCTGAACGATCCCCCGTTTAAGTTTCAAAGATCTGTGTTGTGGTCGCCCCAAACAAGGGTTCTTCCACAACCAGATCTCATACAAGATCCCCATCTGCTAAAACCACATCCAGGATATGACCCTCCCTCATTGGGTCTATCACCTGCTGATTGAGGAACACGTCCAGGAAGCCATCCAGCAGCTTCTGCTCCCTGGTTACAGTGGACGCATAGTACCACAATCAATAGATGGCATATTAAGTATGTGTTGTGTTGTAATGTTTTTTATGGTCAGAAGGTATTGTATACCAACTAGACCAGAGGATCCCAGCCATGGCTTATACTGTCAATCTTGGAAGGAACCGAACTGCAGCCCAACAGGCCCTCGATCTACAACAGTTAGTTATACTCTGTGACTGCACAATCATATTTCAAGCAATTCACGGACTCAAAATCTCTGGGGTCACCATGACAATAATCAGTTTTATTTTGTACTGATGCAATTGTCTTGTCATACATGTTTGTTGTTTGCAAAACTTATTAAAGTTTTATTCACAAATAAATATTGATGCATGTGTGTTTTTTGCCGTGAACAGGAAAACTCCAAATACTGCAAAACATTTGAAGTAACATTTTGACATTTTAGCACATTTCTTTGTACAGGTGAAACAGTTTAAGGGACTGTCTGCACAGTCGCAGGGTTTCTCCTCACGATACTGTGACCTGAGTTTGGGAACAAGTCCAGAGCATCAGAGGGCCAGCTTGGGGACAGGACTGAGAGTCCCAAAGGATGCTCTCCTTCTCGGGTGGGAGATGGGTCATGTACTCTGTTGCTTTAAAGCCACATGGGTGGCAACAGGTCGCAGTGCAGCTAGATCTGAAAATGGGAGGGTGGATGCCAACTGGTGCTGATGTGCACAGCCATGTGTCCATGTGAGCATGTATCACTGAGCCCTTGTCGTTGATGTCCCTGGGGGTAGGAGAGCAATGGAAAAAACCATGGCGTGCAGAATGAAGCAGGATCCTCCACAGGCCCTGACATGCCAACTGTTCCCCTCCCAGAACCATGTTGTTTTTGTAGGGAACTCTGTGCCTGACTTTCCATGGACCTTACCCCTGAGGGGAAAAGCTCAGGCAAGAGGAGGGTGAGGTAAATTGGCACAGATGGGGCTGCTAGGTTGCAGAGAGTGGATGGGGGTCACTGCAGTAGTAGTAAAAAGTATCTTTATTTTAGAAACAGGAAATAGCACTATTAAGGCAAATTCATTGATTACAAGGTGGTCCTGCATTTTTGTTCAAAGGTTACAGAAGACAATTAATTTACACAGAACAGTGTTGCAAAACATACAATCATTTAACAAAAGATATTACTCAACAATCAGCACTTTAAGTGTATCAGATACACTTTATAATAAATACTGTTTCTCAAATTAATCAGCAGCTGAATGTTAAAGTTACTTTTATCATTATTATTATTGATTTGATTTATTCTTTAAAACTTGGTAATGCCAACTAGGTACAAGTGCCTGTTTTCAGGGTGACCAGGAGCACAGGAAGTTAAGTGACTTGCTCAGAGACACAGTATGCAAGGAGGTTGGAATCAAGCCCGGGCTGATGGATGTAACAAGAACAATACCAAGCTCATTTGCAGCTTGTCACTCCAACCTCTAAGCTACACTGCCAGCTCATCTTCACCATTAGACTTCACCTAAAACATTCCAGCTCTTACCTTATAGCCGTACCAAAAGCATTTGTAGCAACAGAAGTTCTCTGTTTCAATGGAATATTATTCAAGTAGTAGCTGCCTTATATTCAAACATAATTTCACATATAGTTTTAATATTTGGTAAATTAAATTCCTTATCACCGTGACTTCTTAACTGATATATATAATCAGATCCAGAAATCTGACAGCAGAAAAGAACCTCATTGGCCCATCAAGTCTGCCCTTTCCCCTCACCTACTTGTTTCCATTCTTATGGGCCCATCCGTTCCCTCACTTCCCAATCCCATATGTCTGTCCCATGTCCTCTTACTGTAAATCCCTCCACCGCTTCAGCCTCCACCACTTCCTCAGGTAGCTTATTCCAGGCCTCCACCACTCTCTCTGTGAAGAATCACCCCTTCACATTGCCTCTATATCTTCCACCTTCCAATCTTAGGCTATGCCCTCTAGTTTTAGTCCTCCTTCCTTCTGAACAAGCTCCCCTTGTTCACCTTATTGATCCTTCACATATTTAAAAGTTTCAGTCATGTCCTCTCCTTCTAGTCTTCAATGGTACAGATCTAGTTCCTTACATCTCTGTTCATATGGTTTCCCTGCATACCATCACCACCTTGGTTGTCTTCTCCTGAACCCTTTATATCCCATCAATGTTCTTGCCTAGGTGCGGTCTCCAGAACTGGACCCCATACTCCAGGTGTGGTCTCACCATGGCCTTGTAAAGGGACAACAGCACCTTCCTCCTCCTGCTACTTCGCGCCTCCCAATGCATGCCAACATTCTATTTGCCTTCCCACTGCCTTGCTACACTGGCTTCCCACCTTAAGGTTGCTTTGATACTATAATCCCAGATCCCTCTCCTGATCTGTTTTTTGATTTCCTCCTTCCTAGAGTGGAAGCAGCTTGGGGTTTTGTGCCCAGGTGCATCAAGCACACTTTGGCATTGAATTTCAGTTGCCTAGTATCTGATGACCCTCCAGAATCTTCGGGTCCTGCCTCATGGCCTCCACCCTCCGAATGTCCACCTTATTGCAGATTTTCATATCATCCATGAATAGGCATACTCTTCCTCTAGACCTTCTGCTATATCACTGTTGTATACATTAAAAAAGAGGGGGTCCCAGCACCGATCCCGAGGCACCCACTGCTACCCCCTCACCATGGAATGCACCCCATTTACCACCACTCTCTGACTTCTGCCCACCAATCAGTTTTCCACCCATCTAGTTATTTTGTGTCCCACCCCAAGCTTTCTAGCTTAGTTACTGGCTTCTGTGAGGGACAGTGTCGAAGGCCTTACTGAAGTCCAGATCCCCCCCAGTCAACCACTTGCATTATCCAATTGAAAACTCTGTCAGGTTCATCTGGCAGGACCTCCCATGTGTGAATCCATGCTGCTTTTCATCCTAATTTAGGCAGTTTTCCTACTAGATGAGATGACTTATTTTGTTTTATTAATCTATATATCATATTTAGTCAATTTAGTTCTAATCTTCATCCACTGACATCCATTCCAAGTCTTAGTACATTTACAATGGTGCATTCTAAAATCATCTAAAAGTGCAAATGTGCATGTCTGTTGTATATTCCATTTACTTTGCTCAGAACAGTTTTGTTTGCCTGTCTGTACATGTGACTCCACAGTCCATCACAGGCAGGAAGAGCTGGTTAACTATCTTCAGATGCATTTATTTTGGTATGCTGAAAGTCCTACACCTAAAACCTAAAGGTGAGAATTTAGCCTTCTGCACATCAAATCAATATATACTTTGAATTTCATGTGCTGATCAACCAAACACCCAGGTATTTGTGTTCAGGCTCCTATTTTATGTTTTGCCTTGAGTTGTTCAAATTTCTATTTTGAACGATCAAATCTTTTAGTCTGTGATGGAGTGAAAATGCAATGGACTGGGTCTTTTTATGATTTATGACAAGCTTGGACTCCTGAAACCACTTCTGCATTGCTATAAAGACTGCATACAATTGCATGTTCAGCTTCACACATCTACACCAGACCTCACCAAAAGGTGTCATTGGTGTATAGCCTAATGTGGGAGTGCCTGATCTGTTTTGGTAGAAGGTTCACATACATCAAAAACAGGGTGGGGTCCAGTGGGACCAATATTGAGCCCTGTGGCACACCCTGATTTATCTCTGCCTGATTGGATAGTGTGCCACCAAAGGCCATTTGTTTCCTTCCCTTCTGGTATGATCTGAATCAACTCACAACTTCATCTGAGATCATGATTTTGTACATTCTTTCTAAGAGAATTATATGGTTCACCAAGTCAAATGCTTTGGAAAGGTCCATGAACACCACTCCCACCATGCTCCACTTATCCACTGTGAGGTGACCAGATTGACTAGGTCAGTGAGAGCAGTGTTTGTGAAATAACCTTTCTTAATGCTAGACTGAAATTCAGTGAGAAGCGAATACAGTACTTCTCAAAATTGTCATATATTTGACACAGAAACATAGAAATGAGGGCAGAAAAGACCCATGGTCCATCCAGTCTGCCTAAGTTCTCTATTTAGCCCTGGGACCTACTGTCCTTCCAGGGTCATAGCACTACCCAACCTCCCCATCTTCTTCTCCCAGTTTCTGCCACCCTGAGCAAGCACTGTACCCTGCATTCTGACCCAACCATGCCTGAAACCACCCACTGTTTCTGCACTCACCACCACTTCAGCTAGTAGACTGTTCCATGGCACCACCACCATTTCTGTAAATAACTCTTCCTCATGTCCCTCTGGAACCTCCACCTGTTAGTTTTCCTCATGTCCACGTGACTGTGAGCTAGTACTCAAATTAAATAGTTCCCACAGTTCACCATGTTAGGAATTGGAAGGTCTCTGTCATAGCTTCCTTCTCCTCCAGGTCTCCAGTGGAAACATGTTCAGTGCTAGGTGCTCCTTATTGAGCTGCCTGTTGGCCCTGGAATCATTTTTGTCACCCTGCACTGCACCTCTTCCAGCCTATCCCTATCTTTCCTGAGGTGAATACTCCAGAACAGGGCGCAGTACTCCAGGTGTAGCATCACTAAGGATCTTTATATTGGAGATATTACCTCTTCCTTCTGCTATCAATACCCCTCCCAATACAACCCAGCATCCTACTCACTTTGCTATATGCCTTGTTTCACTGACTCAATTGTTTTAGGAGTCACTGATGATAACCCGAGGTCCCATTCTTCAGCCATAATGTTAAGTCTCACCCCACCCATCCAGCACTCTGTTCTGGGATTCTTGTTCCTAGATGTATTACCTTGCACTTCTTGGCATTGAATTTCAACTGCCAAACCTTAGACCACCCTGTAGCTTTTGTAAGTCCCTATGTATTTCTTGATTCCTCATCGCTATCCACCCTCCCACAGAGCTTAGTATCATCTACAAAGAGACACAGTCTGCCCTGGATTATTTCACCAATGTCAATGATGTACATTTTGAAGGGGATAGACCCAGGACAGATCCCTGTGGTACCCTGCTCATAACTTCCCTCTCTTCTGTTATTACAAGCCTCTGCTGCCTCCCATTTAGCCAGTTACCTACCTAGTTTACTATGACCTTACTCACACCTAGATATTCCATTTCTTCAATAAATGCCTGTGAGACACCGAGTCAAAGGTCTTACTGAAGTTGAAGAGAACAAATCCACGTCAGGGCCCCTATCCAATTCCTCATCACCCAGTCAAAGAAAACTATCAGGGTTAGTCTGACAAGACCTCTCCCTGCCATGAATTTGTGCTGTTTAGTATCCTGGAGCCCATTGCTCTCCAAGTAGTCTACAAGGTCCTCCTTGACCAGTGACTCCATCAGCTTCCCTACAATAGAGGTAAGGCTGACAGGTCTGTAGTTCCCTGCCTTGCTCCTTGTCCCCATTATGGAGCAGAACCACATCTGCCACTCTCCAATCATCTGGAACCATGCCTGTCACCAGTGAGCTGTTGAATAGACCTACCAGGGGTTCAACTAGTTCCTAGGTAACCTTGAATGCAAACCATCTGGTCCGAGGCCTTATTTATCTTTAGGGCTGCCAGCCTTCTTTGGACCCTTTTGCTTATAAATTTTGGCTGCTTCATCTCATGGATCCCTTACTGGTTGCCTTGATGCCACTCTCTGGCAAAAGCCCATCATCCTCCCTAGTGAAAACTGGCAAAGCAATCATTGAGGACAGTGGCTTTTGCCCATCCTCCTCCATCACCCTAGCCCCCAGCTAGCCTTACGATTCACCTTCCTGTCTTCCTTTCTCCTAATATATCAGAAAAACTGTTTTCCTCCACTCTTGACCCCTCTGCAATACAGCTCTGTCTCTGCTTTTGGTTCCCTAACCACCTTTTTTGCATACCTATTTTTCAGCAAATAGTTTCCCATTCTTCTTCCTTCTGCTTTTCTATATACTGTATTTGTAGAAGGCCATTTTGTGGCCCTTACCACTTCCTGACCCTTATTGAGAATCAAACAATCTCTTGAACCTGATCTGTTTGGTTACTGCTCATGCCTAAGTTAGATGCTCAAGAATGGCCTCCTTAATTGACCCCATCTTTCTTCTACTCCCACCAATGTTGTCCACCCCTCTTAACTTTTCCCTGACCATTTCCCTCAGCCTATTGAAGTCTGCCTTGATACAATGAAGGGCTTCGCTCTCAGCTGGGGTTTTCCAGACCTAAGGGCCAGTTCAAACCAAATGGACTTATGGTTGCTGTTCTCCAGTGGCTCCCCTATTTCACAGCTCCTACCACCTCTGAATTGGTGAGCCTATATCTAAATTGCAGTATGCCTAGTAGGTTCTTTAACTAGTTGTACTAGTAGACAGTCTTAGAAAGAGTCCAGCAAAACCCTGATCTCTGGTGCTCTTGGCCACTGGACCATCCCAATCAATGTCTGGCAGGTTCAGATCGCCCACCACCACTACTTCCCCTCTGCCACTCCTCTTTCAGGTTCTTCCCTGAGCACTCTGTCCCTCTGCCCCATGACCTGAAGGTCTATGGATCACCCTAAGAACAGTTTCTGCTCGAGGTTGCCATGAGTTGCACCAACAGCAACCTTGCCTCCCCTTATCATCCCCTGATGCACCCATCTTCTGCCACTTCAATGCCATCCTTGACACAAAATGGCTACTGCTGTAGCTCTACCTGTTCCACTGTCCCTCCTGAACATTGAATACCCAGGATAGTCAGTTCCCTGCCATTATGTTCCAAAGCCCACATTTCTGTGATGGCCATGAGGTCCACCTCAGTGCTCACCATCAACACCTGGAGCTTGCTGATTTTACTAGCCTCCTGCCATTAAGGCATACCCCTTCCATCTCCATCGGCCCCAATCCTACTTTTACTACCCTTGTGCTTTCCTTACCTCTCTTCCTCATGTTTTGCCTGGTGATTGCACACTTTGCTTCCCCTCTCTAACATCTCCTCACCTAGTTCAGTTTGGCCATAGCTCTCCTTGTACCCACTGTGCTGCCACAAGCCTCAGATGTGGGAGTACTAACCAGGTTCCTCTTCCTTCACCTGTAACCATGCTTCCCTCAGACCCAGTCTCCTCCATCAGTTGGTTTAAATGTCTGGTGTACTGTAGACATCAAACTTCTGCCCCAGCACACAGGCCCCCTCTCTCATCAGATGAAGTCCATCTCCCTTGAAGAGTCTCCTGTCCCAGAAGTCCCAATCCCTCATAAAGTGGTACTGCTTCTGCTGACACCATCCCTTAAGCCACCCATTAAATTCATCAGTTACCTCACTCCTTATCCTATCCTGCTTCCCTCCTGCCCCTACAGGAGTACTTTGAAAAGGACAGTAAGCCTGAATGTGCTGCAATCTGTCTTCCAGTCCATGGAAATTTTGCATCACCACCTCCAGTGACTGGTCTGCGGATGATTGGTACCCAGTGTACCAGCCCCCGGTCTCTCTGACATCATTCCCATCCTGTCTAAATCCTGGATGGCTGACCAAGCAGGGAAGGCACTGGACCGATCTTTCCAGTATGTTAGACTGGACAGACTACAATGCAATCAGCCTGTAGTTTGTGGAAGATGTGGACTCGTATCCCATAAAAACAGGACTACTTTTGCAAGCATCTATGAGATGAAAACCTTCCCTCCTTTAGGATCCCATTAAATAACTCGGTCAATACAGGCATAGTTATGACAATTGCATCCTTTAGGAATCTAATTTCAACCCTTCTTCCCCAAATGCCTTGTTTGAATTTAAACCCCTTATTACTTTGAAAACTTCCGTCCTTAATCATTTTAAATCTAAATTTGGGCACACCATTGCTGTCGATTTCACTGTTGTCCGTCTCCTCCAGTAAACCCCGCTATCCTGCTCTTTAGTCAGATGAGGCATGGTTACATCTGGAAGCTTATAAAACACACATTCAGCAGGCTAGCAGATTTATTGAATTTTGTCATAAACCATTTCTTCAATTTGAATTACTGAATGTTATTATAATATTGTCATTTCACTTTTCTTATCTGTTGAGGAAATGATTTCTGACTCTTTGCAACTTCCCCAGTCCTCTGCATTCAATGTTTTGTTACTTTTTCCAGATTCTTTCTTTAATCCTAATATTCTTTTCAGCATCTCAGTAACCCATGGGAGATGAGAGGTTTCTTCTGTTTTATATAGTGCTATTTCATTACATTTAGCCAGAAAACATTTTGTAAACTCCTCTACTGCTAAATCTAGTTCCAGGATCAAGAATATCCTATACCAAGCTACTGTTGCAAGATTTGGCACAAGCGCTAATTTATTCTATTTTTGAAGCACCTCTTCCTAATAATATTTACTTCTGGGGTCTCAAACCGTTTCTCACCCAGTGTTAGATTGCAACTGGGGTGCTATGATCCCTGAATTTGGAACTTTAACTTTGGTCTGTGAGCTGCTTATCTTTGCAGACAGGAACAGTGGGTCTAACAAGTTTCCTATGTAATCTCTCTTTCTTGTAGGCACAGTGACTGTTTGCTTAGCATCCAGAGTTTTGAGGCAGTTCTCGAGCCTTATACCCCAGGACATAGAAACACAGAAATTGTCAGTAGAAAGGACCACTTGGCCTACCTAGTCTGCCCAGATGGTCCTTGCCTAGCCTATCTCAACAGACTCTTACTAGTCACCGGCTACCCTCCCTCCTTTCTGTTTACGGTGTTCATTAATATTCCCCTCGTCTATCCCATGCATGCTTGAAGTCCCTACTGTTTTCACTCTCCACCGCCTCTGCTGGCAGCCTAGTCTGGGCATCTACCACTCTTTCAGTGAAGTTGTACTACCTCATATCCTCTTTAACCCCCCACACACACACACACTCACACACTCTCACACACACACACTTATTGCATACTTTTATGGTTCTGGTGCTCTTTCTTATTTAAAAGAGACTTCTCTTGCACCCTGTTCATCCTGTGAGGTACTTGTAGGTCTACATCACGTCCTCTCTCACTCTCCTCCTCTCTTCCAGGGTGAGAAGGTGTCATCCATTAGATAGAGTATCTGCTCAGGAGGCCTGTTATGAGCCAGTGATGATCAGTGCCATGGGGCATTGCTGATCTGCCTGCCTGAGGTAAGTTTCAGACCATTTCTGAGGACAAGGTTCTCAAGGCTATGGCCAGTTTACGTTCCACCTGATGTTTGCCGGATCCAGGACCTACCTAATTTCTTTTAGAGTGGCAGGAGGTGCTGGACTGGGTCATTTCTCAGGTCGCAGGTGTTCCTTGAGGATGGTGTCTCTTTCTGCCCTTAAACAGGCAGTGGTGAAGCCCCTTCAAGAAAACCATCCTGGACCCTGATCTTTGAGGAACTACAGACCTGTCTCTAATATTCCTTTTTGGGAAGCTTATTATGAAGGTGGTGGTTGACCAACCTGTCAAATGCTTTGAACAGTTTAGCATTTTGAACATCTCCAGTCGGGTTTTCAGGTGCGTCACAGCACTGAAACTGCTTTCATCAGTCACAGATGATCTCCTCACGGTGACAGAGTGGGGCTTTGTACCATCTTGGTCCTCTTAGGTCTCTGGGCTGCATTTGACACTGTCAATCATGAAGTGCTCGGATTGTCTGAGGAACTATGTGGGACTCATAGGTACTGTATCGCGTTGGTTTGAGTCCTACCTCCTTGGGAGAATCCAATGAGTGGCCTTGGGAAATTTTCTTTCCAGGGCCTTGATGCTACTTGTGGTGTTCCTCAGCTTAATAACTGCTGCCATGTTATTTTCAGTGTATGTGCTGCCACGGTGTACATGCTGCCATCAGGCGAGATCATTAGTATTACATTGAATTTCAGTGCTATGCAGATTTACCTGTCTGAGTTCCTGGAGGTTCTGATGTGGTCCCAGGGCTGAAGAAGTGCTTGTCCAAAATGAATAATCAGATGTCCTCATACTGGCTGTGTCTCAACCTCGGTAAGACAGAGACCATGACTGTCAAGGTCAGTAGGCAGTGTCCAGCTGTGGCAAGCAGACTGTCCTTGTGTCCCTTGCTGGACAGACAGTCTCTCAAAGCTGTAGATGTCATCAAGAATCTTGGAGCCCTCCTGAATAGTAGGCTGACCCTGATCAACAAGTGTCGGCATTTGGCTGGGCTGGCTTTACCATCTTTGTAACATTGCAACAGTCAAATGATATCTGGCTCCTGGAGACCTGGCAATGATTGTACAGTACATGCCTTTGTCACCACTATGCTTGATTTTACAACACTCTATAGCTGCAGTAGGGTCATCTGGAGTTTGTTGTCACACCTGCAGCTAGTCCAGAATGCTGCAGCCTGGCTTATTGTGGGCTCCTCTCTTGGGGACACACTACATCAGTGCTGAATCGCTACACTGGCTGCCTATGTGGTAGTGCATCACCTTCAAGATATGCATGATAATTTTCAGGTCCTTAGTGGTTTGGCAACCAGACTACTTAAAAGGCCTCCCTAGTTCCTATATCACCAACTTGTTCACTCTGTTTCCTGATGCTGGCTTGCTCTCTGTCCCCACCTCCCTGAACCACGTCATTCTGGGAACACAGCATTCTGTGTGGTGGCACCCATTCTATGGAATGCTTTACCAGACCATATTAGCTGTGCCCACTCAGCAGAGGCCTTCAGATCTAGTTTGAAAGCATTTCTGTTTGCTGATGCCTTCCTGAATTTTAATTACTTTTATCTTGATGTTATATTGTGCTTGTTTAATTATCTAACCTGTAGTTGTTTGTTGTACAGCACCCTGAGCTTTTGGGAAGGGGTGCAGTAGAAATAAAGTTGCCTTGTGTGCCCTACATGTTGAGATCCTTGATCTCTTCTCATAGGGCTTTTGGAGCAACCGTGGCATCCCCAGTGGCATTAAATCTCCCACTGCCGGCCCAGTGGCACTGAGGGTTGAGGCACTGACACTATACCTGCTCCACACACCAGCGACCTCGGTTTGGGAACATGCTTGGGCCATTGGGGTTGGCCTCGAGAGAAAGTATTGAGCATTCAAAAGACTGCTCTCCCTTTCACTGAGGAGGACTGAGTCTCCATCGTGCCAGTGGCCCCTGATGGAGACTGGGTGCACTAGAGGAGCGGTGCACTTGTGGGTGAGGTGTGGTGGACGTCGGCACATAGTGCCTTGACATCATTGCACATCCATACTTCTAGAGGTAAAAGCAGGAGGAAAATGGCAGATGACCAGGCAGCTTGATAGCCACACTTCACTACCCAGGGGGCCTGTTGTGGAATCGCCTGCAGTAGTGGTTCCGGCAGTGCGGGGGACTAGGTGGATCCTCTGGGTACAGTGCATGCCAAACAGTATGTGAGTGAGCTCATGGCTGAACGGGGTGAAGGCGGTAGCTGGATGTAGGCAGGTTGGGCTGCGGGAGTAGAAATGAGAGATACTGTATAAAAACAATCTCCCACCAATATTTGCTCCTTATTTGTAGTGAATTATATTGTTTGAGTCTAATTCTCAAAGTCTGGTGGCTTTACTTTAGGGTGGGGAATAAACATGCCGGTATCCTGTGATAATACTTGACTGAATATGGGCGACCATCAAAACAGCGACTCTATATTGGTGATATTATCATGGGCAGCCCTGCAAAGGTAGCAACTGTACACATGAGGCGAGTGTATGGAACAGCTACCAGAAGAGGAGGATAGCGGGGAAGGCAAGGGATAGGGAAGGGGTTTCTGGGGAGTGGTGTGCCTGTTGCAGTCGAGTCCAGCCGTGTGGTGTGCTGGTGTGGGTGGTTAGCTCTGGCTCCAGCAGGTACTGGGTTCTGGGCTGGGGAGGGTAGGAATTTTGCCAGTGCCTGCAGCTGTGGGGCTTCATTTTTTTAAATGCAGACTGTGCCCCTCCCTACAAACATGCATCCTGGAGTTAAGAATCTAAAATCATGGGGTGCAGGGTGCTGCCCCCGTGAGGGCACAGGAAGGTGCAGCCCCTGCAAAAACAGTTACTTATTTGCCGTATGTCGGGTTGCCAGCAAGTGTATATCACCGATTTGCTTTTCAGTGAGATACACTCACCATAATAGCGATCACCATTTCGCATTCACTATTATGACATAGAACCGACTGTGCCTAAGATCAGATCTAGTTTCTGCATCCCCTGCCCATGAGTTGTTCGATCACTTCAGCCCACAAGTTGTTCCAATCAAAGTGGTGGCATTCCTTAGTCCTGTGGCCAATTTCCTCATCAGATACTTTTTCGTTCGCTTGGCGCCATGCGAGCGTTTTGAAAATGGCACACTTTGGAGGTGTGCCTCTCCATTAAATCCACTGCTCAGTTGAGCAGGCATGGCGATCCTGCACCAATGGGTGCGGGGCTGCTGTATGACAGCGGTAGATCTTCGCTTCAAAGAAAACCACTGCTGTCATACAGGCACCATCACACGCCCCCAGCGTCACGCCGCCCCCAAATCCTTGTTGCCCGCTGGGCCCACCCCAGCGTGGCAAACCTCCATTGTTTGCCGGCGAGGTGCCCAATCCCCGTCGACTCACCGCCCCCAAGTCATCCTTCTGCCACGCTGGGAGCCCACCCCAGCGTGGAAATATCACGTCGTCAATTAAAAAAAAAAAAACTGTAAAGTAAAAGCGAGTCCCATGCAGTCTCCCGTCCCTCCCAGAACCGCACCCACCCTGCGCACCCTGCCTCCCCACCCCACCCCATACTTACCTTGAGCTCGGCGCAATGATCTTGGGTGGACCGGGAACCGTCTGCACTCTTCAAAGCAGACCGCTGAACTGAGAAATGCCGGTAAGCTGTATAATGGGCTAGATAGGGGGTTTCAACTTTATTGCATATCTCAGGCACTTTTGGAATTTTTGCACCAAATGGCGTTAGTCAGGGCCGAAGATTTGTCACCGCGCAGTCATCAAGCAAATCACCCTTTGGGCCCGAATAATGCAATGACAGTGACATCATTCATGAGAAGGGTCCCAAAAACCCCATGTTGAAAATTTGGCAAAAATTCCAAAAATTACTGTTTTACGATGCATTGCGCAGTTCCTACACAGGCTCATAAGTTCACGAATTTTCAATATTTTCACTCCAGATTTTCCACATTGCCATTTTACCACCTCCTTATGAGTGAGTACAGCTGTCATTTTCACATCCTGCCCAAAGCGTGTTTCCGCCATATGCGCACACTGGCGCAGTTGGTGTCTTGAAATCAATGTATGGGACACATTAAGAAAATCACAGTGACACTGTTCCTTAGCAGAAGGTCATAAAATGGCTATGTTGAAATTTGGTGAAAAATTCCTAAAAATGACTGTTTTACAAGCATGCGTTGCGCGGTTCCACTGCGCTCGTAGGTTTCGAATTTTCAATATTTACACTCCAGATTTTCAACATTGCCATTTTACCACACCTTCTTATGAGCAGTACAGCTGTCATTTTCACATCTCACCAAAACGTGTTTCCGCCCATGTAGCGCACAATGGTGCAGTCGGTGTGTGAAATCAATGTATGGGACACATTAAGAAAATCACAGTGACACTGTTCATGAGCAGAGGTCTTAAAATGACTATGTTGAAAATTTGGTGAAAAAATTCTAAAAATGACTATCTGATGCGTTGCGCAGTTCCTCATGCGCTTTCGTGCATTCTGATACTTTCAATATTTACACTCCAGATTTTCCACATTGCCATTTTTCACCTCCTCATGAGCAGTACAGCTGTCATTTTCACATCCTGCCCAAAACATGTTTCCCTCATGTAGCTACAATGGCGCAGTCGTGTGTGAACTCAATGTATGGGACACATTAAGGAAATCACAGTGACACTGTTCTTGAGCAGAGGTCTTAAAATAGCTGTGTTGAAAATTTGGTGACAAAATTCAAAAATGACTGTTTTCACCGGTGTTCATTGCAGCTGTTCCTATGCTGCGCTCATTAAGGTTCGCGGAAATTTTCAATATTTTCACTCCACATTTTCAACATTGCCATTTTACCACACCTCCTTATGAGCAGTGCAGCTTTCATTTTCACATCTTGCCCAAAGCGTGTTTCCGCCCATGTAGCGCACAATGGCACAGTCGCTGTGCGAACTCAGTGTATGGGACACATTAAGAAAATCAAAGTGTCACTGTTCATGAGCAGAGATCTTAAAATGGCATGTTGAAAATCTAGTATTTATATTCCTAAAAAATAACTGTTTTACGAGCATGCGTTGTGCAGTTCCACGCACGCTCGTAAGTTTGCGAATTTTCAATATTTTCCACCAGATTTTCAACATTGCCATTTTACACACCTCCTTATGAGCAGTACAGCTGTCATTTTCACATCCTGCCCAAAACGTGTTTCCGCCCATGTAGTGCACAATGGCGCAGTCGGTGTCTTGAAATCAATGTATGGGACACAGTAAGAAAATCACAGTGACACTGTTCATTAGCAGAGGTTTTAAAATGCCAATGTTGAAAATCTGGTGAAAAATTCCTAACAATGACTGTTTCTGACGTCGTTGCACAGTTCCACTGCCTTTCGTGAGGTTGTCGAATTTTCAATATTCCCCCAGATTTTCAACATTACCATTTTACCACACTTCCTTATGAGCAGTACAGCTGTCATTTTCACATCCTACCCAAAACATGTTTCCGCCTGTGTAGCGCACAATGGGGTAACAAAAGTCATGCTGAAATTTTATTAGTGCAAATACTAACGACAGAAGCACCATATCGTACAAACACCACTGCAAATACTCAAGCAAACGTCAGCATTGACAAATGCTTGTTTGTTTAGCCACGTTTCCATCAAGGCAACTACATCAGTGGCTTCTACCTCAACCCAAGCTAACTGATTTAATTTCTTTGGAGGCTGTGGACATTATCATGAATCAACTTCACATATATGCGCTCATTTACAAGTCCTTAGTTGAGTTCAGCATCACCACAGGAGGCCAAAGCTAAACCCACTGCATAACTGCTATATTTAGGGTGAATTTTAATCTTATTGGAGCCTTTTTGTGACTTCTTATAAAGTCCTTAACTGTTGAAAAGTATTTCTCCTTTTGTTGATTTTTATCACAAGGGATTTTAAAACCTACTTGGAGATTTTAAAACTTGAAAGCTCTCTGTATTTGTGCTAGAATATCTTTGGGAAAACACCTGTGAAAGACTGAGTGTCCCAGTCACCACAGTCAGCAAGCAAGGAAAAAGATTCAACCGGACCTCCATTCTTGGAGTCTCGAGTTTGTTTGGCAAATATAACACCCAGGTTCCCTCTGATATGCTCACAGAGGACCTAAATACAAGTTTAGCTGTCCTTAAGTTTGTTTTTAGCAAATAAAACACCTAAAATTTTCAGGTTCACTCTCAAATGGTCTGAAGGATCCTAAAACACACCTAGAAACCCTTAAGGTCTGATCAATGGTAAATACTTAATAAAAGAACAGTACCTTAATTAAATGACTACAAGTAAACATTTATAAAATGTATGGTCCATAAACAAGTTATTTTATTCACTGTTCCTTAATTCTAATGGTGTAGTTGCTGAATGTACCTGATATTTGATGTTTTACCTCAGTTTGTTGTTACATAGTTGTTTTCTACTTACTTACTACTGGTATGTATTCTGATGCTATCTTCCTAATTTAACTGTTTCACCTGATGTCCCATATGATGTATCAACTACCTATGTATGCCTGATGCTCCTGTATGTTACCTTAACTTTGTCTGATGCATAGTATGTACCCTGTAATCCTCCCGGTCGCACCTGAAAATAGGCACTTGGCTGTCTAGTGTGCTTACCTGGTAAACAAAAGCAAATAAATAAATAGTTGACTCTACTGATGGAAAAAAATACTAAAACTGATGAAAATTAAAACAAGCTAAGAGTGAGCCAGTCGTATCGTCGAGCCACTGATGTAGCTCAGGATTTGAACCTGCCATCCACCTCCAAGAATATTGCTGTACTGCTCTATCTACATTGGCTCGGTCTGGCCCCTGCAAACCAGACACTGGGCCTGATACACTGGGTATGGTAAATGAGAAGGAAGATGCGAGGGTAGTGGCAGATTGAAGGCTGAAAGCAGTCTCTGGCAGTTATTCAATTCATGGCAGTCACATGCCAGCAAAGAGTTCTGTGAGCTGTTACTTCAGCTGATGCAGTTCAGGCTTGAACCCTAACATACCACATCCAAAGATGGCACTCTACAGCTCTGCCTACACTGAATCTGTTCTGTCCCTTGCAAACCAGACACTGTTCCTGATACACTGGGGAGGGTAAATGAGAAAGAAGATGAGAGGTAGTGGCAGACTGAAGACTGGAAAACAGTCTGGCAGTTATTCACTTTGCTACAGCCACTCACTGGCACAGAGTTCTGTCAGCTGTAGAGCTAGGGGCAGAAGTAATAAAAACAAACGCAGTCCTGCCGGCCCACGCGGCGGTTGGATTCTGCTCTTGATGCCAGTGACCAGGGTTCAGGAGCGAGCTCGGGTCGCTGGAGGGCTGGCGGGGGAGGAGGCAGCGGCGTCTCACAACTGCTCACTGTCTCCAGGGAGGAAGGATGCGACCTGGTGCATGAAGTGACCACTGGTGGAAGCCAGTGGTAGTGCAGCACGTCGGGGTCATTAGGGGCGGTGCATGACAGGCGTCGGCTCTTGCCTTGACATCCGGATGTCACGCACCTTAAGAAAGCCAGGAAAATCACTCGCTGGCCTCTGGATGACAGCTCTCTGTTCTAAGGGCCTCCAGTGGCTTCCGGTGCCTCCTGTTCTCCAGCAGCATCCCGGGCCTAGAAAGTGTGCAGTGGGGCTATCCCCGGTGCCTTCCCCTCAGAGGAGAGGATCCGCCCGGTGAAAGGATACTCCAGGATATCCCGGGGTCAGCTGCGATCTGGAGATCTGAGAAGGGCCAGGGAAAGACAGAAGGGTCAGAGGAACTGACAGAGCCTGAAGGTGGAGGACCAGTGAGCACGAGGCGGAAAAAACAAAAAAAACAAAACAAAAAAAAACACAGTTGAAGAAAATGTTTAAAACATATCTGTTACAAAAGTGCCTTATATATGTCTTTGTGTCTAGTATCTGACCAAAAGTAGCCAATGTCTGTGGACTATCCTATGTGCAGTGTGTGATATGAGTACGGTGAAAGGGCATTGGATAACATTGTCTTGTTATCTACAGTACCCTTTTTGTTCTGACAATTTCTCCTGGCTTAAGTATCATCTGCCTCTCCTATTTTCTTTCCATTGCTTCTTTGAAAGTGGGATCATTGCATCTTCTTCGTTTGAACCTCTTGTTCATGGTGGTGACTTTGGTTTAAAAGTCATATCCAGTTCCAGTTTAGCATGATTCTAGGTAAGGGATACTGTGGTATACTGTATTTGGATGAAAACTCCTACTGTGAAGAATGGTGTTAAGATCTGTTTCTGAGTTATTGGAGAGATAGGAGAATTAAGTATCCTAGTGGTTGCTCTCCTTCTCGTGGGTGGGTGGGTGGGCTGTGTCTCCTGGAAAGTACTGCCTTCTGGGTGACCAGAGGAGGGGGTGGTGCCATTGGGAAGGAAGACAAATTTGGATAGGGAGCACACACAAACATCAACAAGTCTTTTTTTTCCATCCCGCTGGCCCTCCCAACCCTTTCACTCAGCTTCCCACAGGGCTTACTTCTCGTAGTCCTCTTGGATTGCCCTACATGGCAGGGGTGGCGGAGCCCTCAACCCACCAGGACCGGATCCAGGTTCTGGGAGGTGTCTTCGAGTCGCTGGGTGTGGGGCCTCGGAGGCAGGTGGTCATCCTGCCCAACTGGGAGACATTTTCCTTTTCTCACTGGGAGAAATGGCATGCACTTGATGTCCAAAGTACATGCATCGATGTTTACCATGTCTCCCCCACCTTTCTAGGCTTGGGCTGCCTTTCCTCTGGCTTCTGCCAGGGTCCAGTTGAGCACTGGGCTCTTCCCCTTTGGACGCTCAGTCCTCCTCCCTCGACTGGCCCTCTAACACCTCAGACTCACTTCCAAACTCAGGTCATCAGCATCACAAATGGGCAGCTACCATTGCACATGTGGGCCAGCACAGCAAGTCATTTGTAATATCGAGCAATGAAGCTGGGTGACAGGTGCTCAGAGGAGGAGAAAACTGGTGGAAAAATCAGTTGCCAGGACATAGATGAAGCCATGTCAGCCTCATGTGTCCATCACAGGTCTTCATTCCTCATCTGTTCTGCCAGTCTGGCTCACATGGCTCCACAGTAGCTGGCTAGGTAAGAGAGAATACCTCCATGGGGCTGTAATGGCAGAACCATACCACAGAGGAAAATTGTGCAGTATCAGGGCTGTGTGCAAGGGTGATCAGCAGGAGAATGTAGCTGGATGGGGTTCCATGGTCAAGTAAATTGCTAGTGGTGTTGATAGAAGGAAGTCCAACTGATTCAGCCAGAGGAAGAAAAAGCATTTAAAAAAATTGGTTTGTTTTTACGTAATGATTTTAGTAAGAAATTATTGTCTTTGAGTACTGGAAGGTTCACTGACAGGGAGTAGCCAGGCCTGGGCCTTCATTAGGTTACAAAATGTTGACCAAATATGCCTTAACTGCTGCCCATGGATGCCGACCTCCCACACACAGCATGAACCTATGTGTGGGGTTCAGTCTGAGACTCATTTTAAACAACCAGATCTGCACCATTGTGAGTGGTGCAGATAAGATTGCACAGTGCAGATCAGGTCATGTAAATGACTTGCAGTGTTATGGTCACTCCATTGGGGCAAACTGTGAGATCAAGAAAACTGTGAGATCAAAGTAACCTATGGATTAGGTGAATAACAGGACTGGAAGGTAACCTTGTAACTATAACATATACAGAACTAGTAACCAGATGCAGAGTGCCATCTGGTACAGAAAGTAAGATTGCAGCACACAAGAATAGGAGTCCATAGAAGTGATGTAATGTATAAGAACTAGTAACCAGATGCAGATTGCCATCTGGTGGAGAACGAAGATTGCAGCATACAAGAGTAAGACCAGTCTCACACCTTAGCTAAAAGACAAATTCAGTTTAGCTAAAGAGTTAGAGCTTCTGCCTCTGAGATCAGGGATGCAAGTATTGAGCCACAGGTGCTGTAAAACGTGCCCCAGAGGAGAGGACATTACAGTAACCACAGCCAAAAGAGCGACTGGAGCAGAGGAAAAGCAGGTGAAATAAAACAAAAAGCAGACCATCGTCACTATCATTATTACGTCTGTCATCTCAGTTGAGCACACTCAACTAAAGCTCTTGCTGGGACTCAAACTGTGACCCCAAGTCATGAAGATTTTTGCTCTAACCATTCTGGCTGACTTCTTTACACAGACACAACACTATAGTTTTAAAGTATTTAAAGCATTCAGGCTAAAAATATTTATGCAATAAGGCATGCCAGGGCATATATCATGGTGGATAATGTTATACCTCGGGTGTGTTGTGAGACATGAGGGCCAAAACCTAAGTACCTTCCATACCAGCAGTGACATTACCAAAGAAGTGCCTTCTTAGGATTAAAAAATGGATTTATTTATGAGTTTATAGTGTAAGTAGGCTCTTTTGTGGGCCCTAGTTTTACCTGTGAGATTGTGCTGGGATAACAGTATCGTGACACTGGCTCTCCACTAATCAGCATTTCCGGCATTTTTCTAACAATTTTATAATACCAATTAGTATGAGTATTTGCCTTCTGTGTTGTATGCATGCCAGCTTTAGGGCACTGAACTTTCTTGAACCATCTAAAACACATACAGCTCCAGAATATATTTGTAAAATTCTGTATTATAATAAATTAATGTCATAGGAAATAATAATTAGATGATCTCAGCCTCCGAAACATTCAGCTGCTGTGGAAATGCCAGGTCGGAGAGTTCATGCGGAGTAAGAAAAGCTTTGTAACTGCCCCAAACGTCAGTCATCACTTCCAGATACCTCTAAATACGGCCATTCATTTCACACTGCAGGATATTGTATTGAAACATACAGCTCAGCCAGCACCACTCCTTCCACCACGAAATATGCACTGCACAAACCTTAGCAAAGTGTGTTTTTCCTATCTGGAATGAGCTTGTTTCATTTCCCTAAGGGAGCCTTATGCAATCCAGCTTCACACTGCGTGCAGAAAATATAGAACCTTACCTCCGCCCCGTAAACCCATAAAGTAATGAGTGGTGCAGCTCAGTTAAAGAGCAACACTGCACTCCCATGAATTTTCACAAATATGATGTTTAAACTATTACAGTTTACTAGAGAATACTTTTTCACTTTCAGTGTTCCTTTCTAAGATTTACAGCACATCTTGAAGTCTTCCAAAAAGTCAGAATAACAAGCATTTGCCTCTTCCCCATTTAATCTCACAGTGCCTTTGTTTATGATGACATAGTGCTCACCATGACAACAGACTGTGATGTAGGGAAAGGTAAAGGAAATTGCTCAACCTGGAAAGGCATACTGAGTGAGCTTGTTTCCAAGTGCGACCTAGGAACACAAGGAAGTTAACAATAAGTGACTTTCTCGGGGTCAGTAAATATGCAAGTGGTGGCTGTAGAATTCAAACCCAGGTCTCCAGGTTTGCAGCTTGGTGCCCTAAACCACATGTAAGGGTGAGCAAGGTGTTCTAAGCGGCAACTTTGGTTTGGCTTGGACTGCGGGGTTCAAAATTCAGTTTGGCTTGACACTTTGGCAGAATCATTTCGCTCCCATGTAATAATTAGTATAGGGCAAAACACACTACAGAGAAAGGAGAACAAAGCCTTGATGTCAGCAGTGGCCATGAATTACTATAGCGTATGTGTGGCAGGTGGTATTGGCATGCCGTGGCTGGGGATCACTGGGTTTTCTGTGGTGTGACAGTTCCAAACACATATGACTGGTAAGCACCCCATCAAAGCTGTAGTAATTCTTAGTTTCTTTTGCTGACCTCAAGGATGAACTCCTCTGTAGAACCTGGCTGTCCTTCATGCCAGTTACTTTGTTAGTTCACATAAGTTTTCAAAATAAATTCCCCAAAAATATACATCCCCAAAAATAGTCTCTGTATTACCATACTATACCTATACAGTAGCATTGATTTTCCTACCTAACCTTCCCAAATTTGGATGCTTACTTTTTATTTTTGTAAATACTTTTAATTTTTATTTAAATCTTTTACATAACTTTACTATAACAATTGCTGCCCAATGGCAGTGTCATTCTGACATATCCCTCCCAGAATCGCCATGCTGCCTACAGTGACCAATGTCATCCTTTGTCAGTGCCAGTGGTTTAGGTGACATCACAGGAATGATTTAACTGGCAATGATTGTTTCTAAATGTGTGGAGCTGGGCCGAGCTCCACTGAGGCAGCATCTCCCACCTGCACAAATTGGCGTGCTGGTGAGGACAAGGTGAAAGTTGTACTATCTTCTGGAGGAACTGAGATGCCAGGGTGTGTCCAGATCCTTTCTGTGCGGTGACTGTGCTGCTAGGAGTGATGGTGGTGAGCTAGACTGCCGTGCTGCCAGTGCCAATGGGAATTGGGGAGACTTGCCTGCTGGAGATATAGGGTTAGTTGATGACATTTGCTGGAAGCTGAAATAACCAAACGGATCAATGAAGCTGAATCATGGCAAATTCAGTTTCAGAAAGGCTAGGAATTCAATATTGTTCAGATCATAGCCTGGAGTGATAAGGTGAGGTAATATCCGAGTTGTGCTGAAACACCTTTCAGAAGCAACAGATGTTGGGGACATCCCAGAAAGAACAAAGCCAGTTTAGCCAGTGCAGGCCAAATAACTTTTCTGTCCTGACAACATTTGGTGGCATCAGTATTTTGGCTGGACAATGGCTCTACTAAATCGCCTCTATCATGTAGTCTGGTGTCATGTCCGTGTCTTCATCCATAATGCCTGTGTGATGTTGGTATCGCATGTCAAACATCTCCCATATGTCTTTGTTATGTCTCCTGGAATCAGATCATCAATTTCCTCCTCTTCCCATCTGATGTCATCATCATCATCATCACCATGCTAGCTGGTGCCCCTGGTGCTGGAACATGGGAAGTAGGCCCAAGACAAGGAGGTGGAATTTTGGTTCCTGTACATTGGCTGCACTGCTCTATCTGAAGTGCCCACAAACTTTCTGTTTGGCATAGCCAACGTGTGCAGGAGGAATGCAGACCTCATAGATGTGCCAGTTGGAGTCACTAGATCCTTCCAATGTATCGTGGGCACAGGTGTGGACTGCAGGATATTGCTCATCTACCATCCACCCAGGGCAAGAATGATTTCCTGCAGGAAGTTGCGGACTTCATCATCGAGATGGTGTTGGAGTCCCACAGGTGGCTGTTGCTGGGGGATTTCAATGCCTGGGTTGATGATGTACTCTTGCATTTTGGTTGTGACTTCCTCCAGCTGATGGTTTTGTTGGGCTTTACACAGGTGATTACCTCTTTGACCCATATAAAGGGCATTCGTTTTACCTGGTGTTTCTGCTGGGGATGGAGCTCTCCGGCGTGGTGGTGGAACCCGTCAGAGTAGTCTGAGCATCACACTATAGGGTTCAGTTTCATGGGCCCCCAATAGACCTGCCCCATGGAGATGGTCTGATACTGCCCTTGTGGGGTTTGATCCCTGATGGTCTTATGGTGGTACTGAATCTATCGGGAGCTCAAATGTTAGCATGGATCCAGAGAATCTTTTGCTAGCCTATAATAAGGTGGTGGAGGCTGCTCTGGTTTCATAGCTCCTGTCCAGGTTCACCCACTCACTCTTTGCCCTTGGTCCCCTTGGTTTGTGGGACTTTGGGGAGTTGAGGAGAGTGGGAAGAAGGTTGGAGGTTGCTGGCAGAAGTGGGCCTGGTGATGACAAACTTAGATTAATGTCCCAGCATAAGGACTATCAATCTGCAGTCTCCTGTGAGAAGGCAGAGTTCCTGTCCAGGGAGATCACAGCTGCATAAAATTGACTGGCCAGCTCTTCCAAACTGTGGACAGGCTGTGCAATCTAGCCTGTCTCCAAAATCAGGGAGCCTTTTCACAGGAGAAGTGTGATGAGTTCACTCAATTTTTACAGATAAGGTTGGCATCATCAGGTCCGAGATCACATAGCTTGCTCAAATGGGAAGAGCAGAGATGGCACAATACCAGTGTCAGTATTGTGCCATGGCTGTCTGAGGGTACGTATGAAACGACACAAGTGGTGCTTCTGGCAGGACTATGCTAAGAGTTAAGAATTCAGCAAACAGATCTTTGTTGGCTGGTTCATAAGGTCTCAGAAGTGGAAACAGTCTTTGCAGCACACACCACTGCACCCAGGACAGCTATCCCCACAATGCACATAATCAAATTCCATAGCCCCCAGCACAACTTTCTGTTCCACCATTCATTCCACCATGTAAAGACAAAGAGTCCCACCTTGTTGCCATGCCTTGGTAATGTTGGAAGAGCTCAGCTTGTTTGTGGAAATGATGGAAAACTCTTGTACTATTCCAAACAGTGTCCAGTATTTCCTTTAACTGTGCATGTTACTCAAGCACATCATTTACCACCAGATTCAGTACATGGCAGAAACTCTCATCATGCATGGCCTGCAAAATGTTATTCCTACTGTCTGTCACAAAAATTCCCACCTTCAGGTTGTGAGGTATATCCAGATGTCCAGCAGTGATTGTATGAAGTGCAGAATGTTTTCCCCACTATGTTTCCCCTCGTGACTGACACATTAAAGGAGAACCCCTGGTACAGATAAAGCAGGCACCACTGCACAGATTGGGCTTCAGTGCCCAACCCCCTCCCACAGAGCACAATTTTCATTTAAATGTGTCCATGCCTGATCCCTCATAAAAACATCAAAGCCTCTAGTAGTAGGCAGCCTTTTCTGCCATCCCTAAGACCACGCTGCTAACAAATGATATTAAGATGCGCCACTGCCTTCCTGTATTGTGCCCTATGTACGGAGAATTAATCATCTCTGTATCTCAGTGCAAGTGCTCTGTTTTCAAAGACTTTGCCTAAATGCTATGTGTATGGTATGTATACACATGGCATTAAGGCACAGTCTGTGAAAACAGAGCAGAGCGATGAGATATGGAAGTGTTAACTTTCATACGCCAGGCACAATACAGGAAAAGCAATAGTGCATCATGACATTGCGTTGTTAGCTAATGAGATTTTGGGGAGGACAAGCACAGAAATGGCAGAAAATGCTGCCAGCTAAGAGGGCTTTGCAGATTTTATGAGGGTTCGCCACGACACATTTAAATAAAGACTGTGCTCAGCATGGGGGATCGGGGTGCTGGAAGCCCCTGATCTATTCAGTGGTGGCTACTATCTGTACCAGGAAGCCCTCCTTGGCAAGGCACTTTATTGCACCGCTCCTCTGTGAGGAATGTCTGGTTCATGATAACTCCTGCAGGAGGTGGTATTGGTGGTGGAGGTGAGGCAGCATTGGCTGTTGGTGCTTGACACAACCCAATGAGCAGTGAGACTCAGGAAGCTTTGGTTTGCAGTAGTGCTCCAGATGTCATTAGTGAAATGCACATATCCTCCCTCTCTCCTGCTTCAGAAGGGTCATCATATGCATGTGCATGGCTAATAGTATGCCAACCTGATGGCGACACCAAGACAGCAACATAGCTTGCTGTCGGCAAAATCGACACTTTGCCGACAGGTCTCTGTGTTGGTACGCCTGAGACAGGCACACTGTCTCCTGGTCCTGCACCCCTCCCTGAATCAACACTGACTGGAGTTGATAATCCATAGTATGGGGAGTGTGGAGGCAGAGTCCCCACATGGGGGGTTTGGGAGATGAAGCCCCGATAGAAAAACAGGACCAGGAGACATATGGGATTTATGTCTACAACAACTTGCAGTCAATATAAATCCTGTCGCTGACATGCGGTCAACAAATCTGTTGTCGAACCAGCATCGTAGATCCCAGCCTAATACATTACCTAATACATTGCAGGAGAACATGCTGAGAAAACATGAAGCATGATGGAATGCTGTATTTTTCAGCCATATAACAGTCTTCAAAACTGATGTCTTCCACCATGAAGAATGGCTGAAGATTAAGTGCCATCATCTCACCAATTAATTGAGTGATTCATGCAGCAGTTGGATGACTAAGTGGCATTTTGTGTGGGCATGTAATGAATCCTGGAGTGTGGTTTGTTTGGTGGTAATGAATTCTGGACTAGCACTGGTCTGCTACTGTGTCTACTACCACTAATATCCCTGCCTAGTGGTGATGCTGGTTTTGTTGGTTGGAGTGGTATTTTGGGAGGAGCACCACTAGTGTCAGTTAAGTTTAATTAGAAAATGGGCTTTTTATTTGCTGGGTTCTGATTGACTAGTACCCCTGCCGGGGGTACATTAACTTTCAATAGGCGCCCAGCAGAAAAAAGTGCTAATCACCTGACCCCATCACCAACAAAACTGATATCATAGTGTCAACCCTGTTTGCTAATTGGCCCAAACCCGACAACTCAATTCAAAATTGCAGCCATTTTCTGTCTCGCTAAGCAAGGCATAGTGCTCCCCATCTATACTACCACACTGTTGGCAGAGAACATAAAATTGTGCTCGTAGTACCCATCTTCCAAAGTGTAGCCTCATTTAACATTTTTTTTTGGTACCGTTTTCCCTTTCTTTCTCTTCCTGCTCAGACTCGGATTCCCGATCCCGTGGCTTGGACACCGCCCCTGACTCAGTTCCCATGACTCAAACTCTGGCTCCTTTGGCTAGGACTCCTGATCCCGGCTGAAACCCGTAATCCAGTACAGTCACAACAGTCCCTACAAATGAAAAAAGCGCACTCTCATAAATGATATTTCAAAATGCTCAGTGCGAGCCTCTCCTGTTTACTGTAACAAACTGCCAGCACAAAACTACGTGTGCAACTTGGCTAGATCGGCTGAACCAGCACTCCAACAGCAGCAGAACTTCAGTTTTTCTGTCTCCCTGCTTTTACTGACACTCTGACAGGATACATATTAAAAAAAACCACTTTGCACTCACAGCAATCCATACAAATGAAAAAAAAAATGTAACTCTCATAACTGCCATTTTAAAAAGCACAACGAGCCTCTCCTGCTTACTGGAACAAACTATCTGCCAGCACAAAACTGCGAAATGAAACTTGCCGCGATCGGCGAACCAGCTACCCAAGAGCAGCAGACTTTCAGTTTTCTTTTCTGTCTCTTGCTTTTAATGAAAGGATACATATTGAAAAAAAAAAACACTTTCACCAATGGGGTGACACAATGCTGTCCACAGCAAACAAGTGACACAGACTAATGGGGTGGAGCTAAAACAGCACACTACTAGAAGTACAGGGACTACTTTGCCTCAAAAGAAGAAAACATGGAACTGTAGTAATTTTATAGAATTACTTCATATTTTCATTTAATCCTGCAAAAATGACACAGTTAGCCCATTTCTAAGCGCAATAATACCCTCTAGAGTGGGCGGTATGGGCAATACGGACCTTCCAGAGGCGGGCCTCATGCTCCCTGGGCTGTCTGGTATTGCCCAATACCACCCACCCTAATAGGTATTATTGCTTACTACTGCCATGGGGCTGCATAATTTGAACAAACCATCGATCTTGTCACCCATATCAGGCTGCTGCTGAGTCTGACCTATGTGGATTGTGAAGGGATATGACTGTTAGTAAGATGCCGTGTTCACGCTTTAGATAATTAGCCAGAACACTGGTTCCCAGTGTCCATGTGGATTGACCCCAGCTGATCTACTTCTCACATACATTGCAGCATGCTCTTAGTGGATTAGAGGTCATCCCTAAAATACTGCCATACTGTGGAAGATCTCTTGGCTGTTTTAGCTATATGACAACCAGACTGAGGGATCGGGGAGGCCTTAAAGAAATAGGGTGACCACTGCGAGATTTGTCTTTCCTGAACATGGGGAGGAAATGATGTAGCTGCACCACATGATCACCAGAAGCAGCAGCTGTAGTACAAGATTTATCAGGTAGGACTGGGAACATAGCCTGGGATTAGGATTCCCAGCTTCATCAAATTGCTTATGTTCTTTTCTTCATTGCTTTTCATACTTTGCCACTCTTGTCCTCCTGTACTGGTGGTGATGGTCTCCACTCCTCAGAATCATAGTCCTCATCAAAGGAGCTTTTTGTAACTAACAACAAACTTTCAACCTCCACTTCCTTCCCTTCTCCTGCTTCTTCCTACAATGCTTCCTGCTTCTCCTCCACAACTTCTCCTTCCTCACCCATCTCCACCTCACTTTCACTTGTTGCTTCACCCTTCCCTGCACTTTTCCTGCTGCCTCCTCCATTTCCTGTGCTTCTGCTTCCCTTCCTGAATCACCAGCACCTCTCCTCCCTGGCACCTCCTCTTCCATATCTTCTTCCTCTGTGGCAGTGTCCTCCACTGCAACCGGCTGTGCTGGTGGTGGACATGATACTGCCTTGCTTTAATAAAACAAAGGGGTTGAGATACTATAAGCAGTACCTTGTTCATGTACACCAAACAGTTATTTTTCCTCAGGTGACAGAATAACAGTAGTGTCAGACCCAGACTCACTCCGTGATTTGGGGCCTATAGGTACACTCAGAGAAGGAGCATCATATAGTGCCTCAAACCGGTGGTGGTAGACAGGAAATTGCCCATGGTGCTCACTCAGGTGAGAGTGTAGAGATTGCTGAGTTGGTACCCTACCTGGTACTGCCAGCTACTGTTGTGTGGTTCTCACAAGACACACAGGAAAAGGGCTTGCCTGTACATTCTGGGAATGGGATGGAAGATCCAGGGGCATTAGATCACCACTATGGGTAGTAGGGGACAGAAAGGCACTTGGAGGAGGAGAACCATGAACAGTGGAAGACCTGTGTGTTTCTGCTTCACTCCAGTTGGCTTCAGCACCACCAGATGCACCACTGGACACTGACTGTCACTGAGTGGGAAAGCTACTGCTTACAGTGGGCATACAACTAGTTGACTTCTGCGAACTAACAAATCCCCACGGTTTCTTTGGATGCACTATTATATGCCCAGCCATAGCACACCTCTCATTCTTGGACCCACCACCAGCAAAACCAACACCACTCCCTGTCTCTGTCCCCCAACATCCAAGTCCTCACTATGTACATCACCCCACCACAGGCCACACAACTATTACAGATATTTGCAGAACTGCTGTTTGCTGTGGGAGGGGTACCATACTGGAACATTTCCTGCTGCTCCTCCTTCTCATCTCCCAGTCCTCCCTGTCTCCCTTTCAGGACATCTTTTCTTCAACTCTGTGGCAGTTACAGGCAGCTTGCTACAATCAGATAAAGATTTTGACCAAAGGGGCTTGCAGGCACCCACTCTTGTAAAACTACATTGCAATTGGCTAAAGTATTTCACAAGATTTTGAGAGGCTCAGGTAGGCATCCACTGCCACTCAATAAAACCACACTGCCACTGGACAATGTGTTTCACAAGATTGGTGGGGGTGCTCACCAAAACTACAGTGCAATTGGACAAAGTATTTTGCAAGATGGGAGGGGCACTCAGGCAGGCCAGGCACCCATTGCCACCCACCGAAATTACACTAGAGTTGGATAAAATGTTTCACAAGATTTGGAGGGGGGCTTAGGCAGGCACCCACTGCCACTCACCAAAACCACACTGCAACTGGCTAAAGTATTTCACAAGATTTGAGTGGGGGAATCAGTCAAGCTGGCCCCAGCCACCAACTATCAAAAACTACACTCCAATTTGATAAAAGTTATTAAATTTGTACCAGTAGACGCCATATGGCGTCGGAACCATCCATTGCTGGACCTGACCCAAAATGGCCACCGGAGTGAAAGAGTTAACAGGATTTGTGGCTTAGGCACCCAGTATTAGGAAAACTACACTTCAGTTAGATAAAACTTTGGAAAAGATTTGAGTACAACAGCACAACTTAGCACACAGCACTGCAGGCCCTTCTCCCCCCACTTGCCTTCAAGCAAATTTATAACTGTTCTTTTCTTCACTTTTCCTGCCTGCCTTAGAAGAAAATAACTGTAGAACTGGCAGCTTGCAAGCAACTGCCCTTTTCTTCAAATGGCAATTTTGGAATGATTTTTCTGACAAAATGCACACAGCACAGCAAAGAGGGCCTTTCTCCCCAGCATTGGCACTGCAGTTGCACACAGAGCTGCAGAACACCCAGGTTTACCAAAATTCCATGTCCCTGATTGGTTGCTGAACGTCAAGTGGCTGCCAGAAAGTTGCACATGCTCAGTTGGTGCTCTGATAAAAAGAACACTGAGTAGTGCCCGCTGAAGAGCTGAAGTGAAGGCGTTTATCTTTGGACGAGCCTGACCAGCTAAACATTGCGGAGTTCAGTGTTTCACGAGTTCCTCTTCAGTTTCATGCTCACCCTTATTGTGATGTCAAAAACAGCAACTGTGAGGTCAGCAGAGGAGAGTTAGATACCTTTGCAAGACTCAGTGAAATAAATAATGCAGCATCTGCAATATTTAGTAGACCAACAACAGGGAAAAGTAAAACATGTAACAAAAATTAGAAATCAGTAAAGTTCACTGTGCCATAGACTGATATATCTGTCCAAAATTCCTTTATGTTCTAATTCTGTTAATAGTGTAAGGCTTAAAACATAAGGGTGGGATATTCAGACTGCTCCAAAAGATCGCAATAGAGGAGCAGGCGCAAGGCCAGTGCGCCATGGCCCAGCAGGCACGATATTCAAACCATGCGCAGGACAAGGTGCGCCTGCAAACGTGGCTGAATATTGTGCTCGATGCACCATAGCACAATGAGGGATGCACAATGGAGCAGGGTCGATAGCAATAGCACCCCTAGGGATGCACAGGGACTAAGACAGGAAGCAACTGAACAGCAGCCATGGATGCCCCATGTGCCGAGGGGCATGCACCAGGACAGAGAGCCCCCAGGGCAAGGCCCTCATGGATTGCACAACCAGGCGGGTGCAGGATGTACCACCAGCCTATGTCCCCGGTGCTGAACCAACAGCAGATGTGACCCAGCAGTCCCCACCCACTGGGCAAGGTGCCCCTGCACCGTCTCCCAGCCAACAGAGACCGAACACAAGGATGGCCAGGCCCACCCATGCCACGGCACCACACCAGTGCCGACCACCCCCAGTACAGTGAGCCTGAGGCACCAAGCCCAGAAGTATGACCAAACACTGCATGGCACTGAAGGCATACCCCACTACTGTGCCAAGGCAACTAGTGGCCCTGGAGTGCAAGGCATATGTACCACATCCCCACCGCTGATCACCCACCACATGCAGTGACACCGCCCACCAATGTCACCACAACCCACACAAGGCCCCCAGCATGGCTCCCACAGAGGCACAGCAAGGTGGGTGACCAAGCATCAGTACCCAAGGGACCCGCACATGAGAAGGGCTGCCCCAGACACCGCCACCAGCAGGAAGACACACCAAACACAGGACCTGAGCACGGTCCTCCACCCATGCACACACACCATCCCTGCACCGGCCCCACCAGACACCACAGCATCCTCCTGTGGTGCATGGAGGCATGCACCACACAGGCGGAAACACAGGGCACACACAATGCCCCCATCCCAGTCCCATGGGTACCCTGGCATACTGCTACACAAAGCAGTGCAACAGACGCTGCCATCGTGAAGCCATGGTGCCATGTACCTGCAGCCTGGCCACCACCATGTTGCTGGTGAGCCTGCCATGTGGCAGGCAACCCATGCACTGGGCCACCCTGATGGCAGGCGCAGGGGTCTGTGACCAGGCCACCACCTGCATGCAGCAGGACCCCATGTGACAGCCACCAGACCACAGGCACCACCCCAATCACCATGGATTGCATGGAGGGGCAGACAAAGCTCCGCCCACAGTGGCAACAGAGACAGACGTGTAGTAGTCCAGGGCCAGGATGGCAGCTGCAAGTGCGCCATGCCTGGCAGGCGGCAGGTATGGACTGCCCGAAGGCATGAAGCCAAGCATGCGGTGGTGGGGTCAGCACACACATGCATACCACAGTCGCGCATGGTGGCAGTGTAGCTGCAATGGACACAGCCGCACAGGCACAGCACACACCAACAGGGCCGGCTGGGACATGGACATGCACCCCAGCCTGCTGCACAGGCAAACAGTGCACAGGGCACACCACACAGTCCCCGGACAGAGCCCATAGCCCCCACCCACACCAGTGGTGGAGCCCCGCCAGACACACCCACGGTCAGGCCAGCACCACCCCACAGTAGACATGACACCACTGCAGCAAGGCTCCATGCGCCGCTGCAAATCAGAGACTGACATAGACATACGTTAAAAAGTATACATTATGAAACAACACAACAGCATCAAAACTATGTACAGATATGTACAGTGGGTGAGGGATGTGCAAGAACACAACAAGTGGGAAGGGGATAGGGCAGGGGACAATGGGAAAGGCAAAGGTGGGGACATGGGGCGTGGGGTACAGTTTGGGGAGGGATGGAGTCTGATCAGTCGCTACAGGTCACCGGTGGCCCCATCTCTCTCTCCTCCCTGTGGTGTCTGTGGTGCCGCTGATGGTCACCCTGTCCATCCTCTCCAGCATCTCCAGTGTGGCTCGGGTGACCTGCAGGATCTCCTGGAGTGTCTGCTCCATAGCCGCCCAGCATGGTCCACCAAGGACAAGGGAGCAGAGACAGTATGACTGACTGGCCTGACCAACACAGCTCACCCAACGTGCACGGCGTGCATCAGTGGCCTGCACCCTGGGATGGCATGCGACCACCCACAGTGAGTGTGCCAACATGATCTGCCTACCGGGCACCTGCAGCCATGCAAACTGCTGTACACCATCACTGCCCATGCACCACACAGCACCATCCTGGCTGTCTGGCACCATGGCAATGCAGTGGGAAGACAGTGGCACAGCCAGGCGCCGAGTGCACCCATGGCCCACCTGCGACACCCACCCACATGTGCTGTCCCACAGGATGGTGCAGAGGGCACGCAGGATGTGCACAGCTGGAGGGCCATGTGCAGAGGGTCCATGCCTCACCACCACCCCTGCAACCCACCATACACAGGTGTGTAGGGACTCATGGTACTCACCTGCGTCCGGTCAGCAGGGCACTGCTGACCCCTGGCACCACCACTGTGCCCTGCCTCCATGGCCACACCTCCTGCGATGTCCTGCTCATGATGCTCCAGGGCCATCCAGGCCCTCGAGTCGGTCCTCCGGGCCTAGGGGAAACATGGAGAGGCACATCAGTACACGACTGACCCATAGGCCCCCCAGTGCATGTGCCCGCACAGCCTGTCTGTGCCACAGTGGCTCAGGGTGGGCAAGATGCACCCCACAACTGACAACACAGGCGCTGGCCCCCAGCATGGCCTGCCAAACCCTGCACCCCAAGGACAGTCAAATATGACTAGTGATGGTGCAGGAGCACCTACCTGGCCATGGCACGGCTCCCGCCAGGCATGCACCTGCAGTCGACCCAGGCGGTTGTGGTCACGCTGCTGGAGGTCCCCATAGTGGTGGCAATACTGCTTCCCCATACAACTGCTCCCAGTGGCCTCCTCAAGGCCTTCAGTGACCTCCTGCCACACCTCGGTGTGAGGCCTCAGAAGGGCACCTGCCCAAACAGGGCACCCGCATGGGGCTCCACAAGAGCCACGAGGTTAGCCAGCAGATCGCACTCCACACAGGAGCTCTGGTGTGCGGCATCATACATCACTGCTGATCTCAAAATGGTGCCGGTAGCGCCACGTGTCCCACGTGCTGAGGCAGCGGGTACTCAGCTGCCAATCACAATCATGCTGGCACTGGACTGCGCCAATAGGGGCAGCCATGCAGGGCATGGCACCTAGAAGGAAAGGGCAGCCACAGGTCAAGGGTCTGTCTGCACACAGAGCACCACCCGGCGCTATTGGGAGGCACCTGTATGGTGCGCGGTAGGAGTGCCTGTGTAGTGCCGCATTGCAGTGGCCTACTCGCGAGAGGCACCATGGTGCCCCGGCACATGGCACACATGGCACGTGTTCCCAATGGACATACAGCATACGAGCACCACAGGCACAGCAATGGCTGTGCACTGTACTACCTCCTGTGCATGAGCGTATGCTGCGCCGCTGGCGTGCGTGTCAGCACCGGCGTGCATGCGTGGTGTGGGGCCGACAATGCACATCACAGTGGTGCGCCACAACCTGAGCATGCTCAACACCATTGCACAATTGCAGCCACATGCGAATATTCAACCAAGATATACCAATCAGCTCATGAGCCATTCCACAGCGCATCCACTGCATTTGCATTCCATTGATTCTTGTGCCCTCATTTGCATGCGATGCACTATAAAGCGACATGGAAATGCACAGGCCATGGATCGGTATTGCAGCCTTTGGAGGTAGGTGCCATGCTGTGGAGACGTGAGGACAGTGGTCTGAGGGCTGTATGGGTCTGCACAGTCCATGGTAACACCTGTCCATCTCCCTAGGCACAAGCATAACTGAGTGTAAGGAGCATGAGGAGCAGGGAGGGGTGTGGAAGCAGGCGCCCAACTTCACCAGGGCGGAATCAGATGCCCTGTTCGAGGCCTACCTCGACAGGAGCCACTGCTCAGTGGACAGAGGGCACACCATAGGCCTGTGCTGCAGCTTGGGGCGAGGTGGCATGTGTGGTAAACCAGCAGGTCAGCCACCAGTGTTCCGTGCAGGAGTGCAAGAAAAGGTTGGCACTGACAGGAGGAGGATTAAAGACAAGGTTGCTGACATCAGGGCAGCGCATTGCAGCCACTGGTGGGGGCCAGCAGGTGCGTGCCTCACCTGGCCACTGGAAGAGCAGGTGGCTGGCAGCATGTGGCGTTGTGCCATAGAGGACATTCCCGGCGGAGGCTTCCAGATGGGCGGTAGCCCATCACTACATGGTAGGACCAGTGCTGGCAGTGTGTGGGAGGCAGGGGGGTGGGCCAGGCAGGACCACTAATGGTACTGTGTTCCTTTACAGCTCCTGAGCATCTGCATGGGGCAGCGGTGGTGGGTGTGTCCACTGGGGGCGGCAGCCCTGGAACCAGTGGAGCACCATCCACCTCCACAGGTGTCCGAGGACCGACCGCCTGCAGCTCTGCACAGCTGTCCAGACTGATGCCTGTGGTGTGGGTGCAGATGAGGCCCTGGCTGCATTCCAGCATGACACCAGTCATGGTGGTTTGTGTTGAGACACAGATCATGGCCAATTCCAGCACCAATGATGACGTGGCCTGCGTCCCAGACAGTGATGTTGGTGGGTCACAGGAGGATCCCACAAATAGCATCCACCTAGGCAGTAGTGCAGGCAGCACCGGCATGGTTGCCTGCACATCAGCCCTGTCCTGGCTGTGTCTGCGGCATTCAGTGGGCAGCACTGGTGTGCAGATGTGGTAGTGGGGTAGGTGGTGATGCTGCAGCCACGCTGGTGGTGCCTGGAGATCAGCGGCGGAGGGGCAGTGGCAGCAACTGGACTGTGTTGGCGTGGGGACGGGGAAAGGGGTGGCATCAGTGCACCACATGATGACGTACCCCAGGATGGCACCACTGTGCAGCACCCACTGTCGTGGAGCACTGTGCGGAGGGCCAGGAACATCATGGGGCCATCATACTGGCCATGTGGATGACCCTTTGGACGACCACAGCCATCTACTGCAGGCCTCTGTGGATCAGCAGGTGCGGCTCATGGATGCGGTGGATACACTCTGTGTGAGCTGCGCCAGACAGAGGTGCAGCACAGCAGGGACCATGCCCTACTCCTGGCAGAGTTGGCCCAACAGCGGCGGATGTGACCGCAGCCATTGACAGGCAAATCACTGCGTTGGTGACTGCCATGGCTACACTTGCCAACTGGCTGTGTGCCCATCCGCCCGCACCCGCGGAGTGCATTATCCACCCGTTCCGCGCCGGGAGACCCTGCCATGTCAATGCCGGGTTTGGCTGTGGGCATACCAAGCACGCCTGGTGCGGGCATGTTTGGTGGCCTGCAGACACCTGCATGGACAGTCACGTTCACTAGCGTCACCCCGGGGACCATCGGTGCCACCCATGAGGCCACTGAGCAGCCTGTTATGACTGGCGGGTCTCAGCAGGGCTGCCCATCATCGTGGCAGCTGTGCTACTGTGCTGCATGACTGACCTTCCCCTCCACGACTGCTGTCCGCGGCCCATGTGCACTGTGGTGTTCTGTGTGTGCACCTGGGTGTTGTTCCCTGTCCTGCACTCACACGGTCCCTGTGCACACCCTCCTGGCTGCTGGCCACTGTGGCGTGTGGCATGATGATGCCAGCGTGGCACTGATCGCCACTGTGCAGCAGTGCTCAGCGTCTGAGAGCACGCACAGTGCCAGCCACTGGGTGTGGTGGTGTTGGGTCCTGTGTGTGGGTGTGGGGGCCTATGGGGTGGGTGTGCGTATGGCCCTGTGGGCATGGGTTGGGGTGTGTGTGCCTGTGTGTGTGCATGCCACGTGCTGCCCTGCTGTTCCCTGCCTTTGTGTGCAGGCCCCTGCCAATTCCACGCCCTGCCGCTGACTGTCCCTGGTGTCCACCCCTGCCTTACTGTCGGCTGTGCCCTTGCCCTGGTGCCTGACGTGTCCCTGTTGACCCTGTGTGGTCCAAAGTGCTCCTCTCCAATGGTGTCCCGGTGCACGGGATCCTTGCCAGGATGTGGCTGCCCAACACCAGCTGGCCCAGCATCCTCATCGTCCCCACCGCTGTCCCCCTCCTCGACCTCAACAGCTATCCCACAGTCGGTGGTCATGTTATGCAGGATACAGCAGGCCAGGAATAGCCCACAGGCCTTTGAGGGGCTGTACTGTAGGCACAGCCTGACTTGTGCAGGCAATGGAACCATGCCTTCAGTAGCCTGAACATAGGCTCGATGATATTCTGTGTTGTGGCGTATGCCTCATTGTACTGTTGCTGCACTGGGGTCATGGGGTGCCGATATGGTGTGAGCAGCCAGAGCCAACAGGTACCACTGTCACCTGTGTTGAGAGGGATTTCATTTGCATGGTGGTCTGTGACACTGTGCACTGGCCTTCTAGGCCATTCCCATGGCACCCTGCCCATTCCCCACCCCATCTGCACCCTTCATCTGGCGTGCACTGCGCACTCACCTACCAGATGGCCAGTGGGATGTCCCACTCTCAAACCTATGGCACAGTGCAGACTGGTTCCAGATGAAGGCATCATGTGCTCCCCAGGGTGCATGGCACAGACATTGATTAGTGCCCCTGGCAATGCACACTGCCTGGCAGTTGACACTTGGGTATCCCTTGCAGTTGATGTATGCCCCTCTCGGGCCAGGTGGCATGCGGATGCCAACATGGGTGCAGTCTATGGCCCCAAGCATGCCAGGCAACCGCGCTACTCTGTGTAACTCCTGCATGTTTGCCCATGCTGCGCCGCCTGTGTGCTGGGAAATGGATGTACTCCGCAGCATGTGGCAGCAGTGCACTGAGGAACTGTGTGAGTAGGCATGACGCGCCAACTGGGTTATGCCTGTCATGTCCCCTGCTGGTCTCTGGAAGGTGCCCATGATGAGCAGGCACATGACAGCTGTGATCTTTGTCTCCAAGGACAGCGCATGGCTCACCAAGTGGGAGCCTGCATCTCCTCACTGCACAGCTCACAGAGCCGCCTCAGAATAGCCTGGTTCAGATGGTACTGGCCCACGATCTTGATGTCACTTAGCTCGAAGCTGATGGGGCATGGTACAGCCTGTCTGGGCATACCACCAGCAGGCCCTTCCACGGCTGTGCCTCGCTGCCTGCCTCCTCACACCCCTCATTACTGCCTCCATCTGGAAGGTGGCAGTGGCCATGTCCTTAATTGGTGTTCCCCTGGGGCTGTCTACCTGGTCCTCCCGGCTGTGTTCTGCTGGTTCTGCCCTGTACCGGGTGCACCCTAGCACGCCACCACTGTGTGCCCTGCCTCTGCCCCACTGCTCTCCTTCCTCTGTGGCACGCCAGGCCCTCACCACATGCGCCCACTAACACACACTCACTCACTCACACACACACACTTGACACGCCTTCAGTGGCCCCTCCTCCACCTCTTGGCCATGCTTGCCTCTACTTCTTTGTGTAGCTCCTGCTGCTCTGACTCCACACTCTCCCGAAATGGCTACTCTGAAGTGCATTCTTCCTCCCCTCACTTGCTTCCTTTCTGTCGCTCCCTTATCCGCCTTGGCGCAAGTTCAGCTTGTCTGCTATTGCGCACGTCACCTGCTGTTGAATATCACACTGCACATTATTCCTGGTGCCTCCCCTGCACTTGTGCATGCATTCGTACTGTTGCATTGTGGTGCATTGGGTTTTGTACTGCACATCCTTTGCTGCTGAATATCGCTTTGGCGCATGTCTGCTCTTGAGGCGTCCCTAGTGTGCATGGCACAACTGCTCTGAATATCCCACCCTAGGTGTCAATCTAGTGGTTTTAAGCTTTTATTGTAGCAGGAGTTGTTCTTTAAGATGTTGCCCAAGCTTTGACCCTGGTAATTTGTTTTTATTAATCATAACTCAGTCTGCTGGTTTTGATCCTCCATGACTCCTGGATTTAATTGGTTTATTTAAAGCTGCGGTTGGATTCCTTGACTTCTCCTACCATTGGTTGACTTCTTTCCCAGACTTTCTATTTTTTGTCTCGGTTGGTGAGAGGACCAGGTCACCTGTATTTATTTTTCTTTTGTTTTATTGTGTTTTTTTGTTTATTTTTATTTTGTTTGATTAATGTGTGTATTTGGGTAGTGGAGTGCCCAATTTTCTCCCTTTCCTCTGGCTGTGAGAGGGTGGGGAATTTATATTTGTGTAACGTATTTTATCCTGTGAAAGAGGATTTTATTTATTTTATTTATTTTGTTCTGGGTTTGAAGTCTATCCAGTTGGGGAGGAGGGTGGTTTTGTAGGTTTTATTAGGTTGGGTTTATTGTTTAAGTTATTATTGTTTTGGAGGATTTTAGAATTTTAATTACAGGCATTCAGAGTTTTAGATTAGTTTAGATAGATATTTGTTTTATTTTGTCTAGTTTGAGCTAAATCATGTGTTGGCGGGAGGCTCCATGGTGGTACACTATTCATCCTCCTGTCTTGGCGCCCTCCACCCTTTTATACTCCCCTTACAGTTCGAGACATACCAGCTGTAGAGCACTGGGATTGTTCGTAGGAGAGTGAGGAGGGGCGGGGTGGGTGAACAGGGGTGTTATTAAGTCCAGAAGGCGCCCTGGGGTGAAATGGAATCCAGACCAGGGTTTCCCTGTCTGGTGCCCATACCAAGGGCACTACTGAATTTAGTGGGCAGATAGGCCGGACAGCTTCTGAGGTTTGTCCAACTCGGGCGGTATTATGCAATGCCAGGTCTGTTAAGAATAAGACCGCTATTTTAGCTGATCTTATTGGTTCGACTGACCTGGCTTGTATCACCGAGACCTGGCTGGATGAAAGTGGGCCCCATATTGGAGGCCATGATTCCGGCCGGGTACTGGTGATACACGCCCGAGACTGGACCGTGGGGGGTGGCAGTCTGTTTTAAGACTAAATTGGGCCTCACGAATGTGGTAGTAGGTGAGGCTGAATCCTTTGAGTGTACAGTTGTAGCAGGTGTAGGCATTCAAATCATTCTCATCTACCGTCCACCGGAGATGGAAACGCTCTTACAGGAAGGAGCAGACTTCCTCATCGATATGTCATTTGAGTAGCCCAGATTGATGGTTCTGGGTGACTTTAACGCCTGGGTCGATGATGAACTCTCACAATTTGGTAATCACTTCCTCCAACTTATGTCTTCTTTGGGCCTACACAGGTAGTTTCACTGCTACACATAAATCTGGGCACTCTTGGATTTAGTCTTCCTCTTAGGGATTGACTCATCCGATGTGGGGTGGAACCAGTCGCCTGGTCTGACCACCACACCATGAGGTTCAATTTTACACCCCGAAGGCCTTCCTGTGGAGATGGTCAGGTACCACCCATTATGGAATATTGCTTCCCAGGGCCTTGTGGCGGTCCTTGACCTCCCATCCCTCTTGTTGATCTAGCACTGACCCAGAGGCTGGTGGTGGCCTATATCGGCCATTATGGGTGCCCTGGATTTTATTGCTCCTGTTACGTGGCGCTATCCCTTCACCCAAGGTCTCCCTGGTTGATGGGACTTTGAGGGAGTTGTGGAGACAGGGGCGAAGGTTAGAGCGTTGTTGGCACAAATCCGCCCTTGATGTCGACCACCTTAGATTGATGGAACATTATTCTATCTATCAATCTGCAATCACCCATAAGAAGGCAGAATTCCTGTCCAGGGAGATTGCTTGCACAGAATCGACAGTTCAGCTGTTTCAGACTGTAGACAGACTGTGCAACCCAGCCTGTCTGCAAGTCCGAAAAGCCTTTTCACAAATAGAGTGCGAGGGCTCGCTGGTTCTTTGCAACTAAGGTGGCTGACATCAGGGTGGGCTTGCATCCGGCAGTCTCTAAGGGTGATGTTGTGGAACAGCACGAGCTCACAATACCTCAATTCTCTTGGAGTTCCTTTCACCGACTGGAAGACATGGATATTATGAGGATCATCGATAGTGTCAAGCCCACGAGCTGTAATTTGGACCCTGGACCAACTCCCTAATTTTGGGTTATTTTGAGATCATCGGTCCAGTTATGGTGCAAATAGTCTGGTGTTCCTTAGAGTCTGGGAGTTTCCTAACTCCCTGAAAGAAGCGGTGGTGACACCCCTCTTGAAAAAGCTACTCTGGACCCAGGCTGTTTTCAAACTACAGACCTATCTCTAATCTTCCCTTTATTGGGAAGGTTATTGAGAAAGGTAGTGGCAGCCCAATTGGAAGACCATTTAAAGTCAAAGTCAATTTTATTTAAAAAGGCGCCCAATCCAAAGGCTCTGGGCGCCGCTAAAAACCACAGTATGTCATACCGTGTACATTACATTAAAATATCATACATAAAAAATTAATCTCCAAAAGCCTGCATAAATAAAAGGTCTTCAGACGACTCTTGAAGGCCTCTATAGTGGGAGCCTCTCTCACTTCAAGCAACATGAGTTCCAGAGAGCTGGAGCAGCAACTCCAAATGATCGATCCCTGCTGATTTCAATCTTGCTCTCGTAACTTTGAGGGGCCGCCACTAGAGGAGCGGAGAGGTGGGCGGTACCAGGAAATCAGAAAGGTAACCAGGGCCCTGTCCATGTAGGGTCTTAAAGGTGAGAAAACCCACCTGAACAAAACTCTCCACCTGACAGGCAGCCAGTGCAATTCCACGCCACCGAGGTGATATGACAAAACTTACTTGTCCGGTCAAAAGCGGGCAGCAGCATTTGCACTAGCTGAAGTCTGCAAGGAGAAGTTCCAGAGACCCGAGATAGAGGGCGTTACAGTAGTCAAGTCTAGAAGTGACTAAGGCATGTACCAGAGTAGAGCGGTCCAGAGCCAGAACAAGGGCTTAATCCTGGCGATATTTCTAAGATGGAAAAACAGGAGCGAACCACGGAGGATATTTGAGCCTCCATGGACGGGTTCCTGTCAAGATCACACCAATATTTCGCACCCTTGGGGAGGCCATCAATGACACAGCTCCTAGCACAATGCCAGTCGCAGAATCAGAGGCCATCCCATCACGCAGCTCTGTTCGACTCACTACCAGTACCTCAGTCTTGTTAGGGTTCAGTCGCAGCCAGCTGGAAGACATCCAGTCATTTATCTCAGCCAGACAGGTATCCATCACATCCACTGCTTTGATGTTCCTGGGGCAAAGGATAGGTATAGCTGAGTATCATCAGCATGCAATGAAAAACTCAAACCATACCTCCTAATGATCTCCCCAGGGCAACATGTATACCGAACAACATTGGGGCCAATACAGAACCCTGAGGGACTCCATGAAAGGAGGCAGGGCACGGATGAGAAATTACTCATCACAACCCACTGCCTCCTGTTAGTAAGAAATAACTCAAACCATTTGATGACAATACCGGTGAGTCCGCATAACTCCCTCAGGCGGAAAAGCAACACACAATGGTCCACAGTATCAAATGCTGAGGAGAGATCGAGAGAACAAGAATTGTCTTGTCCCCCGATCTCTAGCCCTGAGGAGTCATTTTGCACCGAACTAATGCAGTTTCAGTGCTATGTCCTGCCCGAAGGCTGACTGGAAGGATCATACAACTCGTGGGTCATGAGATGCTCCCCAACTGAAGTGATACCACCTTCTCAACAACCTTTCCAGAAATGGAAGATTGGAGATAGGATGGTAATTTTCCTAATCTCGAGTCAGAGAAGCTTTCTTTAAAGGGGTCTCACAGAGCCTCCTTCAAGGCATCTGGAAAGACACCCTGACTCAAGGAGCACCGGACAATCAGGGCAAACACCGGGCCAACAGTGTCAATGCACCTCATCAAGAAGCGCGTTGGCACGGGATCCAGTTCACAAAGGTATACTTCAAGTTGGCCGCTATCTCAATGACCTCAAGAACCTCCATGGCCTAAACTCCCCACACCTAGAGAGAGTGCTCTTAGAACACGACTGACGACTACTGACAGCAATGATATTACTGGCTGAGGAAACCTCCCACGGATCGCAGACACCCTGTCCGAGAAAAACAAGCAAATTCCTTACAGTCCTCATTCGAGGAAACTCTTCCGGGCTGAAGACAGAATGGATGAAGAAGTCTATCAACAGTCCGGAAGAGTGAGGCTGATAAACTTCTCCCAGCAGCAATCTCCCGGGACAAAAATATTGCCTTCTTTTGGTTGATTGCCTCCTGATATGCAATAATGCACACAGGACCAGTTGTCAGCCCCAGGCGGGATTTCCTCCAGCTGACGCTCTAATCTCCGACCAAGCTCTTCATTTCCTGAGATCACCATCATACCAAGGTGACCTCAGGTATGAAGTTCTGGGTCGATACCGACAGGTGCGAGGGAGTCAATGGCACCAGATAGCACCTCATTATAGGTGTCTACCCCGGCATCAACCGGCTCCGCATGCATCACCCACCCTTGATAAATCAACTGCCGCCAAATAACCCTCAGGAGTAAGATCTTTTAACAGGCGACAGCGAAATATCTCAGAAGGGAAGAATTTATGACGGAGCACTAAATGTGAACTTCACCATGCAATGGTCAGACCAAGCTACTCGATCAATATCAAGATCAGCGATCTCAAGTCCCAGTGGAACACCAGGTCAATGTGTGGCCATCCTGGTGAGTAAACGCAACGACAGACTGCACCAGCCCCAGAGGGACATACTCTGCAGTAACTCATTGGCGCACCTTGACTTCTATCCTCGGCCCAAACATTGAAGTCCCAAGAAAAATACATCTTGGGGAATCAATGTTTGCCAACAACTCAGCTTCGGCGCATTCTTGCAGGAACCCCCCAGTGACCAGGAGGCGATAGATGAGGAGGATCCTGCAGCCAACGCAAGTCCTCCACGAACAGCCACACATTCAAATGAACCTGAGTTCCCACGGGTGCGGTGAAGTCAAATTTGATTTAAAACAAATAGCTACACCGCCTCCCCTACGATTTTCTCTGGGGCAGTGCACCACAGTGTAACCTGGGGGACTGCAGCCTCAAAAAACAGGGCCAGCATCATCTCCCACCCAGGTCTCTGTAATGCACTAGGTCGACCAGTGAAACCAGAGCGGCAATAATAGCCGTCTTGTTTCTGATTGACCTGGTGCCTCTTTACTGCCGTCAGAGGTATTGAGGTGATGCAGCCCTAGAAGTCACTCGGCCACTTGACCTGGTGGCCCCACAGCAATAGGCACCAACCACGTCTGGCTTCTCAGATGCTCTATTTATTTCAGGCATCTCCTGGACTCTAACCACCTCAATCCTTTGATCAACCTCCTGGTCATCCCACAGCGCATCATAAAACAATCCCCAATCCCACTTCCCTAGCGTCTGATAGTAATATCAGATACAGGAGGGGATAAAGGACTCAGCGCATGCAGCTGTGAATTCCATAGACAATCCTAGGCCCTGAGGTGGTCTAACAAAACCCCTACACATATCTAATTAAATAAGCCAAGTGGCACATATAAATCATGCAAGCAATACACATAAAACTCTACTTACGATAAAACTGGTTTGACATACATAGCTATTATAACATAATATAATTCCCACCTCACAACCAAAACAAGCAAATTTCAGCTCTGAGTGGCGCTCACGCACCACAATGCTTCGCTTAGCGAGGCGCGCCTGCATTTAAGCAGTGCTCCCACTCCCACAACCAATCAGCCGGCAGCCCTCTCACAGCTCCAGCTCCAGCTGGCAGCGGTTTGTGCAGATTACCACACAGCCTCTCACGCTGTGTCAGGCACAGAGGTTACGTGGGAAGACAAATAAATGTAGTCCAGAACAAAGCCAATAATCCTGGTAAATGATTCGCAGCTAGTTCACAGCTGCAGCGAACAACGCTCTCATCAAACAACGGAGGAAATACAGAAATGCGCTAGCGGCGGCACCTGCGTTAAGCAGTGCCTCCCACTCCACAACCAATCAGCGGCAGCCCCTCTCACAGCTCCAGCTCTAGCTGGCAGCGGGTTTATGCAGATTACCACACAGCCTCTCCCGCTTGTGTCAGGCAGCCAGAGGTTACGTGGGCAGACAAATAAATGTAGCCATTTAGCCATCCATAATGTCTCTGAATCCTTCCAATCGGTTTCGTAAAAGACATAGCACTGAGACTGTGCTGGTTCGGTGCTTAATGATCTTCTGAGGAGAGAGATCAGAAAAACGTTCCATTCTAGTTTTCTTGATCTCTCGTCAGCTTTGAACACTGTGGATCACTTGGTGTTGTTAGCACGCCTGAGGTCAACTTGTGGAACATAGAAACATAGACTTTGATGGCAGATAAGGACCGCTTGGCCCATCTAGTCTGCCCATTCCTACCTACAGGATAGGCCGCAGATCCTAGTTAACCAACAGCCTATTTCTTCCTACCCCCACAAGAACTGCCTTATGTCTGTCCCATGCATTCTTGAATTCTCCCACATTTTAGACCCCACAACCTCCTCAGGAAGGCTGTTCCATGCATCCACTACCCTCTCTGAAATAATACTTCCTCACATTGCCCCTGAACCACCCCCCATCTTTAAATTGTGTCCTCTTGTTCTTGCGTCTCTTTTCTGAAAGATGCTACCCTCTTGGACTTTGTTGATTCCACTGAGGTACTTAAAGTTTCTATCCTTTCCCACCTCTCCTTCTTTCCTCAAGGGTATACATATTAAGCTCCTTTTAGTCTCTCCTCATACGGCTTCTCTTGCAGACCCTGCACCATTTTAGTTGCCCCTCCTCTGGACTGCCTCTATCCTGTCTATGTCCTTGCGGAGATGGGGTCTCAGAACTGGACACAGTACTCAGATGGGGTCTCACTAACTGTCTGAATAGAGGATAACAACTTCCTGTTTTCTGCTGCTGATGCCTCTCCTATGCATCCCAGTATACCCCCAGCCCTCCCTACTGCTTCTCACATTTGCTAACCTTAAGGTCATCTGATATGATTATCCCCAGGTCCCTTTCCTTTTTTGCTGTTGTTACCTCCCCCATTGTGTATTTTCCCTGGGTTCTTGTTTCCCAGGTGCATTATTTGCACTTCTTTGCATTGAATCCTAGCTGCCATATTTCTGACCATTCCTCCAACCTTGCAAGTCCCTTCTCATCCTTTCCACCTCCTTGTGTATCAACCCTGTTGCAGATCTTTGTGTCATCTGCAAAGAGGCATACTTTCCTTCAGTCCCTCTGCAATGTCATTTTATGAAGACATTAAAAGGACTGGACCAATACTGAACCCTGCAGTTACCCCTATTAACCCCTCTTTCTTCAGAGTGGACTCCATTTACAATTACCTTCTGTGTCCTGTTGTCCAGCCAATGTTTTACCCAGGCTACCACCCTGGGACCCTCCCAGGCTGGTTAATTTGACTAATAATCTTTTGTGTGGGACTGTGTCAGATGCCTTGCTAAAGTCTAGGTAGGCCATGTCCACAGCCCCTCCTGGTCTACTACTTTGGTCACCCAATCAAAGAAATCTATTAGATTCGTCTGACATGACCTTCCGCTGTGAACCCATGCTGCCTTGGATCCTGTGCTCCACTGACCTCTAGGTACTCAACTATTCTTTCCTTCAGAGTGACTCCATCACTTTCCCTACCACAGAGGTCAGATTGACAGATCTGTAGTTTCCTGCCTCTGTCTTGGTCCCACTTTTGTGAAGGGAATCACATCCGCCTTCTTCCAGTCCTCGGGTACCACACCATCCTCCCATGATTTATTAAAAGAGTAGCCAGTGGTTTCACTAGTTCCCCCTTAATTCTTTTAGAATTCTGGGTGAATTCCATCAGGCCCCACTGCTTTGTCCACCTTCAGTTTTAGGAGTTCTTGCAGAACCCTTTCTTCTGTGAAAGGACTGGATCAAACCCTATCAAGAGTGCTTCTGTTAATTGGATTAGGCACTCCCCTCCTCTTTTGTGAATACTGAGCAGAAATATTTGTTCAGTATCCCTGCTTTTCACTGTCCCCTCTGCCCACCCACCTTTCATTCTATTCAGCCTCACTATCCCTCCCTTTGACTTTCTCAGCTTGCTGATGTACCTATAAAAGGTTTTATCCCCTTCTTAACCAAGTTGGCTATCCTTTCCTCAGTTTGGGCCTTTGCTATTCTGACTTCCCTCCCTGCTTCCTTCTGCCTTAACTGGTACAGCTCTCTGTCCTGCTCCTTCTGTGTTTCCTTATACTTCCAGAATGCTATCTTTTCTTCCTGTCTTTCACAGCCACCTCTTTTGAGAACCATAGTGGCTTTTCTTTCATTTTGATTTGTTTATTTGCTTCACACAAAGGCTTGTTGCCTCTGTGATGGCAGTTTGATGATTCCCCATTGTTGCTCCACACCTCCTTCTAGCCTGTATACTAGTGCTTTTCTGAGGCACTCTCCCATCTTACCAAAGTCAGCCTCCTGAAGTCCAGTACCCTCACTTTTGTATGGCTTGACTCTGTAGCTGAGTTTAATGTGAACCACACTGTTTGATGGTCACTTGTTCCCAGATGGCAACCCACTTCTAGATCTGAGATCCTCTCACTGCCCCGTTTGAGGTACGAGGTCTAAGATTGCTCCCTCACAAATGGGTTCCAAAACTAGCTGTCTGAGGTCTGCCACCTGTAGGGCATCAAGAATGGCCCTGCTCTTGGATGTGGCTGCAGCAAATGTGCTCAGTTAACATCTGGCATATTCAGGTCTCCCATCAACAGTATCTCCCTTTCTCTGCCATCCTAAGAATGCCTTCTATCATATCCTTGTCCATTCCTCCCCTGACATGGGGGTCTGTACACAACCCCTGTGCAGATTGTGGTGCCCTTTACAGTCTCCAAGGTGACCCACAGTGCCTCCTCTCCTCCCTGTTTACTCTTTTTGTTCAGTTGCTTTTATCCCTTCCTTTACATGAGAGAGCTACTCCTCACCCTTCTCCCTGCCTGTCTCTCCTGTGGGTTATGTACCCTGGTATGTTAACATCCCAGTCATGGTTCTCTGTGTACCATGTTTCTGTGACTGCTACAATATCCAGGCATCCCTCTTCCATCAAGGCCACCAGCTCAGGGAGCTGTTGCCCAGACTATAGGCATTGGTACTCATTACCCTCCATTTCCTGATGACCTTACTCCTTTTTGCCCCATCCTGCCTTTGTCACTTTCTCCATTTACCCTGCCCTTCTCCCTATCGGAACCTCTATGTTGGTGTTTAGCACTTACTACCGTGATTTTTGGGGGAGGCTAGGATTTCCCTGCTCCTTTCCAGTGCCTCCCCTTGGCTAGTTTAAATGCTTGCCAATGAAGCATTTAAACCTATCACCTAGGATCCTGGTTCCCTCCTGGACAGATGCAGCCCATCATGCCAGTATAGGCTTGCATCACTCCAGGTGGACCCCCAGTCCCAGTGAAGCCAAATCCCTGAGCTCCACACCGTTTTCAACCACTGATTGAATCCATGAGTGCGGAACACCTAGCCTCTCCTACACCATAGATGGGCAGCATCTCCGAGAAGGTTACCCTGCGTGCTACTTGTCTAAGGCCCCTCCCCAATTCCTCAAACTCTTCCTGCACTTCTCTAATCCTTTATTAGCCAGGTCATTTGTCCCTAGGTGGACAATGTCAGGAACTGTTTAAAATGGTTCACTTCATTCCTTACTGGGAGATCACAAAGAGTTGTGTCGGGGTTTATTCCTCCAGCCCAACTCCTTTGTTGTGCAGGGTGCCTCAGGGTTCAGTGCTGTCACTCATGTTCATGTGTATATACTGCCCTCAGAGACATTATAAAATGGTATGGGCTGAGGTTTCACTGCTATGCAGATGATACCCAGCTATACTTGTCTTTGCACCTGACCAGGATGGAGCACTCTCAGTGTTTAAAATCTGTCTGGAAGAAATCCAAGGTGGATGGATTCTAGTTGGTTAAAGTTGAACTCAGAAGACAGAGGTGTTAGTGGTGGACCCGGGTGGTCAGATAGCGAGGTCACATGGTGCACGCCTTCTGGAATTTTTCTTGGTGGTGTGTCACTTCTGCCCTCTGAACAGGTCGCAACCTTGGGATTGTTCTGGACGATAGACTGACCCTTCAATCTCAAGTGTCAGCCGTTGTCAAGACTTCCTTTTACCATCTTAGGAATATTGCCAGGTCGTCCTTGTTCGTCTGACTCCCTACCAGCGTTGGTCCATGCTTTTGTCCTCCGCTTGGACTACTGCAATGCCCTTTACTTTGGGCTTTCTGGGGTTGAAATCCATTGCCTTCAGCTGGTGCAGAATGCTGGCCGGGTGTTGACTGGGACAAGGAGATCAGTCATATTACACAGTGCTGCGTGAACTTCACTGGCTTCCTCTGATGGCGCATCACCTTTAAAGTCATTCACAAGAATGGTGCAAAGTGCCCCTTGTGCCAAAATATGCACCAGGAATGATTCTCAAAGACAGCCTGCATTGACCATAGGCTGCCTGCGCAAATGGGGTTTGCACCGCCTATGCACCACAAAATGAGCTGCAGCATGGCACTAGGGGCTTGCAGCAGATGCAGGCTGCCAAAGCTCCTCAATCGGGATTCTCAAAACTCACCCAGAGGGAAGATTTGTAGCACCATAGGCACTTAGAAATTTCCTTTCTGGGAGAATTGAGGTGCTTTGTGGTAATGTGCCGCAGTCCCCGCCCCAGCCCAATCCCTGTTATAATAAATAAAATATCCTTGGTGGTCTAGTGGACTGCCACAGCCCCATCCCCATTATAATAAAGAAAATATCCCTGGTGGTCTAGTGGACCACCCGGCTAATCTCCACCCTAGTGTGCTTTATTGAGGTTATAAAATAGTTCCGCTTATTGTTATTTTTAAAACTGTGTAATGAGGTTCAGAAAGTGTATTTGTTTATTTATTTGTTTACCGGGTAGGTGCGCTGAGCCAAAGGACTGTTTTCAGGCACAACCCATGCCTGAAAATGGTCAGTTAAATGTTTCTGATCTTTGCTGTTGTATTGAATAATGCACAGTCATGTAATCAAATCTGACCGATCATAAGCCTTGATTTCTCTTACTAAATTTATAATCTCTATATTAGAAACATCAAGACTGTCAGATGATGGGATATACAATCACACCAAGGTCTCAGTGGTCACCATTTTATTGGTAGGGATGAAAGAACCAGTTCCAATAATTCAGAACCTTCTGGAAACTGTGCTATTTTCTGTAAAAGAACCTTATCAGATCTTTTTTCTAGTTCTTATAAGGTTCCAGTAATTTTAATTTTGGAGCATAATATACTCATTATTTTGAAAAAAGGCTGGAGGTGGTGGAAGCCTCCCCCTCCAAAAAGAGGTGGGAGATGGAGAAAGAACCCTGTGAGAAGATCTCCATTAAAATGGAACATTTATGAGCAGTAACATCACAGCTTAAAAGCCAGTGAGAAACTATTTTAAATGAGTTGGTGGGCTTTCATGTACTGTAGCTGACAACAGTCCAAAGATATCAATGTCTAAATCTGCCCTGTATTGATACTGAATTTCCACCATTTTTAGATCCTTTTGATGTCATTGAGGTCATCCTGGACTTGACTAAAATATGGTTAGGTGAAGCTTCACCCTCAGTGACATCACAAGATTCTAAAATGGTAGCCACATACTTTGAACTCCACAATCATGAAGTGGTGAAGAAAGGAAATAAAATGATGGGTAACAGCTATAGAAATATAAAAAGTAGGAAAACTGAGGTTCTGCTTCCTCTTTACAAGTCTCTGGTTAGACCAGTACTTGAATATGGAGCCCCTTTTAGCATTCCTCAGGCAGTTGCAGAAGTAGGCTGTTGGTTAACTAGAATCTGCAGCTTATCAGTAGGTAGGAAATGGGCAGACTGGGTGGGCCAAATGGTCCTTATCTGCCGTCAAAGTCTATGTTTCTATGGTTGATGTGGTGAAAAGATTGGAGCATGTTCAGATGCATTTTACAAGAATGGTTAGGAGTGTACAAGATTGTAATTATGGTGAAAGATTACTAACATTGGATTTATACTCAATGACTTATCACAGGTTGAGAGGAGATCTGTGTTATGTTTTAAAGCCTTGTATGATAGTGTATTATGGGAATCAGCAGGGCTGCAATGGAAAGACAAGAAAGGGATAATGACTGTGTCTCATCCATTGCAGTTACATGATGAAAGGTATATTACTACAAAACAAGGAAGATGGTTTAACCAGCTGGTAGTAAATACATGGAATGCTCTCCCATAGAGGTAGTAACCGCTGATAACTCGCCATCCTCTAAAAAGGCTTGACCTCCACATGGGGATAATAAATGGAAATATTGACCACTAAATAGTGGCAGGACCATACATCGCTCTAGTAGCTAACCGGACCTGAATCTATATCTATGTACCTATATCAGTAGTATCAGTGCAGACTTGATACGTCGATATCTCAGGACTGCTGCCACCTACAGGTAAGCTCAATACCTTATTTAAAAGGGTTTTCATGATCATTTAAACTATGACAGGCACTACTCATAAATGTTCCCTTTTACATGGTCATCCTCACAGTGGTGTCATAGGGTTAATGCTGTAACTAGATATACACCCATTTTACAGTATTTACTGTAGTAACACTCCATGTTTTTTAGATTGCTTTCCTTCAATGATTATTGCTTTTCAATGTTTGCTGTCACCCCAATGTGGCTCAGCTCCCAGCTTCCCAGTCCCACTCACCTCCTGGGCTTGCCCTCCAGGATGGGGCCACTGAATTGGCATGCCCCCAACAGAGACTCATCCAGATTACCAGCAAGTCCAGCTTCTGCTATCAGGGCTCCCTTGGCTTGCCCCGAGTGTGGGGCCTTGAGGTCAGGCTATTCCCAGTGGAAGACTGATCTCAGTCGCAGATTGGTGTCACAGTGGGTACAATGGGACCAGGAAGCAAGGCATCATCAGTTGGGCTGGCAGTTTTGCATGCATTATCCCCAGTGAGAGGCATGGCATGCAATGACACAATTCAAGAGTGCATCCCACACACCTCCCGGAGTACTCCAGCTTCGGTCCTTGCTCCCCCTGCCTCTGCCAGGGGTCAACCACATGCAGATCACTAGCCCCCAGAGGAGGAGGAGGAGAGCAGTCCCTGGGATGCCCAATCCTCCTCTCCCAGACAGCCCTCTGGCTCCTTGGGTTCCTTCCAATCCCTGGGCATTGACATTGCAGTCGGAAGCCCTACCACTGCACTGGTGGGTTGGCCCTGATAACTGCTTTTTAATGTTATTTGTATTCATTTGCATAAGAACAATGCAATGACAGACATTCTTAGTTCAAGGCCTAGCAATACATTACAATAATGTTATAGTAGGAGAAGTTACTTATCTTCTGTTGTTAAATAATTGGAGGCCCATCAGACTAAGTTTAGTCGAATAGTTATGTAATTGCATAATACTAGTTATTAAGGAACAAGACCATGCCAGCCGGTGGTGCTGAGGGTTGAGGTGCTGGACACCACATCTCATGCCACACTGGTGACCCAGGTTCAGGAGTGAGCTCAGGCTGTCAGGGGTCAGCAGGGGCAGGAAAGGATTGAGCATCTGGAGGACTGTTCTCCTTTCCTGGGGTGGGTGGTTGCGCCTGCCACAGTGCTAGCAGTTTCTGGTGGTGACCTGGGGAGCGCAACTTGCGGCAGCTCTTCTGGGGTTGGGGTGGTGGCAGATGCCTTACAGCAGGTGTGGGGTGCACTCCCCAAGTGTGAGTGTCATGCATGTCCGGACACCTGGGGCAACAACAAGTAAAACACCCTGCTCCTGGATAGTCTACGGCATCCTCCAGTGCACCATCACCACACATCCAATGGCGGGCATGACTCGCTGGCTCTCCTAATCCCTCACTATGCCTTGGTTCCCTATGAGTGGGGAGCCTCATCAGGACTAAGTCAGGTGGGGCATGTCTATCCTTGATTCTCCCAGTGAATCGGCTTCAGGTGGGGTGGTAGCACAGTCAGCAGTGAGAGGGCTGCCTGAGAGAGTTACAGGGTGGCAGAGAGATGAAGAAAAGTCACAAAAAAAAAAAGCAAGAGCATGGACTTGATACTAGTACAGAAAGTCAATAATGTCCAGGAGTATTTAAACCACGGTGAGCCCACCAGAGGCTGTTTGAGATCATGAGCACCAAATATTCAATAAGCGGCTTGCAGATTAGAAGATGTGGCTTCTGTGTGCTATACCGTCACCTTGAGAGTTAAACCTAACCAACAAAGTGTTAAAATACTAATTAACCTATATTAATAGGAACATTCAATAATTGGAACCTCAATTCTATATACAAAGTAACTGTAACTGACGCATGAAAAATTATTTCAACTGTTATGGCATTCAGTTTGCCCCTCCCCCACACACACACACATACAGAGAGAAAGCTGTTACATTCATTCAGTATTTAACCTCCAAGTGCACGCTAAGAAAGGACCTTAAAGATATTATTGGGAAACATTTCAAAGTTGCTCATATTCAAGGTTACTCACTTTCCTATAGAAAAAGCAAGCTGCATGCACCAAAGGAAACAGTGAGAGTGCATTTAGCATCACAGTCCAACATCATGTGGCTCTGAGACAACCATCATCTACTCTCCATGAATGGTGCCATCACCAGAGAGCACGGCAGACTGAATAAATAATTTGTAAAAATTTGCACTGACCCCTCAGTTACATTAACGAGGACACCACCTGCACAAAATACAGGTGGAGAACAAAATAAAGAGAATGCGTCTTGTGGAGTACATAAACTCTGAATGCAGATCAGAATAAAGACTAACTTTGTAGTTCAGTGGATATAATGATATTAAACAGAGTTCACTATAAACAAGTCTGCAACCTGCAATCAGTAACAAAATCATGTTTCTTTATCTGTGGAGTTCAGAAGTTGCACCTGTTGAACCCGTTCCCTTCCTTTCACATAATCAGGACAAATTTGGTGGACACCATCAGGCAGAACCCTTGTGGGGAACTGCCATGAGATCCCACTCTCGAGGCAGGATCGCTCACTGGAACCTGGGCTCCAGAGACTCAGCCAGGAGAGGGCAAGTGCCACCTCCCAGACACAGGACAAAGTGCCAGCCATCCCCAAACCTGGCAAGTTCCCTCCAGCCTGTCAGAGCCAGAGCTGTGATGGGGTGAACCCTGTCTCTGTAACCTAGAGCTCTCCGATGACTGCCACCGACCCATCAACCAAACGATTGCAAGGGTCCCTATTTATACCCCTGAGAGCAGGGCAAGCCAGCCATCTAAGAAGCCTTGAAAGGAACACAAGCAGAGGATGCACTCTGAAACTTACGAGACTAGGCCTATTGTTTGATCCTAAACTGAGATTGGATGGACATATCAGTAAACTGTGTATAGGTGTCTCAAAACTTAGGTGTCCTGCGAAAACATAAGTATTGTTTGAAAACAGAAATAAGATTTAAAATTGCTTCTATAATTATTCTTCCCTATTTGATTGTGTTAATCTAATCTATTGTGCAGCAAATAAACTGAAATAATTGACACGGGATAGAATGTAGTGCAGAGTGGCCAGGTTTGTTCTAGGAATTGTTGATCCTCTGCACCCTTGTTCTCTGCTCCAGAAGCTTAACTGGACATCCTTCAAAGTCAGTTCATTTCGGTTCTTATTCGTTTTTATACTGGAGAATAAGAGTCGCTACATAGCCCTTTTCACACATGACCAGTTATATAAAAGGTACAGGGCACACAGCAGTCAACATCACAATAAATACAGGGTATAATAATAAAAATCAACAGGTAGGTAAGTACAATTCAGGACGTAGAGATATAGTTGCAGTGCGAATTGTCTGACACTTATTAGCAGAGCCTGGAGATGGAGGAAAACATGTTACCAATATCAGTGAGGCAGGCAGGTAGGTAGTTGTAGGGCCAGTGGCTCTGTAGATCAATGCCCTCTGTATGGAGCAGTTTTCCTGAAAGGGAACATGAAGTTAAATCTGGAGGTATGAGTCCCAGTGAGTTAAAAGAGCATTGGAGGTTCAGAAATGCAAGATGGGGTACTGCTGAGTGCCACCTTGTGGAGGAATACAGCTGACCTATGGGCCAGGTGATCTTCCAGGAAGGAAAGGAAGCAACAAAAATTCAGCTAGCAGTGGTGGGTGCAAAATGGCAGACCAGTGAGGAGAGCGGCATTCACTGTTGTAGACAGTGTGCACCTTGGAGAGAATCCTGGCAAAGCCCTTTTACCATATACCAGGAACCATAGTCATTTAAAGAGAATCCATACAATTCCCTATATGATTATTTCAACAGTTACCATAGTTGTGCAGAAATTGATCAAAAGGATACATTTAGAAAAGGACTTTAATAAAACACTGAAAATACTTTTTAAATATGGATGTGGAGGCATCCATTTTGTAGACAGAAAGGTTGTTGTGATGCTGTCACTGCCTCACCAGTGTTAACAGTGCACAGTGTAGCAGATGGGAACAGTTCAACTATACCAATAGGGATCCTGTTACATTCTGAAGAACACCCTGGATTTGTTTGGCAGAGTGTAACAGAAAAAACAGTACTTTCTTCATGTTTTAACAGTATCCCTGTCTGTCGGAGCATTTTGTTTTAACCTGCTTCATTGCACACTATTAGAGCTGGTGAGGCAGTGACACCATCACAGCACCCTCCTTGTCCACAAAATGGATTCCTCCACATCACAATTTTAAAAGTATTTTTCTGTCTTGCTGAATACTTTTCTAAATATAACCAACAGTTTGCATACTGGATCCTTATAGTAACCTTCATAATAATTATACAGGGGAATTGTACAGATTCCTTTAAAGAAACAGGAGGTTATAGACTAACAGTCTCTTAGCTTCCAGGACTAGTGACCTTTGATTTGGTAGAAAGCCTAGTCTCGTGTGAATAGATTTTATTAGAACATAAAAGTCAAAATTTTGGGAGAAGTCCAGGTACAGACCCAGATATTTAAACCACGTGACATCTCAACCTCAGTGCTGTCCAAGTCAAAAAGTTGCAAGGCGCGCCAGTCATTTTTGTGCACCTCCAAGAAACCATGGATTTAGTTTTTGGTGCTAAAACTAACCGATGCTTTACAAACCAGTCCTGGGGTATATCAAAGTCTGCTGACTGGCATTGTTTAGGGTGGGATGCCAGATCGTTGCCCATAGTGAAGATGACAGCATCATTGGTATAAAAGATAGTTTTGTTGATGGGCAGGTGCTAGGTAGCATGTTTAAGAACATGAAAAAGTAGGGGACCAGGAATAGCGCCCGGGGATCCCACAGCAGATTTGATAAAAGTACAAGTAAGAGTTGTCAAGTGCAGTCTTGTGAACACGGCTGGTCAAATAATTTTGAAGTCCAAGCAGGAAATGCTGTGACTTGCAGTGCAAACTGGTGCTCACCACAAAGTGGGTGGCCACCCTCAGACAACGAAGCTCAAACTACAAGGTAAACGTGGCACATGGACCCAAACAAACAAGCAATGTGGTCAGGTGAATTTCAATTTATTAAGCTGTGCTCTGCAAAATAAACAGATGCATAGCCACAGGTGCACAACAAACACTACTGCTCCAGCAACAGACCCAGCGCTTGACTCTCACTCAAGTCTTCTTTGGGGTGGGGCTGATAGGAAAGCAGGACACTTCAAAGGACAAAATAATGCTTAACAGGTGTAGACAATAAAGCCTTTCAGTGAAATATCACATCAGTTCACAAATAAATGAAACATAAAAATGAAATATAAAAATAAAAAGCTTAAATCAGCAATCACAGAAAACCATTTCTTGAAACACTGCTTAAACTTAATAAAAGATGTTTCACTAATAGCACAGAAACTGGAGCAGCAAATCCTCGCTCATTCAGTTTAATAAAGTATTAACAATTAGAGGCAGTGTTGAAAAAACAAGGAAAACTGCTGGGCCTGTCTGTTGGTTTTGCCAAGGCTTCAGAAATCAAAGACCCACTAGCAATTAAGCTGCTGCGTGTAGGAGGGGTAAGGTGTTACAAGCAGCTACAAGTCCAGAAAAAGAGGGTGAAAGGCTTACCTAGAGGAAAGAAAGAGAGAGGGATAGAAAGAGTATGAGAACAAAGCCATAATCACATCATATCAGCAGTTTCAAATCAAAACTACAGTATATTAATAAATGTAAGCCCCTCCCTGCTTGATGAGACCAGGGTGCCCCATTCTTCAGGGGCAGAGCTGATCATCTGGAGAGTGGGAGATTGCTGTCTTCACCTGCCTGGCCTTGCTCTCTTCTCCTCTACAGCCTCCCTGAAAGTCCTCCTGTTCTTCAGTCCAGGGGCCGGTACGGCATTGTCCCCAGACCCCTCTGTGGCACACTCTGGAACACACTAGGAGCTGGGCTGTGGAGGCAACATCTACTTAGCGGCAAACAGATCATCCAAATGAATGAGGCAAACACCAGAACTGCAGAAACAGGGACCCCATTTAATGAACAGTTAATTCAAAACAGGAAGCAGTCATGCCATGAAGCAGTAAAACACATAAGTTGCTCTGGACCAAGAGATCACATCAGAAGCTAAAGAGGTGCTCTGGACCATGATGGTCACATCAGAAGCTAAAAGGTGCTCTGGACTGTGATGGTCACATCAGAAGCTCAATTCCAGGCAGCTACCTTTCAGGCTAAGCAGCCACAGTCCAAACATAGGCAGCATCACTCGTAGCCAAATCAGGCCTTTCACAACAAGCAGCAACAGTTTTCTTTTCCAGGCAAGCAAACATCACCCCAAGCAACAAAAGTGAACATCCCACACCTGGCTTAACTCCGAAACTGGACAGTCTCTCCATAGGGGCCTCGCCAGACCAGGGGTTGCTCCAGAGCCCTAGCTCCCTACAGTTCCCTTCTACTCACAGTCTTTCCATGCCATCCAACTGGTGAACAGCCTCAGGACTAGGGGCTGCACCCAGACCCTGCTCCCCTTATCTTTCAGATGCCTTTCTCCCTTTCTTTGTCCTTCTCAGATCCCTGGCACCAGGCAGTGGCTTCTCCCTCTGCACTCTCCATGGCATCAGTCCCTCTTAGGGGTCCCACTCAAAAGCAGTCCTCTGAGCTGGCAGCAGAACAGTCCACCCCTGCAGCAAGTCCTAGAAGCAGTCTCTCCTTTTTCCTCTGGGCTGCTGATCCAATAGATTGCCCCAGGATGGGGCTGTAAAGTAAAGGCCACTGCCACATTCCCAGACCTTCTCAGAATAACCCACTGCACATCCCAGACCTCCTCCCGAATAACCCACTGCCACATCCCCAGACCTCCTCGAATAACCCTCTGCCACACAAAATAAAAAAGAAAATGAGATCTCACTGACTGAGCGAGCGACCGCCCCCACTCAGTCTTTTCACCTCCGATCACCCAATTCCCGCTCTTCTCTCTTTCATCCCTTCCCCAGAGCATGACAAAACCTTGGCGTCCATATGTCCTCCAGGTGCAAAACCACCCACCAGCACCATTGCCCCACAGGACCTGTAGTCCCTAAGCAACTATTTACACTGTGCCTTCCTCATTTTCTGATTGGCATCAAAACTACTCCCCCAGAACTGCTGCCACAGCTCCTTTAAATTTTACTAAGCTGGTGGTCACACATGCGCAATGGCATAGGCGGCCCTAAAACTATTTACATTATTTATTTATTTTCCTTTCCTCCCCTCCCCCATGGTCCTGAGCCTGGCTGACCCAGAAAACCAGACCCAGGACCCGCCATGCTCCCAGAGATGCAGAAGCAACCACCTGCCTACAGACCGAGCTAGGAATTTAGGCAGCCAGAGCCACAAGTTGCAAAATGGGACCACAATGTGCAGTCCCCCACTGACACAAATTGTGCTGCAGGGGACTAGGAGCTGCAACTCCTAAAAGATAAGCCCGTTTGGGAGTCTTACATAAATGTACAGTGGTACAAAGAAGAAACTACCTTAACCTGACATATTAGTTTTCTTTCTTTTCTCTGGTAACCCTTTCACCGTCCTTTTTCTGGATCTGCAGCTGCTTGGAATACCTTACCCCCTTCTGCCAGTGACAGCTTAATTGCTAGGGGTCCTTGATTTCTGAAGCATTGACAAAATCAGCGGACAAGTCCAGCAATTTGCCTTCTTTTTTTCAACAACTGCCTCTTATTAAGTTAATACTTTATTAAACTGAATAAGCGCAGGATTTGCTGCTGTCAGTTTCTTTGCTATTATCGAAAAATCTTTTAAGTTTAAGCAGTGTTCAAAAAAGAGTTTAGTGTGATTGCTGACTTAAGTTTTTTTATTTGTTATGTTTCATTTGTTTGTGAACTGATGTGATATTTCACTAAAGGGCTTTATTGTCTACACCTCTTAAGCATCATTTTGTCCTTAAAAGTGTCCTGCTTTCCTACCATCCCCATCCCCAAAGAAGACTCGAGTTGAGAGTCGAGTGCTGGGTCTGTTGCTGGAGCAGCAGTGTTTGCTGGAACCTGTGGCTAGGCATCTGTTTATTTTGCAGAGCGAGCTTAATAAATTGAAATTCAAATAATTTTGTACCACTCGGTGACTTTCAGGAAAAACTGAGGGAGGAAAGGGCCTGGATTAGCATACTGCTGGTCAACAAAGTGAAGGCTTTGGTGAGATCCACAAACACGGAGGCTACGAAATTACCTGAGTCAGTTGCTCAGTGTACTAAGTCTCTGAACCTTACGAAGGCAGTCTCCATGCTGTGTTGAGTGCAGAAGCCATGCTGGGCATGCGTCGACAGGCCATATTACTGGATGCACTCAGTAGTCTGGTCAAAGACTATCCTTTCAATTACTTTTTAGGGAGCCAGAATGGAAATTAGGCGATAGTTGGCACTGAGATGTTTGGGACCAGACTTGTGAATGGGAGTGATTGTGTCATTCTTCTATGCTTTGGGTATGCACCTGTGTGTAGGGAATAGCTGAAGATTTTGGAGAGGAGCCTTGGTGGCTAATTCAATTATGTGGTAGTCAAGCCCATCAGGATGACTCCTATCTACTACCCTGGTAAATTGCTCCCGTGCGTGATAACCTGCTCGTGTTGCACTGCATCCCCATCCCCCAATTGCCTGACCACGGCACCTAGCTTCGCTATGGATGCTGGCATATTGCACCAACTTCTGCACTTATTATTGTTTTGTCTTTCTGTGCTGTCATTTGCTTGCACTTGTTTTCCTTGTATTAAATGTATCAATGTTTATACCTATGTGGCATTAAGCCCTACAGGTACCTATGTAAGTTGTACTAAATGTAACCTCCTCCCACTGTATAATTATATTGAGTGTATAGCCCTCGATAACCTGCAAGTTATCAGTCCTCTGTTCCCCTTCCCCAGGTCGCACCGGGGCAGGCAGCTTGTTGCTCAGCGTGCCTTTCCTGGTGAAACATTTTAATAAATAAATAGATCAAGCATAGCTCTGGGGTCAGAGTGGCCCAGGTATTTGCGACCTGAGTGATGGAGAGGTGTATAAAATAGAATTTGGGAGACAGGCTGGCGGTCAAGGTACCAGGCAAAAGCTAGGGAGGGAAGCCTGGGGAACTTTCTCTATTTATCGAGGTCCCCAAAGACGTCTTTGAACCAAGGGGTATGGCCTGTAGATCACAAGTAACCCTGTCTATGTCTTCTGTGGCACAGGATTGGTTGGACTTGGTCCTGTCCATAATGCTGTTGATGAACCATAGTTTTGGGGGATTACTATGGCAGTAGAGAAAGGTCCTAGTACTGCTCCTTTTTCAGATGCATCACATTAGAACATCCAGCGTTGACTTACATATTGGTGATGGCCTCTTTGGAGGTCAAATGTATAAATGGTTTGGCTCCAGTTATTTAATTAACAGTTGTAAGTACTAAGTACTCATTGCAAGAAATATCTGGCAGTGGCTTAAAAGTCCCAAGAATCAGAACTTGTGGTAGGCAAATGTCATTTTGCTGTATGACTACTTCATCCTGAAGCCTTCCTCCATCTCACCTGCATAACCAGTCCTCATGTTACAGTTTTAAAGCAGCTCCTTTTAAGTGGTGGTATTTCAAATGAGATTGTACTTGACTAGAAAGTGCACTGTATGCATTTCTCTCTTCTTTGTATCAAATGTTTTGCAACTGTGCAAACAGGGCAGTACTGAAAATAGGCTTTACGCCTAGTAACCGTATCCTGTTGAAGCATAAATTACATTTAATTTGATATCTCACATAGCAGTAAACAACCTAATTACTTTACAAACTTGGTAACTGGTAACTGTTTATTTTTGGGACAGGACGAGACTGACGCAGTCTTAACTAAAGGAGTTAAGCCCCCAAATGCTTGCATGGGGGTGGAGTTATACACGATGACTTTGCAAGTCAAACTAGTTACATCAAATTCAATTAGCATTAAAAATGAGCAATGTCAATGCACTTTTGAAACTGCCCTCCCTTTTTTTTAAGCGTGGTGCAGTTTAAGGAAGTTTGTAAGGGTTTGAGAGGCGAGTGAAATGCACAATGATTATATAGGGATCTGCGCTGATACTGGCTGAGAACAAAAACATTTTCCTTTTAAACAACTCCATCCTGCTGCTTGAAACAAATTATTGCTCTTGTAAATTGCTGCTGTTAAGCGGCTAATTGCAGTTCTAAATTTTGTGACTTACAGCACTGCATGCAAACTGGTGAATTACAGCACTGCATGCAAACTGGTGAATGCAGCACTGCATGCAAACTGCACTTCAGTGCATGACACAGGACATCTTAACAGATGGGTGCCTTTTCTGGTACTGACTATCATAAAACATTTCTGCTGGCCGGTGGCACTGGGAATTTTTGGTGCTGGAGCGCCACACCTTGTGCTACGGTGACCCAGGTTCAGGAACGAGCCCTGGTCACCGGGGGTTGGCTGGGGAGGAAGGAGCTGGATTGAGTAACTGATTGGCAGCTCTCCACTCCTGGGGAGGGCTTGGAACCACTCTGACTAGCGAGCGATGTCAGGAGGGTGGATGCTGTTAGGCACTCTGCGGAAGCCGTGTCTCAGCATGGCTTCTTGCCTGGACTTTGGTCCTTCACACTGGCATCCTCAGGGTTGGGTATTAAGGACTAACACACAGTTAGCAAGCAACTAAAAAATCCCAATCCCATGGCTGTGCAGTGTGATTCTCATTCCTAAGGGATGGGCGCCATGGATGATGCTGCCGCCACGACTCAGGCCAGCCACAAGGGAAAAACTATGGTATAAAAAAAAAAAAAAAAAAGATTTTCTTTTAAACTACTGCTGATTGAAAGAAGCAATTCCATTTTAAATACCTACTGCTGTTAAATGTCTAAAATGTTGACCCACAATGCACTCGTACAACACTGTAACACATGCACTAACTGTACATATGCTGTACTATACTGCTATTAAATTAAAAGACAGAGAAAAATGCCATTCTTAAACTAACAGTAAACTAGCTATTGCAGACTGATAGCTGTCCTGTTACAAAAAAAAAAAACTTCTCAAGTTTGTTTTTCAAAGATTAATCTAGATTGAAATCAGAGCAGGTCTAAGTGCTGAAACATCTTTATCAAATGCACAGAATTCTTTGCTTAAGATCGGAGCATGTTCAGTGCAAAACTACCAGGAATCACAGCCCCCCACACACACAGACACACAGAAATGCTATTTGGTCAAATTGCCCACTTTTTAAATAAAGAAAATGGCACACAAAACTGCCCATTTTACAAATTTGGACATCTAAAACAATGTGCAGTTTCAACCCTTTGTTCTAAAAGTCACAAAGTGCTTATGTCTTCCATATTGCAAGATTACAGCTGTGACATGTGTTACCATTCTCACAGTGTACAAATCAAATGAAAGTGCAAATTTGTGCTACAGTATTATGCAATTGAAATACAATTCAGGAAACTGAATGAAAATTTGCAAAAATGGCACAAGTTTAGGAAAAGCAGCGAAACAGATTTTCCTAATTTTGCCCAGCATTAGTGCTAAGGTTTTACCTCACATTGCTCATCCCACATTACCCACCTCCTCAATACTCACCTCCTATGGTTGCCTTCCCACTTCTGATGGTGACCTTGAACTTGGCCACCTGCCCTGACTCCATTAATGGTCTCTGCATTAGCCACACTGCTGGGTAAGCTATTCAATCTATCCACCACCCTTTCCATGAAAGAATGTTTCCTTTCTAAAATGTCCCCACCAGACTGATACTGTGATCTCTGGAGTTTGAACTACTTCTTGTTTTGGAAAAATCAGTGTAATCTATCTAATAGATCCCTGAATTTAGTTGTACATTCCTGTCAACTCCCCTCTCCCAGCTATCCTCCAGAGAATACAGGGGATGGACCACCAGGGAGCAGCAGAAACAAGGGAGGGTGGACACAAGTCCATTTTCAGAGAAAGAGTACTAAAGAGACTTGCAGTTCTAAAGGTGGATGATGCTATGGGACCAGATGGGATACATCCAAGGGTACAAAAGGAATTCAGGAGGTGCTGGCTACCCTGCTGATGGCCTTTTCAACAGCTCACTGGAACTGGGTGGGGTTCTGGAGGGTGGGGAGAGTGGATGTGTCCCTCTACATAAGAGTGGCAGAAGGGAAGAGGCTAGCAACTATAGGCCGGTTATTTGAGGCCGTTCACATGGCCAATTCTATGCCATTGTGGGTGGTGCACAGCAGCCAGATCACTGCCGCCATTGACGTGTGAACACAACCATATTTGAGTTTCTCAATGCATTGCATTCTGACTGAAATCCCTCTTTACCTGGGATTGCGTACTAATTTGGTCATTTCCCTCGGCTGTCTGAACTGTCGGTACCACCCACAACATTGTTACAGACTTTTCCCAGCCTGCACTTGTGGTTGTTTCTCAGGTTGCACTTCTCCAGAAACAAGAAGTGAACCAAGTTCTTTCCTTCTACAGCCGTACAGCATGGCTGTTTTTCCTCAGGGTTTGTCCATCTATCCTTCCTTTTCGGTAAAGCTGTCTCCCTCTGCTTTTTGCCTTTTCCTGGCTGGCTGGCTATAATATATGCTCCGTAGTCAGCAGCACTGTCAAGCTCAGGGGTAGAATAACCCATAAGATAGTAACTGGCAAATAATGCAAAACATAAAGAGATATGGGGAGAAGAATTTAATAAATACATTGCTTTACAGCAGGGTTAACTTGATACTGATTTGCAAGTAAAGGCAAAATAGTACTACAACATTTTTTTTAACATTTAGTAAGCTATATTGAGGTTCCAAACAAAAACAATGTATAAAGGCATTATATAACATGACATGATACACCATGGCAGTAACTTATACTATGGTGCTGGTCAAAGCTTATGGTGTTTCAAGACAACCTGTCAAGAAAAAAAAAAGAAAAGAAAGGTAAAAAGGAACCAATATACAGTATACAAATAAACCATCCCCCTCCCTCTACCCCTACACCCCCCCACCCTCCATACCCTTGTCATCAGGAGAGGGATAAAAGAAAGAGGAGGAAAAAAGAAAAAGGAGACAAAAGCCAACGGAGGGTAGCAGAAACCAGTGAGAACAATCACCTACTACTGATTTTTCCAGATATTTTAAGGTAAGTTCTCCCACCAATCGATGAGCATTATTTACATAGCAAGGTATGCAGTGAGGCCTAGATCTTCTGATATTTTTACCATTTCTAGCATAGCTTGCTATGGTATATTCTGCTTGCAGAGCAAAGAGAATTTCTTGATGCCATTCCACATATGTGGAGTCTGTTGATCTAACCAGTGACGCAATATCACCTTCTTAGCACATAAGGAAATTAACATCATATGTTTCCTTTGGATACCAGTAAGGATATTACTTGAATCTCCCAAAATGCAAATTTCTGGTTGAAAGCATTTTGCAAACCTAGCGATGGGCTAAGTCTAGAACTAATACTCTCCCAGAGGAAAGCTTTGTCACATTCCCATAAAATGTGGAATAATGTTCCCGCTGTTTCCACATCTAGTACACAGGTCTGCCTGGAGCTTACCCATTTACAAAGTTTTACAGGAGTGTAGTATAAGTCCTGTATTATCTGAAATTGTAGCAATCTATAACGATCCCACCTAACATCTTTATACAACCTTTTCCAGATTTGTGACCATCAATGGGACCTTCGGTGGTTGGGGGAGGGAGTTATCCCATACATAATGGGACTGCCCGTCTAGCCCTGTAACTATTTTCTGCAGCTCTTTATAGTGGAATGAAATTAAATGAGAGTTAGGCCTTATATGCAACATACTAAGTATGGGTCCAAACAAATAATGCTCCCATAACCCACTACTGAAATGCCTTAAGAGGACCTGGAAATTTGGAGATACTTAGAAAAAAGATACAGGCACCTTGTATTTAGCCTTTATCTCTGAAAAGGTTAATAACCTATAGTTTTCTGTTAGGTCTATGACCTTTTTCCTACTCCCTCCACCCAAAACCTTTGAGTAATGGTCTTCCCCAATTTTAAAGTTAGGTTGCCCAGAATATACTGTGAGATGTCTTTCTCCATGGTATCCTTTACAGTATAATTCAGCTGTTTGTGGATGTGAAGGGTTCTCATAATGGGGGTGTTTTAAGCTGTCCTGGGACCTTAGTAAGTGGAAGGTATGGCAAAGTCCTTATATCAGTTCCAGCAGAGGCACAGAGCAATTTCTCTATCTGCAGCCACAGTGGAACATAAGTTTCCAAACTAGGAGTCGAGACTGAGGTCAGCCATTGTGAGACAACTAAGCAGCTAGTGGCGAGGTAATAATGATATATGTTAGGGATTTGTAAGCCCTAATTCTTTTGGCCTCTGTAATTTGGATAATGCCCTACGTGGAGATTTCTTCCAGATGAAGTTGGATATAATACCGTGTATGTGAGCAAACCAAGTCTTAGGTAAATATTGATGACATAACTGAAGAGGGTATAACAACCGGGCAAATATTCATTTTAATAATGTTGACTACCCCAAGGGAAATAGGAAGCATTGCCCAGCAGTTCAGGTCAATTTTAATGCAAGCTACTAACTGATCTATATTATACTGCTTCATTTTAGAATTAGACAATGATAGATAAATACCCAGATATTTCAATTTATCTTTAACTTAAGTAAGCCCAAGGTGTTGAGCGTCAGTTTTAAGGTCCAGTTGTTTAAAGGCATAACCTCAGTCTTGGACAGATTTAACTTATAATTGGATAACCACCAAAGTCCTGGATGATATGCAATGCAGCCAGTATAGATTTCGATGGATGTGTTATGTGGAGCAAAATGTCATCAGCATATACTGATATTTTATATTGAAGATGATTGATAGTAATACCCGTTACCGAGGCAGAAGTGTTCAATTTTCTGATAAGAGGTTCTAAAAACAAGTTAAACAAATAAGGAGAGGCAGGCAACCTTGGCGGGTGCCCTGGTGTAATATAAAGGGAGAGAGAACACACCATTACAAAAGATAACGGGCTGATGGGGAGGAATAAAGGACTTTAATCCATCTTATAAACTGTACGGAATGTGATACTTGGGATTAAATGAAATAAGTAGTCCCATGACACCGATCAAAGGTCTTCTCTCGTCCAGGGACATCAAGACTGATGGTATATCGAGTCCCTGGATGCAGAGATAAGATGGAAATTTTCCTTGTGTGGTCTGCTGCGAGAGGTGTCTGGCCATGAACCCCACTTGCTCAGGACTAAGCAAAGTTTGCCATACTTGGGCTAAATGACTAGCTAAGGATTTTGCTAGAATTTTCAAATCTACATTTATAAGAAATATTGGCGGCAGCTTGACATCATTATGGGGTCCTTGTCTGGCTTTAATATAACCACTATGGTAGCAGAGGTGAAATTGTGATCTGAAGGCCATTTTGTAGATGTAATTATAAAAATCTAGGAGTTTAGGACTTATTTGGGCTTTAAATGCTTTATAAAAATTGGATGTATAGCCATCAGGGCCTGGCGCCTTATCTGCTGGTAGGTGTCATTAAGCTTGATGGACCTCGTTCTAGAGTTAGAGGGCTTGTAAAATCGAAAATTGATTCTGAGAGAGTTGTGGGAGTACTATGTCTTGAAGAAAGTAATCCAATGAGGTGTGATTAAGGGCAATAGGGGAGCATGGTAGAGCTTCTGGTAATAGTCCTTAAAGGAGGTGGCAAAATCACTGGGGACGTGTGTAGAGTGCCGGAGGCATCTCGCTTACTTCTAATAAACCTATCAGCCATCTGGGCTCTAAGTCTCATGGCGAGTAATTTCCGGCCTTATCACCTTGGTCAAAGTATGTAATTTTAGAGCACAAAAGGAGGTGTTCAACTTTATCACTGAGGAGGATATTATATTGGAAGCAAAGACTTTCTAACTTTTCTAAGTCCTCAGGTTTAGGATGGGGCATAAGACCTCACTCTAGTGCTCTGATTTGTTGTAATAATAAAGAAGATTCAGAAGAGATTTTCTTTTTCTTGTTGAAGCAATAGAATAACCTCTCCTCTTAAAGAGCATTTCAAAGCTCCCATAATATATCCAATCTTGTCATGGAAGGGAATTAAACTCATAAAATTATCTATAAAATTACTAAGCTGCCCCTTAAATGGTCCGATTTTAGAAGTTGAGAGTTAAACCTCCAGATTTTATCGTGGACATAGAGCTAGGTAGCCTCCATTGCAATAAAATTGGATGGTGATCTGAGATCACTTTGCTAAATATTCCAAGCGTGGACCCTGCTAGGTGCTCAGTCCCCAACAAAATTAATCAATTCTAGAAGCGTGTATCAGCAAGAGTGGAATGAAAAGTCCTTTAGTGAGGGGTGGAGAGTTCTCCATGGATCGACAAGACAAAGCGATTCCATCAACTCCCTCAACGCCAATTGCACGGGGGTGGGGAGCCTCTAGAGTTGGATCTATCAACCAGATTATTAAAGACTAGGTTCCAATCTCCTCCAATAAGCATAGGAGAGTTAGACCAGGGGCTAATTTAGTCACTAAATTTGTAAAGAATTGAGTTCATCTCCACTGGTCCGTAAATTGACCATAATCAACTCTGTTTGGAATCGAGTGCCTTAATTAATATATATCTACCATAAGGATCAATAATCGAGTCTAATAATTTAAAGGGTATCCATCATGCAATCAATACCACTCATACGTTTACGGTATCAAGTCCCGCCCCCCAAACAGTACCTACCCATGAACTTTTAAAATTACCAATCTGCGCTGTGGGTAGGTGTGTTTCTTGAAGGAAGGCTACATCAATATTAATCTTAGAGAGGTGCAGGAGAATTTTAGCTCTTTAGTGGGAGACTGAGCACCCTTGACATTCCATGAGCAAAACTTTAGAGGCATAGCCATAAGTAAATAAAGGAATTCACTAGGTGTCCTTCAAAGTTAACCTTCTCATATCTACCAGTAATACCGATTCCACAGATCCCAATATCCTGACCCTGTGATGAGTAGAATTTATCCCTTTTCCCATTCCCTCCCTAGTACAAGCTCCCAATTCCCGATGGCAACTGCCCCCTACCCAACTGTCTCCTCTGGTTGTCCTTCTAATAATATAAAAATTGCCCTAACATATACGAGCATTGAAGGGCACAACATATTTAAATAAACAATAGGAGACATTAAACCTTTCCCTACTACCCTTAACCCTACCCTAATCCCATAGTAAGGTAACCAATATATTTATAGTTCCATATAACCACCTGGACCTTAACAGTATATTCTCCCAAACGTGATACTTGCAATCCCAAGACTCCAGAGTGTGCACCACACTATGGTATCACCCCCACTTGCACCAGAATATGATGCACTGAATGGATTGCAGTGGTCTCTGACCTTGCCCCCACTGACCCACTCTGTAAACTACATATCAGCTAAACATTTACATTATCTTGATTACTCAGTTTAACCATCGGTCACTGGATTGTCAGGATCACCAACCATTGGGAAGAAATTAAATAAGGAAAGAAGGTTAGAAGGAGAAAAAAAAAGGGGAGAAGGAAGGAGGGAATAGTCTTTAAAACAAACACTGCAGTATTTAGAGACTTGGAAACAAAAGCACAAGCTCTCCACAATTTTGAGCCCAGTCTAATGTCAGGTGGAGCTGGCCTCCTTTCTATATATTAAGTACAATGGATGATGACATCTCACAGATTCTCCGTGAGGAGATGGTAGAAGGTGGTCGAGATTGCATCATAAATCCAAGGTCCACGGAGAAAACGAGGGATGGACAAGAGAAGGAAAAAAAAAGGGGGACTTGCCCCAACATGTAACCTCAATCTTAAGTCCAACTTATGAAATAATCAAGATGAAACAAGGCATCTATCCTTAGGCAGACAAGAGGCAGCTGAAATATGCTTTTAGAAATTAAACATCGTATCCTCATAACAGAAAGCACAGTCTTTGATGCCCTCTTGTAGTCAGTTAGGATAAGTAAACTTCTTTAAACAACAGGAACCCCAACCTTATGAAGAAGAAGGCGAGATAAAGCCAATGAAGGTACAACAGCAACAAGGTGATCATCCAACATCCTCAGCGGAGGGTAAAGAGATTGGGAATAAAGATTTTACTGCTGTGTTGGCCTGTTGCTGAGTCTCATAAGAAACCCATTTACCTTCTTGTAGTACAGATAACCGCCGGGTATTGCATTTTAAATTTGATCCCTGCAGCTATTAATCTTGAGACCAGGGGATGATATTCTGACCTCTTCTGTCTCACCGTAGCCGGCAGATCTTGGGCAAATCTAAGTGGGTGATCTCCCACAGAACTTTTCTAGGCTTCTGACTTGCCCTAGGATATCTGATTTGTCCAGGAAGTTTAAGAACTTAATAATCATTGGCCTTGGGGTTTATCAGTGGCAGGCTTGGGGCATAATGAGCAGTGCGCCCTTTCTATAATATAAGTTGTTGTTGTTAGGTGAAGGGCCAACAATTTTGTGAAGAACTTTTGGAGGAATAAAATGGGTGTACAGCCCTCTGCCTCTTCTGGGAGGCCAAAGATGACTAAATTGTTCCTCCGACTACGGCCTTCTAGATCCTCCAGTTTTGCTTCAATTTTATGTAAGGCTGTCTAATAGTAAACGTCATTTCTGGCTGCATCCTATCATTCTAACTTTCAAGGGATGTAGTGCGGCAGCTACGTCCAGATGGCTCGATTCGTTTCAGCTAGTTCACCCTGGTTGTCTTTAATTCACTAGTGATTTCTTTTAGAGCCTCCTTAAAAGACTGCATTTCGTCCATGAATTTCTGCTCGGATAAGGGTGTCTGTGCAATGGCAGTAGTACTGGGAGCCGCAGAGTTTAGGTGAAAGCAGCCCGATCGCCTTCGAGCATTTGATCCCTTCTCGGGGTTTGCGGGGTGTGCTTAGGCAATGCCTGGCGCATATCCGCTTCCATTTTCAAGAGCCGCATACTGAGGGACAAGTACGAAATATGCCTTTACGGAGATCACGGTTAAGCGGAATTCCCCGTCCTCCAGGTACTTTCGGTTCTCTTCCACCAACGATGAAGTCGGGACCAGCAGCGGACAGGTAATCTAAGCGGGTTTAGTGGAGCTGGAGCGGGAGCTCGGTCAAGGTGCTGCTCTTCCTACAGAAGCATCACGTGATCTAGTACTACAACATTTTAAAAGATTTGCTGTATTTGACTGTCAACAAGTTGGACTTTGACATGTGTCATTTTGTGCTTTGCATGTGATACACAATGGAGTAGGAGGAAAGCAGTACCCATAATGCAGTTTTACCTTTGCATTTCTGCCCAGATCAGCTTGTAGCATAACTGTGAGTGTGGCTTTTGTAAGGGGTGGGGGCTCTGAGGCTCTGAGTATACAGTCCAGGGATCTAGGGAGGGGTGGTCATCTTTAGAAATCCCAGTCCAATCCCTGCAGGCACCCTGACTGCCCATTTGAAGTAGTGGCTGGCCCCACTGCTCAACAGGTGCAGGCATGCTATTTATGTGATGGTGTCTAGACTGGAGGTAGGACAGGGCACACTAGACACCAGGAAAGACATTTTTATATTGGCCTGGGATTGGAGGGTGCCGTGACCACTAGGCACCAGGAATGAACAGGTTTGTATAGGAGCGGGTATTGGGGGGACACTAGGCACCAGGATGAGCCATTCTGTAAAAGGCCAGTGACTCAGAGGAAGGGTGATGCCACTAGGCACCAGGGAAGAACATTTTGTATATTGGCTGGGGATCAGTGGGAGGTAGGCCAGGACCCCTAGGCTCCAGGGATGAACTATTTTGTATATAGGGCGAGGCTTGGAGGGAGGTAGTGCCACTAGGCACCTGGAAGCACATTTTTAAAACTTTGTCTTCATTATGTTATAGACTGAAAGTAAAAGAGAATGTACTGATTTATCAACTAGCATAAAAACAGATTCTAATAACATATATGGTGTCACAAATATGAAATAATATATAATTGTATCAAAACCGTTTTATCTGCAGTAAGGCCATGGTTGCCAGTTTAAATACAGATAGTCCTAAATATCCCAATAATGTAACAGGTCCACACAGGGGCTAACAAAGATATTATGACTTGTCCTGCTAATATCTAAAAAGCATCAAAATGATGTAGAAACAAGTATGACCAGTGTGACAACCGTAATGGAAACCAAGTACTATCCATTGGTGGTATAATAAGAAGCGCACAGAAACAAAATATTGATACTATAAAATGTATAAATGTTGGCTGGGCATGAATCTGAGAAGAGAGGTAGGGCGTAAAGAAGAAGAGAGAAAGGAAGGAGGAAAAAAAGAAAAATTTGTACAGCAAGAAGAAGGCAGTATGAAGTGTAGGAGCCCCAGCATATGTACAAAATCAGAATAATGGCACATTTGATACAGAACACATTTCCTCCACCAAATCTCAAATTGGGGTAACTTATCCATATAGCTGTCATGCATTCCATATTGTAGATATGGATCATTATAACTCTCCACCCACCAATGTGGATTTGGGGTGTGTGCAGAGCCGTGGGATTGCTTTTTAGCAGCTACGGCTGATATGAGTAGTAAGTGGAGACTCGGCAGTCTATGCCAGTTCCATCTGATGGAATTGCTAACAAAAGTAGGGAGGTGGTAATAGACCCTGGGCAATCAAATATGGCCTCAGTTCTCATGTGACATCCTGCCAGAAGGGCAAAAGAGATGGGCAGGCCCAAAGATATGAGTTGTGTTATTTATTTATTTATTTATTTAGTTATTTATTTAAAATTTGGTAACCATAAAATGCTCACTAAGCGAAGCTCGTTTCCAGGTGTGACCTGGGATAACAGAGTAATAACACAAACAAAGGAAGTACAAGTCAGAACAACATAACAACAAAATAGGAATACAACAATAATAACAAAGTGAAGCAGTATAGGGACATCCTGAGTTTCAGTGAAAGGCGAATGTTCAGTGGAAACCATCAGCAGCAGCATTTCAGTTACAGCATTTACAGTTGTGTTGCCAAGAGCTAACCACACCCCATCCAGCATGCGCCAGTTCCTCACTTGCAAACTTAGCCACTATGTCATGTGATCTAAAAAATCTAGAGCGACATTTCCAAGAAAACTCCCTCCAATAAGTAAAAGAGGTGAGACAGTATGCAGAAATAGCAAATGTATTCCATATATCGATTATGTGTGGATATGCAATTCTGAGTTCCAGCATTGTAAAACTGAGAGTGTGGAGTCCATAGAGGCCTCCTGAAATGCCCTAAAGGTGCATCCAATTATATGATCCCAAATATTGCCTTGCAAGTAGGAAATTGAAGCTGTGTGAGTATAGGGAGCTTAATCGGCAGGCAACGATATTCTGCAGGCCTATCTCCTATGCATGATCTCAGCTGTAAATAATAGTAATGATCTGTTGTACAAAGATCATAAGCTGTTTGCAAGGTAGAGAAGGAAGAGTCCCCTGAGAATCCAGTAGCCTGAAAAATATAAAGTCCCAATCGAGCCCAATTCCATAGTGCCCCATCTAATAGATTTGGTGGGTAGTCAGTATCATAGGGCAAGGACTGAAAATAAAACCAGTGAGCGGCAGATAGGATGTTTTGGAAATCACTAGCCATTGGAGAAAAGTTGTCACTGTGTATTGGTAGAATTTAGTTAAAGAAACGCAGATTGAGGATTACGAATAGATATTGTCAAAACAATATTCCTATTGATCATAGTCATGTAGATCGTTTAATGTGAATTCAATCTGCTTCCAGTAAGGTTGCAGGGAGGGAGCAATCCACATAAAATAGTCCGTAAATGGGCTGCTAGAGCATACCATGAATGATTGGGAAGATTTACACCTCCTTTCTCTCACAGTGGCCCCTATGCACTAATGGGTGGAGAGACGCACCACGTATCTTGGCACGTAGCCACCCACACCCATTGCGCCCCTCATGGGATGAACCAATGGGGGTGCACAGCACCTATGCACCAGATCCCTGGATGTGAAGGGTAACGCACAAGGAGTGGGCAAGGGGTGGCCAGCACTTTGCGCCATGCACCACGGCACATAGTGCTGGCGCGGGGGTATGGAGGAGGGCACAGGGTACAACAGGGAGAACCCTGCCATAAGCCCCCTACACACCCCTGCACACTACTGTTCATTGCCAGGATGGAGTGGTTGACCCACACCGCCAACGGGACCACTGCGCCAGACCACCCCAATGGCCACCAGCCAGCCAAGCACACATCCGGCAGCACCTACCTGGCACCTCACCCACATAGGCACCGGCCCATGGATTCTGCCTCCAAATGGCACTGCCGGGTCAACCCCCACCCAGGCCACCCAGGCATGTTGTAGTAAGCAGTGCCCCAACGCACTGCCAACAGACCCCCCACCCAGTCACAGCAACCTGCTTCAGGGCTGCATCACAGGATGGCCAACAGCATTGCCTTCCATTCACTGCCTCAGCTACTAGCCGTGAGGTCTTCCATGGGGCCTGCTGCCAATGCACACCCTACAGCGTGGGGATCCACTCTGTGTCCCAATCCAGGCGTCCGATTGGATGCCCAGCTGGGCCCACATCCCCATCCACCCTGTGAGTCCTACACACCAGGAGGGTGGGGCGCAGACAGGTGGCCAGTGGTCGTGAATGCCACCGTGCACACCTGTCCATGGGTGCGCAGGCTACATGGGCAGGGTATGCACAGATTCGGCACCCCACCCCAATAGTGCATAGAGGCCAGCCATTTGTAAAATAGACAGTCAAATCCAGGGGCTTTACCATTCCAGATAAAGCGAAGATGAGTTTGCTCCAGGCTCTAAAATACAATTTATCTGGCATCAATGGTAGAGTCTGTAATATAAAATTCGAGGAAGAATATTCTGACAAATAGCTTCAATGCGTGAAAAAAAACTAAATAAAGTTGTGATCATTTGGAGAGATCTTCTGTAATTTGCTGTGTTAAAGGTTTCAGACTGAGCAGCTCAAGATGTTCCAAGTTCCATGTAATCTTAATCCCAAATATCTAAAAGCTGTTTTATATCATTTAAAGGGAAATGTATGTTTGAGATGTGGTGATGGGAAAAGGTTGTATAATATGACCTGTTTTAAGGGTGTTAAGCTTCAGTTTCAGTTCAGTTTATTGATTATACTGGAATAGTATGTGAGCAAAACTGTGTTTTCACAAGTATCTGGTTCTGGACAAATGCATAGGGGTTACAACAGTTAGGCAAAACAGCATTGGATCACAGGTTGGGAAAAACACTGACAACTGAGCATAACAAAGTCAAACAAGATTTGTATAAACATAATCGATAATCAGTAAGAAGTGCTGTACTGGGCAGAAAGAAGATATGCAGGTAGAGAAGTGCTTACACTCTCATACCGGAGATCCAGTATCTGCATAATTTAGAAGTAAAGCAATTATCTGTATAATTTAAAGTAAAGCAACTTGAGGTGAAATTATGTAGAAAGACAAGAGCAGATGGAGGCACTGGAAAGAGTGAGACTTTAGGTTATACTCGAAGGAAGCCGTGAGGGCTATCAATGACAGCCGGGGACACTGTTAAAGAGCTTGGTGCCTTGTAGAAAAGGTGTCCTGACCTTGTATGGTATGACAGAAAGGTAAGGAGAAGGAGAGGGTGGAGGATCTTCTAGTGGTCCGAGAGAGGGCCGACTTTGGGAAGAGGGACATAATGCTGTCTGGGAGGAGGCCCAATGATATTTTATGGAAGAGAGTGACTGTTTTGCTGTTTAATCTGTCCTTGAGGAGGTCCAGTTCAAGATTCTATAAAGGTCGCAGTGGTGGGTATGTCTGGGGAGACCAGAAACAAATCGAATGATGCTATGATATGTGCAGCGGAGCTTTTGGAGGTTACCCTGAGTTAGAGGTGGGAAATAGACTAAAGCGCCATAGTCAAAGAGAGAGCAGGAAATTGGTTGCGAGGAGGACTTGGATTCACTAGTAAGGAAGAGCTTGACCCAGTAAAGCATGCCTAGCCTTTGGTGTGTTTTTAATTAGATGATTTATGTGAGAAAGCTTATAACCCGATAGCCTCCGAAGATATGAAAATGTCCCAAACTCCAGGGATTGAGTCTTCAGGTGCTGTAACTGTAGGGAGCAAGTCATTGGTGAATAGTGAAATCTTATATTCCTGGCCACCCAGAGGGCTTCCTGATACCAACAGTGTATTTCAAATATGTACAGCTAAGGGTTCCAGGCAAAAGCAAAGAGAAGGGAGTCACGTGATGTCTGGCTAGAAGAAGCAGCTTGCCTGTTCTTCTCCTGCTCTCCTCACTTTACAAACCACTCAAAATATAACATATAAACAACCTTAATTCTTCAGAAAACGAAACAGCGTTCTCTAATCCCAGCCAGCTTACAATTTCTAGCAAGAAACTTACTTAATTGCCATGAGGTCAGTGATGAAACCAGAGCTCCTGCACCACACTCCACCACCTTCCCAGGACAATGCTGCAAAGAATCCAGGCAGCAGCCTGTTAAGCCTCCTTCAGTTACCACAAACGAAGACCCTACCACACCACTCTCGGAGGAGTGCTTTCTGGCCAAAATGAAGCCACTCCAGGAGGCCCTAACACTGCTCAGTGCTGAAATCTCCTCATTAAAAAGATCTGGGGATGTCTCCATCAGGTGCGGGACACAGAAGCCCAGGCTATATCACTGAAGAAATGGAGGTATTCTGCCAAGTCGAACTCACCTCTAAACGGCAACTGAACAAAATGGAATAGAAGCTGGAGGATCTCAAGGGACACAGCCAATGAAATAACTTAGTGGTGCTGGGACTCCCAGAGGGAGAGGAAGGTCCACATCTATCATATTCATCCAAAATTGCTAGAGAAAGTAGCTGGGCCCTCCCCAAATGGCTCCTCGTACTTTGTGGAACGAGCTCACTGGGCATTATGGCCCAAACCAACCCCAGGCTCTCCTCCCAGGCCCTTCCTACTGAAGCTTCTTAACTTTTGGACAAACAACATGTATTAGCCAAACTTAGAGACATCCAAGTAGTAATGTGGGAAGGTCATAAGATTCCATTTTGCAGGATTTGCCAGCTTCTGTGAGGCAGAAACGGTATCCTTTCACCCTCGGTGACTAGCCTAATCCACGCCAGCATACATTTCCGTGATGCTTTACCCCCGCTCAACTGCAAGTTAGAGTGCAGGGGAAATGGCACCCTTGACTCCAATGAACAAGCTACACAGTGCCTTCTCCCTGACCTTTTCAAGAAGTGAACCCGGCGTCTAACAGGGAAGAGACTGTAAATATAAAGGCTATTGTTGCTGCTCTGCTGTGCGCCCATTAGCTTAGGGGTAATCAGAGTGCAGTACACAGGCAATCCTTTCCTTAATTGAAATCAGCCTACTTTCCCAGAAATAGTTTCTCCTATGGTATTCTAATGAATATGACTGACACTGGTATGTTTGTTTTGTTTGGGTCTCACCGCAGTAGGGCTGACTCCTCAAGGCTGGATGGTTCCCCGATGTTGCAGCACTGTTTAGATCCGGCAAGGTTGCCAAGTAATGCCCGTGGTTTTGAGGCCTAGCCATGCCCGATTGGTCTCCTGCTGGTGAATTCGGGACTGTGCACTCTGGCTGGTATCATAGTCGAACATACTATAGAGGAGACCGCTGCAGCAAACAGAGATCTGCACAGCTTTGCCACACGATCTTGCACACTACCATGAAGATTTAGTTGTCAGCGGGACCTGGCATCTTTGACATTTATTCTTTGGTTCATTTTCGGAAGGGTCATGCAAGATATCTGATGCAACTTTGCAAGTGCAAGGATGCTGCAGATGAGGGAGTAACATTGTTTTCCTCTCTCTCTCTCCCTGTATCTTTGAATGGGGGTAGGCAGTGGCAGTAAGAATTAAGTGCCAGACACAGTGGGGTCAATCACCTTAGTTTAGTAGTAGTTTTTGTAAGATGTGTCATAGATATTATTGGGATCCAGTTGGAGATCCCTTTATTTTTGTCATTTTGTCTTTTTCCCAGAATTACTGGATAGTAACTAGATGTTTCAGGGTGCAAACTGGGAGTTTTTGCTAGTAATGCCAACGTTTCTAAAGCTGTTTATATTAGAGTTCACATAGTCTGTAGGTGTGAGGAGTGAGAGGGGCAAGGATATTTTCTGCTTTACCTGGCAGCATCATCGCTAAATCTAGTCTCAAGGACGTGATTTTCTGGGAAGTGGTAAGGTCCCTGCACCACTTCCAGGAAATCCTGATCATAAGACTGCTCAGTTTCAATCTGGTGGTTCGCAATAGGGTCTGTATATTATATTCCTTATAACATAGATACATAGATACATAGACAGTGTCGGCAGATAAGGGCCTATGGTCCACCTAGTCTGCCCATTTGAGCTTGTAAGTTCAGTTTGTTTTCCTAGAAGTCTATTTCCCTTACCCTGACCTCTAGAATTCCTTTATGTCTATCCCATGCATTCTTAAATCCCGTGATTGTTTCAGCCCCCACCACTTCCTCTGGCAGGGTGTTCCACTTGTCCACCACCCGTTCTGTGAAGAAATTCTTTCTCATGTTTCCTCTGAATCGTCCTCCCTCCAACTTCATCTCATGCCCTCTAGTCCTGAAACATCTTTTCACTTAAAATAGTGTTTTCCTGCACCCTGTTCCTCCCTGTAAGATACTTGTATGTCTCTATCATATCCCCTCTCTCCCTCTCCCTCCAGGGAGTACATGTTCAGTTCCTTCAACCTGTCTTCATAGGACTTGTGATGCAACCATGCACCATCTTTGTTGCCCTCCTCTGAACCTTCTCTGCCCATTCTTGTCCTTCGTAGGTATGGTCTCCAGAACTGTACACTGTACTCCAGGTGGGGCCTCACTAGTGTCTTGTATAGCGGAATTATGACCTCCCTTTTCCTGCTGGTGATGCCCTGCCTATACATCCCAGCATCCTATTTGCTTTACCTGATGCCTTGTCACACTGTTTCCCTACCTTGAGGTCATCAGAGATGACAACCCAAGATCCCTTTCCTGCTTGGTGCATGCTATATCCTCACCCCCAACTGATATATTGTGCCAGGGTTTTGTGCCCCATATACATTATCTTGCACTTCTGCATTGAATTTCAACTGCCAAACCCTTGACCATTCTTCAAGTTTCTGCAGGTCCTTCTCATTCTGTCTACACCCTCTGGTGTGTCTACTCTGTTACAGAGCTTTGTGTCATCAGCGAACAGTGAAAGTCTGCCTTCTAGGTCCTGTACAATGTCACTGATGAAGATGTTGAATAGGACCGGTCCAGCACTGATCCCTGTGGTACCCCACTGGTTACTCTTCCCTCTGTGGAGTGACAGCCATTTACCACCACCCTCTGTGTCCTGTCACGCACTGGTTTACAGGGGCTGGTTGGGTGGGAAGGGTGGTAGGTATTGTAATTTGTTGTGTTTTTAGGTGTTGTAATGGGGGAGTGGCAAGGGAGACCATTGCCTGGGGAGGTTGCACAAGAGTGAACTTTCTTTTCATGGACAATGCATTTTCTGTTGGATTGTAGGAGTCATCAGGGATTAAACACCTCACTAGTATATTTACCGGGGTTATGGTAGCTTTAACTTCTGTTCTTGGAATGTTAAAGGCGCAATCCCCCATGAAAAGGGCTAGGTTTTATTACACTTGCATAAACTCCAGACTGATATTGCCCTTTGCAGGAAACCCACTTACCCTCCTCTCAGACCCTCTTTTTGGAGGTCCTGGGTGGGTCAGGTCTTTGGGGCAGGGTTGGATACATAGAGGGATCGCTATCTTAATCCCTTCGACTCTTGCAGGAGTGCTCAGATCCTAATGGCCATTTCATTTTATATGTGCCCTCTTAGGCCACTTAGAGGTAGTTTTAGGTGCCATATATGGACCTAACTATGAAGACCCTGTTTTTTCACCACGCTAATGTCGGTCTTCACCTCATGGAGCTCTTTACCAATAATTTTGGGTGGTGACTAGAACTTGGTTCAGTGCAATGGGTTAGATAAATCAGGACCCTCCCATCAGGCCATGTCTCCAAGTCAGGTGGCCCTCATGGATCTTATGAAATCAATTGTAGATCCATGGCGTACCCTTAATCTGTCCATAAAACAATTTTTCTTTCATTCCTTGCCACACAATTCCTTTTCTAGACTTGATTATTTTTATTGAGTGTGCACTCACTTTCTAGGGTGATGTTGTGCTATTACCCCTCTAAAGTTGTTCCACCACCATCCTGTCTTTCTTAATTGAACTTAAGCCCGTCCCTCTCCAGAGATAAGATCTGGATTCTAAATAACCAAATACTTAAAGTCAAGATTCAGTACAACATATTCAAAATGTTATCACCACCTTTATGGCAGAATATTCCCCTCTGTTTTCAGGCTCGATATGCTCTGGGATCGTCAAAGTGTGCTGTCAGGGGTGAACTTATTCGATCTCTATGAAACCCCTGGCTCAACAACGTCCACTGGACAGCCTCTCCCTCCCCCAGACCTACCCCTTCCCTACTAGGTCCAAACAGGGGTGTAACCCACTGTCTTCTCTGAGGACCTACTATATCCGTGGGTGTAACTCACAATTTTGTAACATTATAACCTAAGTAACATACAAACTACTATATTATGTAACCTAAGTGTATCTATGTTAAATGTTCCTTTCACTGCACTTGTAATGTTATCCTCTGTTTTAATCTGCACTGTAATAACTGACTTGATGTAAGCCCCGTGATGAGGTGCTTTTGTAAATGAGTCTCTGACTCAAAGGTTGTAAACCTGATTTGTAATGAATAAATGAAAAATTTATAAACGTAAAGTTCAAATGTCAGCTTTGCTTTCCTCCGTGCTCTCTAGTATCAAGCACTTGGAAGAGCCTGTCTCTTCCTCTTCCCTCAATAGGACTGGGAAAGATTAGAACAACTCAGGTACCAGTACAATGTTTTATTGGGAGAAAAGGCGGAACATCTGCTGTTATGCTCCAAGGTGAAATACTTCGATCAGGGAGAAAAAGCAGGGAAGTTACTGGCACTTCATCTTAAATCACAAACGGTAGACAAAATTGTTCCTTCGATTCATAGTGAGTCTGGACAACTCCTCACATCCCCAGAGACATTTTTGAAGCCTTTTTGGAAATTCTATCAGCAGTTATATGCTCCCTCAGCTTCCTGTTTGAGCATCACAATTTCACTCCTTCTTTCAAGATCTCTGCCTACCCTTTCACCTTTCCATTAGGCGTTCTTGAAGGCCCCTCTAACCTTAACTGAAATCTCCATGGCAATAAATTCCTGCACCTGACAAGGCCCCTGGCCCCAATGGTTTTACCACAAATTTTATGAGGCACTAAAGGCAGATAGCTCTTATTCTTCTCTCCATATACAACTATATTTTTGACAACGGTTTGTCAGATCTTTCATTGAACAGAGCCACTATTATGGTGATTCCTAAACCAGATCAGGAGCCTACAATGCTTGCTAACTATAGGCTGATCTCTCTTATTAATGTCGATCTCAAGATTCTCTCTAAGGTTCTCGAGACCGGCTGGCAGTTGTATGGGAATCCCTTCTTAGTCCGGAACAGGTTGGATTTGTCAGAGGAGGCTCTCTGCAGACCATCTTCATAAAATCGTTTATCTCTTCTTGGCATCCAGGGACCTAGATACCCCCGTGGTGTTGTTATCCCTGGCTGCCGAGAAAGCATTCAACAAGTCTCCTGGGACTACCTGTTCACTCTATTACCCCAATTCGGTATTCCCAGTGAATTTATAAAATGGGTTAAAGTCCTGTATTCTTCTCCTACAGCTCAGGTACTGTGTAATGGCATGTTATCCCAGTCATTCTCTTTACATCAGGGTACTAGACATGGATACCCACTATTCCACTTTTATTCAACCTGTTTCTGGAGCCTGTCATTGGAAGCTCAAATCATCTCAACAAGTTGCGGTATCCCAATTCACCACACGAATACAAACTCTCCATCTCATGAGCGATATTCTCCTGCACTTGGCCTCTCCAGCATCTTCAATACCTCCTGCCTTGCAGATCATTTCTCGTTTGGGGCCATATCTAATTACAAACTCAACCTTAGTAAAACAGAGATCATGCCCCTCAATAATAGAACCCATCAAGCAGATGTAGCTCATCTAGGTCTGGCTTGGAGGAAAGATAAACTTAAATACTTGGGCATTTTCTTAGTACATCTCCTAACAAATTCAAATACAACCTAGATGCCATTATTTCCGAGTTAAAGTCACTTGAGATGGTCTCTTCTTCCTTTCTCGCTCTAGCAATACTAAACATTATAAAGATAAATGTCCTACTCCTTGACTTTGTATCCCCTACAAATGTACAATTGGGACTTACCTCAAGCCTGGTTTATACAGATACATAGAGTCCTAGCATCTTTTCTCTGGAAGGAAAAAGCTGGCGTTGGTGCTTACTAAATTAATGAGAAACAAACAGGATGTTGGTCTTCAAGTCCCCAATTTCTACAGGTATTATCTAGCTCTTCATTTACACAAGATATCCTATTTGGTATGTTCAGTAGACAATAGCAATTGTTCCTCAATGGGTTGATACAGAATGCTCTCTTTGCTCCAAACAAGCTTTAGATTATAAAGCATTCCCCTACTTATCCAGGACAAGGTTACCATCTCCCTAAAGAATACCTCTTGGCTCATCCCTTGTAACATAGTCTCAACTATGCTCTTTTTAAAATATCCTCTGCCCAAGATATTCTTCAGCCCCTTATGGGGAATCCAAACCTACAAATTGCTGGGCACCCTTTGTCCAGGACTTTTTGGCCTAATATTGGGGTTGAAACTGTTCTGGACTTAACTGTAGATGGTAAACTATTGCCGTTCCAAAAGCTGGGATCTACAACCACTGTACAAATGCACAGTGCTACAAGTACTTCCAGATTCAGCACATGCTCATACAATATTTCGGGGTTGGGCAGTGGCAAAGTCCCTTTGGTTTGGTGGTCCTTCCAATAATCATATCTGCTTCTCTGTCACTTGGTATCTTATTTTACCACTCCTTACCAGACCTTTTGGCTGATTATGAGGTCCCCATATATATATGTATATATAGCTGGGACCAGGTTCTTCTCCAGCTAAGTCGCTCAGAAACTGGCCACTCATCTGGAAACACTTATATCAATTTATAACATGGAACAGATACCACCTTGTGTGATTCCATATTCTTCATAATCTCTATTATACTTCAATGAGGCTTCACAAAATCGGTCGCCTTCCCAGTGACCGATGTTCAGATGTGGTCAAGAACCTTGCTCTTTATATCACAGTTTCTGGACTTGTCTTAAAGTCACCCTTTCTGAAATGTAATTCATTCCCATCTACACCCTCTCCTTGATCTTTCAGAGGATCCCTTTCAGAGAAATGCACATTAGGGGATTTCCCAGACTCCCTTATAGGTAATCAAAAGGCCCATACTGCTTTGATCTTAGTGTGTGCAAAGAAAGTTATATTACAGCACTGGTTGGATCAAGATGTTCCGAGTTTTATGGAATGGCATAGAGAGGTTTTATTTGTGCTTCAGGTGGAACACTTGGTAGCAAGCATGTCTGGCAAGTCTGCCAGATACAGGCAAATTTGGGAACCATTACAGACCCTATCAATGTAAGATCATAGTTAAGCCTGACCCTCCTTGTAAGTTACGTTCCACAAGCTTTACCTTTATATTACCCTTATATCCTCCAATCCAAAGTGACGATGTGGTTTGGGCATGGAAGATCTGCTTGTTATCTTCACTCTTGTGTGGGAGGGTGTTGTGGGCAGAGGGTGGGGGAGTATGGGGTATAGGTCACTTTAGATGTCTAACTTCATTGCAGAGGCAATTATGATCTGTTGGACTTATTCAGTGATAAGACAATTTGGCTTTGTTTACTGTACACTTACTGACTGACTTTACAATGTGTATGTTATCATTGTCATGTATTTTTCAATACCTCTTCATTTTCTTATGCCTAAATAAAGTATATTAAATATGAAAAAAAAAGCAAAGAAGGGGAACCCTGCCTCATCCCCGTTCAATGGAAAAGGGTCTGACAGGACGCCATTGTTGCACATAGGCTTGAGATGAGGAATAAATATTCTGAAGGGTGCTAATGAAATCATCTGAAAGCCAAAGGTTGACAGGGCAGCCCACAAGAAAGGCAAGGTCACCCTGTCAAATGCTTTCTCGGCGTTAAAACTCATTACAGCCAATGGAATTGTGCATGCTATTGCATGGTCTAACAACAGAAGGGTCCACCTAACACCATCATGATCACGCCGGCGCGCATGAAGCCAACCTGATCTGGATCTATTAAAAAGGCAATACGCTCTTCTAGCCTATGGGCCAGGATGGACATATGGATTCCACAATCATAATTTAAAATGGATATCGCCTGTATGCGTGGCATGCCATGGGTCTTTGTTAGGCTTAGGAAGAGCAGATATTACTGCATATTTCCAGGTTAGTGGGGAAGTTACTCGGTATTACTCGGTATGGTTTCATGTCATAATAGTGATCGAAAACAGCGATTGCAATTATGGTGAGTGTATATCGCCGAAAAAGCAAATTGGCAATATACACTTCAAGATGACCCGACATCCAGATTTTTAAAAGTGGTTTCTGGGGGAGCTGAGGCTGAGCTCACCCGCACACCCTGAATTAAGATTCTCAACTCCAGAGGGGTGCATGTCGAGGAGGGCAAAATCCGGATTTTGGAAAAATTTTAAGTCCTGCAGCTTGCAGCTGTGGTATAAATATACTTGCTCCCAGTCCCAAACTCAGTACCTGCTGTGTCAGAGCTAGCCAACCACACCACCATGCCACACGGCTAGCTCGATGGCAGTAGGTACCCAGTCCCATAAACCCCTTCCTGTCCCTCCTGTTCCCCTCACTATTCCTCTTCCATTCATCCTTCCCACGGTTCCCATACCTTTGCTATTGTGCAGGGTAGCCCAGAATAATCGCACCCAAAATGAGTCACTGTTTTGTAGTCACTTATTTTGGGTCGCTAATATTACTGGATACTCTCAGTATTATTCGGTTTCTTAAGGTGGAAGTAGGCTTCAAGCCCATCAAGACCACCTTCCCTACACATAGTGGGGATAATAATTTACTCTATTAAGTAGATAGTAATCCAGTGCATTTTTAAACTGTGCTTTATTGCTGGTTTCACAACGTGGTTTGGAGAACAGTCTCCTTGTTGGACAGCACGAAAAATGATGAGGAGAAGAGGCAATATCATGGACTGAAATGTCTTATAGAATTCAGTGAGTTATTCATCTAAATCTGGTGCCTTTCTACGGTGAGAATCTTGTCCAGTGGATCTCCTCCACCTGTATGGGTGCACTAAACTCTGCACAGCAGCATCATCAATTTTGGAAGAGGGAGAGAATGCAGATAAGCATGGATTTGCTCTGAGGATACCTCCTGTTCTGCTGTGTATAATCGCCTATAATATTTGACTAAGATATTTCAAATATCAGAAGAGTGGGTTGCAAGAGCAAGGAAGAACATTTTGTACATTGGCGGGATTGGAGGAGGGTGGGACCACTAGGTACCAGGGATGAACTGTGTTGTATAGAGGCTGGGGCTCTGAGGGAGGGGACACTAGTCACTAGGGAAGAACTGGTTTGTATAGGGGACAGGAGTCAGAGGGAAGGAAGACATTAGAAATCCCAGTCGAATACCTGCAGCAACCCTGCTTACCCAGTTGTAGTAGCTGCTGGCCCACTGTTCAGTAGTAGTAGGGATGGAAGAGAAATGTGTGCATTATGCATTGAGGGAAAGGTTTTGCAATGTAATGTCTTTCCACTTACAACAAAATGACAGTTCTGGTGAGGTAGGGTGGTAAAATCTACAGAACATCCCTATGCACTCAGGGGATTCATCATGATGTTCATGGTCAGGGCTAGGAGGTGCCAAAACATTCCTGCATAGGTTCTGTGGTTGGGGTGGGGGACAATGGACACTTACATTATCTTGTGGATTATCTTGTGTAAAAACCTAACAGCCAAATGATTGTCTGACAAACATTTTTCCTTTTTTCCCCCACTGAAATGGCTAACGATATAAGGCAAATGGCTTCTTCAGGTGACTCCATCCTTTATGTGGGTTTTCTTAAACAACTTTAAATCTGTATGTGTTATACAGTGCATTTTTGTCTACCTGTTCTGTTCTTCACACTAACTGCAGTACTAGCAGTATAGCCTAGAGGTTGGCATAATGAGCTGTGTTTGAGCTTGGTACATCCAGCAGATCTGGGTTTGATTCCCACAACCTCCACTTGCACACTGTGTGCCACTGAGCAAGTCACCTAACCAGCCTAGTGATCCCAGGTAGTCCCTGAAAACAAGCACTTGGCCCTAGTGGGCATTATCTGGTTATCACATAAAAAGAAAAAGAAAGCTCAAACAAAAACATTGAGATATGCACAAAACCTCAATGTGGATTTAGACAACAATATATATGATGCCATAATCCTTGATATGCTGATTTAATGGGACACTGTCAGCCCCTTACTTATGGTTCCAGTGGGAAGGCAGCAACCAGTCTTCACTCACTGCATGAGTCCGTCTGGTGCCATAATATCATTAGCCACACAGCAGTCCCCATGAAAATGATAACCATTATATATTGTGATACAACCAAAACTGATTCCGTCTGGCTCTGATTCTCTGCCCCACAATGCAAAGCGTGGTCATGACTGTAATGGTGACATGGCTCGTGTGCATACTGCTGTACCGGGGTTCAGCTAAATACTTTTGTGTACTAAAAGACAGCTGTACTCAAGGAACTGATTAGTTCTTTGAAAGGTGGTTTAAACAGTGCATAAAGTCACAGTCACAAAGTCGCCCTATGATACTGGCATGTATGCATATTCATATCGCTAGGATATGAATATGCATAAGTGCATGTCTAGTGTTATGGTTAGACTTTCTGACTGTGACTTTGCAGTACTCTTTAAAGACCCCTTTCAAAAACAAGGCAGTTTCCCAAGTTCAGCTTTTGTTTACTACCTTGAAAAAGTACTGGATGACCTCGGATACAGTAAGTCCTCACATGACCCTCAGCACCATTTACAGTCGTGACTGCAGTTTCCGGCATCGTGGCACTGAGAATTGTAGCTGGCCGTGGCAGTTTCAGTATTTATTAAAATACCTAACAGTAATAATTTTGTGCTGGCTCCTGTGTAGTTACGATATTATGGAACCAGAGGACTGATGAAGTGAGTAAAGGAAGACTGCTACCTTTCCAATGAAACCGTAAATGAAGGGGTGACAGTGCCCTTTCACTGCAACAGCAACCATTGTTGGTGATCAATGTCATGGACCTGACACACCCAGAAAAATGAAATGAGCAGTCCAGGAGATAAACAGACAGTACCTGGTGAATATACTTGTTAAAATAGGCACACAGAAGGCACTAGGCCCATAGCGTGTCTCCCCTTAGCGGGGCATCTAATACCCATTTGTAGTCAGAAGGTGCCTGTCCAATTTTTAAAGGACTGGAAGGTGGTTGCCTCTACTACTTCTACAGGGAGACTATTCCAAAGTGGTATGATTCTTTGGGTGAAGAAATTTCTCCTTTATTATTATTTGGGAATGTTAATTTCAGTTCCATGTGTGGCAAATAGCTTGGTGCTTGTGTAAACTTATGAGCTGACTGGAATATGCTTGGTGTTTATAACATGAGCTTTGGTGCTTCTCTGCATTCCGCCCTGTGTAGGATAGTGGGTGGGTGTAGACTTAAGGCCCAGTGGAAGGGTGACACAGGGAGTGAGAGAAGGAGGAGGCAGGGGAGGATGGAGGGTGCCGCAAAATGCAAGAAGTAGAGCAGGGGTGGCCTACTGTTTAAATAGGGAATGGGAGAGGAGCTATTCCTCCCACTGAACAACAGGCTAAAGCCTTCCAATTCAATGTGTGGCAAATAGCTTGGTGCTTGTGTATACTTATGAGCTGACTGGAATGCTTGGTGTTTATAACATGAGCTTTGGCGATTCTCTGCATTCCACCTTGTGTAGGATAGTGGGTAGGTGTAGACTTAAGGCCCCAAAAAAGTAGCGATGACTACCTCATCCAGCTCTGGAGAGTGTGATCCGTAGCATGCAAAGAGGAAAAATAACCCTTTGGGGAACCTCCCAGGACCCTTGGTTACTGATCTGCCTATCCTCTGAGCGTACTAAGAGAAGAATAATCCTAAATGTGCTTAGGTTTAGGTATGGTCATATCCAGGAGTATGGTCTGATGTAGCTGGTGGTAGAGTCCAGTTTATGGTCGAGATGAGCAAGCAGTCGATGTGGAAGATGAAGGTTCGAGCAGATGGAATATCCAATTGGCATGAAGACTGGATGCTACGACAATGGTTAATCCGAGTCTGAGAAAGATGATTGCTGTAGATCCATAGCACAGTATTTGACTACTAGATAGAGCTGCATAGTGGGACTGTTTGTTGGGATGGCTGGAATTTGAAGCAGGTTCACCTTTGTTGTATTATGAGCTTAATCGAGATGGAAAGGCTATAGCCTTTGTAAAATAGTGGTAGCCCACGTGGTCCGCCATTGCAGTGGTACAGAATAATGAAGACATAAAGGACAAGAGTTGATGAGGCTGATTGAAACTGAGATAAAGTACCAGATAAGGCCCATCGTGGTGCATGTAGAATGGGATGGCGAGATCAAGACGTGTCTTCATCGCCACGGAGATGTTAGGTGTTGACCTGTGATGATGATAGTAAGCTCAGGGTAGGCTAGCTAGGCAATGATATTCCCATGGAGTACTGATGAATGAAAAGTCATGTTTGAACAACTGAAGTCTCAGGTGGTCTATACTGGAAAGCGAGACCCCGATGAGGGTTTGTCATAGTGTGAAAAGACATCCAGTTTTGTAGAGAGGATAGCCTCTTGTTGAGGGCAATACAACTGGTGGAATGGAGAGACCCCAAGGGGTTCACGATCACTATAGAACAATGATTCTGAGGTGAGGGGCAATGAGATGCAGATCGAAGAGAAGGGTCCAACAAAGATGTGTTGAGGAGAGATAGCGGAACATAGCTGCATGACTGGAATCATTGATTAAAACATGGCGGTATGAGTCCAGCAATGTTGTCCTGTTGGTTAGTTAAAGGTAGGCAAGGGTCAGAGAAGCTGGAATGGAAAATAAGGAATAAGGGAAGGCTGTCGAAGGGCATGTGGAAGAAGGATGGTGGGACCCATGTGGTCTTCCATTGCCATAGTATAGAATGCTCCAGGTGGCAAGGGATACCCTCAGGAGCCAGAGTGTTTTGCAGTCCAAGATAAAGAAAGGCGATACCCCTTGTATGTAATCTTGAAGTGAATAGGAAATACTTGAGGTATGGCAAGGCCATTTGGCTGGGCATACAGTATATGTTTGGGATGGCGAGACCCCACATGGTTCACCATTACCATGGAAAGGAATAGAGTATGAATAGGATGGCAGGACCCCACATGGTCCGTCATCACGTAAATAGGCTGAAGAAGGAATGGTTGTGGACTCCATGGACTGTTGAACTGAAACATGTTCTCAAGGAAGGAGGATGACCCGACATCAATCAATCTGCATGCAGGGGACTTGAAGGAGCAATGAGTTGAATCCCTTGGAGTAGATGGTGAATGGGAAGGCAGGACCTTCCATGGTCCATCATCGTGTAGCAGACATTGTGGAGGAAATGAAAGATGGGATCCCTTTCCCCATGGAGTAGTGTGGGATAGGGATAGCGGGACCCCATGGTCCATTATCACCGTATTGCTCGAGTAGAGCATGAATGGGAAAAGCTAGACCCCACATGGTTCACCTTCACCAAAGGAAGCAATGGTGTCTGATATGAATGGCGGGACCCCACGTGGTCCGCCATCGCCGTATCTGAGTAATGTGATTCCTTCCATCGATAGTCGTGTGCGATAGAGATGGTGGGACCCATGGTCCGCCATCACCATATCTGAGCAGTACAAGATTGGGAAGACGAGACCTCACGTGGTTTGCCTTCACCATGGAAGGGTATGATTTGAGAATCTGCCTGAATTCAATTAATACTGAGATCAAGCTTTAAGTGAATGCCTTATTCTTTGCAGATGATGGATGGTCCAAGGAAGAAGGGGGACACCCTGGGGGCTGAGTATGAGTAGAAGTCATTGTGGTATGAAAGGGTCCCCTAGTAGCATGGCAGTATGGGAAGGGACCCACTAGGTCAGGGAAAGTTACCCTTAGCATTAGTGCTGGTGAAGTGAGGAACCTGAAAGACAAATGGAACTCTTGGTTGTATGATCCTGGAGCGTATTAGCTCCTAAAGTTGGTAATATCTGGACTGTCTAGTATGGCATGGGCTGCCGCCATTGGCTCATGCTGTGAACCAATGGGCGTGCAGCCATACAACTATCAGTCAGCGGCGGTGGGCGGCAGGCAGGTGGGGTTGCTGCCGCCCGGCTGATGGGGGGCAGGGTGGTGGGGCTCCGTGGGCAGGTGGGGGTCCACTAGATCACCAGGGATTTCGGACTTGGGGGATGAGGAATGCCACCGCGATCAGGCTCCGTTTGGTCCACTGGACCACCAGGATATTGGACTTGGGGAGGGATACTGATGCCCACGATCAGGCTAATGGTGGGGAGGTTACAGTTATGCCTGCGACCGGGCTACTGGGGAATACAGTTGTGCCCGTGATGGGCTACTGGAGTTACAGTTATGCCTGCGATCGGGCTAATCGCAGTCCACTGGACCACCAGGGATTGGAGACATTCATTGTCTCTGCAGGATGTCCTGCTATCGGGCAGCAGGGCGTCGGTCCCCGGCGGCTGCTGCCTGGCAGGCGCCAGCGCAAGTCGTCGGGGATCGGTGCACCTGCATGCTAATGGCATGCAAATGGGGCCATAATCAGATGCAAATGGCCCCGTCGCCTTGCATAAATTATGGCCTCATTTGCACGTTACCCTTTGAATATTGCAGGTGCTGTGCATGACGAATGGAACTTGCGCCACTGCATCTCAATGCTCCTCTGACTACTTGCGCTGGCGCAGTTCCACTCGCCATGCACGTGGGGGTAGCCAGGGTGATATTCAAAGCAGTTGCGTCATAAGCAACTCTGTTGAATATCACCCTGGCCACACCCTGCGCAACTATTTTGAAGCCAGCGTGAGCTACGCCACAAACTGGCGCAGTTTGAATATCTGGACCTTCATGTCTATTTCACTTATTGTGTTGTCAGTCTATCACTATTCATCCGTCTTTGCCCCTCCCTCTTCTACTGATTGATACTGATTTTCCCATTTGCAGCTTATACTCTTTTGCCCACTAGAGGGTTCCCCCAACCATGCCAAAGCTGCTCTACATCTCCTTACTCTACTACTTCCTGGACACTTTTCCTCTACTACTCAGCTGCTCTGTCCCCTGCCTGGAAAACCTCACTGCACCTCCCCACCCTACTCTGCTCAACATTTAACCTCCCTACCCAATGCCCAGACAACCACACCCCACACCTACCCCTAGCCTGCTCCCTTTGTGACCGCTAGAGTTGCTATTTCCACTCTTCTTTTCACCGCTAACCTAGTACTCACCAGCCTTCTCAGCAACCCCAGATAACCTCCCGCTAGGGCTCAAGATGCCCCCGGGTATCGAACCTGGTACTTTCTGCACTACAGTCGGCAACACTACTGCTACTCCACGGCGGCAGTCACCCTCACTGAAGGTCAGCCTGCACCTTATTGTCTACTATAGGAATAAAACTACGGGTACCTACACTCCATTACTAAGTCTGCTCTCCTTCACCCTCTTGGTACAGACCTCACACCAACCGGAACACCTGTCCTCCACACTAGGCACCTCATCCCCAGACTACCCCACAGTGACTCATCCCTCCCCACCCTCGACACACCCGTGACCCACCAACACTGCCACCCTGCCAACACCCCTCCCTCCACCCTCCAAGGCCCAACCTGGGCCCAGCTCTCCCTGCCATTCCCACACTTCGCACTTTATCTATCCCATGCACCCTGATTGTAAAGTCCTCAGCTGGGTGTCGACCCAGGTCTCCATCACTGCTGGCCACTAACCAGAATAATCACACTGCTATTATTATTATCTGGTAATGTATACCATAACCCAGGACCTATGGCTTCAGCTCTTCCCAACCCTGTACTGCAACTGGCCTCTGCTTTGCATCCTTAAACATTTGCAGCCTCCTAAAGAAATCTGCTGCCCTCCAGTGCTGGGTCATTCAACATCAACCTGACATAAATTGCACTGGTAGAGACTTGGCTCTCCAAATCCACCCCTGACTCTGCTATCACCTCCCTGGATATACCATCTACAGGGAAGATAGAGTAGGCAAACGTGGTGGTGGTTGTGCACTACTAGTACAGGACTTCCTTATAGGTCAGGCACTCCCAGCTCCCAAACTTGATTATGGAGCCCAAGCCCTCACCTTAAAATGACACCTGACCCTGCCCGAGGCTCTCTTCCTCACGGTCTCCTACATACCCTGAGGAATCAAACCAAGCAGTCTAGTCCCTCATTGACTACCTCACATCTCTCCCTCACAAAAGTGGAGCAAGTCATCCTAGGTGATCTCAATGTTAACTGACTTGCCTCCACTTCTTCCTATAAGGGATTCCTTTGCTGCCTTGGATATGTCCCAGTTAGTCACCCAGCCCACCAGATTCAACCACTCTACTGGCACCAGCACTCCTAGATGTTGTTATATCTAACCGCCCCTACAAAATCCGGGATGTCACTGTCCTCCCGACTCTCTTAGTGATCATTCCCCAGTCCTCAGTCTCTGGTCATCCTCCACTCTGAAGCCAGTGTCCCAGGTCACTCTACGTGGCTGTTTACACCCCTGTGGCCTCAGAAAATTAAAACAGTACCTAGCCCAGCTAGACTGGTCCCCTATCCAGTGTGCCCTGACATTGACTCAGCTCTTGACCACTTCACAAATGCCTTTTGTAAGGCTTGTGACCTTTGCCCCCTCATCAGGATCCGCTTCAAAAATGCAATGCCCCATGGATCACCCACCCTTCTCCAGAGACTCAAAAACAGAGATAATCTCTGGCACATTGTTGTAGAATCTGGAAGGCATCTGACGAGACAGACCTACAACACAGAATGTAATAAGTGCACTTGGGCGTTAGGCGGGCAAGGCAGAGCACTACCAGACCACCCTCGCTTCCACTTGGGGTTAAGCCCGGACCTTCTGGGATAATATGAAAGAGCTAAATGGCAAGTCCAGCTCCCCCACCCATCCCAGCTCTCCATCAATGGCACCCTACCACAGATCTGCTCCTTATAGCCAATTGCCTTAACACTGCCTTCTCTGACCTAAGCTTGGTCCTCCCCAGCAGCTTCTTTGACCCAATCCCACCTCTCTCCCTCTGGTCCTGCATCACCCACAATTCTACCTGCGCACCCTATCCCTCAAGAAGTCAGGCCACACCTGCTAAAAGCCTTAATCAGCAACAGCCCCAGCAGTGCCCCCTCGACTCCAGGAGCCTCCATATGGTCTTGGGCGAAGTCCTAGTCCCCTGACTGACCTTCTAAACCGGTCTCTATGCCTGGGCCAGTTCCCAAGTGCTTGGAAAACTGCTGAAATCACACCCATACATAGGAGTGGGGACCGGTCCACCCCAACAATTAGCAGCCCATCTCCATCCTCCCCCACTCTCTATAGCCCTTGAAAAAGTGGTGTCGATCCAGCTCTGTGAATACCTAACCAAGTACAATATTATGTGTCCAGAGCAGCACGGTTTGCACCAGGACACAGTACAACCACGGTTCTCCTGGACTCTCCCAACACCTGCATGCTGCTCTCGACTCTGGAGCCTTGCAGGACAGTGTTCATTAACCTCTCCAAGGCCTTTGACACTGTCTGTCATCCCTTCTACTCAACTCTCTCCACCAACTTGGCTTCTCTGGTGGTCCCATTTCCTGGTTCTCTAGCTACCTTTCTGCTAGATCCCAGCATGTCAAGGTCAGCACCTCCCTCTCCAGCACTCTTCCCATTCACTCCGGGGTCCCTCAGGGCTCCATCCTGGGTCCAGTACTTTTAGTCTCTACCTCAATGCCTCCCCAGCTCATATACCGGTAAAATGCTCCTCACGCCGATGATGCAGTCCTCATTGTCTCACATCCCAATCCCACCACCTCCAATTATCCCACCAGCAGGCTTACAACCAAGCCAAAAGGTGGTTCAGTAGCCACAGGCTTGTCATTAACCTAAAGAAACCAAATCAATGCTCTTCTCCCACCACCAAAAAAAGCTAAAATGGCCCCTCTTAATTATCCCCAACACTCTGCACCCACTAGAATAAGTGACCACATACAAGTACCCAGGTATCACGTTCGATACTGCCTCTCTTTCCACACCCACATTAATGCCCTCTCAGCCACCATAAACACTCAAATTGGCCTGCTATACCAGCACAGGGACTGCCTGCCTCAGGTTACCCTCTGGCTGGCCATCACTTCCTCCTCCGTCTTGTCCCTCGTGGACTGTATTCGCCCATCTATGCTCGCGCTGACAACACTGCCCTCCAAAATCCAACTGTCCATTAATAAGGCCTGTAGGCTCCTGACCAGTGCCCCAGCTGCACTCACACCTGCCCTCTCTATACTACCACCAATCTGCTCAACTTTGAGGACAGACTGCTCTACCAGACCTGCCTACTGCTAAGAAATCTCTGCTGGAACTCTCCTCCGGAGGTTTCCACCTCCCTACAGCAGTCATCATCATCCATCATCATCCATAGCTCTGTTAAGGCCACATTCCAGGTGCCCAGAACCAAGACCTGTCTTGCCCAGAGATCCTTCCTCTACCGAGCCCCCACCTGGTTCAACTCCTTCCTAGCTGCATCTCCAACGTGCCAAAATTGCTCCTTCAAAACAGCCTTCAGAACCATATCTTTAATATCTGATGTTGTAGGTACAAATAACCCTTATTGTAACCTGTGGTAACCGCTCGCCTTGCACCTTTGCTCGACAATGTCTACTGGACAGCCTCTCCCTCCTCCAGACCCACTCCTTCTCTACTAGGTCCAAATAGGGATGTAACCCCTGTCTTCTCTGAGGACCTACTATATCCATGATTGTAACTCACAATTTTGTAACATTGTGTAACTTAAGTAACATACAAACTACTGTATTATGTCACCTAAGTGTATCTATGTTAAATGTTCCTTTTACTGCACCTGTAATGTTATCCTCTGTTTTAATCTGCACTGTAATAACTGTCTTGATGTCTGCCTCCCTACGACAACATGCCTTTGTAAATGAGTCTCTGACTTAAAAGTTGTAAACCCGATTTGTAATGAATAAATTAATAAATAACATGCTGTATTTTACACAACATTTGTGAGTGTCAAGGGACATTTTTAATTTGGAATGGACGATGGCAGCCAATGCTGAAGTTTTGCTCTAGCCAGTTGCAAGGAAAATGCAAGACTGTGGAGCGCACTGCAGAGGATCAGGCAAAATATATCAGATATGATTTGATTTGTTTATTCTGGTTAGTCCATGAGCCATATGACCCATTTACATGGTCGACCAGAGTGCAAACAACAAAGTACACATTTCTTCACAATATTAAATTTCAATCTGAATGTACAAAAATACAAAAACTGTGGTACAATACACATACAAATGTCACAAGAGGATACATAAAAAAATGTTACAGTAGCTACCTATAATATTCACATACTTCATTCTGTTTCAACGGTCTCCTTAAACTATTTTTAAATCCAAGAATAGACATTCCCAAACAATCAATTTGACCCATGACAGAATTAAAAGTTTTGGTAATTTATAAAGTATAGACCTCTGCCCCAGAACTTTTTCATCTTTGGTATTTGAAAATATGAAATACTTGACTTTCTAGTATCAAATGGATTAACATATGTTTGAAAAATTTGGTGACATTTTTAGGTACTTTCCCCATTATAACGTTTTTTGCTAATACACTCACAGTAAGTTCATATCTTTGTTTCAGAGTTAGTATCTCTGCTGTTTTAAGCAGAAGACAATGGTGGGTTTTTACAGTAGCTTCATGATAAACCTTGCAACTTGATTGAGTAAAACTCTAACTTTTCCTAATAAACTATCAGGCGAGAATAATAAAACATCAAACCATAATCCATGGCTGACAGTTGAAAACTTTGGGCTAATAATACCTTAGCGGCAGGTGTTAACAATGCATTCACCCAGTATAAAGCTCCTAGCCTCTGATGTATTACTTTTACCAAATTGTGAATATGTATTTCATAACTCATTTTAGAATCCACCGTCAGCCCTAAGTATTTAAAATATTCTACTTGTTCTATCCCCACCCCATTACGTAGTATATAGAGACAATTCAGGTTTATGATCGAGGTCTTTTCCGATGGCCATAGAATACCATAAACTTTGTCTTCTTACCATTTAAAACTAACCCATGATCACTAAACCACTCCTGCAGAGACAGGAATTCAACAGTTATATCATGCTGTAACTGTTCAACTTTTGTTCCGCTATGAGCATCACCACATCATCAGCATGTAAAGAAATCTGGAGCGTGAGATCAAATTAAAGGGAGTGAATTCAAAAATAAACTGAAAAAAGAGGACCCAAAACTGAACCCTGAGGAACACCCATAGCGATCAAAGCTGGGGACAGAGGCTACATTGACCCTGGTACACTGTATCCGTTCTGATAAGTAATTACCACACCAGCCTACAACATCCTGAGACATGCCCAGTTGGGCAAGCTCCGCTTTCAGCAGATATTGATTCACCAAGTCGAAGGCCTTGGTGAGGTCCACAGCATTGCAGCAAAATGGCCTTCATCAAGTGCAGAATGTACCACACTGGTGAACCCCACCAAGGCCGCCGATGTACTATGCCCTGGGACGAAATCCATGCTGGGCCTGTGTCAGGATATCGTATCTGGTAATGTATTCCATCATCTGTTCAAAATTATTCACTCCAGCATCTTTGATAATGGAGCTAAAAGTGAAATTGGCCTGTAATTATGTATATTTGATGGGTCACCTGTTTTTAAAATGGGTACAACAGTAGCCTCTTTCCATTTTTGGGAAACTGAGCAGAACATAAAGAAAGATTAAAAATAATAGATAGAGGGTCACAAAGAATATCTGCAGTGATCCTCACGAGCCGGATGTCAACCTCATCCACCCCCACTAGCGAGGTGGATTTAGTTTATTGATGTATTATACAATGGCAAGAAAAATCCTGGTCTCTAATTGGTCAGTTCAGCTGGACCCGTGATGTAAACCAGTACAACATCACGGGTCTAGTCTCAACCTCACTGTGAACCTGCAGATGAGCTTATTGATATGGATCTTGCTCCTTTTGCATCTCATAGAAACATAGAAACATAGATACACAGAAACATAGAAACATAGAATTTGATGGTAGATGAGGACTGCTTGGCCCACCCAGTCTGCCCATTTCCCTACCTAATGGATAAGCTGCAGATCCTAGTTAACCAGCAGCCTACTTCTTCCTATCCCCACCCCTAGAATTGCCTTATGACTGTCCCATGCATGCTTGAATTCCACCACTGTTTTGACTCCACAACCTCCTCTGGAAGGCGTTCCATGCATCCACAACCTTCTCTGTGAAAAAATACTTCCTTAAATTACCTCTAGAGCCACCCCCCCATCTTCAAATTGTGCTCCCTTGTTCTTAGCACCTCTTTTTTGAAAGATAATACCCTCTTGGACTTTGTTGATTCCCTTGAGGTACTTGAAAGTATCATGTCCCCCCTTCCTCGAGGCTATACATATTAAGCTCCTTAAGTCTCTCTTCATATGTCTTCCAGTGCAGACCCTGCACCATTTTAGTTGCCCTCCTCTGGACAGCTTCCATCCTGTCTATGTCTTTGCGGAGATTGGGTCTCCAGAACTGCACGTGGTACTCAGATGGGGTCTCACCAGCTGTCTGTACAGAGGGATAATAACTTCCTGTTTTCTACTGGTGATGCCTCTCCTGTGCATCCCAGTATCCCCCAGCCCTTCTTGCTGCCCTCTCACATTGCTTGCCCATCTTTAGGTCATCTAATATGACTACCCCAGGTCCCTTTCCATTTTTGTTGTTGTTAGTATCTCACCCCCATTGTGTACTCTTCCCTGGTTTTTGTTTCCCAGGTGCATTACCTTGCACTTCTTAGCATTGAATCTAAGCTGCCATACATTTGACCATTCCTCTAACCTTGCCAAGTCCTTCTCATCCTTTCCACCCCACCTTGTGCATCAACTCTGTTGCAGATCTTTGTGTCATCTGCAAAGAGACATACTTTTCCTTCAGTCCCTCTGCAATGTCGCTTATAAAGAAATTGAAGAGGACCTGTCCTATCACTGAACCCTGCGGTAGCCCACTAGTAACCCCCTTTCTTCAGAGTGGACTCATTTACTATTACTCTCTGTGTCCTATTCTCAAGCCAATTCTTTACCCAGGCTATCATCTTGGGACCCACCCCAGGCTGGCTAACTTGTATATTAATCTTTTGTGTGGGACTGTGTCAAATGCCTTGCTAAAGTCTAGGTAGGCCATGTCCACAGCCCCTCCCTGATCTACTACTTTGCTCATCCAGTCAAATAAATCTATCAGATTTGTCTGGCATGACCTTCCACTGTGAATCCATGCTGCCTTGGGTCCTGTGCCTCTCTGGCCTCTAGATACTCAACAATTCTTTCCTTCAGAAGTGATTCCATCATTTTCCTACCACTGAGGTTAAACTAACAGGTCTGTAGTTTCCTGCTTCTGCCTTGCTCCCACTTTTGTGAAGGGAATCACATCTGCCCTCCTCCAGTCCTTGGGTACCACCCATCCTCCCATGATTTGTTAAAGAGGGTAGTCAGTGGTGTCACTAGTTCTACCCGTAGTTCTTTTAAATTCTGGGATGAGATCCCATCAGGCCGATTGCTTTGCCCACCTTCAGTTTTAAAAGTTCTTTCAGAACCCTTTCTTCTGTAAATGGGCTGGTATAAACTTCTGTATCCAGAGTGTTTATACTGTTTGTTTTAGATACTCTCTCTTCATTTGTAAATACTGAGCAAAATATTTGTTTAGTATCTCTGTCTTTTCATGGTCACCTTCTGCCCACCTCCTCCCTCCCTCCCCTTTATTAAGCCTCACTATCCCTCCCTTGGTCTTCCTTGGCTCCCTGATGTACCTATAAAGGTTTTATCCCCTTCTTAACTGAGTTGGCTATATTTTCCTTGGTTTGGGCCTTTGCTGTTCTGACTGCCTTTCCAGCTTCCTTTTGCTTTAACTGATACAGTTCTCTGTCCTGTTCCTTCTGTGATTCCTTGTACTTCCTGAATGCTTTCTTTCTCTTGAACCTTCACTGCCACTTCCTTTGAGAACCATAGTGGTTTCTTACATTGTTTTGTTTTGTTTATTTGCTTCACACAAAGGCTTGTTACCTCTGTGATGGCAGTTTTTATTATTCCCCATTGTTCTTCCCCCTCCTTCCTGCCCATTTGCTAGTGCATTCCTTAGGCACTCACCCATTTTGACAAAGTCAGCCCTCCTAAAGTCCAGTACTTTTGCCTTTGTATGCTTGACTCTATTGCTGTGTTTATTGTGAACTATACTGTTCGATGGTCGCTAGTTCCCAGATGGCTACCCACTTCACATCTGTGATCCTTTCTCCATCTCCATTTGAGAGAACCAGGTCTAAGATTGCTCCCTCTCGAGTGGGCTCCAGTACTAGTTGTCTAAGGCATGCCCCTGTAGGCATCTGAGAATAACCCACTCTTCAAGTGGCTGCTGCAACTGCACTCCAGTTAACATCTGGCATACTCAGATCACCCATCAGCAATATCTCCCTTTTTCTGCCATTCTAAGTATACTTTCTATCATTTCTTGTCCATTTCTCCCTGAGAAGGGGTTCTGTATACAACCCTGTGTGGATTGTGGTGCCATTGCCTGTCTCCAAATTTACCCACAATGCTTCTTCCTCCTCCCTGTTTACTCTTTTGTTCTGTTGCTTTGATTCCTTCCCTTATGTAAAGATCTACTCTCCTCCTCTTTACCCTCCTGTCCCTCCTGTAGATAGTGTATCCTGGTATGTTTACATCCCAGTTATGGTTTTCGTGTACCATGTTTCTGTGACTGCCACGCTCTCCTCTTAAGAAACAAAACATTTTCCACACTAATAAAACATTCTTTAAAATTAGTTTTTATTTTATACATAACAATGAGCCATTGTATAATAGCAATAATGCCCTCCAGGGTGTGTGTCATTTCAGATAATGTCATGCCTCAGTTGTTGGATGCACTCGGCCTGTGGCCTTGTGCCGCCCAACCACTTGAGGCATGACGTTATCCCAGCATGACACACCCAGTCGGGCATTGTTGCTTAATTTACAAACTTCTTCTGGTGACAGATATCTAAAGTAAAACCTAGGATGATTGACCCCGTCACTACCAGATGTCTTCTTGTCATTTTTTTACTGGAACACTTTTTGCATGACCAGACAAATCTGTAAAATGGACTTAAATTTTTGTGCAATATCCTGATTCTTAACTAATACCGCATCACTGTTTTTAAACACTGACTCCTAGATGAGCATTTTTCCCCATTAGTTCATTGAGAATATTCAACATGGCTGAAGTATTTCACCCTTCAAATTGCTTCTGTTTTACAAGGTAGTAATCCCTCTTAAGCTTCCTAATCAGACTTTTATAGCTGTTCCTTGCTGATTTATAAGCTATTTCATCTTGACTATCCCTTGTAACCCTAAACCTTTTCCATATTGCATCATGATCTTTTAACTGATTTAATAATTCTGTGTTTACCATTGATGCTTGTTACCACAGATTCTCATTTTTTCAAGGGTACAAAGATATTACAAATATTCAAAAAACTGTGCAAACGCTTTCAAAGCTCTATCCACATTTGAAATCTGCTCAAGAAAACTCCAATCAATGTTTAACAATGCAGTTCAAAATTTATCAAGATCCAATTTTTTTAAATTTCTAGTTAATATGTAGGCAGAAGGGGTTTCTTTGTCTTTGAACTCCAGCAACAAAAGACAGGGTTCTGGTCACTGACCACATCTGCCAGAACTCCAGACTGAATTATTCTTGATATGTTAGTGCCCAGCATCCAGTCCAATGAAGATGAATGCCCAGTTTTGTAATGAATTCTTGTGGGACAACTAATAATTTGGGAAAGTCTAAGACTAACAATTGATTCCCTATATTTACTGCATTTCTACCTAGCCAATTAATATTCATATCGCTTAGATTATTACTTCCCTATTTTTTTGCAAAGAATCTTTAAACTTGTATCAAATTTAGGCCCTCTTCCTGATAATTTTGAGGTGAATAAAGTACCATAAGTGACATAATTTCCCCACCCAAAATCAAAGACAATGTCAAGTGTTCACATGATGTTCCACCTACAGAAAAATCATCCTGTATAACATTCAAATGGTCTTTTACATAAAATAAACATCCACCCTCTCTCTGTTCTTTCTATCATTTCTATGAATGCTATATCCATCCAACCCAATCATGGAATCAGAGGTGTCCTTAGTCAACCATGTTTCAGATAATGCAATTATCTCAAAAGGGTTGTTCATTGCCCAAATATTGAAATTATATCATTTAGCTAACATGCTTTGCACAGTCATGTGACCAAAATTGATAGCATGATTGGGTAGGTTAATGGACATATCATTCATTCAAGCAAAGGATTTGGATGTACTTAGCCAGATAGCAGAGCAAAATTAATAATATTTTCCTCCATGTCAAAAAGGTTTGCCTTTCCATCTTAGAAAGAGTACGAGAGGTCTAGCCATAGGATTGTACAGCATCATTACAAATGCTAGCTAACTTATCCTTGCCAGACATATTCTAAAATATTCATTGTTAGAAGCTGCCCCAAGATATGATATAATATTGTTGGTAATGTAAATAGTACCTGAGAGGACCAGTTACATCTAAAACTATAAAATAGTGCCCTTGAAAGGGGATCCTCAGTTTTGTTAACCCAGTCTCCTTTCATTGGGCTGTGCAAAGGAGATGTTCCTATTGTTACCAGGAGTAAAAAGAGGACAAATGAAAATTACATTTGTTGTCCTAAAATAAGGAAACCCTGCCCTAATCAATTTACTAGGCTTTACCAATTAACACAGGTGTAAATAAAGACAAGTCCCACAAGAATGAAGGCTGCCACTTCTTCAGTCCAGTAAGAGTGCCTGTCTGTATGCACTAAAGCAAAAGGAAAAGAGGACCTACACCTTTGAAGTGAAGCTGCCATGCAACCACCGGGTCCAAGAACTCCAAATGAATTCACCTCTGCCACAGGTGAAACCAATTATATTTAAATTCAAGGATGACCAGGGAAGACATCACTTCAATCTAAGGTCAGCAGGGCCCCTTTCAATATGCGAAACTCCTTAAAACACTTTTGTTAAAACCAATGTATCCCTTGGACATTAATAAAAATAATGAAACCTGTTCTAAACTTATTTCTTCCGAGTGGCGCTCAAGCCACTCATGCTAGTACATGCTAATGCGGCATGATGTGCACTCTTATGGTGGGTAACCCTGCCTTCTTGATGACACATCAGCTGCCGGCTTGCCCCAGAGTCCAAGCGCCAGCCATATAGTGTACTATCAGACAGTCACTTCAGAAAAATGACAGTCTCTGTGATATGGTGCTGTACAAATCTGTAGAATTGTAGAAATACTGCTTCACCACTGCCCGATGTTCCATCTGAGCTGCAGGTCTACTGAAATGCACACAGAATGCACTCTTATGGTGGGTAACCCTCCTTCTTGATGACACATAGGCTGATGGTTTGCCCCAGAGTCCAAGCGCCCACACAGCGTACTATCAGACAGTCACTTCAGAAAAATGGCAGTCTCTGTGATATGGAGCTGTACAAAGCTGTAGAATTGTAGAAATACTGCTCTCACCACTGCCCGATGTTCCCTCTGAGATGCTCTAGTGCAACATTTCAGAAGACAGTCCAATGGCTTAGGGCACTAGAAATATGTGTCTTTCAAAATAAACACAACAGTAGCCTACACAGGTGATGATTGTCTTCTTAATGCACTATTCTTGCTATGTGCCATAATCCTCAGTAACGTGTATGACAACAGTGTTGTACTGCAATAACATGGCTGGCCTCAGGTGCCCTCTACATTACAGTATGTTATGACTGCACACATAACCATGGCTGCTTACACAGACCAACTATATCATACCACAAGTGTCACTTGTGATATGTGCTCATGGAGCTATGATTGGTCATGTGCTTACAAGTCATGCAATGATTGTGTCACAGTGTGAAGAAATTATTCATGTCCTCCTGCTACCGACATGCTCATGCATTGGACCCATGCTACTACATGACAGTGTTCAAGAAATGGCCATGTGTCCACTCACAGAACAAACAAACCAGTCTTGAGTCATTGCCAGCGAGGGCGCTGGCAGTGCCCCTCTGGATGGATATATCAGTTCAATCATGGCAGTGGCAGATTGCACTGAATCTCGATGTGCTGTACTGGTCGGCACTGCTCACAGGTGGATGCACACCAGAGCATTTTTCACGATGTGCTGTGTTGTGCATCTAAACACAGCACCGTATAAGACAATGGTAACATATTCAATAGAACCATTTTAATGCAAGAAATTGATTTTGAAAGAAGGAATTGCAAAGAAGGAATTACAAGGATTTCCAGGCTGGGATTGCATGGCTTAATCCATTTAATATCAAACATCACACATATACACAATACAAAATTCACGGTAACTTTAAACACTATCTATTACACATCATTCCACACTTTTTATTGCACAGTGACCCCTTGTAGCTGCAGTCAATAATACAATCACTGCTGGTTCCTCTAGTGCTGTGTCCCACCACCAAATGCACCCATATGAATTAACTAATATTGCAACATCTCCAACTGGCATTGACCACAGTCTGTGAAAAGCTGCAGCACTGCTGTTCATGGCCCAAGTAGCGCTGTTCCTGTTCAAGGCACAGCCATTCTGTTCACTGTGCTCAATCCATCTGCATTCAACCTTAGTCAGGTATTGCATTTGTTGCCACTCCAGCTCAAAATACTATTCATTTGACTGTTACATATATTCGTTGCATATCAGCAGTTGCTGAAACAGCTGAGTCAGCATGCTGTTTCCTCTCTCTGGAGAACAGCAATCTGGTTACCGAAGAGAGACCTGGTCACTTGGCTCTGGGAAGTTGGAACAATGTTTTCAACATCCCCATTTGCTGACAATGTTGACAGCACACAGAGATCTGGTGTTGATGCATCCTTGTGATCTTCCACATCTGAGTGTTCTACCATGTCCTCCTCTTTCCGATCATCCTCCACAACTAGCATGTCCCCACAGCCCATGTCTACTATGACCGGCATTTGGGTAACAATGTGGGAGCCAATGGTGATGTCAAGTTTGTTGAAAAACTGGCACTCGAATGTCCGTGTCCGCTCCTGTTATTGTTTACTGGTGTTTCAGACCCTTGTTTTGTGCAGCACTGGCCTCTGTTCGCCATGCCCCAGTTCATGTAATTTCTGTGTGATGTCATGGTAGATATGGATGTTCTTGCTATTTTCATTCAGAGCCACTTGAATGTCCTTGTCGCCCCATATAGCAATTAATTTGCTTGTCCCCTCATAAGTCAAGTGTCTTCCTTCAGAGTCCATTTCTAGAACAGTAAAAACAAAGGCATGTTACTAAATATGATGAAGAAAGACAGCAGCAGAAAACACTGTTGATATGGACAACATAGACTTGGTTTTGGTACGATGTTTCCATTCCTTTGAAGGGATGGGCAAAGCAGCATGTTTGGGTGAAAAGTGATGTGCTACAAACAACTTCCTGAAAGTTTTGGTTTTCAGAAAAATGTAATAATTGTGGCAGAGCTTTTAGATGGAAGGAGCAGTGTAAGGAATATCAGAAGCTCTACACAGAGCAGGACCGTACATGTTTAGTTCTTGGGTGTCACATGCAACTTGCAGGGGAGGGGCTGGGACACAGAGGAGGGAGTTAAGGACATAGTGGGTGTGGAGTGGTGAACTTATGGGGGTCAGTAACACAACAGGAAAAGGTACATTCTTCAGCACATCCTCTACTCAAAGGCAGCAACCATTTGGACCACAGGCACGGGGGATTGGTAGTGTAGGAGGTGATGTAGTAAATGTGCCATACAGAAGTACAAGCAAGCATTACAGGGCATCCGGGGACATGAACACCCAGTTTGTGTGCTGTGACACTACAATATTTTGTAAACAAGTCCCATAGACGCTCACACTCAAAGGCTCCAGGACTCCCATGCCTGCTGCTTGTTACACGGGGGTCATTGAAGTGTGAGTGACATATATGTGCATTCCTGCCAAAATTTCACAGCTTTAAGCTGGCTCAGAGGTATGGTAAGTTGAGGCATCCATGCCTCTCTGGTGACCAGGTTCGGGTCACTCAGGGGTTTGGCTGGGAGAAGGAGGACTGAGTGTCCGTTGGGCTGCTCTCTTCCATCAGGGAGGAGGAATCCCATGATTCACTACTTGACTGCCACCTGGAGGAATCTAGATGGCAGCGCATGCATTGTCTCATAATTCGGGGAAGGGCCAGTGTAAAGAATGCTGAGGGCACCTTCCACGAAGGTGGAGTACGCATGCTGCACTCATTGCACATCTAGCCAAGCCCAGGGAGAAAAATAGGTGGAAATCATGGAGGATGAAGCTTCATGAAGCCTGCTCAGCTAACACCGGCAGCCCATTCAGTCTCTGGAGGAGTTGGGGTGGGGAATAGCAGAGACTCAGAATGGCTGTGTGTTCGGGATGGACTGATGCAGCCACCCAGCCTGCTAAAGGAGGGATAAATCCTCTATGGGAAAAAAATTTCCCAGCTTCAGCGTGCCACATAATGTGCATGAAGGATGCAGTTGCCTGCATCCCACAGGAGCCCTTTAATTCTTGCCTTTACTTCTGCACTGAAAATTGGCTACCTCAAGGTTACCCAACCCTCTGACAGCTTTCTGCACCACAAAAGCTTGGTGAATGTGAGTCCTGAGGGCTTTATCAAGTGTGTACCTCCTCATGTGGTGTTAGTGCTGTGCAGTCCCAAGGCAACACCCCACCGGGACCAAGTCCCCTGTTCCCTCCTCTGTGTCCATGTTCCCACCCCCAATAGGGTGAATGTCATTCCTCAGAAATGTACTTCAGGTAAGACATCAAAACCATCACTGTTCAAGTCCATGGCACATCCATACTGTGAGTCACACAAGATGTATGCCCCCACCAACAAGGGGTCTCTGTGAATGACCGAAGGTTGACCCTCCACAGTAGCGGTGGTTGGGGTGACAGCACTGGGGCAAAGCACTGCTACTTACAGCCAGCCATATCCAGTCAACACTGGGTCAATCAAAGGGCACAGCGGTGGTGGTGGTGGTGGAGACCTTAGGTGACTAACCAATACCCAGTGGTGGGGGTGTAGCAGGATTCTCTAATGAGTTATGATGGGCAGGAGACCTTTTCCATGGTGTTCGAGGTCTGAGGCGGAGCCAGTTCTTGGGAGGATATGCATCCCCAGGTGGCGAGGGGTCTGGACACACATGGGGGAGGTAGGACATGCTGGTGGGGGTGGAACTTGGAACTCCACAGCAGTAATGCAACTCAAAATGGTACACATTTGTGGCAATACTCAGAACAGAATGCAAACAAGTCCCATAGGCCTTGCACTGCAAGTCACCGGAAGAGTCATGCCATGAAATCTGGCCTTACAACTGCACTGTGTGTGCAGTATTTGCAGGAAGGTGTGTCGGTGCTGTGAGCAAGTGATTCACACAGCTGCAGTCATAGTGAGTGCAGAACAGAATTTACATGAGGCATACTTAGTGCCTTTTCACTTCTGCTCAGGGTCTGATTTCAGGTCTGTGAAGCACTCACTGTGCTGATCCAGTACAAACTGTCTCCCAGCACTGCACACACAGATCAATGCAAGGTCTGATTCCTTGGCTTGCTTCTTAAACCAGCATGTACAGGAGTCCTGGGCCATGGAAGTGTGAGTGTCTATGGGATTTGCTGAAGAATTTTCATTGTATCCTTGCAGACAAACTCAAAATTTGTTACATCAAGGTGGCCCTCCCCCAACTGGGCTCCAAACCCTTGGTGACTGTGAGTCACCTGGATTGGATTAGGTGCTGTTACTGCTGTGGAGTCCCAGCACACACTCCCTGGAGACCATCTCACTACCTCTCTCATCCATATCCATGGTCCCATCCCCTGAGGTGGCATGTCACTCCACTGCAATGTGCTCCTGTTCAGACCTCAAACCCACCACAACACACTTCAAGCCCACTGACCTTGCTGAGTGTGAGTCAGTCAAGATTTCCTCCCACACCACTGCTGGGTCCCTGTGACAGAACCACTAGGTGGCCATGAGTCACCCAAGATTGCCATGCTGGGTCCCAGTGACTGAGCCATGGTTGGCCCTCCACATCAGGGACTTGGGGTGATCACAGGTGGAGCAAAGGATCACCAGTCACAGTCACACAGTCATAGATGGGAAGCACACTGGATCACTGAAGGGGGTGAACAGAGGTCTGGCAGCAACCATGGGTGAGTGGAAGACACCCAGTGGGGATGAGGGTGTCAGCCCTGGAGCAAAAGCAACCTTGGGGCCTGTGACAGGGATCCAGAGGATGTAGTGGTGGAAACATTTGGGTGGCTCACAAGTAACCATGGAGGGGCCTTTGAAGCAGGAAGCAGGAATCAGGAATGGTCAATGATATTGAGCAGATATTGGGGTGGGGGAGGCTGAGGTGAGGGAAATTCTTGGGAATCACATGCAGCCTGTATGAGGGCTTGGACACCAATGACAGAGGTAGGGACATGGTGTTGGGGAGGGGTTCTGGGACTCACAGGCACCAAGCTTTTTGGGCACATGCCCTTATTGTTGGGGGGCATTGACATAGCAAATTTTCAATGGTAAAGTAAAGGTAAGATTTACAAGACTCTTAGGGACCTGGCCATGTATGTCCTGTCTGAACATTTTTGGCTTGGTGATGCTTCAGTATTTTGGAAACAAATCCCATAGGTGATCACACTGCACTGACACAGGGGTCCTGTGGCTACAGCTTGAGAAGTAGGCCATGAAATTGGCCCTTGAAGCACTTGTGTGTGTGTGTGTGTGTGTGTGTGTGTGTGTGTGTGTGTGTGGTGTTGGGAGAACCATGTCAGAATCCCACAGTGAGTGATTCACAGATTGAGAATCATAAGCAAAGCAAAATACAATGGGAGTGAGGCATACTTACCAGGCCTCCACTTTGCTTTTGTCCAATTTCAGCTCTGTGAATCAGTCACTGTGGAGATTTATGATGAGTCTCGAACAACACTGCACACATGGAGCAGCTGCAAGAGCCAATTTCATGGCATGCTTCTTAAAGCAGTAACCGAGAGACTCCAGGGGTATTGAAGTGCGAGCATCTATGGGACTTATTGACGAAATTGTGTACCCTCACAGCAGCTGAAAAATGGCATGAAGGACCTGGGTGGCCACCCCAACCACCTGAGACCTCTAAGTCTTGGCTGTACTTCTGTATTGAAAATTTGCTACATCAAGGTTCCCCACCACCCTCCTGCAGGTGCCTGTGCCGAAAAAGCTTGGCCTCAGAGTCCCAAGAACTGGATCATGTGGTGTTACTGCTGTGGTGTCACAAGGCAACATGCACAAGTTCCCTACCTTCCTCCCTCCATGTCCATGGCCCACACCCGTGGGGGGATGTGAATTCTGAGAAATGTGATCCAGATCAGACCTCAAAACCCTTCAGACCTACTGACCATCCTAACTGTGGGTGACCCAAGGTTGCAGCACACACCACCACTGAGCGCATGTGACAGACCCAAGATTGCCACTACAGCAGGGTACTGTGACGTGCCACCCTTGGCTCTGCAGCTACCACCCCCACCCTATGGGTGACTGTAGGTAGGATCATGTTGGTGGAGAATTGGATCATGTGGTGTTACTGGTATGGTGTCACAAAGCATCACACTCAGAGACCAGTTCCCTGTCTCCATCCTCCAGGTGCACACTTCCCTACCAGCCAAGGTTGCTACTACAGAGGATCTCAGTGACTGACCTTAGATTTCCCTTCACACCTGGATGCCTGTAATCCTGATCCTTTCCTACATTCCTGCACACACAACCACACTGGTTGGCCGTGAGTCACCCAATGGTTGACACCGCCAGCCACACTGTGTCCCAGTGGCTAACCAAGGTTTGGCCTATGCAGGGGTGGTGGTGAGGCAGGAGTGCAGTAAAGGATCAACAGTCACACTCAGCCAGACATGTAGGCAAGACTCCATCAGTAACAGGGGAGTCAGTGTAGCTGGATGGCAACCCTGTTTGACTTATACATCCTCCGCAGGGGTAGGGGGTGGAACAAGCAGGAAGCTGTGGAGGAGCAGCCTTGGGTCAGTAACAGGGTCCCAGTGGTGGCAGGTCGGCAGCCTTAGAAGACTAATAAAGTTGGGATGAGGCTGGCAGTGCTGGAGGTAAGGCAACTTTGAATGTTCAGAAGACATGGGGGGCAAGGATGAGCTGCAATTAATCTTGGGAGTCACATGCACACTGTGGGGGTGAACTTTGGACATAGAAGAAAGAGATAGGGAAATGGTCTTGGGGGGGCCTTTGGATTGCACAGCACTACCAACACCTGAAGAGGTACACTCTTGAGAAAACACAATTAGCAAGCGTGTTGGGCACAGACACATGGCAGGGAGAATATGAGTTACCATAGTAAGAAGAAGTTATTTGGCTGCGCTGTCCCATAGAAGCAACAGTCACCCTTGTGTTAAGAAAATTAGAGCACGTAGCTTTGTGGGAGGGCAGGGTAATTACTGCTTAAAAAAGACCCAAAACACAAACACTACAGTAAATCCCACACTACTGTAACTCCCCAAAATCTGGATTGTCCAGTGCTCATACCTTGCTTGTCCGAGGTGCAGATGGTGCAGATGGATTGCTCCTGTGCAGACTGGATACAGAGGCTGGTGCAGTTTGTCTTCTGTATTGCTGGGCTAAAGGTAGTCACTCTGGAATTGTTAATATTAAAATTATTTCAATATACAATAAGAAGTGACGAATGAAACCACCCTAATGTTGGCAAATAAAGTATGTGGGGATGGTTTTGCAATAATTTGCTGTTGCTTTCCTTAGAGCAGAAGGACGCTAGCCAAACATGTGTGCAACAATAGTACTGATTAAACTTTAAATTGGCAACTTCCGAGGAGCAGGATTGAGCTGCCGTGAGGCAGCTCTCCCTCCCAGTGAGGGATGAGGGTTTCCCGGCACTTGGCTGCCACCAGGTAGAGGACAGATGGCAGTTTGGGCCAGGGGAGCCTGGTGATTGCCAGGGAGGGGTGGAAGGGACTAAGCTGGCACCATGGGTGTGTCTGTGTGCCTCCTTGGGATTGCATAGCCATGTGCTAGAGTCCTGGGTACAACACGGAGAAAACAGAGGGTAAAACTTGTTCCATGGCTGGGCAAAGGATGTGGCATCTGTACTGGTAAGCACACAGACCTCCAGGGCATCACCCCAACTTCATCACCCCATACCAGAACATATCTCAAAATGCCAGAATACAAAACGGGTGTTGTACATCACTGAAGATCCATGCCAGATGACGCTGCTCCACTGCATTTCACAAGCTGCAGTGGAAATGAATGAGACAGCTCCATGTAAGCACTCACCGTATGAACATGACTTTAGTCTCACTTCAATGATGGTTAAACATAATGGAAACTTGATGAAGGAAAGACTGATAGAGTACCTTGAATACAGTGAGCTACAAGATCACAGGCAACATGGATTCATGGGGAGGAGGTCATGATAGCTAAATCTGACTGACTTCTTCAACTGGGTGACCAGGAAATAAGGCAGTAGTAGATGTGGCCTATAGGGACTTTAGCAAGGCCTTTGACAATGTGCTGCACAGGAGACTGCTAAAAACATTGAGCAGCCTAGGGGTGGGATCTAAAGTGGTGAATTGAGTTAGAAAGTGGTTAATGGTTAGGCAGCAGAGGGTGGTGGTTAACGGCACTCACTTTTATGATGGGAGAGTGGCCAGCAGGGTGCCACAGGGTTCAGTACTGAGACTGGTCCTCTTCAATGTCTTCATAAGTGACATTGGAGAAGAAATGAAAGGAGAAGTATGCCTTTTGCAGATGATACCAAAATCTATAATATGGTGAATAATTGGGAGGGTGGAGAAAATGCACAGGGATCTTGGGATACTCAAAAGTGGTCAAGAGTATATAGTGGTTAGGTGTAATGCTAAAGAGGTGCAAAATCATGCATCTAGGGCATAGGGACACAGAAACTGAGTATAGGATGGGGAAGCTACTGACAATCACTAAGCTGGAAAGGAACCTTGGGGTTATCATACGATTGATGACCTCAGAGTGGCAGGGCAGTGTGACAAAGCAGTGGGTAAGGCTAGTGGGATGCTAGGGTGCATAGGAAGGGAATCTCCAGGAGGATGGAAGTGGTATTGCCACTGTATTACTCACTGGCGAGACCTCACCTGGAGTACTGTGTCCAGTTTTAGATGCTGCACCTCAAAATGGACATAGACAAGGAGGAGGCAGTCCAGATGAAGGCAGCTAAAATGGTGCAGGCTTATATGAAGCCCTAAAAGGATTGACTAAGGATCTCAACATGTACTCCGTGGAAGAGAGGAGGAAGAGGAGACATGATAGAGACCTACAAGTACATCACAGGGATAAACAGGGTGCAGAAAGGAGTCTTTCAAATGGGAAAGAGCACCAGGAGCAGGTGGCATGCTATAAAGCTGGGAAGGGGTTTAAGATGGATATGAGAAAGTACTACTTTATTGAAATGGTAGTGGATACCCCAAACAGACTGCCAGTGGAAGTTGTTGGGGTGAAAACAGTAGGGGATGTAAAGCATGCATGGGACAGATATAAGGGAATATTAGTAAATAGACAGGGAGGAGGGAGAGTTGCCAGACATCCTGACTACACCACCTGACTCTCTCCTCTCTTGCTGTCTTTCTTTCTTTGTACTTAGTCTCAGCTCTGCACCTCCCCAACACACATGCAGCGGTCTTATTGTCACTCACTTTCCAACCCAGTATGCTGAGCAGAGGAACATCTGCCCTGGGCCACCTTATTGACTATCAGTGCCCATCAGAAGTAAAGTCTTTTGGAAACTTGGTGGGTGTGGATATAATCAATTTACCATCCTTACTTCTTAGGGAATAAAATAATCTGTCCTCTCCACCCCAACTACCTAACAGATTCGGTGCCCAATCCAGAATGTCAGGAAAACAAATCTGTCCTTCCCCCAGCTATGACAGGTCCAGTGCTTTACAAAGCACAAGAATTAGATTCTGTAGTGCAAACTGCAGAAAATGTTAGAATTTGGTTTATATAATGGCTTTCATATACACTATATCCCAAAGTGAGAAGGTTCATACTGGTAGGGAAGGGAATGAAGAACAGAACTGAACAGAATAGAACAGAACAGAATAGACTAGAATAGAACACAACACAACACAATAAAACAGAAGACAACCTGACTTCTTTCCCAACAACCTGACAGGTTTGGTGCCCAATCCTCCTGGCAAGGGATTGAAAAAATCTGTCCACCTTCCCCTGAATAATCCTACCAGTCACATGCCCAACCTGGCTCATCAGAGAATAAAAGAGCCTGTTCCACTTCTTCCAACTACCTAATAGGTCCAATGCCCAACTTAGCCTGCATATTAAGCCAAATAAAGATAAGAATAGTAGAAGCAAAGCTTTGAACAGAATGTGGAATTGGCGGTGTACTGAAACAACGTACTCCCAAGCCCATCCACTCAGGTCACAGTGAGGGGCTCAAACACTGCATGGGAGAGGTTTGGGCTGCTGCTGCTAAGGCATCTTCACCTCCTTCTGCCCAGAATGCACTAGCATGGGGAGAATAGACCTAGGGGACCCGTGGCACACACTTCCTAGGCTGTAACCCCAAATGCCAGTGATCTGAGCTTCACTGCCCAACTCTCCCTCTCTTTCCTTCTCTCAGTGCTCAATCTCAGCTCTGAACTCTTCTCAAAAACACACAGGTATCACTCTGCCATGCACACTGCAATACAGCCTGCTGCACAACAGAATGGTTTAGTGGCCAACCTGGCCTGTCAGGGAATAAATAAACTTTGTACCCCTCCCACAAACCACTTGATACATCAAATGACCAACCCGGCTGATCAGGGAATTGAAAAAATCTGGCATCCTTTCACCAGCTACCTAACAGGTCCAGTGCCCAACACGATTTGTATGAAAATTAAAAATCCTTCCCTCCTCCTCCATCCAACTACTTGATGAGTCTAACCAAGACCATCAGTGAATAAAAAAATCTGCCCCTCCCTCAACAACCTGATGAATCCCAAGCCCAGAGAAGGTTTGTCTGGATCCTCCCTAGGCATAAAGAAAACAGTCATCAGAGTGGTGAGTTCTATGGGTGCTGCAAATGCTGCTACACAGATAGGGAAAATCGACTACTCACTCATACAAACAGTGCATAAATGTAAGTTTATTGCCATACACATAGGGCCCGATCTCAAAACTTTGGCACAAGCTGAGCCAAAGGTGGCTTGCAACTATCACGTGTGCCATAGCACTGCACCCAATTCTCTGTTGGGCAGGGGTCCTGGTGGAAAAATCCCATGGCTTGCAGAAACTGTGCAGTGTGGCAACAGACAGTGCACCTAGACAGGTTGCCATAAGCTGTGGGCAGCCATGCGTCAATGTCCCTGAACAGTCCCTGGTGGTCTAGCAGACTGCCCCAGCCCTGATACCCCATTATAATATTTATAATATCCCAGGTAGTCTAGCAGCCCCCACCCCGATCTCCTGGTATAATAATGTTAATATTCCTGGTAGTCTAGCGGCTCCCCAGCCCCAGTCTCCTGGTATCATAATTTTAATCTCCCTAGTAGTCAAGCACACCCCAAGCCCTGATCTCCTGGTATAATAATGTTAATGTCCCTGGTAGTCTAGCAGCCCCTCAAGGCCTGATCTTCTGGTATAATACTTTAATCTCCTAGTAGTCTAGCGACCCCCAAGCCCTGATTTCCCAGTATAATAATGTTAATATCCCTGGTAGTATAGCGACTCCACCAAGCCTTGATCTCCCAGTATAATAATTTTAATATCCTTGGTGGTCTAGCAGGCCACCCAGCCCGATCCACTGTTAAAAGATATTCTGAAATTCTGGTGGTCTAGTGATCCCCCCCACCCTGCAATGCCTACCACCTTGCTCCCCCCAACCCCATAACTGAGCCGCGACTGGCACAGCCACTGGTCACCACCAAGACCAGCCATTGACTGAGCTCTGAATGAGTGCGCATTGTATACAGTATGTGCTCAGTGATTGACAGCTGCTGTCAATCAATGAGCACATATTATATAGTATGTGTTCATTCAGAGTTCATTCAGTGGCTAGCTGTGGTGGTGAGTGGTGGGCTGTGCCAGTCAGGCTCGGTTATGGGCGGGGGTGAGGTGGTAGGGCACTGTGAGGTGGGGGTCCACTGGGCCACCAGGAATTTTGGAATGTCTCTAACAGCAGATTGAACTGGGGTGGTCCACTGAGACCACCAGGGTTATTAAAATGATTATACCAGGAGGGCAGGGGTTTGGGGGCTACTACACTACCAGGGATATTAACATTATTATACTGGGAGATTGGGGCTTAAATAAAAGACTTCTTCAGGGATATTATAAATATTATAATGGGGGAATGGGGCTGAGGTGTCCAGCACATTGGTGCATCCTCCCAGAGGATTTCTAGGTACTGTTAGACCAACCCTTGTCTGGTCTAATGGTACTTAGACCATTGCCCTCTGGGAGGGTTTTGAGAATACCAAGTGAGTGGATAAGGCAGCCCGCATCTACCACAAGCCCCTAGCACCATGCTGCAGCCCATTTTGTGGCACAAGCCCCCTTTGGCACATGCATCCCTTGTTTGACACAGGCTGCTTTTGAGAATAGCTCAAGGCACATTTTTGATGAGCGTGCCACTTGGGTCATTTATGTTTGAAGCAGGCACCTCTCAGTCTAACTACTATGAAAATTGGGCCCACAGACTGAATTCATCTTAACCCACCAACATTCTAGGTGTGGAAATACCACTTCCCTGATGGTGGTAGGCGTACCTATGTATAATATATTATAGTGGTGTGGTGGGTACCACTATGAATTTAAGATTGAGCAGAGAAGTTCTGTATTTAAACCCCAAACTTTGACACTTTAATAGCTTCAGAACTATTCAACAGATTTGCACAACATTTTGCATGCACAACTTTGGGAGCAAGATCTTTTAAGTGCCAGATTTTGTTCCAGCTGGATGTGTGCATTCTGATGTCCAGATAGTGAAACGTGAAAAATCTGAGATTTTTTTCTGTTTTTGTCATCACCTAGTTCTCTGATGGTTTGGAAATGTGCTCTGCAATTTTCAGGGTACAAAGGGCTTTGGCCACAGTGATGCTTTTGCTGGTTTGGTGAAAAATATTAATCCATTCCAAAGTTATAAGAATTTAATATTTCAGTTCTAGATATGCTCAGTACGCTTTCTGGATAGCTCCTTGGAACAAAAATTATTTGATTCATACAAATAAAGATCCTTTTTGTATGGGAGTAATCATTTTTCATTAGAAAAATTTCATTTTTGTATGGCTGCCATCTTGTTTCCATTTTATAAAAAAAATTGAAAACCCATAAAACAAGGTTCTGCAGAGACACCAACACATGTATCTTGCAAATTAGGACCCCGTTAGGTGGATTCTGCAGTTACTTTTTGGAAAATGACTAAGAAATGTGTTTTATACATTTTAAAATCTTTTCGTGACTTGATTTTCTTTTTTTGTATGACCATACAAAAAGGAATAGGACCATCGAAAAGGATCCCTTCATACGAAAAAATAATTTGGACTTTTTCTCAGATTCTTTTTCACATGAAGGCATTCTTTTTCATATGAAGAAACAACCTCATGGTAAAGGATCCTTCATATGAAAAATAATCTGAAAAAAGCTAAGTCCAAATTCTTTTTTTTTTTTTGTATGAAGGATCCTTTTCATGAGGTTTTTTCATTCATAAAAAGGATGCCTTCTTATAAAAAGAATTTGCACTTAATTTCTTTTCAGATTCTTTTTGTATGAAGGAATCCTTTTCATAAGTTTGTTTCATCATATGAACAAAGTGACATGTATGAATGAGGATACAATTATACTACCTCAAAATGTAAGGAAATTGTTTACAAAAACCCAAAACTTTGTTAATGCACTGTTAGGGTTAGGGTTGACAACCCACAAGGAGCGTTCAGGCCTGATCTGTGAAGACTCAGAAGAGGTGAAACCGTAATGTTTTCTTTTGCTATCTGCAGGGTGGGGGTGGGGTGTAGGGTTGGGAACCCTAACACCATATTTCTACTTTTGTTTAATCTGAACCCTAACGTGCATTGACTTTTTGCAAAGAATACATATATTTGTAACAATATGCTATACTGTACGTAAGCTTGAAATAAACATCAAAGCACAAGACCACCAGATTGTGCTATATATGATACATGGATAGAACTTACCCATAGAAAAGGCCACTATTTATTTCCCTGTATACCTGTGACTTATCTGACAATTAAAAGTATATACCTGCACTAATTAAACAATTACAGTCATATGCATACACTAATTAAAGTTATATACTTACACTAATCAAACAAAAGTATATACCTATACTAATTAAAAGTGTATACCTACACTACATTACTAAAATTGTAAATGAGGTAAATAGAAAATTAGATATTTATATAGGAACAAAATAGTTTGTCTGAGAAAGCTAAAAGAACAGTAGCAAACCAGGTCCTCTTACCAGCTTTAGAGTATAACTCACTGCTGTTGCTAAATATGCCTGAAACAATATTATACAAATATACAGTAACATTTAATAATATAATGTGATTTGTAACTGTTAGTAAGAGACTTGAACACCATTGTATTTTGTACGACAATTATGGTACTTTGCCTCCAGAACAGAGGATTTTATTTTCAGTATTAATGTTTATTCCTAACACACTGAGAACTGAGACCCTATTGAAACATTAGAAAATTTTAAAAGAATTACAAAAACAAAACATGAAGTGTTAATTCTTTATACCTGTTTCATGATCCTAGGATAAATACAAAAATTACTGAGCGATATGCATTAAAATATGGTCCTAAACTGTTAAACAGACTAATAAAGTCAGAACTTGATGTGAGCATAAAGAAAATGCTTTTAAAAGAGGGCAAGAGACTATTTAAAGAGTCAGTCAGTATGCCATTGCTACAACAATACTTGAGCTGTGTATACATACAGGTTAAGTAGTTATTGTAAATATTACTCTATATATTATACAAATGCTTTTGACCTATGACTTACATTTTGTAGATACTGTTGTTCTGTTGTACTGTTTGGATAGTTGTATTGTGATCCTATTGTTTTCCCTCTTTCCCTGACATGGCTGAAAACAGATCTTTGATCCAGTCCACTTTCCTGGTTAATCAAATAAATAAATAAACATCAAACCTTATGGAACAATACTAATAACACAATTAACACATCATTAGAAAGGTAGTGAAACCAATTAACAAGCTGCAAAGGAACCGAAAAGACACACAAAACCCTCCCAAACCAAGATATCCCCAAACTCCTACCTGCACTAACTACACACCATTCCCTCCTTGCTGCAAAAGACCTTCGGGTACCATACCATGACTCAAATGCGATTTCCATAACAATAACCATCCAAATGTATTAAATTCAACAAACAATGGGTAAGGGTGGAACACATGGAAGGATATCCATCTTGGGGGCTAACTAGAGCAATAATTAATTAGGGCCTTAATTAGTCAATTAGGGGCCTTTGGGCTCACAGCCTTATAGCCCTATTAGTTCCCTTGATGGGTAATGGGGTGTACATCTTTGCATACCACCCTTACCCATTATTTATTCTGTATAAAATAAATACAGTCATACCTCATGTCTGTGTACTCAAGAACAGACCTGTTTCAGAATTACTTAAAACCACTAAAGCACCCCTATGGGATGTATATATATGGGATATACAATGGTGAGCTGTCAGATAAATTATTTATCTACACATGTGCTGTTTGACCTCAGGTAACTTCACAGAGTGGCGTAAGCCACGAGGTGAGGTGTCAGGAGGGGTCAAACAGCACAAGTGCAGATAAATCATTTATCTGACTGCTCACCATTGTATATTTCATTTATGCAATATGGATGCTTCTTCATCAGTGCAGGAACATTTAATTTTAACTGTTTATCTTCTTTTTAAAATGATAATTCCTGGGACTTTCAGTTAACTTTCCTAGTGTATGTTCGCCTAGCATGGTGGTTGCTGTTAAATGAAACACCACTCATTTTGTAGAGAACTTCTTGCTGAACAAATGTCATAGTCACAGTATCATGCTACCTTTTTGTTTTAAAGTTATTCACATTTGTTTGTCGAAAAGTGAAATAAAATTTAATTTTATGCTGTTTTTGCTAATTAAAAAACTAAAAGGTATTTATTAATGAAACACCACTCATTTTGTAAATATTTTGTGTGAACATTTTTGTGCTCACAGTACCATGCTATCATTTTTAGTTTTAAAGTGATTCACATTTGTTTGTCAAAAAGTGAAAAGAAAATAGGATTTTATGCTGTTTTTGCTAATTATGAAAAACTAAAATGTATCTATAAATGAAACACCACTCATTTTGTAGATATTTTTGTCCTGAACATTTTTCATGCTCACAGTACTATGCTATCATTTTTCGTTTTAAAGTTATTCACCTTTGTTTGTCAAAAAGTGAACAAAAAGCTTTGATTGACAGTTTGCATTTATCCCACATATGTGGGATAAATCTAGGGTGGCTAGATTTATACCACATATGTGGAAATAAATGGATTTATGCAATTGCTTTTGGTTCCACACCTATTGCATAAATATATTTATACAATGGGGTGAGGGCTAATCCAGTGGAATAAACAGAGATATTCTCACTGCAGTGAGATAAATGCTGATGACATCAGTGGAGTGAGATATATTCCATTTATCCAAACTCTGCTGATGTCACCACTCACTCATTCACTCAAGCAAGCATTCTAAATGAAGGTGCTTGAGAAATCAGTTTCTGTTTCTCACTGAAGCCTGCAATTTCCTCAATTAGCATTGCAAAACACACTTACCTGTGTCCCATAGTTTCTAACACTCCTAGCCCATTATTGTGCTAATCTCAACTTCAAAACAGCCTGAATTCTAAATGAAACTTTTACAAAGCAGTTTCTTCTCACTGCAAGCTACAGCTAACTCAATTAGCATTGCAAAACACAATCACCTGTTTCCCATAGTGTTTCTAACAATCTCAGCCCATTCAGAAACACTCCACACCCTCAGATCACACACAAACAGTGCTGTCAGTATAGCCTATAGGTTAGAGTAATGAGCTCTGAACAGGTTTGGTACAGCCAGCAGACCAGACCTGGGTTTGATCCTCACAACCTCCACTTGCATACTGTGTGACTCTGAACAAATCACTTAATGGCCCAGTGCTTCAGGTCACTCTAAAACTCACCTGCTTATTAAAATAAAAAGCACAGAAAAAGACACAGCAAAACATAACAATACTTCTTAAGCTCTTCACTGATTGTATAAATAGGACACAGGGTGTGCTATGGAAATATTCTCACTCCTGCAGAGTGAGTTGTGCATTCTCACTCATGCCTTCGGCACTCATGAGAATATTTTCCATATCATGCTCCTGCCCATCATGTATTCCCTATTTATATACATATATACAGACATATCAGATTAGAGAGTGCCTGTCCACTGAGACTGAGAAATTTAAGTCCTCTTTGAAGACATATTTATTTAGTTTAGCCTTTGGGGACAGTGTTTAGTCTGTAAATTATTGCTGCCTGTTTTAAACATTTTGATATGTTTTATCTGATTGATTATTTATGTTTTATATTGTATATGTGCGTTGATATCTGAAAAGTGCATTATAAATAAAGTTTGATTTGATTTGATTTGATATTATCAACCCTAACTTTCCTCCCCACCCACATGAAACAAAAGGAAAAAAATTAGAGTTTTGAGTCTCTGGAGTCTTGGTGAATCAGTGTGGAGGGTCTTCCTTGGGGTTATCAGCCCTAATCGCACCCTCCTCCAGCCCATACTCTCTAGTCTGAAACAAAAGGTACAGCTCCAAGCCATTGCCTCATAGTGATACCTCTTCAAAGGTATTATGTCTCACCACATGTTGCCAACACAATTTGTTGTAGCTTTCACACAGAGCCCTGCATGAAGAAAGGAGATTATATGTGATGTTGTTTGCTTACAGAATGGGATGGGCATTAGGGTTGGCAACCCCAAGAAAGACCCCAATAATTAAGTTTTTTGCAAATAATTTCCTTTCTTTTTGAGATAGTAGAATCGTAGTCAGGGATCTGCATGAACAGATGCAGATGCTCAGAGCCCTTTGGGCCTTGCATTATTAGAAGACTCTGTTTGCCTACAGAAGTGCAGGGCCCTTAGGCAGATTCACTGCTGGCACTGCAACTGGCAGCATGTTTCCATCTGTGACTGAAGATGTCAGGAAAGTCCTGCTGTTCTCATACAGAAAATGTGGGTAAATGGCTCTGCTTGCTAAGATAGGCACCCTAGATTTTGGAATGCCCAGAAAAGCATTTCTGGCATTTTTTCAAAAATAAACACCAGAATTTAGCTACACAGGTCATGTTTAGCTATGTTCAGTTTTTTTAAATGTATCATTGTTATATATTTTCAATGTAGCGTTGCATGATCAGTATATTTTTCCACATGATGGGCATTTTTTAAGCATGACAAGTAAATCATGAAAATAAGCACTCAAAATCATTTTTTTCCATTTACATTTCTCGTATGACTAAAAATCATTATAACTCTGGAACCCTAAAATATTTTTCATAAAATGTTCCAGAGGCCCACCCTTCACTTGGGCCCTTCAACCCTGAAAATTATTTCCAATGTAATGTATTCAATGGAGAAGGCAAAATAACACCAGGCACCTCTAGTGTCCCAAACATGGGGAACAAAACATTAAAAATATATTATGTAATATACAAAACATTTATATGGAAAGGAGGTTAATTATAACAAAATAATTACAAGGAAAGGGGCCATAGATAGAGATCAATCTATTGTAAAAAAATGGTGGGTTGAAGGGGAGGGAGACCCAAGCCTATGGGAAACCATTAGGTAGGTGGACCACAGCAAAGAGTGGGGGATTTTATATTTAAAAAAATGATTACATATGCAGAAATAGTTGGATGCTAGTAAGCAAATATATGAAACCATATCACTGTACATGTACACAGGAAAGTTTCTATCATACTCTGAAAACAGATAGAAATGTGAGTTGAGGATCATCAACTCCTCAGGAGAAAAAAGAGATACAGATGCTGTTCTGAAAAAGAATAACATGATTAAATAAGGCAATCAATCTATACCTGCATTTAATCCATACCTACTGTCAACTTTAAATAGATCAATGTAAAATTCTTCTCTAATGAGCAATTTCTGATCCAGATTCCCTCCCTATGTCCCAGCGTAACATTTTCAATTCCAAAGAAATGCAGACTGGAAATAGTGTGTCTCTGTGGTTTGAAATGACCTGCTATTGGGAAGACATGTCCTCCATCATGTATATCACTTTTATGCTCTCCAATTCATTTATTATCTTCTCTCCCAGTATTCCCTATGTATATAAGGTTGCAGGGCACTTATATTGAAGGAGGTCTTTATCATTAAGACATTGCCTGACATGCCAGATGGGCATTAAGCTCCCTCCTGTCTGTATTACCTATGTTCACCAATAGAATAATAGAAAAATTTGTGTGTTATGAGTTTTTTATACACCCAAGGTGTGTGAGGACTCATAAACATCAAGAGTGAAGCTTGAGAGGTTTATGAGGTCATCACACACCAGGAGTATACAAAAAACAACTCAGAATCACATAGATTTCCTGGGTGTTATTTTTATAACTGGTGCAAGAAATATAAAATAAACATGTACAAAAGGACTTTTATATCTGTTGCTTATTAACTAGAAACAGATCTGAAAAGATTCATTCAAGAGGCTAAACTATGTGTGCATTATACAATGGCAAAAAATCTTGGGCTCTGATTGGTCAGTCTGAGACTGGACCCGTGATGTTATCCCAGTACAACATCACGGGTCTAGTCCCAGCACACAACAGACCACATCAAATGTAATAATCATGCCACAGCCCATGTCCAAATTGCCCACACTTGGCATGGCTGCTGTGGCTTTGCCAGTACTTGCTCATTTTTTTTTTTTTAAATAAATCACTCCTTCCAACAGCCACTGGAAAGCCCAACACACCCACCATAAATTCAAACTGTCCACATTAACAGTACCACACTATACCCTTCCTATGTAGCTTCGCATTTTCAGACACATTTTAAACAAAGTAACCTGCCATTACTGGATACGCCTCAACACTCCTCACTCATTTCCGACCCAAACACAGTAAGCGCATGACACAGCACTTTGGTAAAACTGAAAACAGATACAACACTGTGGCAGCACAAAACAAATAATTTTCACTCCCTCACATATCCGCTGCATTTCCAACTTCTCACAGCTGTCCCACGAAACCTCTGCCAGAACAAGCGGCGAACAACTCGCTCACTTCAACAACATGACAGCGGGCGAGTGTTCCACTGAGACCAGCGTTGCAGTTAGCCTCACTCGCTCACGTTTTTTCCCATTTCTAAAATATTTTCAAATGAACTGTAAACGCGCTAAACGAATGATCTCCCTACCTGCTTTCATTTCAGACAGTACACACCACCTACGGAGGGGGCCTCCTTCGTTTCAGACATCCACACACCACCACACTGGGGGGTGGGGATCCGATAATAGAGCACAAGAACTAAATAAAAAGAAAAAGGTCACTGAAAAACTGATAATGAGGCAATAGGCCATATTAACACAGAGTAGCACAAAGGTTGAAACGTTCCTATAGGGACTTCACAACTGCTCAAAAACACATTAGCTCCACCTGCTGGCTATATCGGCACTACTTTTCTTTGAAGTAACCTACCCATTCCAAAATGACAGAAAAATGTACTTTAAATGTAGTTTTCATCATTTTTGTTGCTTTACAAGCGAGCCATTGTATAATAGCAATAATGCACTCCAGGTGTGTGTTGTGCTGGGATAATGTCACTTCTGGGATGATTAGTCGCACTCAGCCTGCGACCTCATGCCTAATTACCCCAGGCATGACGTTATCCCAGCACAACACACACCCTGTCATGCATATTGCTTAATTGAACAATTGCAAGGTCTAACTAACAATTTATATGAAATAAGTGTCTTTAAAAATGCAGTTTTTCCTCTTACTTTATTTTGTTCTTACAGGATCACAGTTTGACCATACGACCAAGTTTGCACTGTGCAGGAGCACTGTGAACTTAAGAACTCAGTCAAGTAACAAGGGATTAGTAAAAAAAAAATAAACTATAAAAAGTCTAATTTTAAAACAGTCCATTTTCCTTTCTCAGTGACAATTTAACTCATGGTCTGATTGTGTGGTTTCCATGGAAACATTCAGAGCCTGTTGAAAAGCATAAGACTCTGCAAGAAAGCTAGTCTGACATGTCAAGATGGGCTTGTGCTTTCATTTTCACTTAGCGGAGAGCGAGTGCACCTACAGAAATGCCATAATAACTGAGTGTGACATCATACCTAGTTATTACAGTATTTGACATCAACTGAAAAGTGGTTGATAAAGGGTGACACCAGTTTATTATAGTTCTAAATACAACCCTTGAGGTCCGGCAGTTAATGAAATCGTTGATGACTGCACTGGTCCCAGTTGCTGCGTTGGAACCTCTTTGGAGCAATGTGTATTTGAATAATGTATGTATCTTCCACGTGAATAGTTCACTTTAATATTCAAGTCTGACAAAAAGTTACCAATATTGTCATTAGGTATTGGGTGATCTGTATTTACCACCCTGTCTTTCAGATTTCTAGCCTTACATGCCACTACTAATGGTGGCTCATGGAAAAGCTCCAGTCCATCCATGATAGATTTCACAGTGTCCCAAAGTATCATTATAATGTGTTTAATGTTGCCAAAACTATACTAATATGGTGTGGAGAAAACAATTATTTTCTGTCCATCATCCATTGCTTGTCTCCTGTTTCCCACAAGGAATGTGTCTTGGTTTGTTCATCAGTTCTTTGTTTTGCCATCTTTATTTTATCTGACTTACATTAAATCCTATGGGATACAACTAATAACACAATTAACATGGCATTAAGAAGCTAGCCAAACCAATTAACAAGCTGCAAAGAACCTGGAAAAAAGTCATATAGAACCCTCCTAAACCCAGAAATCCCCCAAACCTCTAACTGCACTCACTACAAACTATTCTCTTTGCTGCAAGAGACATTCAGGTGCCAAACATAACTGCAAATGCTATCTCTATAATAATAGCCATCCTAATGTATTATATCCAACAAACAATGGGTAAGACTGGAACACTTTAGAAGTATACACATCTAGGGGCTAATTAGGGCAATAAAGCCAGCCTTATAGCCCTAATTAGCCTCCCTTGAATAGTATACATCCTTGTATACAATTCTTACCCATTATTTATTATTATATATATATACTTCATTAATGCATCAGTTAATGTTAAACTGATAAAAGTAGGGAAATGTGGTGTTCGAGGTTTCCAACCCTAGCACCCCTCACCCTGTACAGACCAACAGGTGAGGGGTCTGTCTTGGGGCCATCAACCCTAATGCTCACCCCATTCTATTACAAAATACAGTGACATGGGTACAGCACAGGAGAATCGGGTGAGCATTACAACTGATGCTCAAAAACAACCCCCGCCTGTCGGTCAGTGCAATGAGGGGGATGGGGTGTTAGGTTGGAAATCATAACATCACATTTTCATACTTTGTTGGTTTAACTCTAACTGGTGAATTAACAAAGTTTTTGCAATTTATTTCCTTACTTTTGAGATAGTATAATTGTATCTTTATTTGACTGTGGCCTGCATTCCTATCCCTCCATAGATGCATATGTAACTACGAAGGCACAGGGCCCTCTGGCCCTACACTTCCAGTAATAGGAAAACAGTGACAAATTGTCACCATAGCCATGTTATTTCCCCACCTCATGTATGCGGGCAGAACATTTTGAATCCCTGCCAAAATGTAACTCTGCACATGCACAATGCCATTCTGCACCACAGGTGTGACAACACATTTGCTAGGATTTGAAAACAGACAGCTGTCAGATACATGAGGTGGCGTAATAAGAAGGCTATGTTGAAAATTTGGGGTCACAATAGTTACAATTCCCAAAGTTACAAGCAAAATTGCAATGAATAGTCATAACTGTGCCATTTATAATCATTTGGACTCCAAATTTTCAACATAGTCTTCTTATGACCCCACCTTATGCACTCAGTACAGAAAGTTTTGAATCCCACCAAAACATAATTCTGCACAACTGCAACACCATTCTGCACCACAGGTGCGAAAACATTTGGCCAGGATTTGAAAAATGACAGCTGTGACATACATGAGGTGGGGGTAATAAGAAGGCTATGTTAAAATATGGGAGAAAATATAAAAATGTCCAAAGTTATGAGCATGCATAGTGGAATTGAAATGAATGGTCATAACTTTGATGTTTTTAATATTTCTGCTCCCAAATTCTTCAACTTAGCCTTCATTACCCCACCTGATGAACGATATGACTGTCATTACACAAATCCCACCAGAAAGGTGATATCACCAACTGAAGCAAAATCATCTTTCCAGCAGGAGTTATGAAATGGCAGTCATATTGTTCATGAGGTGGGTCCCAAAAGGCCATGTTGAAAATTTGGGGTCAAAACCTCAAAATATGATAGTTATGCATAAAGTTGAACCCCCACTGAAATACATTGAAGTGCATTTACATAGTTTCCCATAATGCATTCACAAGTTCCAGCAGCAAGACCTGTCTTCGATCAGGAGAGTGGATCTCAAACCTGGGAACTCCTCAGGTGAGTGAGGGTGTGTAGGGGTGTCAATGGGATGTGAGAAGGTGGGTGCATAGTCCATGGTTGTGTGGGGGTATGGATGTGATCGGCAATGGACTTTTTTTTCCACAGGTAAAAAATTTTTAAAAAGGACATTGAGGGATGGTTTTCCTCTTTTCAGCAAAAACAACCTAGGAGGGAGGAGGGAAGCCACTGACCACCAATGATAAAAAAAAAATGGGTACTGGAGGGCAGGGGTACCACTAGACACCAGGGATAAATGGTGGCCAAAATATATAATATATATAAAATAAGAATATATAAAATACATAAATAAATAAAAAAAACAAATGCAGGCACTCAGGGTGGGAGGTGCCACTGGTCACCAGAGATTTTTATGAGGGGTTCAAAGGAGAACCCATTAAAAAAACAATCCTTTTTCACCAGCGGAAATCCTTTTCCACCGATCCTTTGTTGTGGTGATAGAAAAGGATTCTGTCTTTGAAAAGGATCCTTTTCATGACCAGATGGCCTCTTTTTGTGGACCAGATGCTCTGAATCCTTTTCCCACCAGATGGCCATGCCATGAATTCTTTATCCTTTCTCGCCACAGCACCCTTTTCATCATCTTTTTCCATCATGGTGAAAGGAATTATCTCATGAAAAAGGATTTTGCCCTTTCATGACCAGATGGCCATGCCACGAATCCTTTTTGTCACAGCAATTCCTTTTCACCATCCTTTTCGTCATGGTGAAATAGAAATCAGCTGGAGAAAAGGATTTAATCTTTTCACTAGCTGATTTTCTTTTTGCCATGACGAAAAGGACTCACAAAAAAGGAAATTACGAGTGGCAAAAAGGAATTAAATGTTTAAAAAAGTTCAAGGCATACAAAATATAAAAAACACAGAACAACTCATCAACTCTCGATGAGCAAGATACATGCTTGATGTCTGAAAAAGACATCCCTGAGCACAATTATGACAGTTTGTTTTGGCCAGAAATAAAAAACAAGATTGCAGCTCACAAGATAAGTTTTTTTCTGATGAAAAAGGATTGGCCCCTCGAGAAAAAGGATAAATTTGGTCAGCGCAAAATCCTTTTTCATACCAGAGAATCTATCCAAAGAGTGAACTGAGCAGGCACAGATCCCATAATTTTAATTTTAAGTACCTTTGGAAAGGATTAATACTTTTTATCAAACTAATGCAGATAAGCTCTGTGGGGCAGGCACTTTCTACCCTGAAAATTTCAGACCAAAATTCCAAACCATTTGGCAGCAGCGCAATGACAAAAGTAATTGAAAAAAGGTGAATGTTAACATTTTTTCACTATGCAGAGCGCAAAATCTGCCATTCTAACTGAAACAAAACTTGACATATCAAGAGGTCCACCACACCAGACTGTGCACTCAAACTTTTGTACAAATTCATAGGATGGTTGCAAAGTTATTAAACTGCAAAATTTGAGGTTTAACATTAAAGTGCCTGTTCAACCTAACTGAATGGTGCTTCTCTCTCTCTCTCTCTCTCTCTCTCTCTCTCTCTCTATATATATATATATATATATATATACAGTTTAACATTAAAGTGCCTATTCAATCCTAACTATAGTGCTGCCGCTATGATATATATGTGTGTGTGTGTATATATATATATATATATATATGTAGATATACTGTATATATATATATATATATATATGTATACATGCACAGTATATACATATATATATGTACACACACACATACGTACACATACTGTATATACACATATACATATATAATACATATATTTGTTCATATTATTCTTTTACTGAAATTCATTTTAGTCACATAACCAACAATACACTAGTCCGTGTCTTTTATACTGGGGTTTATACTCAGGTTAAAGGGCAATAAAAGGCAGTTAGCCGTAAACAATTGCCCCCTTCTTCCTATAAACAAGTCCAATTTACTTTTGAAACTAATCAAACTAATTCAGTTTACAATGTTTTCAGGAAGCCTGTTCCATATTTTGATAGTCCTGGAAATAAAAGTGTACTTTCTTATGTTAGGCTTTCTTTAAATTAATTGTAAATGATGTCCTCTTAGATTATGCAGAGGTTTCTTAAATTCCAGTCACAGATCACTAATCAGACGCTTATAATTAATTATATTATATAACGGTAGTAAGTCACTTCTCAACGTCTGTCCTTCAAGGTGATCAACCCCTACTACGCTTAATCTGTCATTATAAGATTTATTCCTATGGCAAGAGATACATTTAGTGAACCTTCTTTGAGGTGTTTCTGCCAGTGTAATATCCTTCTTCAAAACGGGACTCCAGATCTGGGAGCCATAATCCAAATGTGGATGTATATAATCTCTGTATATTGGCATTAGCACTGCTTCAGATCTATTGATGAAACTCTTTCTTATGCAGTTTACCAAGTAATTAGATTTTGTGACTATCTGCCTGCAGTACAGATAAGATTTAAGTGAGTCACTGAAGTGAATTCTGAAGTCTACTACTTTATTTTTGATCTAACCATGGTTCCATTGATGTAATAATTGTGGCAAACAGTCCTCCCAAAATGCATACCAGCATATTTAGCCATATTAAACTGAAGACTGTTTGCTTTAGCCCACATTACTATGGACTGAAGATCAACCTGCATCCTAATTCTATCATGCAAATCTGTCACCAATCATTTTATTTTGGTATCATCTGTAAACTTCACAAGTAGTTTCCACTCTCTATTTTTAAATCACGAATGTAAATGTTAAACAGGAGGCGAGCCAGGACCGACTCTTGGGGTACACCACTGGTCACAGCACCCTCCTGTGAGATATATCCATTTATTCTAACAGCTTGCTTCCTGTCCTTATAACCATGCCTGTGCCCATCTTTGTTTACATTGTGCTTTAGTGCATTTAATTTCTGCACACACACTCCTGTTCTTGCTTTATTCCATTTCATGTATATCTAATCTGTCTTCTGTTTCATGACCATATTATAAATATTTACTAAAAGCTTGGCCTTGCTTATTAAAACGTTCAATAAAGAAAAACATAGAAAATGATGAAGAATCAAATAGAAACTACTAGAACAGTAATGTCTGCTTATGTCATCACATTATTTTCACTCTTTTATATGGAATTTTAATATGGATTTATTGCAGTTTGTGTTATTCAGATAATCATATTTTAATTCTCTTGAGAGGCAATATTTCCACAGATACAGGAGTTCAGTTTCCTGACTCAGTATTAGGAATTTGGCATGTTGGGATCTTGAAAAAGGTTCCCATATCTTGTGGGATGTGTCCAATATACCTGTGGCATAATAAACAAACTTTTATTTGCAGCAAGAATTCTCACTTTACGAATCCATGCCTCTGTCCTTGGGGTATCTCCTCTCTTTTGGCCTCCAGTGCTGCAGCAGTAGGCACTTTGCTGTTGGTTGGGAGTCCATGTACAGTACTCTGGAACAATCTCCTGGGATATATAATTCTGGTGTGTTGGGCAATTCTATTTTCATGCTCCTTTACATATTTCATAGTGCCCACTTGCATGCCATGGCATTACCAACTGTATTGACTGTTTGAGCAATTCTTCATGTAGCAAAGAATGAAATCAGCAGAATATGGCACCGTGGAGGAAGAGCTACAGGAAGGGATCCACTGCATGCAACCTGACAAGAAGAGGACACCACAGGAGGATAAGGGCTTTGGGGGCACTGTGTACAGCCCAACAAAAAGTAAACACCACAGGGGAAAAGGGCTATGGGAGGAATTTTATGCAACCTAATAAGGACGAGGACACCACAGAGGAAAAGGTATATGGAGGTGGCCACTGTATGCAGCCCAACAAAGAAGTAGAACACACTACAGGGGAAAGGGGCTATGGAGAGGGCCCTGTATGCAGCCCAGCAAGAGTGGACATTACAGGGGACAAGGGCTATGGGGAGGCACTGTATGTAACCCAACAAGAAGTGGACACCGCAGGAGAAAAGGGCTATGGGGGCATTGTATGCAGCCCAACAACGAAGTGGATACCACAGGGAAAATTGTTATGGAGGGTTTTTCATCATGTTGGGATAGGAGATTGAAGGGTGGTGGTGGGACAGCATGCAGAGGGAGGGGGGCGGGAGGATTATTCTGTTTCATACACCAGGATGGGAACAGAGGGTGGGGTGGGATAGGATGCAGAGGGAGGGAGCAGGAGGATTTTCTTTAGACACAGGGAATGATAGGGGAAGGAACTGGCATCTGAGCCCAGCCCCACCCTGAATGGAGCAGTAGCCAATCTGTTCAAACTCCAATGTAAATGAGCTACTTGTTACTGGAGTATAAACCTGCTTCGTCCAGTCTACCAAAATAAAACCTAATGGCAAGACATCATCCTAGCACTGACATCTGCAGTCCACCTTTCATCTTGGCTGGCTTTCCCCATGTGCTGTGGTAGCAGCCGTGCAGAGGCTTGCCAAGGGGGTATCATAGCTGTGGATGGACTCTGGAGGAGCCTGTTTGCTTAGTTACTGTACTAACTTGAGTTATACATTATGATCGCCATTGCTGACTCACATTCTCTTCATCCCTCTCCTCTCCTCCTAAACAGTTCTGCAAAAACATTGTAGCACTATCACCCTCTGACAGAAAGCCCTCCCCTAAGAGGCAGTGCAGACAATCACCCCAAAGCAGGGGTTAAATTGTCAAGAGCTCACAGGAACTAAGTTCCACCATCTCTTAACAACTCATTTCTGCCCTGATGACGCCATATGACATCATAATAAACATTCACTTTTTCCTGAAGATGCCATATGGCATCCTATTATCACTGCACAATGTGCCTGAGGGCGCCATTTGGTGTCATGTTTTGTTTACATCCCTAGCTCCTTTTGTGTGGTGCTAATGTGCAGTTTAGCTGAAGCATCCAATAGGAGATAGCCTTTAAGTAAATAAGGCACATAAAACACCCTTCCATTGGTTAAAATAGTAATTTGCAGTTGTTTCTGGTTTTGCTCCAATCGGAGACTCCTCAGATTTTCTGGCAGCAGGTCGGCGTTGTTATGCTGCCTTAAAGATCATATGCAGCGGTTTTTACATATTTTTAATAAAAGCTTTAAAGTTGCAGTTCAAGTCCTTGTGTCATGATTAGTGTTTCCTGAAAATTTCATGCTGTTTGGTGTTGTGGTTTTCTTTAAATCAGCATTTTTAACTTGCTCTGTAGTGGCTGAAAACAGTGAAGTTATTTCTGTCCTCTCAGTCAAGCTTAGAGTGCAATGACATCATTTTGGAGTGGCTTGCTGTTTCAGATTCCCAATCAGGCAGCACTCTGTAGAGTTTATGGTTTGCTGAGCTCTCAGGTTTCTTACAAACCCAGTTTCTGGTTTGTGTTTAGATAGAGCAGCTTAAAATATATCATTCTCTTCCTTTAAAAGGTGATCATTTCAGCTTTAGTGCTGAATTGAAGTAGTGGAAATCTTTTTCTGTGAGAAATCATCTTGTCTGTATAACAGCTCTGTTCTTTCTACTCAAACCTCAATTTTTTCTAACTGTATAACACAGGGCTGTTTAATGAATATAAAATAAATCTAAATTTTGTTCATTCGCGTAGAAAGTTTGTTTTTGATGTAGCCTTCATAAATACAATCATGTAAGAACATTTTTTTCATGTCAGATTAACAAACAGGTGATTGTCACACTCTGCTACAGTATTTCAAGCACATGTACTGTCAGAACTCACAAAGTTCAGTTCTTTGGTGGTTTCTGTGTGAAAATACATCATGTATGTGTATAACTAAAAACACTAGGTGGCATCCCGATGCGCCATGTCTCTGCCCACAGCTGAGCAGCTGCAGTCTACTGACACCAGTCCCCTGCCCCACAAGCCCCTGCCTTCGCTCCACATTCGAGGCTGCCACACCCCTGCTGCCACTGTCTTCTCCCACACAGTCAGGGATTGTGCACCTGCTGCCTCCATCCCCTGCCTAAAGAATCCGGACCACTGCACCTGCCACCCCTGCCCAAACAATTGGGGTTGCTGCACCTGCTGCCCTCTCTCCCAACCCTCACAGTTAGAATGCTGCACCTGTTGCCCTGTTCCTGTCTCCACAGTCAGGGCTTCTGTTGCTAAGTCCTAAGTGCCAGGTTCCCTGCCTCCACAGCTGGGGCTGCTGCACCATGCTGCCGTAACCTCAGGGTGGTTTTGCTGCACCCTGCTACCCACTTCCATTGCCCCAAATGGTCAGGGCTGCTGCACATGTGCCCCATCTCACAGTCAGAGCTGCTGTACTCTGATGCTCCATGTGCCCTGCCCACAGTTGAAGGCTTCTGCACCATGCTGTCTTCTATCCCCTGTCACTACTGACAGGGCTGCTGCCCTGCTCCATTCTACACAGTTGGGGTTGCTGTGGCCTGCTGTGCCCTAGAGCCCCGCCTCTGCAGTTAGGGCTGCTGCCCATGCTGCCACTTGCACAAGATTCAGGGCATTTGCTGCCTCCTGTTGCATGCCTCCACAGTTGAGGCAGTTGTACCCTGCTGTCTCCCTGCCACCAGAGTTAGATCCTTTGCTACACCCCTACTGAGACAGGAACAGGGGTAACATGTGCAGGATCCTGACTGTGAGGGTGAGAGAGAGGGTGCAGGGTGCAGCAACCCCAGCTATTTGGGAAGGGTGCAGCACAAGAGTAAGGCATTTGCTGCATCCTGTCCCTGCCTGTGGAGGTAAGGGGTTCTGTGGTGCAGCAGGACACAGTGGTGGCAGGGAGACAAGAGAACAGCATGGTGCAGAAGCCCTGACTGTGGGGCAGGCACAAGTGGGCATCAGGGTACAGCCCGAGACCATCTGAGGCAATGGAAGTGCATAGCAGGGTTCCAGCAGCCCCAACGGTGGATGCAGGCAGCATCAGACTCTGGGGTGTAGCACAGCAGCCTGACTGTGGAGATAGGAACAGGGGCAACAGGGTGGCATGGCCTGACTGTGGTGTGGGGACAGAGGGCAGCAGGGTGCAGCAGCCCTGAATGCTCAAGCAGGAGTTAGGGGTGGCAACAGGATAAAGCAGCCCAAACTGTGGGACAGGGTGTAGCAGCCATGCCTGTTTGGGACAAGGGATGTGGGGAGCAGGGTGTAGCAAAGGATTTGAATCTGGTGGCAGGGGGACAGCAGGGTGCAACTGCCTTAACTGTGGAGGCCTGCAACAGCGTGCATGCCTCCACAGTTGAGGCATGCAACAGGAGTGCAGCAAATGCCCTGAATCTTGTAACAAGTGGCAGCATGGTGCAGCAGCCCTAACTGCAGAGGCATGGGGTTCTAGAGCACAGCAGGCCATAGCAACCACAACTGTGTAGAAAGGAACAGGTGCAGCAGCCCTGTCTCTGGTGACAGGGGACAGAGAACAGCATGGTGCAGAAGCCTTGACTGTGATGCAGAACACAGAGGGCATCAGGGTACAGCAGCCTTGACTGTGAGATGGGGTTTACACGATGGTGCAGCAACCCTGACCATTTGGGGAACACAAGTGAATAGCAGGGTGCAGCAAAGCCCCACCTTTGGTGGCTAGGGCAGCATGGTACAGCAGCCCCAGCTGTGGAGGCAAGAGACCTGGCACTCCTAGGGCTTAGCATACGGCAGCCCCCTGACTGTGGAGACAGGAACAAGGGGAAACAGGTTCCTAGCAGCCCAGCAGTCACAAAGGAAGAAAGAGACTTGGGCATCATCATCACTGATGACCTAAAATCATCCAAGCAGACCTCTAAAGCAGTAGGTAAGGCTAGGGGATGTTAGGATGTATTAGTAGGGTATCACAAGTCGTAAGGAGGTAATATCCCTCTGTACAAGACATTGGTTGAAGCCCCCATCTGGAGTACTCGTGCAGTATTGGAGTACACCTTCTGAAGGACATTAACCAAATTGAGGCAGTCCAGAGAAGGGCAACCAAAATGGTGCAGGGACTGCATCAGAAGACATATGAGGACAGATTAAAGGAGGCTCCAATATGTATACCCTTGAGCAAAGGAGGGAGAGAGGTGATATGTCGAGACATTTAAACACCTTAAGGGCATAAACAAGGTGAAAGAGTCTAAATGTTTAAATATAAGAAAAATAGCAGGACAAGAGGACACAGCATGAGATTAGAGGGAGGCCGATTAAGGGGAATGTGAGGAAATTCTTTTCACAGAAAATTGGTAGATGCATGGAATGGCTTACCACAAGAAGTGGTGGCTATGAATACAGTGCAGGGCTTCAAACAGGCATGGGATAGGCATAAGGGAGCAATACAAATGACTATGAGCCGATAGGTCACTGACAGAGCAAGGCCGATGGCACATTTATAAGGTAGAAAAAGAAATGGGCAGACTGGATGAAACTACGGTCATATCTGCCATCAACTTCTATGTTTCTATGTTTCTATGTAACTGTGAGGGTGGGGAGAGAGGGCAGCAGGATGCAGCAACCCCAATTGTTTAGGCAAGGGAGGCAGGGTACAGCATCCCTGATTCTTTAGGCAGGGATGGAGGTAGCAGGAGTGCACAAGCCTAGACTGTATGGGAGAAGATCGCGGAAAGCAGGATGTAGCAGCCTCAAATGTGGAGCAGAAGGAAGGGGCTTTTGGAGCAGGGACAGGTGGCAGTAGACTGCAGCTGCCTTCACTGTGAGGCAGAAACATGGTGCATCAGGATGCCACATAGTGTTTCTAGTTATACCTAACATAATGTATTTTCACACAAAACCACCAAGAACTGAAATTTGTGAGTTCTGACAGGTACCTGTCACACTCTGCTACAGTATTTCAAGCACATGTACTGTTTGTCAATCTGACATGAAAAAAATGTTCTTACATGAAATCTGATTATGGAGGCTACATCAAATACAAACTGTTTCTGTGAATAAACAAAATGTATATTTATTTTATATTCATTTAATAGCCCTGTGTTATCTACTGTAGTTAGAAAAACAATCTGAGTTTTGATTAGAAAAAAATGAGAGCTGTGACAGACAAGCTAATTTCTCACAGAGAAAGATTTCCACTACTTCAATTCAGCATTGAAATTAAAATGATCAGCTTTTATGAGAAGATAATGTTATATTTTAAGCTGATCTATCTAAACACAAGCCAGAGACTGTGTTTGTAAGAAACTTAGAAGCTCAGCAAACCATTAACTCTACAAACTACTGCTCTGATTGGGAATCTGAAACACAAGCTACTCCAAAATGATGTCATTGCACTCCAAGTTTGACTGAGAGGACAGAAATAACTCCACTGTTTTCAGCCACTGTAGAGCAAGTTAACAAATGCTGATTTAAAGAAAACCAAAACCCAAACAGGATGAAATTTTCAGGAAACACTAATCATGATACAGGAATTGAATTTCAACGTTTCAAGCTTTTATAAAAATATGTATAAAACCGGTGCACATGATCTTTAACCTGCCCTGTGATGTCATGGGTCAATCATCCAATCGAACACAAGTCCACCCAGGATAACGTGAACAGAGCAACTTTGTGTCCCCAGCAATGGCTGCTGTCGATCAGTGTTTCTCCGTTTGTGTATGGTGGGAAAACGTTGTAATGTTATGCTTCTCAGCTTCTTTGAATTAGTTTTTCCGCATTTTTTTACTTCAATTTTCAACTGTGTGCAGACCTTGGATAAATCAGTGGTCGTTGGAATCAGGCATCTGGAAGAACTCACAACGCCAGCTAGGTAAGTTCTCCCCTAAGGTAATCTAGCCACAAAAAAGCCACAGTCGAGGGGTCTTTGTGTTTGAAGATGAAGAGGATCTAATTTAAGGCCAAGAAATAAAACAATTTGATTGTGCATGACGGTGGCAGCTATCTGCAATGATTTTCAAGGTGGGAGGAGTAGTAAAGCACGTTCCTCACAACAGGAAAGCACCTACTGGAAGTATTCCTTGCTAAACATGAAGGTTTTGAAAGAGATCTGCGAAGATCTGAGTTGAATCTCTCTAGGTGAGTACCCAGGATTCAGTCTCAGAAAGGTTTAGTCAGGATTTCCCAGGCAGGCACACGTTGCGTTGCTGCTACAATTACATCGAGATGCACAAATGAAAAGCTCCGCCAGCACTTTTAGAAGTGCTTCATACATTTCTCAAGCGTACCACAAAATGCCATCATGCAGAATTAACAGTTCTGCCATTTTATCTCGTGTGGTCTTGAAAGTAATATTTTATAAAATTCCCCTACATACTGCTTACATTGCAACCGACCATCGGATCATCGGATGCAGTCGGATCATACAGAGCAGCATTTATTTGTCCCACTAAATTTGCATGTAATTGTCTGCATTTTAGAGCAAAATTAAACTAAAAGGAGTTTCACATTCTGCTCAAAATTGTGATGGTAGAGCAAACCGCTTGTTATGAGGAATCTGTGTTCGAGGTGAGGAGTAGGCTTCATTTCAATAATCACATAAACTGGGATTATGTATTTTATTGATGAAGCGGTTAGATCATTTTGTAGTCAGTTCTGAAAATGTATTTAGGGGATAGTCATTGATGTGTTTGTGTGGAAAATCAGTAAAACAAGAGGACATCTTTTGCACTGGTAATGTTTGGCTGGTATATTTGCTCAATTTATTTACACAGCTGTTCGAGATGTTTTATTGAAAAATGTTAATGATAGCCTGGACATAAAATTAGTTTGTTTCATGTATGTCTGCTTTCATGGTTGTAGTTATTGTATGGTATGCTGTGCCCTATAGTCTTGCTATATCTGGGCTGATAACAGTAACTGTTGATCTTTCATGTTGAGTAATATTGGAAGAGTGATCACAGGGACATGTCTCTTGGAAAATATAACCCCATGCGGTTGTGAGGCTGCCAGAGGTCATATTGATATGTTTGACATGACCTCTATGTTGTGTACCCATGCTAAATAAGATCCAGTACATCTGAATAATTATTTTTATGTTGTAATATAGTCTGGTGATCATGTCATACTAAATTTGTGAGGTAATAATACAAAATGTGTTATGTGTGAGGGGAATGGTGTGTGGGGGCAGGTGGATGATGTTTAGCTGACTGACATCACTTTTTGTGTGTGAGTGGGGGCAGCTGTCAGAGTGTCATTTTCTGGTTGCAGGCGAGTATGCTAATGAGTGATGATGTCTTGTATGTTCGATGTCATTGGTTACCTCTGCCTGTGAGGTGACATCACAGAGATGTTCATCAGTGACAGTTCTGTTGTGAGTTATTATCTTAATCTTATCTGGATAAACTAGTAGTGCTGCGTGGTCTTTGTCATCTCTGAGGTAATAGTGAAGATTTCTTGTCTGAGGAAAATGTCATCAGAAAGTGATAGTGAGATTTTTGGCTTCACTGACTCTGATTTGGAAGATCTTCCTTTGATCTATTTTGCATCAGTATCCTCCCAGTCATCGGATTCCATTTCTGACATGGATTCATGTAGAGAAGATTCTGAATTGGATGTGTATGGTCTGAAGAAAGGGTGGAGCCAGAGATTTTGTCAACTTCAATCCCAGAATTCAAGGAGGAGTTTGGTACCACAGTTCAGATGAATGAGACAGATAATGAGCATGATTTTCTGAAGATGTTCTTCAGCACATCCATTGGAAAAAATTGCTGTGGAGACAAACATTTATGCAGTGTCCTATGACGACTCGAGGTGGCAGCCAACAAATGCTGACAAACTTTCAGTCGTTCTTGGAATACATGTTTACCTCTCAATTGTTGACCTTCTGCGTTCATATGGCGTGCAGCACAGATCTGCATTTGGCAATTTCCCCAACAGAAAGTTCATGTCACAGGACAGGTATGACAAGATAATGAACTACCTGCATGTAAACAATGTTTCTGGAAACCTGGAGAGAGGGATCCTGGTCATGACAAGTTGTGCCACGTGAGGCCATTGCTTGACACTGTCTGGAGGCATGTTGAACATCATACAGACCACATTGTGAAGTATCTGTGGATGAAGCAATGGTGGATTTTTGTGGCTGACTTGGTTTTAAGCAGTACATGCCGCAGAAACCAGTAAAGTGTGGTATCAAAGGGTGGGAGTTGGAGGTCGCCCACAATGGATATGTGTCTGATTTTCAAATTTACACAGGCAGGGTGAACAAAATGCTGAAATCAGTTTGTCTGAGAGGGTTGTCAAGGATTTGGTCCAGTGTCTTCGAGGAAAGTACCATCATGTGTATTATGATAATTTTTCTCATTTGTAAAACTAGATTCTGATCTTTTCTCAGATGGTATACTGTCCTGTGGTACTGTCCATACTAATCGTCACAGCTGGCCATCTGATTTGAATAAAACAAATATGATGACGGAAGAGAGAGGGACCTTTTTCAGCATCAGTCTGGTGGATTGCGTGTGACTTCCTGGATGCACAGGAAGCCCATGCTTTGTTATCTACCAATGTAGATCCCACTGAAAAACAACAGCCTCCAGAAAATGTATGATGGCACAAGAAAGATGGCTCATGTCCACTAGTACTAAAGAAATACAATTCATACATGATTGGTGTGAACCAGTCTGACCAGATACACACCAGTATGCTTCTGCAAGAAAATCGAACAAGTGGTGGAAGTATATTTTCTGGTTTCTCTTTGACTTGAGTATTGCCAATGCCTATGTTCTGTTCAAGAGTCTGTGCCTCACAAAAAACTACGAAGACTTGCCAACAAAAGGTAGTTACTCAAGTGCAGTTCAGGACTGGACTTTGCAAGCAGTTGTTAATCAGCTATGGGTTACCCAAACGCAAGCTTCAGATACCTAGTAGTCAAGTGAGTACTGAATTTGAGCACTGGCCAGAGAAGGCTGCAAAAAGAAGGTGTCGATACTGCGGCCAGAAAAACAAGGGCCGAATCAAGATGGCAATGCAGTGGATGTAAAAGTCTCACTGTGCGTTGAATGTTTTAATCCATTCCATAAGGAAAACAAATGAGATGTAAAGAGGTGCAGACGAACTTTGAGCTTGAACTACAACGTGTCCAAACTACTGTATATATTGCTTATGAACATACTGAAAATTTGAAGAGCAGTTCTCTGCATATTTATTGTAATTTGCATCCTCTGTATATGGTTGTGTGTAAATAGTTTAGGTGTTCACATACCTTGACTTCGGTTGTTTTAAAAGTTACAATGCATCTAACATTTCTAATATTTTTATAGAGGTTCAATTAGTTTATTACAATCGTTCAAAATGTATCGAATAATTTGTGTTCTTTGTTCAGCAGGTAACTTTACTATTTTTAATCATATCGTATGATGTGCACAGAATTTTAATGAGTTTATTGTACATGTGGCATATGTGATTGTTTCAGTTACCATAGAAAACAATAATGCTGCTGTTTAGAGTAAAGTGTGAATACTGTATTGTGTTTTCATGCACTGGAAAGGTTCTGATTATGCAATTGTTATGAATTCGAAAATTATGCATGGTTTCATTGTTGTTCAATTAAATTTCTATAACAGTTTTTTGGGTCTCACAATAATTTGTGTGTATGATATATCAGGTTACTTCATTTTTAGTTAGTGTATTCCATTATATGTATAGTAGGTTAGGACTATTTGGTACATATGTTCCCTGTGATTGGAAATGCTTCATACCATTGTTGCACTGTATAGCTTCTTGTTATCTTTGCAAAGTAGCTTGAATGCAAATTAATCATTATTTTTGTTTGTTTATAATCGATTTCAGGTACTCCAATGTCTATTGGTGTGTGAAGAACTGTGGTACTCATAATGATGAACACCAGTGGTAAGTAATATTCATTTACATATGTATTTTTGATGTATAATGGATGGTGGTAGGCAGGGTTTGATACTGGAAAAGGGCTGGTGTGACATGTCTACTGCCAATTGGAGGATGGGCAGACAGCATAGTAACATAAATGTAGAGTGTTTGGTGGGTGTTCTACCCACTTTGAAGAATGTTTTGCAGATGCTGTTTGAATGGAGGGAAGAGGTGGTGTGTAACCAACCTATGTGGATGAGGAGGCAGACCATGTTTGATCTCAAAAATGGGGTGAGGGATGTGAGTCTCAGTCATGGTGTTGATGGCAGACAAGGCTGATCCTGGTGAAGGGTATATTTGCTGGTTGTATTATGTAATGTTGAGTATCTGAATGATGAAGTTGCCACCATGATTGGTGGGTGGGTGCATGTGTCTCATAAGCAACCAGGATGTTGGTAATACAACACACAATGTCTGAAAGGTGGTATGTGTTGGTCGTGCTACTATCTGTGTGTGCGGTGCTGCCCAATATTGGATACCTGTCAGGGTGTGGTACAATGTAGACACTGGGTTGTTGGTGGAGGGGCACAAAATGTTTAATAATGGAAATGGTATGTGCGTGGATTGGTGTGTGTGTGTGTGTGTGTGTGTGTGTGTGTGTGTACTGTCAATAATGAAAAACCCAAACGTGTGTGTTTGGTGGTATGTAACTAGCTATTGTAGTGGGAATACAAAATGAGTCCCTGAATGTGGGTGGGGGAGGGGTTTGTATTACCAGACTTGGGTATGATTGTCAGACAATATAGGATGTTCCAGGTTTATCTCTCATTTGCAGTTGATTTCATGTTTTGAATTTGCTTATTCATTCATTCTACTAATGTTGTTCTGATTTTTTAGTGACTGTCTCATACAGATAGATGATATGTGTGAATTTGTGACGTAATGTGGTACATAAGATAAACACTGTTTACCTATTGTCTGTGTATTTATGTTAGGTGTCATAATTTAAGAGCACATGATTCTATGTGACATTTTCCATTATTGTTTTTGTACAGGTGCACTTGATCGTCAATTGAATACTCACTCTAGCGAGCTTGCAGTACTAATTGAAACATGGTCTGGCCAGGTAAGTATTTTTTGTTTATATTGTGATGTGAATTGCAGTGTGCTGTAAGGATGTATTGTTGACAGTCTATGGGTAGCAGAACGGTGATTGCTGTTACTGATGATACAGTGAGTTGAATATTGGTGATTGTATATATGTCGATGTGTTTGTTGCACCAAAATTGATGTCTCAGATGAGTTTGCAGTCGTTGAGTGCTAATTGGTTGCTATTTAGTTAGCTGGATGCCAGTGTTCTGATCATGACTGGTGCAGTGATATGGCAGACACATCTCAAGGATGAAGTGGTAAGTCTGTTTCCTCAAATCACCCATCTACAGGTTCTGCGTGCTGACGTTGCTCTGATGCCATCAACAGTGTTGTACATCCCAGAGTTTGGTATATATCACACTGCTGATGGACTGAACTGACCTGCAATGTCTCGGAGAAAACATTGCAACAGTGGAATTTTTCAGGGTGACCATCAGTATGCATTACCTATATCAGTTAGAGGTGTACATTCAAGCACCGTGTAGGTTTATTTGCTAGTTTTTGTCAATTTACACCCATCTACAGGTTCTGCATGCTGGCGGTTGCTCTAACGCCATCAACAGTGTTGTACATCCCATAGTTTGATATGTATCACACTGTTGATGGACTGAAACTGACCTGCAATGTCCTTGGGGCAAACATTGCAACAGTGGAATTTTCAGGGTGACCATCAGCATGCATTACCTATATCGGTGGTAGTGTACATTCAAGCACCGTGTGAGTTTATTTGCTAGTTGTTTGTCAATTTACACCCATCTACAGGTTCGGCATGCTGGCGGTGCTCTGGCGCCATCAACAGTGTTGCCGTCCCAGGGTGTGGTGTGTATCACACTGTTGATTGACTTGTGATGTCCTCGGGAATACATTGCAACAGTGGAAAGTACACCACCAACCAATAAAGGTGATGCATACAGGCGGTCACCCTGAAAAATTCCACTTTTGCAATGTTTCCCCAAGGACATTGCAGGTCGATTCAGTCCATCAACAGTGTGATACATACCAAACTATGGGATGCACATTACTGTTGATGGCTTTAATCTATTACAGTTGGCATGCAGAAAATAGCAGTTATGTAAGAACTTACCGTAACAGTAGATCTTTGAGACAGCTTCCTGCAGTAAGTCTTCACATGTAGGACTGTGATACCTGGCGTTAGATCGCATAGCAAACTTGAAGCTAGCAATCATCATGGGGGGCGCCCCGTCAGGTGACGAGGCATCAGTGCAACTGTAAAGGGACTCCTCAGGCCAAGGTGGAGGTGGTCTCTGCTGATGATTGCTAGCTCAAGTTTGTCATGGGTACTGACATCCACGGACACACAGTCCTCGGCGTGAAGACCTACTGCAGGAAACTGCCTCAGACACCTACTATTATGGTAAGTTCTTATGTAACTGCTATGTTCTGCAAGCTGATGGTTGGTCTGAAGCCATCAACAGTTGTTGTACATCTAGGAGCTTGGTATGTGTCGAACAGTAGATCGTCTGGACAGACTTGTGGATGTCCTCGAGGCACATTGCAACAGTTGATTTTTCAGGGTGAACGTCAACACGTGTTACCTCGATCGGGTGGTGGTGTTCTTTCAAGCACTGTATGATTTTTTTTCAATTTGTCTCTCAATTCACACATAGCTTCAGGTTCTGCTTGTTATTTATGGTCTGTTTGGTTCTGCGATTGTGAAATTGCCAGTTCATTCATGACACGGATGCCTTATTTTTCGTTTTATGTTTTAGCTTTCTATAGCTTACATGTCATCAATGCAACCTCATGAGGATCCAACATGAATGTTGAGGTTTGGTGGGTACTTGTTTTCCTCAGCTCATGATCTGCATAAGTAATCGAATGCATATAGAGCTGGGTTCTGTTCTTATGCTTGTGGGCATAAAACAGACCATATCTTATGAAACAAACTGTTCAATGATTTGTTTGATACCCATGCATGCAAAGTAGGGACAAAATTATATATCCCAGTGTTTATTGCAAATTGTGAAGTTGAAGGGTGGAGGATTGATGTTTGTGGGTGTGGGGTTGTCTGGACTTTGGTGATGGAGGGTTCACAAAAAGTGTTATGTATACCTCAACCTTATTTGGCAGTATTACTTTTACATATTGCGATGGCTGTCAAATGACAACATATGCAAATGGAGCCATATTGGTAGGAGTTGTGACCATTGTGAGTGTGGCAAGTATACATTCCATTTGCGACCATACATGCTGTAATTGGTCTGATATCCCATACAGAGAAGAGAATAAATGATATATCCTGACAAAGCCTTGTATTGTGGTAGTGGTACCAGACAGTAGTTTAGGATAGACATACACAGTTTTTGTAAGTTGTGAAGTTGAAGGCGGAGGAATGGATGTTTGTGCGGATGGGATTGTTCTGTGCACTTGGGTGGGGGGCACAAATCATGATGTAAATATATATTTTTTCATATCGCTTCACAGCATTATTTGCCAGGTTTTACTTTTATATATTGTATACCCAAAGTTGAAATGCACAAAATAAAAATCATTAACAGCTGCCTATAATACATACCAGGTCCATGATATACGTCGCTTAATTTGACTTGTTATTATAACAAAAATAGCACTGTCTAGGACAGCAAATGGTACAATACCGCGTATACTGTTATCGTGGTATTGCACCATTCACACACTCCCAGGCAGAAGATAAGACCTCTGCTGGGAGCAGGTTCTGCCAAGCAGCTGCCGTGGTTCACTAGACAGAGCCACAACAACAGGAACCAAGGCACTGCATCTGGGACTGGGTTTGATTCCCAGTCCCAGAAATTTTATTTTTAAAGACTTTGTGCACTCCCAAGTTGGACACCCCGGAGTTAAGAATCTTTAGTGGGGGGTCCCGAGGCACGCATGGCATAAATCACACTGTATTGGCAGCACGATTTAGCCATGTGGTATAATGTCTTCATGATATGACCCGTTCTTTATAATATTGTTTAGCCTGCTAAAGCAAGGCAAGGAGAAACGTTGTATTTACAGTCTACATTTGATCCTTTGGCCAGTTGTAGAGGGCAAGGTGAATATGAAGTTGTTCACATTATTTTTTTATGTATTTCAGTATCATACACACCACACATGATAAGCCACTAATATTGGTATAGAGTGATCAAACAAAAAATATATAATATTTACAAAAAAGAAACATTTCTACCACAGTGTCACATAATGAGTAGGGATTTGAGGATATTTTCTATAGGAACAACTACTTCGTTAGTGATTAGATTTATACCTGATTCACTTTATTAGTTTATGTATGATGATATTACATAAAAATAAACAGTGACGAGTGCTGGATCGATGTCCTCTGAAATAAATAAAACAATTAAAAATCAGCAAATAAAAAAATAAGACTAAGACAAATGCTCATCATCATTTATAATTGAGGTTGCATGACATCAACACGAAAAAGATGACTTGGTGTCAAGACCAGTGCGCTCAAATTAGTCAACTGATGACGACAACAAGTGATCTAGTACATTGTTTACTCAGGCATTGTTCTTCCCTCTACTAATGTTCAAAATGCATCACCAGCTGTTGTAGTCCTTCAACTAAGCCTCGTCCATCCAGCCCCTCTCGATGCACTGTGATAAGTGCATTGCAGGTTCAAATCCCATCACGTCCACTGATGTAGTCCATAGACTAATCGGGACCAGGTCCTTCCTTCATCCAATGCACTGTGATGCATGCATTTCATGTTCAAAATGCATCACCAGCTATTGTAGTCCTTCAACTAAGCCCTTGTCCGTCCATCTATCCCTCTCAATGCACTGAGATAAGTGCATTGCAGGTTCAAATTCCATCCGTCCACTGATGTACTCCATAGACTAATGGGACCAGGTCTTTCCCTTCATCCGATGTACTGTGATGCATGCATTTCATGTTCAAAATGCACATCACCAGCTATTGTAGTCCTTCAACTAAGTCCTAGTCTGTCCATCCCTCGATGCACTGTGATAAATGCATTGCAGGTTCAAATCAGTAAATCACATCACGTCCACTGATGTAGTCCATAGAGTAATCGGGACCAGGTCCTTCCCTTCATTCAATGTACTGTGATGTGTGCATGCCTCATTCCATCAACATCTCTGCACTGAAGACAAGCAGAATTGGAGCCTCACCATCAGGTATATTTGGATTGCTTGTAGTCCACATGAGCTGATAACATCGGTGACAAGAACAGCAGTACTCTGCACAAGGAATTGTAAGTGACATGATTATCAAACACCAGCAGTAAACAAACCTAGTCATTCAAATATACATGTATCTAACCGTCCCATCCCTCCTGTGATAGATGAGCACTGCAGGTTGGAGTCCCACCACATCCACTGATGTGGTCCTTGACTAAGCAGGCATCAGACCCTCCCATCCCTCTGTGACTGGTGCACTGCAAGTTGAGTACCACCACATCTACTTATGCGGTCCTTCAACTAAGCAGGCGTCAGACCTCCCATCCCTCCCATCACTCTGTGACTGGTGCACTGCATGTTGGAGTTCCACCACATCCACTGATGTGGTCCTTTAACTAAGCAGGCATCAGACCCTCCATTCCCTCCTGTAGCTCTGTGACTGGTGCACTGCAGGTTGGAGTCCCACCATCCACTGATGAGGGTCCATCAACTAAGCAGGCGTCCAGACCCTCCCATCCCTCCCATCACTCTGTGACTGGTGCACTGCATGTTTGAGTCCCACCACATCCACTGATGTAGTCCTTCAACTAAGCAGGCATCAGACCCTCCCAACCCTCCTGTAGCTCTGTGACTGGTGCACTGCAGGTTGGAGTCCCACCACTTCCACTGATGTTGTCCTTTAACTAAGCAGGCATCAGACCCTCCCATCCCTCCCATCACTCTGTGACTGGTGCACTGCATGTTGGAGTCCCACCACATCCACTGATATAGTCCTTCAACTAAGCAGGTGTCAGACCCTCCCATCGTTCTGTGACTGGTGCACTGCATGTTGGAGTCCCACCACATCCACTGATGTCCTTTAACTAAGCAGGCATCAGACCCTCCCATCCCTCCCATCACTCTGTGACTGGTGCACTGCATGTTGGAGTCCCACCACATCCACTGATGTGGTCCTTTAACAAGCAGGCATCAGACCCTCCCATCCCTCCTGTAGCTCTGTGACTGGTGCACTGCAGGTTGGAGTCCCACCACATCCACTGATGTGGTCCATTAACTAGCAGGCATCAGACCCTCCATCCCTCCCATCGCTTCTGTGACTGGTGCACTGCATGTTGAGTCTCCCGACATCCACTGATGTAGTCCTTCAACTAAGCAGGTGTCAGACCCTCCCGTCCCTCCTGTAGCTCTGTGACTGGTGCACTGCAGGTTGGAGTCCCACCTCATCCTCTGATGTGGTCCATCGATTAAGCAGGCATCAGACTCTCCCAACCTGCTGAGCTCTGCGACTGGTGCACTACAATTTGGAGTCCCACCTCATACACTGATGTGGTCCTTCAACCAAGCAGGTGTCAGACCCTCCCATCCCTCCTGTCACTCTGTGACTGGTGCACTGCATGTTGAGTCCCACCACAACCAGTAAGGTGGTTATTCAACCGCAGACATCAGTCCCTCCGTCTTTCCTGTGGCACAGTGATAAGTGCACTGCAGGTTTGAGTCCCATCACATCCACGGTCTGTGATCAGGCACCCACCCCACCACACAGCCCATTATGCCCCAATGACTATTGACGTACACAACACAGTGTGGTGATGCGTGCCCATAAGCACCATTGCAACATGCAGGCATCCCACCCCACATCTATTATACCCCAATAACTATTGATCATATATGACCCCAGTGTGGCCACAGTGCCTATGAGTACATTTACAAGGTGCAGGCATCCCTGCCCTCCTCCCACCAATTGCACTGTGATAAGTGAATTGCATGTTCAAGTCCCACCACAACCAGTAAGGTGTTTATTCAACCACACAGACATCAGTCCTCCCTCCTTCCTGTGGCACAGTGATAAGTGCACTACAGGTTCGAGTCCCATCACATCCACTGTCTGTGATCAGGCACCCACACCACCCCCCACCACCTTACAGCTCATTATGCCCCAATGACTAGTGACAGTACACAACACAGAGTGGTTGGCGTGCCTATAAGCACCATTGCAATGTGCAGGCATCCACACCCCACACCCCCACCACACATCCCATTATACCCCAATTAACTATTTATCATATATGATCAAGTGTAGCCGCAGTGCCTATGAGTACCTTTGCAAAGTGTAGGCATCCCCACCCTCCTCCCACCAATTGCACTGTGATAAGTGCATTGCATGTTCAAGTCCCACCACAACCAGTAAGGTATTTATTCAACTACACAGACATCAGTCCCTCCCATCCTTCCTGTGGCACAGTGATAAGTGCAGTGCAGGTTTGAGTCCCTCACATCCACTGTCTGAGATCGAGGCATCCCCACAACACAGCCCGTTATGCCCCAATGAGTAGTGACAGTACACAACACACTGTGGTTGCGACCTATAAGCACCATTGCAACATACAGGCATCCACACCCACATCCCATTAAACCAGAATAACTATTGATCATATATGACCCAGTGTAGCCACAGTGCCTTTGAGTACCTTTACAAGGTGCAGGCATCCCCAGCCTCCTCTCACCAATTGTACTGTGATAAGTGCATTGCATGTTCAGGTCCCACCATAACCAGTAAGGTGTTCATTCAACTTCACAGACATCAGTCCCTCCCATCCTTCCTGTGGCATAGTGATAAGTGCACTGCAAGTTCAAGTCCCATCACATCCACTGTCTGTGATCAGGCACCCACACCCCCCACCACCACACAGCCCATTATGCCCCGATGACTATTGACAATACACAACACAGTGTGGTTGGCATGCCTATAGCTATTGCAATGTACAGGCCCCCACACACACACGCCACCACCACACAGCCCATTATGCCCCAATTGCTAGTGACAGTACACAACACAGTGTGTTTTGCATGCCTATAAGCTCCATTGCAACATACAGACCCCCAGCCCCCACCACCCCACCACCCCACAGATCCCATTATACCCCAATAACTAGTGGCACTACACAACACAGTGTGGTTGGCATGCCTATAATCACCATTGCAATGCTGAGGCATTTACACCCCACACCCCACCACATATCCCATTATACCCCAATAACTATTGATCATATATGGCCTAGTGGCCGCAGTGCGAGGAGTGGCCTTTAGACAAGGTGTGGGCATCCCTGCCTCCTCCCACCAATTGCACTGCAGACAAATGCATTGCATGTTCAAGTCACAACAACTAGTAAGGTGATCATTCAACTACACTAGTGCTTTATTATCCAGGCAGTATCTTACCTAACACCAACTAAAAATCTACTTTTATACAGAAGCAAAAATACAATCATACCATAAAAATAGTACTGCAAATTTGTGAAGTATGATAAAACAAACAACACAAACACAAATAAAACACTTTATTATTTAATTTTATTACAAAATTGAACAAAAATAGTTTATTTCCATGAAAGTCCACAAATGAACAATACATAAGAAATCAATCATAGATAGACCTCCTGCTCTAAAAAATGTATCCATTTCTGTGTCCAGCTCATTGACCTGAACTTGCTGAGTTCTTCCTATGTGCATCTGTTGACCTCTCAAAACACTTTCTTCCCGCATCACTTCCTGGTTATCATGATTCAGCTTTCTGAGGTACTGTGTAACTGTTATCTTACTAAACTGAAAAAAAATGGTTATCAGATTGATAAACTCAGTACTGTTTGGTGCAGAGTATGACAACATGCAAAAAATTCCACAACTCCAGTGAAAGCAGAAATTCAAATTATTATACCAAGATATACAAACACTGTTTTATGACTGAAAAAATTATGTAAAGCATACAAAACTGATATTTAGTCAAGGACAGATGTTTATTGTACATTTTAACAATTTGGTCCCAGAAATGTTTAAAAATAATATTTTGTGTGACTGTTTACATAGCATAATTACATTTACATAAAATTATCAGATTTCACAAAAGAGGAAAAACAGTGTGGAACAACATAAAAATAAGTCAAATAAGACTTACCAATCCACAATAATATTATAGTGTTTTTGTGCTGAACATTTTTTCTTTTACAGTTTTACAATTGGTGTTACAGTTTTCAAGATGTAAGTGTCAGAAGACAGTGTGTTTGGATGAATGCTGCAGGTCTAAAACTGCTTCAGGCACACAGGTGTTCCAGCAGCAGGCAGAGAGTACTTGAACATTCTAAATGACAATAGGATAGAATGAGTTAATAAACTGTATGACAGTTCCACCACTTCTGTCATCTTTCTCCACTGACTACTATATAGAGAATAATGCATATGTAGGGGGTTGATATGGAGTTTTTACATACCCAAGTTGTGTGATAATAAGTGTAACCCCTTTGTTACCGGGTTACGAATCCCAGTAAGACCTAGTGGTAGGCAGGAGGACAGCTTGTGAAACTCCAGTTAAATGGGTTTCACACTGTCTAGAGGGATGACATCATAATAGAATTGTCGCAGCTGCATGAGCCACATTTGGAATCTTCAGCTCAGAGTAAGTTTAGAATCTTGGGAATTCTTCTGTGTTTTTGCTACTTGTCTCATGCGCTGGCCAGTGATGGGGTGGGTACCCAGGCGTGGTCTCAACTTGAAAATCTCTCTAGGAGTCGTGCAGACTTCATGGTGTGGGGAGCCACAGTTTGGGGAGCCTCCTTGTTTGATGGGATGTCTTTCCAAGTAGAGTTTGGGTTCATTCGCCAAGTGGACAGCAAGTCGAGTGGCCGGCAGAGGAGCCGGGCCAACGGGCTGTGTATCCAATGCGCACGCAAAGTCCGGGGCTGAGCCTGGTGGTCCAAAGCCAGACAACTGTTGTATTGTGTTCATTCCTCAAATGGACCGCTGTGTTTAACCTCTAATCTGCATTACAGTTACGTAGCCCTTTGGGGACCATATAGAGCTTTGTTTATGTTCAGTGAGTTAATAAATAAAGCCACACTGAAAATCCCAATTCTGGTTCTGGACATTACAGTTATTGCTTCCTGTAGTTGGATTTACTTGGGTGTCCCTGTGCAGAGTAGTCAAACCTAGGTCTCTTGTGCGGGTAACCTCATCCTTCCCGAACCCATAGAGACATATGTATATCCATGTTACAAAATGGACATATGCCTTACATAAGTAAACCTCGAGAGCGAAGCTAGAAGGTTTACTAATATCACACAATGAGGCTGAGGTAAAAACTCTATATTTACCCCTACATATGTTTTATTTTTATAATAACTGGTGCAAACAAAACTGTCTCAGAAGAATTACGATTACGAGTTGGCGATCACTTAATTTGCTTTTAGCGATGGTAAGCTTGTTAGTGTGTGTTTACCATTGTAGAACATTCTCATGCTGCCTCAGACAGTTTCATTGGTTTGTGCTGGTGTATGCTTCTCATGTGAGGATGTAAAAGTCATATCAACCCGCGGGTTGATGTGAGTTTTTCATATCAACCTGTGGGTTGGATACGACTTTCAAAGTTGCTAAAAACGAGTTGATATTGGGCTTCACCAGTTATTATAAGAGACTTCCACCACCTAGAGATGACAGTTCCACCACCACCTGGAAATTTAGATGTGAGAGTTCTCCCAGCCTAAACATTTCCAATTTGACCACTGCACCAAAGGGAACTGGAACTGTGTCAGAACCCAACATAATTAATACACATACAGTTTAAAGCACCTATACCCGTAAAATCTTAATGACACCAAAGAGTAGCTAGCACCTCTGTATAAAGTCACAGTGTCCCAGAGTGAATCAGTGGCATACAGTACCAGATTAACAATGGTGCCATGGCACCAGGCCCACTCGGAAAGGAGCCCAGGAGCATCCATAATGGCATTTTTAAATTTTTACAATAAGTACCCAGGGCCTGTGCACACATGCTGTGGCTGCAGGGGTGCATCACGGCACCCTAAGTCAACTGTCCCTCTCCGCCTATAGCAGTGGCACTGAGTCATTACATCAGTCTGCAATGTCAGGTGATGTGGAGGAGCAAAAGTGTGTGACTAGTGCAACACACACTTTCCGACAGTCCCATAGGCTACAGCTGATTGGGTGAGCTCTCTCACGCTGACGCAGTCTGGCGGTGGCATCAAAAACTAATTTTGTCCCCTTTTCCAGTCTTTGAGTGGAAGTAGCTCAGAGGTGATGATGGTTGATGACTTGAGCTAGCTAGATCCTAGCTGTCAGGGCCAGATCAACCTTTGAAGCTCTCAGTCGGTGAGTTTCTGGCCTCACCAACAGCTGACATAGAAGTTGGACAGGACTCACAGTAAAATAAATGTGGCATGGTGGCTTCAAGCAAAAGCAAGCACAGATTTTGGCGTCACAGTCAGGACAGTTTGGTTCTGGACGAGGTGTTCTGAAGGTACCATTAACTTTAAGCACTAAGACATTAAGCATTTAACCAAATCACTTGTACTGGGGTGCCTTGAAAGGTTATGCTGGGAATGAACAAAGGATGCAAAAACAGTGGCAGCTTGAACACAGGGGTGATTAAGGGGCAGCATGACAGGAACAGAAGCAATAAGAGTCCATGCACATTGGGCAATTCAGTGCTACAGAGTAGTACTGGATTAACAATAGTGCCAATACAGATCATTATGGTAAAGTAGTGAGAAGAGGGATGCACAGCTGAGCGGCACTTTGCTCACAGTTGTTTTTTTAATAAATAAATTGTTACCCAGTTACTTCCAGTTTCAAGCAGGATTCCTACTGCTGCAGGCCCTGGGAGATCAGACCCAGTGGTGATGAAGTGGGGTTGGGGCTGTGAGTGGACTAGCAGAAGCCTCGCTGACTGGAGCTGCACATGGTGAGCACTGCGGTGTTTATGTGGTTGTGCACATGCACTACCAGGGTAAGTGAGTAGGAGTTCAGTGATAGCAGTGCAGCATAGTACACTGATTTGCAAGCATTTCTAACAGTAGTGTTACACAAAGGCTGGTTTAGGTAGAATAGTGTTGTTAGAAATCTTAAAGCATGGGATCAGCAATGAAAGTAGCACCAATCATCTAACAAACCATACGGTTCTTTTATTTTGGTTGATGTTGGTTACCACTGGCACTTTTCAGTAAAAGCAGGTACATTTCATCATCCCAGAGTTAAGTGTCACTGGGATGAGACTGAGCCTCACTGACCAAAATGAAGGAGAAGGAAAAACAAATGATAATATGGGCAGACTAGGTGGGCCTAGCGGTCCTTATCTGCCGTCACATTCTATGTTTCTATGACCAGAGTGGCATGGTTGAGTGCTGTAGTGCATGGCATTTGTGCACAAGTGTGAACTCCGTAGGTAAGTGAAGGATACTACAGTAATTTACAAAGTTTTCTTAAATTTTAGTTGTACAAATGTGTTTACAAATGCTGGTTTTTGCAGAACTGGGTCATTAAGAAACATGGAGCATAGGATCTGCAATTACGGTAGTATTTAGTTATATAAGTAGCGTCCTTGTCATTAGGGTTATTTTTGCTAACTCTGGCACTGTTTAATAAAATATGCACAGTTCAATCATACAAAGTGCAGTACCATGAAATGGGAGACCGATCCTCACTGACCAGAATACTTTGACTCTTGTACAGCTATTTTATGATAGTAGAATACTTCTGCAGGAGGGTACTAGGAGGAATCAGGATTGAAAATAAGTGAAATACCTAACAATGACCATATAATAAAACCCACATTTCTAATGCACTGAATTAAATCAAATTAACAGAGTCTTGGCTCCGATTAGCTGAACTTCCCAGGAAAAAGTATTGATTAGAGGTCTTCTGAAACTGGTGGGCTGGTGGCACTGGCAGGCCACAGATTCTAACTGAATAGCTGGTAAGTAATTAATTTAATTGGGGAAGGATTGAGAGATGAAATATGTGATTTTTATGCGCCTTTTGAACAAGTTCCCGACCCTGACCCTCAACTCCAGCCCGGACCCCGACCCATAATTGGTAGAATGGAGAGATCAGGCTTTTTGGCAGGGTTCAGAAAAAAAGTAAATGGTTGTGTATGGATTTACAAAAGGGGATCACAAAATATTTTGGTGCCAGGCTCACAAAGGTTAATCTGGCCCTGGTGGCATATGGAAACACTCAAACAGAATGCAACCCATTAACATGCAAGCTAACCACTCTGAGCCTCACAGTGACAGAGTTTAGTTATCTCCCACAAGAAAGGCAACTACTGAAGGCCATCTGTAAATAAAATAAAAGCCAGTCTTTGAGTGCGGTGGCTTGTGAAGGAAGGAACTTTCAGCAAAAGAGCAGCTTGCTGCATTCTAAGAATAGGCCAAATCCTTGCCATGTCCCCAAGGATTGGCCAGGTGGACCAGGGCAGCCACATTTGGGGGTGCCATTGCCTGAGTTCGGGCATGCAACAATGTGAGGGATGAGACATCCTGTGCTACACCTGCTGCTGTGCTCTGAGATTGTGCCACCATTCTTCCCTCCCTCGCTTCGAAGTGGGCGAATTTCAGGAGCAGCAACCTTCTACTTGCATTGTAAACAGGAGGGACAGTGTTCCATTATTCGGACTTGTCACCATCCTCTCATCCAAGCCCCAGTCTGGCACAAGATAAATCTCTCAACTGTATGGCTGCTGCTGCACCAAGGCAAGCAGTGACTGTCTTGCTGCCCGGCTCATGGCACTCTCTGTGAAAAGTGGCACATATGCTTGTCTGCACTTCTCAAAAATAAACCCTTTCCTTGTCTCAGCCAAAAATGTCACACACCCTTAACTACAAATTATGGTAGAACCCTCCCGTAGCATAAAATGAGGAACCAGATTATGAGTATGCAAACAGATGGACTGGGTATTTTGTTACAATGCTTCAAGACTCTGAAACTCTTTCTGACAGACATTCATGCTGTTAAAATGCAAACAATGTGTTTAAAGGCTTGTTGAAATGTTTTGAATACATTTACTTCTTAATGGAGATTTTACAGGTCTTTCTATGGAGTTTATATAACCTTGGTATACACAGTACACCCTGATAGTATATTACCCAATATATTATTACTGCTGCTATGGTATACATGCTATATTATACAATCCATGTAGCCAGGAGGAACAGGCAACATTAAAAGGTCTTTACAAGTGGAATAATCTGTCTTGCAGTGGTGAATGCAGGCAGGCACAATTGCAAGATCAAAGCTGGCTGAAATGATTTCAGAGGGCTTAATAAAGGGAGAAAATAGTCTGAGATAAAAGTTCCTCTACAGGAAGTTATTACAAAGGATCTTCTGATACTAAGTAGTATCATACGTCACCCCCCCACACACACACACACACACTTCCTTAGTTTTGAATTTACAACTAATCACTGATTTCCATACTTGTTTGCAAGTAGGTGCAGACACTTTGCAGGGCATGGCATCCCTTTGCCATGCTACTAAAATGCATGGCAATGACTGGCACAGGCATCAGTTCCCCAGATCAGTTAATTAACTGGTAACCCCTGTCAGCAGCTAAGTATACATTTTCATTTAGAAATCAGCACCCAGAATCAACACTTACATAAAGCATTTCTATCACAGGGTTCCATCAAGATGCAAATGAAATGTTTAAATTAGGGCCGGAGAACTCAATGAAGTTTTGACCCTTATTAAATAAGAACTGGAACATGGTGAAGTTCTGATTTGTTCTGATTAGTTCTGATTTATTGACAAATATTTGAAAAAAATGCATAAAAGTGGCCAAAGTCAGTCACGTGTGACACAGAGGCCCGAAGGAAATAATTTCATGGATTATTTGTATAAAAATTATTTAAAACTGCTAAATAAAAGGCACTTACTCACTACTAGCCCCTTCATGGCTGGCCTGTAATGGTGACATATCCTGTTCAGGTTTGTGACATGAGTGTGCCTGGACAGACAGAGAGAGATGGAGAGAGAGAGAGAGACAGACAGACAGATGCATGCAAATACCTGTATCATAGCACCACCAAGCACTGCAGGCACTGCCAGGCAGCTAAGATTTTTTTTATTAATGGTGTTGTGTGGGTATTATTTTGATGGATGTTCTAGTCAGAGCCAAACAGGCCAAAGAAATGGATATGAATGATCAAATTAGCAGTACCAAGAGACCACCCACCCTGCCAATGTGAATGATGCAACTGCTTCTCATGTCCCAGTGTACTGTGGTATATGGTACACTACCTGGTCCAAGAGATGGTAATGTTTTCTAGTACTATGACTACTTCTACTGAATCTGATCAAAATGCTGAACCCTTAAAAGAAGAAAAATGAAAGACATAGTGATTGCCACTGCCCAGGCAGGCAGCCAGTCACACATTGCATTGGTCAAGTGCAGTGCAGTCATAAAAAAGTTTGCCACTGCCACCTGAAGACCTGATGATACACAACACAACACAACACAACACAATTACATCCTTCCTAGTTCCACAATTGCTGCTAGCCACTGCCAAGTAATTTAAGTATTAAAATAAAATATTGTAATAATCTCAGCCCAGTTACTGTGAGTGAGATGTAACCAGGTTAGCATACCACGAACACACTAACAATAAAGAAATTATATGAATTTAGTAGCATTTTTTCTGTAAAGTAATCAAAGCCAAATATGGGGATGTGAGACATATACAAAGAGTATTCGGTTTCTGGGTTTCAGATATCTGCTAAGACATGCTGTATGAAAATTAAAACAGCACTGTCTTCAGGTGCTGAGGGAAAAGAAGGTGACAAGTAGTAGTAGTAAGGACTAGAGTAAGGACACAAAATGACAAGTAGTAGTCATGACTCGTGAGGACAAAAAGTGATAGCAGTAGTAGTAGTAGTAGTAGTAGAAAGCAGTACCCTACCTTTCAGATCAGACAGTGGTACCAGGTACCACCAAGTAAGTCTGTGACATGAATTGCAGTTACTTGCTGTATTTTGACTCTGAACCCACTAATGTTATTATTTTTTTTCTGTTCTGTGCTGCTCATGTGATCATTCAAATAATAGTGGCCTGGCCTAGTCCATCCTGACCTGACTTGTTGCAATTAATTGCTACCTCATGTGGTAGACCCTATTCACAAAAGAGTTTCACCACAGGCATGAATTCTTGAAAGTGTTTTGGATAGGGCCTGCTCAGAGCAGTCACTGTATGTTTTATTCAGGTATCATATTTGAAATTAAAGTGAGGAATGTTGACTTTGAGAAATGTGAGGCGCTCAGCATTTTCTGGTGTCAAACAGGGTCGTGCGTCAGTAATGACATTACCAGCTGAACTAAACAATCATTTTGAAATTACTCTTTTCCTCTCCTACTGCCTGCCGACTCCGACCTTTCAAGGCATCCAAAGAGTCATCCTCCTGCCTCTCGCTACTTGAGACTTATCTCTTGATCTCCCCGAGCTACGTTTTTCCCGCGAGGGATGAGGTGGGCCTCCACCCGACCTCCTTCCTTCTGGCCGGGCCAAGGAGGTAGACCATCGGCAGCAGGGCACATTGAGGCATGCACCAGGAAAAGCCCATCTTCCCGGAGCCGGCAGGGGTTTTTCCCTGTTCTTCTTTCCCCTACAGCGTGCAACCCTTGACGTCAAGGTGCAAGGTGCCGACATCCCGCTGTATAGTGGCCGCCCATTCCCTACAATTGGGGCTTGCAGTACTCTGAGCCTCTGCTCGGAGTCAGGCAAGTGCCAGGTGTCGGCCTCCCCTCCTCGAGAAGGCAAGCTGTCAAGGGACACTCAAGCCTATCTCCACCCGGCCGACCCACCAGCGACTCAAGTCCACTCCCTAACTAAACAATCATTCTGAACAGACACTAGTCAGAAGTTAATTCATGTACTTCATTGCAATGTTTACTAAACCAGGCCATATATTTTGTTTGGATTTCCAGTATGTCAAAGGATCAATTCCAGGTGATATTGGGCTATGCCAGGTACATTTCAACAATGGTCTGTGCTGAGGCTGTGTTACAAGAGGCAGATGAAGAAGATGTTACAATTACAACGTCTAAGTGACTCCAGAAACATGAAGCTGAACCAAGTGACTGTGGGACAGTGCTATTTATTTATTGAAGCCTTGGATGACACCTGTGAGCGGATGCTCATTGAGAGGTTCCACGTCAGATAGATTAACACAAGAAGACACACTATAGTTACAGTAAATTATACGTACAGGCCCAGAATTCAAAAGCGTTACATTACGATGAACAGTGTTGTACCATGGCGCAACCCACTGATGCACCCCAACACGATATTCAACGGGAAAAGTGCACAGCATAAATCCCGATGCACCAGAGTGCATCAGTAATGGCGCAGGTGCATGTAGGGGGTGTGCCCATGCATACTCTGCACAGCCTGATATTCAGCCCGGGATGTGGAGCCACGACCGCAACCCCTACCTGTGCCAGCACAAAGTTGATCAAAAAAATGAACAATGGATGGCCACCCACAGGTGAGCTGCCACATTGCAGGGTGCAACACGGCAGCTGCCACTTGTCTTGAGCTCGGCTGCACCTCCCTGGTGGCGCCCCCCCCATGCCCGACGGCATCAGTGGAAAAAGATTCATCCAAAAATCCCTGGTGGTCCAGTGGACTGCTGCCAGCCCAATGCAGAGCTAAGTAAATAAATAAACTTCACAATATCCCTGGTGGTCCAGTGGACCCCACCCCACCCCACCCACCCACTGAATCCACTGCCCTGTTCCCCAGTCAGTGGCGCGCGAGCCAGAACCCCACCACCTGCGCCCACTGACTGACACCGTCGGTAGGGCTGTATGCCCATTGGTCCACAGTGTTGAGCCAATGGGCATGCAGCCCATACCTATTTGCCACATTCTAGATATGCGAATGGATGTGTAAATCTCTTCAGTAGGCTTTTCTTTCTCTGTGGGAACACAAAAGCTGTAAAGGGATCAGAACAGACAGACAGATTGCTTTCATTTGTGGGTTCAAATCTTAGTGGATCTATACTCATTTAGGAGTCCACATACACCAAAAGTCTGTCTGTATGCTCTCAGGTACTTTGGTTGCAAACAGAGTCCCTGATCCACAGACAGCTAAGGGTTTCTCATTTTATATAGACAAGTCCGAAAAGATCAGTACTGAGTTGGGGCTGGATGCCTAACAATTCCAAGCTGCCTATGGTGGTTTGGAGGATTTTGCTAACGTGGCAGAAAGCAGAGACAATCATATAAGAGCTGTCTCTGAACACTGTAGTAAATTGAAACATGGTACCAAGGAAAATATTCCTGAACAATGGCTAGTTGCAACACTATTCACTTGCTTAGAATCTTCTATGAAACAATGTGCTGCTCTGAGATCAGATTACACTGCATGCAGGCAGGAGATAAGAGTGGTAAATACTGAGTCTACTGAGAGAGTAAACGGGCAGGTTTCTCAAAACCAGACCATGATTCAGCAGCATAGCATAATTCATTGTTATGTGATTCTGTTAACAGCAGACAGGAATCACTTGGTGAAAAACAAATGTAACAGGGCTTCTCTTGATAAAGGCAAGTTTACACACTAATAAAATCTTCGGCCTGAAAATGAGGCACTTAGCAGGGTACTCACTCAGATAAGTGAGGAGCTAGAATGTAGAAACTTGGAGAAACAGGTTATGTATAGTTTGTGTGAGACCAATTGGTGGACTAGAACAAAGATTAGCCACTGCTTTTGCTGTGATTCACAAAATGGAGAATTGTTAGAGTCTCAAAATGGAGGACACATGTCTTCACATTACGTCCCCATTACATCCCAAGATGGCGCTCATGATCATGTGATGATGGTCAAAATACTGTAGCCCAAAATGGTGGCGCCCATGAGGTAATCCAAAATGGCCAACCACCATATCACAGAGGTCGGATCATTCAATCACAGGGACCTGTGGTTGCTGCCTTAACCATACAAAACATACCGGAGGTTTTAGGTATGATTCATAATGTTATCAGTAAAACTAGTATTTCTGAGGAACAGAAGAATCTCATTGAAAATGAGGCTGACGTACTTTTGAAAGAGGCTGGTGCACAGCCAATGTTATGAAGTCAGTAGCAGATGCTGCAGCAGCAGCTGCAGTTAGCAATGATTACACTAATAGCATGTCCTTGGCTAAGGAACACTGTGCTGTTAATTATGTGTAATGTGATTATTTTCCTTATGTAATCTAACACCAGCTCTCCCTGAGCGCACTGAATGTGCTGTTTTTCCTAACACTGACAGTGCTGGGAACATGCAGCCCAATAATAACTAAGCTGTCACCTTAAAACAACATTGCTACCCTTCAGCAACCTTCCGTGGGGAAACCCACTATGCCTTTGAAGGAAGGGGAACAACCCTGATTCTGAAAGCCCTGTGGCTGTGATATTTTCAGCATCACAGGCCACATTGGGGAGGAATACAGGTTTAATTTCTGAATCAGTGCTGCTAACTGTTCCAGTACCACTTTCTCCACCCCGATGGCTACTGAACTACAGTCCATAGCTGGAGAACTACATGCAGCTTGCACGCCACTTTTCTCCACTGTGCTAGCACCCATGATAGTGCCAGCACTGCTTGCACATGATGCAGGACCCTCCATCAGTGACACCTGGATCATCCCATACTGTCGTTGCAGTAGCAGGCACAAGCCAGGAACAGTCTGGGTTATACCCAGCACAGACAATAGCAGGCACTTCTGGCAAGAAGGTGCAAGATATTGTAATGTTGATATTGTCTTTTCTTTAGGATCACTGACCATAGCTCTAGCATTGGTTAATCCTAACCAGCTTTAGGGTATCATTTGGAAACTGCTACATCAGATATAGCAATCTCAGCAGTTTTACCCAAAAATACAATGGACACATTAGACTCATTGCTTATGCATCCCAGATGCTCTCCCCAGTGGAGCTGAAATACAACTTTTGTGAAAGGAATCTCTTGGCTACATACTGGCAGTGAGATACTTTATGTACATCATTGGATATGCATCCATTGTGCTGCATTACAATCATTTGCCAACTAACTTTCTGTTGTCAGACAGAGTGAAAGATGACTCTGTCTCCAATGCCAGACTTACTCACTGGTCTCTCCTTTTACAGGATCATGACATCACTGTCCTTCCTATCAAAACTCCATCCTTGTTCACCCATGGCCTACAATTGACAGAGAGACCAAGATGGTTTACTCCAACCCCTGAACTATCTGCCCAAGGGCCCTTTCTGACAGAACCTCAGAAAGTGTTAAAGATGCTACGTCATGTTTTGACTGATGACTCAGCCACATATACCAATGAGGGTCAGACAACAGGGTTTGGAATTCTTATTTTACATCCTAGTGATGACAGAGTGTGCATTGCTAGGAGGTGCACCATTGTTTATGTACAGTATCCAGGCATTGTTAAAACATGCCTGGCAAACAATGTAAAGCAGGGAGGCGAGAGTCTCCTTATAATTACCACAAATGTTTGTGGATGGCTTACCGCACTGGCAAGTCAGTGAAAAAGAAACAGCTTGCTGTTGATAATGAAATACAAAGATTTTTCCTTACATAACATGACACCAGCACTCTATGAGAGGGTTAATGCTGCACAGTTTAACAAACAACCTTGTACTCTGTAATTGATACAGCAAGGCACTGCAGAAACTATCTTTATTACAGATTTTAATTGGGTATGTTCTCTGACTGAATACCTACCTTTGGGAGAAAACACATTTCTAATACTCTGATGGTACCCCTGTGAAATACAGAAACTTGTTTGTGTACTTACACACTAACCAAACAGTTTAAATACAAACTGTACATTCATAAGGTTCGAGCATATGAACCTTATGCTCCTCATAATAACTATGCCAATGCACTGGCAAAAAGACAGTCTCGAGGAGAGGACACATGGGAAATGAAAACCCCTTTGTCCCAGCTACACTATATGTTGCTGCTGTTAATAAAGAACCAACTCCTTTGAGCCCATGGATCTAGTGTCTGCAAAAAGAAAGACCCTCATTTGAGGGCAGTGTATAAGGTCCTTGATAAAGGAACTGAGGAAGAACTTCCAGAAATAAGCCCTATAAGAGAGTGAAAATGACCTTCAGATATACAGTGATGGCCTACTCATTTGGTATCATTGCCATAAAACTCCTGAAAAGTTAGGGTAGTTTCTGAACACCTGAGGATAGAGTTTATCTACCAAGTACATAATACTTGAACTGGTGGACACCAGGGAATTGATAAAACCTTAGATAGACTAAAATCCTCTGCCTGGTGGCCACACATGAGAAATGATATAGAATACTACATCAATAACTGTCTGATCTGTACATAGAACAATACTATACCAGCTAGAAAAATGCTAAATTCATTACCCCAGAGGCACTCAGGCCCTGGGACAACATCCAGATTGACTACATTGGCCCTATGCCAACCACTAAGAACAACAATAAGTTTGCACTGGTGGATCACCGACCCATTTTCCAAATGAGTCGATGCTATCCCTACAAAGAGCAACACAGCCAAAGAGACTGCAAAGGTCTTGGTAAACCAACTATTTACCAGGTAGGGTTTATCCTCAAGGTAGATTCTGATCAGGAGACAGCTTTATAGCCAAAGTAATGCAGGAAACTCTGGATTTGTTAGGGTAAAACAAAGTTTCATATCCCTTGCCACACACATTTATCAGGATGGGCTAACAGGCAGATCAAAGTTATGTTATCCAAATTTGTTCAGGAAAACTCCAAAGAATGGGATTCATTATTGCCTTTACTCCTTATGGCAATTAGAGGACACCCTCCATAAATACACAGTGTACCCCATTTAAAGTCATGACTGGATGGTCCATGAGATTACCAGAACACCTACTTCTGGACCTGTGTACTTTCACTGCTGATGTAGCATCAGTAGATAAATATGTTAAACAACTCAAACAAGACATCCAAAAGGTGCACTTGTTTGCTGCATAATGCATGGGCAAGGCCCAACAACAGACCCTACCCCATTCTAAACAAACTCAGTCCATCAGTCTACCAAGTTAGACTACCCCAAAACAAGAAGCTCACTGACAAATGGCCACATGCCAATCAGTTGAAACTGTTTAAAGGAGACTAAATTACTTTTCCATACCCCAATGGGTGGAATAGTACTAAACTGTTTTTCTTTTCTCATTCTTTTTAGGTTCCAGAGAGAGATGCTTGCTTTATGCTTAGTTTCTTTTTAGAAATATGGGTCTTCTTACAAGCCCAAACAGCACATCGTACTGCAGATAAGAACCAGTGACCTAAACCTAAACAGCTTGTTGAGGCAGAGTACCTCACAAGCCCACGTGACTAATTGCATCCGTGGAGTTCACTGAAGTCCTAGAAGACATGTTCATTGTCCAGGAGGGCAGTGAGGCCCTACTGAATGTTATGATCATTGCTTCAGATCAATCCTAGCAGCTAGACTGATCTGGACCCTCTTTACATTTTATTGATAATCAGGAATTTTGCATCCAAAATTTATATGGCAAACGATAGCCATTGTCTTTAAGGTTTTACCCTATGATACGCCATAATTTGTGACACCAGATACTGAGTGCCCAAAACAGGACCCTGGCCCACCCAGTGGTCTAATTGCACTTCCCAAACAGGTACCTAGTTAAAAATGTGCAGTTCATGCACATCCCAGTGATTTTAAATCTTACCCTTTAGAATTTGGAATGGTTTGTTTTATGTTTCACAACAAATATTTCCCATTTTTTACGTAATTATATTATTGGATACCCTGACAGCATACCAGGTACTCAGTAATAATACCTATACAGGGACTGATAGCACCACACACAGGATTTTCATCCTAACACCTAGTGGTACATCTAATAACTGTAAACCCACCCAAACGCACTAGGCGTTTAGTTTTTTTTGTTTTTTAAAACAGGTTTAGCCTCAGGCCTATTTGACTCTGACATATCTATTTGGAATAGGGCTGATACAGCCATTATTCAGCACATATGTTAAAGGTTCATGATAGCATGAAATATAATAACATATCTCCCACTGCATGGTATACATGGTCTTGCTCATAAAGAGCAATTTACATTTACAATATAAAGGATATTGTGATGGGATCTGACCTGACAAAGGTTAATATTAATGAATTAATTTCTGCTTACATTAAGAAGCAGATGAGCATCACATAGCTAGGAAGTCCTTTGCATTGCCTATGGCTATTATGTTTTACAACCCTTTGGTAATCTCTTCCAGGATCTGGAATTAGGACATATCCCTGATCTCATACATAACAGATGTATGAGTCAGTGATATTGCCCCATTATGCACTTCTATTGCATGTAATAATGAATGTTTATTTGAATCTAGCACTATTCCCTTGCCAATGACAAGGAACCTTGGGTATGTCACCACGCACCAGTATTGCTCCATGTTTGAAACTTATTCCTGCACAATCCAGGAAGTCATGTTTAGTGACTCTCACAGTGTCACTGCTGCATTTTCATCTGGCAACATCCATCTCTGATTGTCTGGCAACCATCCATTCTATTGGCCGTGTTGATGGGAACTTTTATCGTGAAAGTTTGAAACTACCTCCTTTGTTTGTTTTACCATGAGGTCTTGGAATCGTGACTGACTGCAAATTTTGATTGTCATACCTGGAAGGATTATCACCTTTTATGCAGATGTGACATCTTCCAACTTGTCTTACCAACTTGTAGAATACTGGCTAATAATTGAAATTAGCATCCTCTTGAGGACTCTCAAACAAACCATATTTGGTCCAGCCAGTTCAGATTCTACAATCAAGCTCATTGTTATGCATACTATGAAGCCAAGCCTGGGTGGGGCAACTCTAACATCAGCAAGAAGACTCTACTTCAGTTGATCTACACTTAAGACATCCATTTTCTTCACTGATTGTTTTCCAAGCCTGGCTGGCACCCATACAAACTAGGTATTGTTATGAACTTTTAAACTTTGAGCAGTGTGATCACCTTCCACAAAACTGTTGCTATTCCATTGTGAAACTCAATCGCAATCTTATGCACCCTACCAAGGCCTCTGCAAATATTGCAGCCTCCTGAACATTTGGATCTACCTTTGGAAAATCTAAAATGCATCTAATCTGAACTATGACTCTTCATCTAACACTAGAAGAAACCTTGGATTTATCCCTGGAACTGTTTATGTTTATGGCTTGCGGACATGGATATTTCATGTCCTGTTTGACTTACCAATTGAAAATGCCATCTTCCAAGGTGGTACATTCTGCTTATGGAGAACGTTGTGTGGTGACCAACTATACATTCTTCTGATATGGACTAAAGTTATGCAAAGTGAACTTTTCTAACTTCTATTTTTACTCCCTAAACAGGTTATAGATTATACTGTGATCACACTTGTTCCATCCTGGAACCAGATACCATCCAGTCTAGTCCTATCTAGATGCTTTGTCTCAGTTCTTACCTATTTTAATATCCATATGGGCAACTTGAGTTTGTCTCTTCAATCTCTTCCCAATAGGACAGATACACACCTGATACATATTAGTAATGACATTGTTATGATATTGGAAAACCCCATTGTGAAGTTTGCATTTCAAATTTGTATAGTAATACAAGGTTACTAACATTTTCCCTTATAATTACATTCTGTTGTTTGGAAAACCTGAAACACCACCATGACCAGTTAAATTCCTCTATCAGGCTCATGCCTCAAGCCTGTAGACAAATGGTGCCTAACCATCATCTTTTGTTGTGTTGCCACTTTTGCAATTAGGACAACAAAGAGGGGACTGTTGCACCTGGGTTATGACTCTACCATCGCATATACATCTTACACTGTATTCCTGGTCTATTATACTGTGATACTGCTATTTTGCACTAACATATAGATTTAGGCACCCATCGAGAAGCATGGTGCCAGAATGTGCTTTGCTGCTAATGTATGCTAATGTTTACATCCTTATAGGATTATATCATGCATGATCCATTATACCTCACTATAATGCATTTACCTAGATTACATTTCTCTTTTATATATATATATACTATATATAATCTACCTAATCACTGATAAGATGACTCTACGGATCGTCAGTGATTACTGTATACACCTATATACTTATATTCTCATATAATTATATGTAATGTGTGTCTTACATAGGCTAGTATGCCACATGTAGTTGTGGCCTGTCAGCATTCTCTTTGTCTAAGCTTCATGCTGACAGAGACTAATCCTTTGTCTCACATTGTACTCATTAGTAATTCTGTCTCCTAAGTAATTATCCAAGGAAGAACGCTTTGTTTATAATATAGAACCAACACATTATGTTTCTCATAACCGTAACCATAATGTAATCTCTGTTGCCATGATGTTATCTACGGACTATAACCTTGTGCAAGCCAGTTCCTCACTGAGATTTTGTACATTCTTCAGGAGACTGGTGAGAACCCAGCTCCCTTGTGATTTTCTCTGTCACATGTTTGGCTTGAGTATTATAGTAAAGTATCATTATTACTTCTGCTTGTGTGGTTGTTTCTTTGGCTGACACTGTAGACATACAAGAATCTGATTTATTTACCACAGAGCTGTTTTTTGGTAACAGTGGTACCCTGATCTGACCGGTAGACTTTCTGATAGTATGTCCCTGATCTTTACTTGCTGTGATCACAGGCTAAAGGTAGCTACAAAACCATGCTATGGTTTCTAGGGCTACCCTTTGTCCAAGAGCTGTTCAAGGAGGAGGGCATGATGGACCGTCAAATGCCTTTGATAGGTCAACAAAGGCTGCCCTAGAATGTGCCCTTTGTCAAGAGCACTATGTATGAATCTAGTAATTCTAGGAGAGCATTGATGGTGCTATGGCCAGCTCGGGAAGGTGCTATGTTTGGCTGGTGGTGAAGAAGAAGATTTGGCTGTAGTGGCTGAGGAGGAAGAGGAGAACATGCTGCAACAGTAGATGATGGGCCACCTGATGCTGTTCTGTATCATGAAGAAGATTCTGAATGTGGTGCTGCTGTTGTACTCTGTTCCATGACAGCATGCACCTCGTCAATTATTTCTTGTTTATCTTAAAACAAGTGTCATAATCATCACTCAATAGGTGCTTCAATTTGTATCATAGGTCCAAGATTTTTGCTTTAATGTAGTACTCAGCATCAAGCATTTTACATAGTTTGTCATCTTCTTCAACTTTTGATCATCGTCTAATTAGATCTTGTTGCATTCTGGGGCAACCTGCACATGTCAGCAGAACCACTGGCAGACTGTGATCATGGAACTGTTTAGCTTCTAACTTTTCCCTAATCAGATTCAATCAGAATTTTAAAAGTTTTGTTAGGGTCTCACCTGGCTGAGAGTTGCTGTGTTTGTAATAACCTCTTTGGTGATTTCCTCAAATGGCTGGAGCAGGAAAATCAGAAACTCCAGCATGGCCCACTGTGGTGGAGTAATATAGACGTCTGCATCACTAATTTTATTTTCCAAGGTGTATTGTCTGACAGCTTTCTTTTGTTCCAGCAGCCTTTGGAACATATAAAGGTTGAATTCCATCAAGAAGAAATGTGTTAGATAAACCTGTGCAAAGGCAAACTGTGCTCCTGCTGTATTTTTCAAACAAGTGACGGGCTTGCTTGAGTGACTGAAATGAGTGCATATTCTTTTAGCAATGCTAACAAGAGCCTTAATGTCCCTATCATCATTAAGAAAACTGTGAACCATTAAATTTAAGCAATGTGCAAAGCAGCAGATGTGAACAAAGCCATCCTCCTCCAAGGCCCTCCTTATGTTGGACCCATTATCTGCAACTATAAAGCCAACTGACAGTCCCTGTGAAGTGAGCCATTGCTGTATTGGTTTTGGAGCTCTTCATTTCTCATTGTTGATGTTGTATGAGGTATGTACAGATGGAAAATAAAACATTCTTAGAATAGTAAACTCGATACTTCACTGTTCCACTCCCACATGAATTACCAAAACATGCCAAATGTGCGGTGACAGACATGAAGGTTCAGGCTGACAGCTTGTCCAGATATCTGTTGTGAGATGCACCACCCTCCCAATAGCATTGCACAAGTCGCGTCCTCATTTTTTACATACATCGTAAGATCTGGAATCCCTGTTGTCAGAAGTATTTCCAGGATGGTATACTATATCGAGGTTCGAGGTACTCAAGCAGCCACCTGAATCCTATATGTTGAACCATGTTATATGGTAGCAAATCAACAGCTATCATTACTGAAACTTTTTGGTTATTGTAACAGCAACAGGGTGAGTCGAGGCATATTTGGCTTTACTCATATGTTTCGGAGATGATAAACTGTTTCCTAAAGGAGGCGGGCTTTTGAACACATGGTCACTTTCGCAACAGTAGGAAGAGTGCTTTGAATGGGAGGAAGTGGTGGTGGAGGTGTTTCAGTAGTGCTGCGGGGCTGCCAGTGCTTGCTTCTATGGAAGTTATCCTGAGTGTAATCTATCACTGTCGCTTTCTTCAAGACTCACAACTGAAGTTCTCAGTAATGTTATGACATCTGTCAAGGTGCTTTTCAGTGTTGAAGTTCCCAATGCTCCTTTCTTTTTACCCTGCTGATTGGCCATTTACAAATAGTGCAGGTTGCTATCAACTCATGGAAGCACTAATGGAGAAGTATGACCAAAATAAAGATATTTTTTAGTTTTGTTCCCAGGGAGGCATGGCATCTTGGTCACCTTATATGGGTCCCCCTGAGATTTTTCTTGGGCCTGTTCCTCTTATGGTTTATTCCCACTGCCCCCAAACCAAAACATTTCTGTCTGTTTCTTCCTCATCTGCAATTTCTATCACCTCCAGTAAACCTTGTGCTGCCTGATCATTCTCTTCATCTTTATTATTATTCTCATAAGGTTCAACCTCAGATGAATTGGATAAGGACTGGCAGTAGCATAGTATGCAATTGTTCCATACCATCGGTGCCTCTGTGGGTGATACCCACCAAGCCTTTGTTTTTTAAGTACATAACTTTTTACTTGGGACTGATGATGCGAGACATTCATCTATTTTGGACTCAAGCATTTGCTTGGAAGATGAAACCTTAGATGTGAAAAATCACTTTTTGGGGTTTGATTTTGTTTTCCCTTTTCAGGCCGATTGCTGTCTTTTGCAGTGCTACTGCCTACCTGAGAAATAGAATGCGCCTCATCAACACTTTGATCCATTTTTATGTTTGCCTGCATGCATGTAAAAAACATAGTGCCATTATCCGAGTTTTGGAGGTGTGGCAGCCCTCTTCCAATTCAGTCAGTGTGTTTGCAGAGCGGCCGTAGTTCTCAATGCCTGCTGGGCTGTCTATGACAGCAGTCCAAAATGCAGTGGCGTAAAAGTTGAAAGGGAGCTACACTTCCAGTGAGCAGCGATAAGATATTGCCTGCTTATCGTGCTCCCCCTACACACACACACACACACTGCGCATGCTGTGTGCTGCGCTACGCACACACTGTATAGCGTGGAGGTGCCCAATTCCCCATCGGCTGTGCTGTGCTTCCCCCAACAGAGTTCCACAAGCCACGCTGGGTGTCCACCCAAGCGTGGCTACCTCTATGGCCGGGGGTTCCCAATCCCCGTCGGCTCCCTCTCCTCCCCAGTACAGGGTGCCATGTTGGGAGCCCACCCAGTGTGGCAACAGATGCTGTCACCAGCGGGTGCCCAATCCCCGTCAGCTCCATGCCATCCTTGTGCCACGCTGAGAGCCCACCCCAGCATGGCAAAAGTCCCGTGTCATCTCCTCTGTTGTTTAAAAACAAACCCTGAAATAGAAAATGGTCCTCGCTGACTCTGCCCCCACCCATGCCCACCCACTGCACACCCTGCCTCCACACCCCCATCCCATACTTACCTCTGGACTCCAGCGATGATCTTGGTGGACCGGGAACCGTCTACACTCTTCAAAGCCAACTGCGAACTGAGGAAATGCCAGTAAGCTGTATAATGGGATAGATAGGGTTTTTCAACTTTGCAGCATATCTCAGGCATTTTTGGAATTTTGCACCAAATTTTCAACATGGGTTTTGGGACCCCTTCTCATGAATCTCTCACTGTCATGGCGTTAATCGGGCCCCAAAGGGTGATTGCAGTCACTGCATAAAATCACCTTTTGGGACAAGTAACAAATGACACTGCCACTATTCATAAGGTGGGCTCTCAAAAGCTTATGTTGAAAATTTGGTGGGCGATCTAAAATGATTGTTTTATAAGCATGCGTTGCGCAGTTCCCATGCATGCTCGTAAAGTTCGTGGAATTTTCAATATTTTCACTCCAGATTTCCAAAATTGCCATTTTACCACACCTCCTTATGAGCAGTACAGCTGTCATTTTCACATCTTGCCCAAAACATGTTTTCACCCATGCAGCGCACAATGCGCAGTCGGTCTGCAAAATCAATGTATGGGACACATTAAGAAATCACAGTGACACTGTTAATGAGCAGAGGTCTTAAAATGGCTATGTTGAAAATGTGGTGAATAAATTCTAAAATGACTGTTTTACAAGCATGTGTTGCGCAGTTCCCACGCACACTTCGTAAGTGGCGTAATTTTCAATATTTTCAATCCAGATTTTCAACATTGCCATTTTATTACACTTCCTTATGAGCAGTACAGCTGTCATTTGTCACATCTTGCCCAAAATGTGTTTCCGCCCATGTAGCGCACAATGGTGCAGTTAGGTCGCGAAATCAATGTATGGGACACATTAAGAAAATCACAGTAACACTGTTCATGAGCAGAGGTCTTAAAATGGCTATGTTGAAAATTTGGTGAAAAAATCCTAAAATGACTGTTTTACGGTGCGTCGTTGCATAGTTCACTTGCGCTCGTAAGTTTGCAAATTTTCAATATTTTCCTCCAGATTTTCAACGTTGCCATTTTATTACACTTCCTTATGAACAGTACAGCTGCTATTTTCACATGTCACCCAAAATGTGTTTCCGCACATGTAGCACACAATGGTGCAGTCAGTGTGCAAAAGCAATGTTTGGGACAGATTAAGAAAATCACAGTTACACTGTTCATGAACAGAGGTCTTAAAATGGCTATGGTGAAAATTTGGTGACAAAAGTCCATAAAATGACTGTGTTATGAGTGAGCATTGCGTGGTTTCCACGCACCCTCAGTAAGTTCATGACTTTGCAATATTTTCAGTCCAGATTTTCACCAGTGGCATTTTCCACTTCCTTATGAACAGTACAGCTGTCATTTTTCACAACATGGCCGAAATGTGTTTTCACACTTTCAGCGCAGAGATTCGTGGTCACTGTGGGAAATCATTGTTCGGGACAGATAAAGAAAATCACAGTGACACTGTTCATGATCGGAGGTCCCAAAATGCCTGTGTTGACAATCTGCTGTAAAAATCCCCAAACTAATTACATTACAGGTGTGCGTTGCACAGTTTCTATGCACTCAGGACTTCACCAGTTTTTTTAATATTTTTACTGCAGATTTGCAACATTGCCATTTTTACACCTCCCATGAACAGTACAGCTGTCATTTTCACATCCTGTTGAGATGTGTTTTGCACCTGTGGTGCTAAATGCCGTAGTCACTGTGCATAAGCAGCTTTCAGCTAACAAACTGATATTGCTACTGTTCATGAGGTGGGGTCACAAAAAAATGTTGAAAATTTGGAGTGAAATACCACGAATGCCTGAAGCGTTAGGGTTTCCAACCATAGCCCTACCATGTAGAGAATGGCAGGCATCAGGGTGTTGACTTGGGATTCTTGCCTGTAATGCGCATACCATTCCACACCATGCAGCCAGTGAGAGGCATCGAGGTATGCCTTGTACTCTTCGGCCCCAAAGTTCACCCCATTCTCCTATACCGCACCCATCTCACCGTATTTTCTGATGGAATGGGTGCGCATAAGAGCCAAAGACCCCAAGACACACCGTGACACTTGTCAGTGTCTGCAGGGTAGGGTGTGGTGAAATGGCATGGCGTTATGCCTGACAACCCAAAGGCACACCCCAATGCCTGTCACTCTCTGCAGGGTGGTGGTGGGGTTGGCTTCAGTTCAGTACTTCACTGCCATTCCTATTATGCAGCTCTGTAACTTCTACACTACCAATGTCAATGCCAGCAAGCAAACATTCGGCATTGACAAATGCTTGTTTTCTTAATATTCTAACCTGTAAAAAGATCCCTCTAACTAATGTGATGTTCTTCTGATGACTCACACCCACAGGCCAGGGGCAAATTTACTGTCATGACTCATGACTGCACCAGCAGACTGACAGCACAGCAGTCCACCACCTCTTCCTTCCAAGATGACCTGACTGACCCCTACAGTTATTGTTAAGTGACCAAATTCAGCACCTGTTAAGTGTGCTTCAGAATTTGAATTGGAGATGCTGAACACATCTGGTGCATAGCCACACACATAGCACAGTCCCACACTGGGGTTGGTTAATGCTATATGTAATGTAATGTGATATACTATAAAACTAATGATAATAAGGAGGAATAGTTATTTATTTATTTATTTATTTATAGATAACTAGGATTACAAATACCTTTGAATCTTGGATTCTTTTACAAAGGTTCCATGTCAGAACACAGACAGATAACAACAAATTGATTGGAAAAACAATGAGGTATCACGTTGAACAATACGGCATGAGTTATACAGAAGGCGCATAAGGCCAATAGTTTAATAATGAATAATGGGGAATGAGTGATGATGTTGCTTGTGTGTACTTGTGTTGTGATGTAACAGCCTGCTATGAGTCACAAAGTCAGATTATCCCCTGTGCCACTCACAACCAGCGCACAGGCATCAACTTGTATGTTGTTTGTCAAACCACGTACTGTATGTTACTTGTCCAAACAGTATTTTTAATACGATATCATGAATGAATGCTAACGAGTGATGGCACAACTCAAACATTTATTTTGTCAGCCTGCCCTTGCCCTGTACACACAGCCACACTGAAGTCAGGGAAAAAACTTTATTTGGGATTTCTGGGACTGTTACATTTCTCATGAACCCCCTGCAGTCTCTCTCTCCCCTCTGGATGGCACAAGTCAAAGATTTATTTTGCTAGCCTGCCCTTACCTTGCACACACAGCCACACTGAAGCCAGGAAACAAAATACATTTGGAATTTCTGGGACTGTTACATTTCTTGTGGGCCCCTGCAGTCTCTCTCCCCCTCTGGATGGCATTTTATTTTGCCAACCTGCCCTTGTCCTGTACTACACAGCCACATTGAGGCCAAGAAAGAAAAAAATTTTATTTGGGATTTTCTGTAACTGTAAAATTTCTCTTGGGCCACCAGTAGTCTCTTTCTCTCTCTCTCTCTCTCCCTCCTCTGGATCTGGAATGGCACAAGTCAAATATTTTGCCATCCTGCCCTTACTCATGTACACATCCACACTGTCTGAGGCAAAGAAAATAAAACTTTTATTTGGGGTTTTCTGTGACTGTAAAATTTCTCTTGGGTCCCCAGTAGCCTCTACCTCTCCCTCTCTCCTCTGGATCTGGAATGGCACAAGTCAAAGATTTTGCCAGCCTGCCCTTGATCATGTACATAACCACACTGTCTGAGGCCAAAAAGAAAAAAAAAATATTTGAGATTTTCTGTAACTGTAAAATGTCTCTTGGGCCCCAGTAGTCTCCCTCTCTCCTCTGGATCTGGAATGGCACAAGTCAAAGATTTTGCAAGCCTGCCCTTGCTCATGTACAAAGCCACACTGTCTGAGGCCAAGAAAAGAAAAACTTTTTATTTGGGATTTTCTGTAACTGTAACATTTCTAGACTGTCCATGCTCATGTACACAGCCACACTGTCTCAGGCCAACAAAAGAAAAAAACTTTTATTTGGGATTTTCTGTAACTGTAAAATTTCTCTTGGACCCCAGTAGTTGCTCCCTCCTCCCTCTCTCCTCTGGATCTGGAATGGCACAAGTCAAAGATTTTGCCACCCTTGCCCTGTAGTACACATACTGCCACACTGCCTGACTTTTATTTCCTTAGTTGCCACCCCGCCTCACACAGCCACCCAGGCCACTACTATCTCTCTCCCCAGTCCCTCTATATTCATTCTACAGTCCCTATTCCTCACCCTCCCAGATGATAAGTTCTCTCCCCCTCACCCCAGTAAGTCTCCTTGGCAGCTCTCCTCTATAGTTTCTTTCCTCCCCTCAAAACACTAGAATTATTTTGTATATTTTTAATGCTTATGTTTTTTCTTTTCACCTACAACTTCTGGTGGCTCTGCTGCAGTGGAGCGAGGTGCAACACAAACTCCTCGACTGTCCTCCAACTCGTCTGGGCCACATTGTACACTCAGCATGGTTATATACCGTGAGTGCATCATGTGACTGTTCTGTTGCCTGATTGGATGCTACTGGCCACCTGTGTGTGGAGCAAGCCTGCTGATGGCATCCCCATGGCAACAATATGCTAAATGGCGCGCCACGAACCGAGAGCGGGACTTCTGTGGTAAAGTGCTTGGCCGGTGCTGTTTAGGATATTTATGGATACTATTGGCTGACAATTCATTGAATTGGATAAGCAAATATGCAGATGACACAAAATTGGCCAGCACTGCTATAAATAGGGAAAATGTTGACTCAATTCAAAGGGATCTAAATAATATTCAAGATTGGGTAGAGAAAAGGGTATGAGTTTTAACCCTGATAAATGTTGAGTCACACACCTTGGAAAAGAAATAAGAAACATAATTATACCCTAAATGGACTAAAGCTGAGAAACTCTGAAGAGAGCGGGATCTTGGAATTGTCATAAATAATAAACTAACCTTTGAAGTACACTATAATGATCAAATGACTAAAGCAAATAAAGTACTGCAGGCCATAAAAAAGCTTCAGGAGTAGAAGTGAAGCAGTGGTCATGCTTCTATACAGAGCATATGTTAGACCCTTGTTAGATTATGGCAGTCAGGTGTAGGGACCCATATCAGAGGTGGGGTAACTGCCCTGGAGAGGGTACAAATGCCGGGCCAAAAAATGTTGTTTAAAATAAGAGGGCTACATATGAGGTGAGGTTGCAGAGCTTAAGACTGATGTCACTGGAGACTAGGAGAGTGAGAGGAGACCTACTTATGTGTTATGATATAATACATAATGATAATCTAGTAAATTAATTAAACCTAAACTTTAAAAACTCAAAAATCTGTACCAGAGGACATCCTTTACAGTTTAGAGGTAAAAATTTAAAGAAACAAAAGAAATGCATTTTACACAGAGGATAGTGGGGCCATGGAATGGGATGCCTATAGAGGCGGTAACTAGCAATACAAAGGTACAGTTTAAGAGAAGGTTGGATAAACACATAATAGATGGAAATAGTATGGCGTATTATGGGTAAATGAATAGGAACAAATAATGGGCTGGCCTAAGTCTTCTTAGGTCCTCTAACCTTAGTATGAGTCCGTATTAATCCAGGTCCATGGATTGCAGGTTCAATCTGGGGTTCTGATCTCAGGCGGAACAGTCTGCCCAACCCTAGTTAAAATCTAACAAGATTTAACTAACTTTATAGACCCCACCACCACCACCACCAAGTAGAACCCAACAAGAGTTGCATCTGCTCTGGGACCTGCTACTATCACCTACTCTGAGTGGTAATCCAAGGACTCCTCTACTAAAGGAGATCCCTCCTGTGATTCCCTATTAAATGACATGCTCCCACCCAGACATCCTGCAATGGCATGCATTTTCAGAACAGTATACAGATGCTATGTGGCTTTGTTAACATGATAAAACAGTTCCATTCTCCCTCTAATCCAAAACAAGGGCAAATTAACTATGAAAGTCCACATGAGAGGCTCCACTGTGTACATCCTGACAGTTTCCCAGCAAGCAACAACCAATATCAATTTCTACAGCAATCACGGGAGGTTGGTTAGGTTGGCTAACCTTCAACAGTGTTTTAAAAACAGAACCTGGGAAAGAACTTGGGAATGAACTCACTGTATCAGCACTAGACAGGAGTCAGACATTTACAGTAGGTGGATTGTTCCTTATTGTTTCACAGTGTTTTCAATGAAGAATGATTTTGTACCTATAGACATGTAGACTAGGTTTGCTGGCCAAGGCACCTGGCTTCACCTGAGCTCTTTCTTTCTAGGTTGCTTGAAAGGACAGAGCAAAGAACCCACCAGAGCAAGGGAAAGGATTAAGACTTCTTTCGGCTATTAAGATTTACTGTGTGTTGTTATTTATTTTTGTACTACAGGGATTGTTACTGTTTGTTGCTAACATTTTATTGCTTTATTTTCTCTGATTCAAATTGTTGTTGCTGGGTATACCTTCTGCTGCATTATTACAAGGTGTGCCTACAGGTGTGTGCTAACAGATTACTGCTGTAATTTTCTGATTCAAATTGTCTTTTGAAAGGTATATCTTCTGTTACTGCTTTATTTTTCTCTGTAGCAAAGTGTTTCTTACAGGGTATATCTTCTGTGAAATTATTACAGGTGATGCTTACGTTTTGTGACTTTTTATCATTAGGCTAAGCAAAAGTACTGTTTGCCACTATTTTTTTTTTTTTTTTTTGCTGAAAAGGTTTTTGTCTCAGAGGTGTTGCAGTCTCCTTTTCACATTGAAGGAGCTAATTGCTTTCCTCTCACAGCTCTTCCAGGGGATTAGGTGTGTATCTGGGGGTGGAGCTGGCAAACTGCCAGTAACTTCCAACAGAAAGAAGGGTTAAAAGGTCAAGTTAGTTCATATCTTGGAGGTGGAAGACTAGGTTTGCTGGCCAAGGCACCTAGCTTCACCTGAGCTCTTTCCTTTTAGGTTGCTTGAAAGGACAGAGCAAAGAACCTTACCAGAGCAAGGGAAAGGATTAAGACTTATTTTGGCTAGGCAGATTTGCTGTGTGTTGTTTGTATTTTGTACTCACAGGGATTGTTACTGTTTGTTGCTAACATTTTATTGCTTTATTTTCTCTGATTCAAATTGTTGTTGCTGGGTATACCTTCTGCTGCATTATTACAAGGTGTGCATACAGGTGTGTGCTAACTGAGTACTGCTGTAATCTTCTGATTCAAATTGTCTTTTGCAATGTATAGCTTCTGTTACTGCTTTATTTTTCTCTGTAGCAAAGTGTTTCTTCAAGGTATTTCTTCTGTGAAATTATTACAGGTGGTGCTTTACAGGTTTTACAGTTTTATCTATCATTAGGATAAGCTTTCAGGGTCACTGCATTTGTTGCTGACTGATTGTTTCTGCTCTTACCTCCTTGTTTCTTTCATCGTGGTTCTTCTTTTCGACAGGGAAGTGCCCAGCCAACCACCCCACACTACACTCCTTTTATAGGGTAGTACAGTTGTGACATTTCCTGTGGCACAGCAAGAAGGGGCGGATCAGTGGGGTATCCACACGGTGACCTCATTTACAGGGCACTAGTAATTTAACTTGTTATAACAAGTTATACAAAACAAACAAATAAAACACAAAATCAAAGTTTTGCTTGCATTTTCTTCCTTCTAATTACTCTGACCAGGTTATAAACCTAACAAATTAACTGAATGGATATCATTAACTGCAGGTACTGTGGAACACTTTTCAGAAGGGCAGTTTTACAGGATTTAGGACACTGTCATACATGCTGGGCCATTGGAGATCTTGGGCTCGGCTCCAGGCAGCATGGGCAGAGATTGCGCACCTCAAATTTCATATTCAAGAGGAAATATATATAAGAACCGCCTGTCGTTTCCAAAACATCCAACAGAAGCACCTATACCGAGAGGGTAGTTGGTCTGGGAGATTGGCAGGTGGTTAGAGGCAAATTGGATGCCCCATCACTAGGTGCTCTCCAACATATTACCTCCACAAACCATATCAAAACTACAAACAGGTATCTGCCTCTCTCTCGAAATCAAACAAAGGGCAGAGGACACTGCAGAGCAGGACACTGCAGCACAGAGCTAGAACAACAAAACTTACCCAAAACAGTACCCAAAACAAAAAGCAAAGGAAATCCAAAAACTTACAGTCATAGGAGACTCCATGATTCGAGGAGTTGATACCTATCTCCAGCCAGGATAATGGTCAGATGTCTCCCCAGTACATCAGCGTGAAGAGGCACTGACCACATTGCTAAAATTGTTCAGGAAGCACGGGAAAGCACTGACATCTTGGTACACATAGGGACTAATGATCTCGTGAGTCAGTCAGTTGTGGAGACCAAAAGAACACCTGACTAGGCTGGATGACAAACTATCATCCATTTCGTCCGGTATCTCCTTCTCTGAGATCCTGCCAGTCTGGGAGAGGGGCAGATGGACGGAAGGTCAGAAAGGGAGATAGGGGAGCTAAACATGTAGCTCAAGGGCTGGTGCCAGGAAAAAGGACACAAATTTGGAGGAACTGGCAACAGTTTTGGGGCGAAAGTTCTTTAAATTTGATGGACTGCACCTGACTAAGGAGGGAGTCAGTGCATTGGGACAGAAGTTTGGCGTCTTTGCAGAATATTTAAACTAGCAAATGGGGAGAGGTGCATCACACCATGTGTCGAATGGGAAGAACACCTCACCCCTCAGCTAAGTGGTCAAACAGGAGTTCAGCATGTTTGCAGTTCATTTGTATCACCAGGTAAGGAAAAAGGTCCTGCTCCCCATACAACACATGGAAATGCCAGACCTCACCCAAAACTAACACGAAATCTGGCCAATGGAAAATCATGTACACACATGCTGCCAGTCTGAAACAAGATCCCAGACCTGCAGGCAATAATAACAGAGGCTAAACTGGACATAGTAGCAATTAGCGAGACATGGTTTACCAGTAGCCACACTTGGAAGACTTCAGTACCTGGCTATGTACTGTTCAGAAGAGTCTGAGGTGCAAAAAGGGGTTGGAGTGGCCCTGTATGTCAATAAAAATATCAAAGCTACAGAAATTCAAAATACACATAAGGAGCCAGAAGAACTGTGGTCACCCTGGAAACAGGAAATAGGACAGCCATAAGAACTGGGGTTGTCTACAGGCCCCCAGACCATGGGAGGACATAGACACATTACTGTTAGAAGATATACAAAACATGACAGCTAAAGGGAGGTTCTGATAATTGGAGACTTCAACATGCCAGATACAGATTGGTCAATACCAGCAGGAACATATGCCAGAACTAGACACATGGTGGATTCCCTGCAGGGGCCTCAAACAACTGGTACAACAACCCACATGAGACAGGGCTAGCCTAGATCTAGTACTGACTAACAGGGAAAGGATCACAGATCTCCAGGTAGAAGGTCACCTGGGGCCAGTGACTATCACATGGTATGGTTCAGTTTGGCCACTACAACTAAATCATCCCATTCCAATGCAAAAATATGAGACTTCAGAGGAGCTGACTTTGATAAGATGGCCAACAGAGTTAAGCTAGCCCTGGCAGAAAGAAATACAGGTGAGGGGTACAGGCAAGGTGGGCAAGCATTAAGGATGCAATACTTGAAGCAACATCCTATTGTGTTAGAGAGAAAAGGAGGTACAAAGAAGAAGGAAACCACTTTGGTTCTCAAAACAGTAGCAGAAAGGTCAGAGCCAAAAGGCTGGCCTTCAGGAAATATAAGAGCATGCAGCAGGATGAAGCTAGGGAGGCATAGCAAACTTCCCTAAGGGAACCAGGAGAGGCAGTAAGGCAGGCAAAGGCCCAAACCGAGGAAATACTAGCACAGACAGTAAAAGAAGGTGACAAGACTTTCCATAACTACATTAGTGAAAGGAGAAAGCCAGGGGTATTGCTAAGATCAAAGGAGATAAGGGGCGTGTGAGGAGGAGGACCATGCAAAAGCATTCATCCTAAATAGATACTTCTGCTCAGTAGTTATGAAAGAGAAGGTAGGGTAGGGCACACAGCTCAGCACCATGGACACGGGGAGGGAGGGAGGTGAGCACTACTCCTCACAAAAAGAAAGGGTCCTACAAGAGCTCGATAAGTTCAGGGTGGACAAGGCAATGGGACCTGATGGCATTCATCCCAGGGTACTAAAGGAGCTAAGGGTGGAACTAGAAGAGCCATTATCATAATTGTTTAGTGAGTCTCTGAGCACAGGAGAGGTCCCAGAAGACTGGAGAAGGGCTCATGTGATCCTTCTCCACAAGAGTGGTAGCAGGGAGGAGGCAGGGAACTACAGACCAGTCAGTCTTACCTTAGTAGTGGGCAAGATTATGGAGACACTCCTTAAGGAAAGGATAGTGCAACACCTGGAATCCATAGGAGCACAGGATCCAAGACAGCATGGGTTTACAAAAGGAAGGTCCTGTCAAACTAATCTCATAGATTTCTTTGTCTGGGTAACCAAGTGGTGGACCAAGGGGCAGTTGATGTCCTACCTTGACTTCAGCAAAGCTTCGATACTGTTCCACATAGAAGATTGATTAATAAGCTGGGTAGGCTCGGGTGGGTCAGAAGTTGGTCAACTGGGTGGCAAACTGGTTGATGGGTGAAAACAGAGAGTGGTGGTAAACAGTATACAGTATGAAGAGATGCAAGTCACAAATGGGGTACCTCAGGGATCAGTCCTGGGGCCAGTCTTCTTCAATATCTTCATCAGTGACACTGCAGATGGACTGGAGGGTAAGGTTTGTCTGTTTGCAGATGACACCAAGATCTGCAACAGAGTAGATGATCCAGATGGGGTGGGAAGAATGAGAAGAGATCTGGATAAACTAGCAAAATGGTCGGAAGAGTGGCAACTGGGGTTTAGTGCAAAGAAGTGCAAGATCATGCGCATAGGGAGAGAGAAATCCTGAAGCCACTTATAGGCTGGGAGGAGTTGCTGGCAGTCACAAGGGAAAGAGACTTGGGCATCATCATCACCGATGACCTGAAATCATCCAAGCAGACCACTAAAGCAGTAGGTAAGGCTAGGAGATGTTAGGGTGTATTAGTAGGGATCACAAGTCGGAAGAGGGAGGTAATAATCCCTCTTTACAAGACACTAGTTAGGCTCCCATCTGGAGTACTGGCAGTACTGGAGGCTACACCTTCACAAGGACATTAATCAAATTGAGGCAGTCCAGAGAAGGCAACCAAAATGGTGCAGGGACTGCATCAGAAAACATATGAGGACAGATTAACGGAGCTCAATATGTATACCCTAGAGCAAAGGAGGAGAGAGGTGATATGATCGAAACATTCAAACACCTTAAGGTTATTAACAAGGTGAAAGAATCTAACATGTTTCAATATAAGAAAAATAGCAGGACAAGAGGACACAGCATGAGAGTAGAGGGAGGCCGATTAAGGGTAATGTGAGGAAGTTCTTTTTCACAGAAAGGGTGGTGGATGCATGGAATGGCCTACCTCAGGAAGTGGTGGATATGAAGACAGTGCAGGGCTTCAAACAGGCATGGGATAGGCATAGGGAGCAATACAGATGAGTATGAATAGATAAGGCATTAACAGAGCAAAGGCCGATGCACATTTATAAGGTAAGAAGAAATGGATGGGTCTTTCGGTCCTTATCTGCCATCGACTTCTATGTTTCTATGTTACCTGGATCCAGGACTTGAATCTCGATTAGACTACCCACTGGGCCAGTCACCCACCATGGCCTGTTATCCCTGCCCCAGTTCCTGCTGTTACTTCATTGCTGAGCTCAGTTACCTGCTTTAATGTCCCTGCCCATGTTCTGGTCCAGTCTGGAGGTCCAGTTGATGTCAGGGTCCTGTTGGTGGCCTGTTTTAAACACCCCATTTCCTCCATTTTGAGAAGCTGGGGATGGGCCCAAGCTGGTTATTAAAATAGTGTCTGGAGTGGTGCCAGGAGAGGTGTGGTCAGGGCTCCATGTCCAGGCCCCGGGAGGTTGCAGTGCAGGAAGAGCCTGAGGTAACAATGTAATCCAGGATGCAGGAAGAAAGACATAAAATCAGCAACTCAAAAGTGGAGGCAATGGTTGGTGAAGTCAGCTCTCTGGTTCCTGTTTCTGGGTGGAATTTAATATGCTGGGTGCACTTGACAGCAGGGCTGGGATCAGTGTCCAGAGCACCCTCAGAGTGCTGTCAGTCTGGGGTGTCATGTTTTGCACCAGCCTGCTTCATGTATATTTGCTGAAGTTCCATCCAGAGTGCCCAGCAACTGGGACCAGTGACATCTGTTAGTGTTAATTGCAAACCGCATGGGGAAAACTCTGGGTAAGCACCATCTGTTTGCATAATGCTGTATCTGTATGGTAAATGTACTTAAATATATCATTATCTGCTGGATCCCAGATTCTACCCTCCCATGGTTTGTTTTGCCATTATTCCTGGATATTATTTTTACCATCCCCAGGTTTAATTGTTTCTGCTTTGTCTTATCTATTCTCTGAGAAGACTGAGCATTCCTAAACCGCTCACAGTCATCAGTCACGAGACTAAACAGTTCAGATTTGGACCCAATCTACTTTATCATAAATAGATTGACAACTTAACCTATGCAAGGGAAAGTCTACTTTTGTTTTGGAATCCCTTGACTGATGCACAATTTTGATTTGACAACTATTCTCCAGGTAAGGGTCCCTTGCAGCGAGGATGGGTTTGAGTCTTAGTGACAGAGAAATCCAAAAGGAACTTCCCAGCACACTGTGCTACATTATTAGTCCTGTGTGCTATATATTTTGCAAATCAAGCATCCATACCCGGATCGTCCCTCAATACTGTCTGCCTACCTTTCTATCACAGGGTGGGATTTGGGGGAGAGAGGAAAGGAACTACAACCAAATCACTGAAATGGCTGCTGAAAATGGTCTGCTCCCCATCAGTTGACCAGAGGATCAGCAGAACACACCAACAGCAATAAAATCCACAGAGTGCCACCGCTCGCTGCACTTGAAAACAGTCTGGGTAAATCGACGGGAGGGAAACAGAGGGTGGAGCAGTGTGGCACACAGAAGAACGGGAGCTGATCAAAGGGCTGAGGCACAAGAGGAGCACCACATCTGAGCAAGAAACAGAGGGGAGTCAATGGAGGAAAAGCCACTAACAGTGCCAGGGAGAGGAGAGGTGCTGATAACTGGACTGCGTAGAGGAGGAGCAGTACTTCCAAGCCTAACAGAGCTCTTTCAAAAGGTGCACCTGCTGGGTGGTTCTGAAAATGGTTGGGGAAAGGGAGTTGTATGGGAAATGTAGCACAAGCTTTTTGTTTTTTAACCAGGAAGGATCGGGCTCTGTGGCAGTGTGGAGGGGTATATCAAATGGAACACACACCGGGGGAACAACACTCAGAGGGAGGAAATGGAGTTTGTTTTTTCCTTTATACTGGGACAGGGAATGGAGGGAGCAGGACAAGCACACAGAGGAAGTTTTTTTAACTGGGACAGGGAACGAAGGGTGGGGCAGGACAGCACACAGGCCTGACAGGGGACAGGAAGGAGTGGGAGGGTTTGTTTCTTTATACTGAGATGGGGAACGGAGGGTGGGGATAGGACAGCACACAGAGGAGGGAGGAAAGGTTTTCTTCACAGCTGGATGGGGCACAGAGGCAGGAGAGGAACCGCATGCAGTTTAAGTGTAAAATTTATTATGCATGCTACCCATGTATTATTCTACATAATTGCTGGGTAGTTTTTCTCGCTTTCAAAACACTACCCATCAATAATAGAAAACAATAGTTCCGGTAGCATGGTTGGTCTTCATCGAAACCAAGTATAGATTGCCCAGTGGCTAGAATGTAGAACAAATGTAGAATGAGCTGAGTTAGGAACACAGGGCTTTTTGGGGTACAAAGTAATGCAAGCAGGTTATGTGCTATCCCAGAGGTATGTGCTACTGTGTGTGACCCATAGAGGCATCTATAGGGCTGTCCCCAGAAAGAGAAGGCAGAAGTGTTGCAGTGGAACATGGAACATCTGGAGGATTGGTGGGGAGCAAGGACTGATGAGGAGTGTGCCTGATTTGATGAGTATGATCAGAGGCACACTACACTCACTACACAAAACAAGTGGCCATATATAAAAGTTCACAACTTTCAATCTGTTTTTACTTTAGCTGGAGTGGCAAATGGGGCTTGGGACTGGGCTGGTGGCAAGTAGTGACTGACTAGTGAGTGTGAAAATGCCTGGTGAGGTGGCGAGTCAGGTAGGGGGATCTCCTGTGAATTATTACCTCACCACACCACACCACATAACTTGGAGGAGTGGAGTGGAGGACCTTATTAGACTTAGAAAGGTAAGGAGAGAGGATAGACAGGGCATGACCAACCAACACAAAGAAGAATCGCAGCAGCCACACACAGCCAGACTGAGGGACACCCAGGACTTTTCCAGCAGCAGCCATCTAAGGTAGGACATGGGAAATTAGGATATGCAAGGGTGGTAGGTGGGGTCAGGCAGGATCCTAGTTTGTTTTTCACTGTGCAACAGTAGGGAGGGAGGTTTACAGTACCAGTCAATATTTGGAGGCACAATAATAATTCAGATTCTGCTTCTGATTCCACCTCCATTGCTTTAATCAGACATGGACTGGACTCATTCTTATCCTACTCACAAACTCAACAGAATCTAGCAAACCTGGGGAAAAGGAAAGGGGATTGCAGGAAATGCAGGAAATTCTGGAAAATAATATATGCTATTGAATGGAGTCTTGGCAACAAAATGCAGGCACTTGACACTAGTCACAGAGGGTGACATGACCTTGCAGCAGTGACTTGGGAAACCTCAAACCATGACTGGGACATGACCATACAAGGGCACATGCTATTCAGAAAGGAGATGGCAAAGAACAGTGAATGTGGGTAGTGCTGTATGTTAAAGAGGGAATTAAAGTAGCAGAAATAGATAACGAGGGGGTCGAGTGAATTGAAAACTCTTTGAGTACTAGCAGAAACAGGGAAGTGGAAACAAACCAGGATCTGGATAGTCTAGAGACCACCAGGTCATGATCATAGGACAGACAGGGATTGAGAGAAACTTAAGATGATGACCAGTCTGAAGTAGTGGGAGTTGGATATTAATATGCCAGATGTGGAACGGAAAGATCCAATCATGGCTAGTACTAAAAATCATATTTTGGTGAATGCCTGCCAAGAGGCATTCCTGGAACAACTAGTTCAATGCCCAGCAAGGAAGGGGCCCTGCTGGATCTGTTGGTCACTAGCAGTGAGAGAATTCAGAATGTAGCAGTCCTGGAGGGATCCACTTAGTTCCAGCAACCAGAGGACAGTACCACTGGGGTTCCAGATGGGGACAGTCAAAGAGTCAAAAGGAAAAGGGTATGGGACTTCAAAAAGCAGGCTTTGTCAAAATGAGGGAAAAGTTGGAGACACGTATGAAGGATATAGTAATGGCAGAGGACACTAAAAGTGAATAGTATTTAGAGGACACTGTCAGCTTTTTGATAGATATCCAGTGTTCCTTTACTAGTTGTGTCTGTTCACAAATCTTTACTCACTAACTGATGGCATGCTACTTGAAAGGCATAACTTTAAATGAAATGGGAGTATTTTTGTAAAAAAAAAAAAGAATTACAGTCAACCTGACCTTATGCTGCTGTCACTTCCGAGCATCCATGAAAGTGCTATGCCACTGACTCGTGCTAAACTCATGCATGAACTAATTCAGAGAATTTGGACGCATATCAGAAAGGTATGCCTGCAGTTCAGTGGACAGGAGCTACCAGCCACACCCCACTTTCTGAGTTATCTAAGCCAGCTTCCACCAGCCTCATTCAGAAACACTGTTTTTTGCTGCAGCCAGAGGGTCTGCTGGCACATTAACCCCTTTCTCCCCATGTTTGTCTGCCACTTTCCCATTGTACTTTTGGGCTTTCTGTTCAATTTGTGCCTTCAGCAGCTTTGTAGGTCAGTATTTTGTTTTTCTACCTTTCCTGGCTGTGTCTTGTGCTTCCTTCTTTCTCTTTGTCAGCTACTCCTGCTGCTCTCCTGTTCTCTTGTAACTCATGTGTTTCTTTTTCTTGGTGTGCTTACTGGTTTCCACAGTGTGTCCTACTACCTATGTCATTCTGCTGTTTTGGCTTGTACTATTTCAGGCTTTACCATTTTGCTGTTCATACCAGGCCACTTGCAGACCTCTCAGCTCAACTGTATGCCTCTTCAATTGCCTTCACCTGGCTTCCTCACAAGATAGCCACTCCCATTTCTGATCTGCAATTTTAATTAGTTTACTCAGTCAGTCTATGTCACCTAGGTTTTTCTCTCATTTTGACCTAGATGTACATTCAAATTTCAATACCTTTTCAGTCGTTGTATTTTCCATCACTGTCAGTCACTCCATTCAGTAGTCAGTATTCAGTTAGAATCTTGCCCTCTGCATTCTCTATGGGTAGACAGCTCTTGCTCCTTGAAGTCTACATCTTATGGGTGAGTCCTCACCTCAGGTGGGGGTCCTTCTTTATTTTGCAATTTAAATTTTTATTGGAAGGGTCATGAAAATTGAACAAATTTAATTTACATTTTTACATTGTTATATCATATTTCATTCCATAATATGTTATGGTACATTTGTCCTCATGTCTTCTTAATATATATTTAATAGGTATATGGAGAAAGCAACTCAATAGAAGAAAAGATTTATTCCGGTCAGATAGTTTTAATCTGTAAATGGCTTTTAAGACAGCTCTCTAGTCCAATAGACCTTCATAATGTAGGGTATCTAGGAATATTGTTTTCCATTCTTTTATAGGAATTTTAATGTAGGATCTTTGTATTTCCAGTACTTTAGTATAAAACATTTTGTAGTCATTAAAGAAATAGTTATTATATTTTCTTCTTTTCATGTCCATCTTTTATTTGTTTTGTCAAAGATTAAAAATAGGGCTGATTTACATGGAAGAGAGATCCATTTCTGTGGAATCTGAATAATAATCTCTTGAGTTTGCTTATACTAGTTTTGAATCATTATAAGTTTCCAAAAGGTGTGGTAAAATCTGCTTGGCTAGGTTTGCAATGCCAACAGTTTGCTGAGTTTATTATTCACATTTTAATAAATGTGAGGAGTAAAATTGGACCTGTTTAAGATTTTATATTGGATTGTTTATTTCTAGAACTTTTGTGTTTCTCTACAGACAGCAAAATTTGTTCCCAACCTTTATCTGTAATTTCTTCATTTAAGTCATATTGTCATTTGTTCTTCACTTTTTGATAGCATTTTTATTACTTGCTGTTGAGAGTTTTATTATTGAGGCAAACTCATTACTATTCTTTTCCTCTAACTTCATTATTGTACATTCAAACTCTTATATACTACCTGGTGGAGCTCTTTCCCAATGGCTATACATTTTATTGTAAATAAATTTCAGCTGTATATATCTGAGCTCACGACCACCCAGTATGACCCATTACTGCAGGCAATCACGGTACAGGAACACTACTAATGGTGTTCTGCATTGGTGGTAATACTGCATGGGTCAGGACTGTGAAGGGGAAGAAGTGTGCATGTCTACAGCATGCAGCTGCCTGCAGGACTGGAATCATAACCAGGAGAGAGGTGGACATAAGTGCACTGACACAGCCCCTGCCCAGAAGAAGATGGCAAACACCCAGGTGGCTAGCGGACTCCCCCAGCACCTGTAAACTCCTGGTGCGTAGTGGACCTCCTGGCACTCACCAACATCCTGGTGGCTAGCAGACCTGCCCCCAGCACTCACAAACATGATGGTGGCTAGCAAACCCACCCCGACCCTACAAACACTCTGGTGGCTAGCAGACCCACCCCTAGGGCACCTGCAAACACCCTGGTGCCTAGTGGACCCACCCCAGCACCTGCAAACATGCTGGAGGCTAGCAGACCTGCCCTCAGCACCTGTAAACACCCTGGTGGCTAGCAAACCCACCCCACCCCACAACTGCAAACAGCATGGTGGCTAACGGACCCCCACCCACACACAATACCATCCCTGGTCTGTGTGACAACTAACAGCCACACACACAACTGGACCCATGATGAGCAACAATACAGTTATCAACGGCACTGTGCATGTGGCCAGTTTCATTGATTATCCCCCCATCCCCCACGAGTTAGGCCCTAATTCCTGGTGGTCTCCACCACTTCAATGTGCTTTTCTTGTGTTCCTCTTCAGGTGAGACCACACACCTATACAACAAAAATAGCTCCTTGACAGAGCTTAGAGCTCTGAGGGCCTGCTTACAGCAGAGCACCTCTTCTACTACAGACTGCCACAGACTCTACTGACTCACTTCAAAAAACCAACGTTCTACTCTAACCTCCAACTGAAACATTCCAGTGTGGCTATGCAGCTGCAACAGGTCTAAAATGATGTCATCCTCAGTCTCAGCTGAAACTGAGAACAGAGTGAGACAGGTGAAATCCATTTAACTGGAGTTTCACAAGCTGCCTTCCCTGCCTACCACTAGGTCTTACTGGTGTTCTAGTAACCCAGGTAACAGGGGTTACACTCACCCTGGCCAGGAAATGACTGTCTGCAGTCATTAGTTACCTGACCCAGGCCATCCTCTCCATGTGCTACCTACGGAGAAGGGTGATCAGGCCCCTCCACTGTATGTGCTAGGCACAGGCAGGCAACACTAAGGGCCCAGGGCCATCAGCTGATGCATCAGCCTCTACTCTACCTGCTGACTATGGGTGCCCAGTGGCTCTGGAAGTACTGTCTAGAGCATAGCCCCATTAGATCAGTACTGTGGCCCGGCCCCTATGGCCATTCAGGACCACAGCCTGTCTATCCCCTAGCCCTCTAGGGAAAACCTGTCTGCCTCTAACTTAAAATTCCCAGAAACAAAACAAACAGGGGACCTCCCGACTCTGGACACCATGCAACCACTCACTAGGAGCTAATACCATACACTATGCATTACTCCCACACACCCCCACAACCATACCTGTGGAAGAAAAGTTACACACAGTAACAACAACAACAACAGTACTTTAAACACTACACTTAAAGTACTACTGAGGAACCCGCTGAGTCCCTCCTCCTCTTCTTGTCTTCTCTTCTATCTTCTTCAGGAACACCTGCAAGAAAAAGAAAGACAACACACACTCTAATCTGCATACACAATCTATCTAAACCCCTACCATCAAAATACTGGAGAATCCCAAAAGATTTTTTAGAAAAGTAGAAAACAGTATAAACTTTAGAAAACAGCAAAAACAATGACATTATTTACAATACACAGTATTTGGGGATGGAGTGCCCTAAAAGTCACATCTAGTGACCACAGTGCCAGCAAGTCCATTAAAGAGTCTCTCCTGGGACGGAGCCCGATGAAGCACAGTTCTAGCAGGCCAAAGTCCCAAAGGGAGAGTCTTTGAGGACAGTTCAAACATCTGGAGTCTGCTAGTGTAGGGTGTGTACTTCAATGTCATAAGAATAGAAAAGTCTGGACTTACCAGTCCCTTGTAGAATGAAAATGGTACCACACCTGGTCCTCAGCCAAGACTCTCCCTGGCAGCATTCTTCTGATACATCTGGGTGGACATCTTCCGGGAAATGACAAGAGGGCACATCTGGAAACTGTTGGGATGATGTCATCTCTGGAGATGAAACCTTGGAACAGGAACAAAAGGAAACAGCTGGTCTGAAGTCATCTGATACCCAGGTGATGAATCAGGATACAGCTGGGCTTTCTCTCTGGATCTGAAGTCATCTGATGGGCCATTTGATGGATTCTGGAAAGCCAGTACACTGTAGAACTGATGAATGTGGGCACCTGAGTCCTGGACAACCAGACTGGTGGAACAACATAGTGCGTAACGGCTGGAGTGGCAGCACTGGCTACCACTGCTCTGCTTTCCATTTGGGAGGCATGGGCACATTCGCAGGAAGGTCTTTGCATTGTGGCCAATAGCACAACAGGTCAGGCGCTGAATTATTACCCTTCTGGGCACTCATAATTCACACTGGGAAAGGTTTCATGTCCATCTCCATCCACAATTTGAACAGTGTCCATAAACAGTGTCCTGCCTCTTTTCACTGGCTGTCTTTTTCTTGAAACATTCTGTTCTTGACATGCTTGTTTGCACCAGGATGCACACATTTCATTGCTTCTTCCCAAATCCAGGATTTTGTGCTTTTCAATCTCCTCCCAGACTCTCCGAGGAAAGGTAGGAAAGGACATCTCATAGATTTCATTTGCTTTCCTACGAACCAGTCTTTCCTCTTTACTAGCTTTGGTCAACCTGAGACCTCTGGCCTGGCTTGGGGTGGCCAGTTCTGGTTCTGCCAGCTACGCATTCTTAATGATGCAAAAATGGATCCCTGGCTTCTTTTTGCACAGCCAGAACAGTGGAATCACCACTCTTTCCATGCATTCCTCTGAGGCAAGAGCTTGAGGCTGTGTACCAGTTCCTTTTCATAAGACCACATAGGTTCCCCTCTTCTTCTTCTCTCTGAGAATCTGTGCCCAGGAGTGAGCAGTCATCCTCACTCCTGAGACTGTCCACTCTTAGCTGGGCGCTGAGGTCAAAACCTCCCATTCAAAGCAGCCTCCCTCATCTCGCTTCACCTATGAGACTTGGGCTAGGCCCCTCTCCAAGGTCTACTGATGCTCTTCCTGAAATGTCTCTCTGTGACTCAGACTCTGAAACATCAGCACATTGTTCTGTCCGTAAATCTGCACCTCTTGCTTTGTGCCACACTCTGAGGGGCCTTCTCCAACAGGATCCACCTGGTGCTGTGTGCTGCCAACTATAGATTCTTGAACTTTTGTCCATGTGGGAGCCAAATGAATCTTGGGCGCTTTAAACAAACCATATTTCTCTAGGTACCCAGAACAGTGAGGTACGGTGAAGACGTCCCTTCCAGCATTTAAGCACATCACACATACTCACACTGGATATCCAGGAATCGCCACATGAGGAGGCAGTTGTCCCCGTAGTAACATTTCTCAATGTCCCTTAACTTGTTAACTTCTACTGCTATTACAACCCGGCATGATCCAGCTAATGGGCTGGTCCTAAAGCCATGACTGCAGAGAAAACAAACAACGCTCACTGTTATTTCAAGTCCCATATCACTGAAAATTTCTTTCTCTTTCAAAATGGTTCCTCTGCTGCTGTGTTTACATTACTACCCCACCCTGTAATGGCAGCGGCAGCACTCCTGTGCATCAACATTCTGTAATTGGAGTCAAGCCACTATGCATCCGATTTACACTCTACTGATAACTTTGCTCAAACTGCACGAACTTGCACTGTTCTTTTCCTAGCACATTTATATGATTTACTACAGACTTTTACTCACTAAAGACATTGCTTTAGCTTACAGTCCTTAAAGCCTCAGTATTTCATAGCACAGGATTGTCTGTATTTCTTGCTGCATATCTGATACAACTCACAGTCTCTCTGTCATGGCTTTGAAAATTATACTGACGCTGAACCTATAATTATGCTCACAGTCGATTGCTTAGAATTCTTGCTTTGCTGGTAAAACTTAACACAGTCCTTCTTTACAAAGTGATTACACTGCTACACACAGATTCAGCTGGCTTTTGGCAAAATCACTTAGTTTGAGCAATTATTTCTGTTAGTACTCACTGTTATCAGTAGCTGTTTGCTGCGATGGAAAAATGGCCTGCAGTCAGTCTTGAGGCCTCTGGAAGAAGCGGTTGGCAGTCCTGCTGATTGTCCCTCTGAACACCACACTCACAGTCCAGTTGATCAAGATGCGGGTTGAGCCGAATTTGAACAGAAAAGTCAGTTTTAAACTTTTACAGCGTTAATCACTGCTGATGCTCCTCCTGGTAAGCCAGTTCGACACTCCACCACTCTCCTCTCGAATGCTGTGCAGTCACTGTAGAGCTGGCTTGGGGAGGGACTGATTGCAGTCTCACCAATCACTCAACACCATGCAAATGAGCCTCTTTTCCTCTCGTGCTCTTCTCCTCACGGCGATCGATAACAAACAAATTTAAACTGCAGAACTACACTTTTTTTTTCAACTGACTCCATGGTGGGAGCCCATTTCAACCATTTTTCATGCCCATTAAGCACAACAAGTCTCTCAATTCACACAGAAAGCATTTCCAATGTCTAGGGCACAATTTTCCTTTTGCTACCCACAGTTTTCCACACTTTTCTTTGTCACAAACACTTTTAAAAGCTGGCAAATGCTGTAATTTGATGCAGGACAAGGCATACACTCTCAGGCTTTACTGCTCCTTGGTAAACAGTTGGCATTTTAATAGCAGCACATGGATAACAGCACACAGCGGCACATTAGTTAAATGTTGCTTCAGTTGTTTTGGGCTACCCACTGCTAGATAGCCAAAGCGCTAGCCATTGTCCGAGCTACCTTTCTTACATTCCTCCCTAAATTCCAAACCCAAATCCTCAGCGGTGCCTCCATTTTGTAACCCCACCCAGGTATGCCATTTCTATCTTGACAGCTCTACCTGGTGGGCTGGGTTCGGGAGGAATATGTCACTTGGCACATTGGCTAGGTTTGGTTACTCTGCAACAGGGGCACCTAAGTAACTCTGGGCAAAGGAAGCAATAACTGTAATGTCCAATACCAGAAGTGGGATTCTAAAGTGTGGCTTTTATTCACATCCAACAGAATAAACAAAGCATAGATGGACTCCCACGGGGCTACACTCCTGGTAATGCAGATTAAGGGAGACCAGAAACATCCTCATCACTTTAGCCCTCAGGCTCTGAAACACACTGGGCACACAGCCCGAACTTGTACACTACTCTGGTTTTTCCTGGCTCGCCCCTTGCCAACCACTTGGACACTTTCATATAGCATGGAAACATTTACTGGTGGTTCCCCAAACCACCTATGAGCACTTCTGCTCCATAAGGGCATCTTCCTCATCAATCCATGTCTGAGTACTTTCCTCAGGCACTGGCCAAGTACCTGAGAGAAAGCAACAGGTGTCCCAGAGCAAATCCATAGAGGTGAATTTGGTTACTACTGATGGGGAGTCTCCCACCTCTCGCCTCCCATAATTCATACCCAGCAATTTCTCTGGACTGTACACCTCATCCTTTAGAACACTTTGCTGTGTAGATTCCTTTAAATGTATTCCACATTCAATCTACTGTCTTTACATCCCATTTGTGCTGAACTTGAACATACTTAATAAGAGGCTGTGTCTATTACTCTAGATCCCCACAGAGTTAAGCAGTTCAATCCCAACATCTTCCAAACTGTAGCTTGGCTGTCTTTTCCTGACACCACAGTAACAGTCCCTTTAGTTTCTGTCTTGATTCAGGTGAAAACACATGGCCCTTTAGCAGAGCGAACTCACTCCTTGGTTGCAGGTGCCCCACAGGCGTTTTCTCTCATGAAATCTCTTCCAGAACTTCTGGTGCCTCAGCACAAACTTAAATCAGGCAGCTTCTTTTCCCTAGCTGGACCAGGGGTTGCCCTGGAAGCAGACTGATTTTTCCCCCTTCCCCACAGGGATGGGGCTCTGAACCACTGAAAGTGGTCTCCACCACTTCAATGTACTCTTCTTGTGCTCCTCTTCAGGTGAGAACACACACATATACAACAAAAATAGCTCTTTGACAGAGCTTAGAGCTCTGAGGGCCTGCTTACAGCAGAGCACCTCTTCTACTACAGACTGCCACAGACTCTACTGACTCACTTCCAAAATCACCGCATTCTACCCTAACCTCCAACTGAAACATTCCAGTGTGGCTTATACAGCTGCAACAGTTCTAAATGATGTCATCCCTCAGCCTCAGCTGAGACTGAGAACAGAGTGAGACAGTGTGAAATCCATTTAACTGGAGTTTCACAAGCTGCCTTCCCTGCCTACCACTAGGTTTTACTGGGTTCTAGTAACCCCAGGTAACAGGGAGGTTACACTGGCATATGCTACAGGTCTCATATCACTCTTGTGCTCCAGGTATAGCACAGCTTCAGGCTACAATATGAAGAGTATACGACTTGGTGAAGTTAGCAAAGGACAGTACAGGGGCCTCCGTCAGATATAGAATGATCTCTCTGAATGACCTTCACACTTCTCTGTCTATCGGTCACCAAATGGTTCATTGACTTTGTGATATTCCTTTGCTGGTTTGTCCAGTTTTCCAAGTGGGCAGATAGCCTCTTGTCAGATTGGTTAAAGAACTCACCACAGAAGAAAAGCCTTTCACAAATCATTTGTAATTAGCCACAGAATTCCAGAAATGACTGTAAGGCTTTCAGGTTGGTAGGCCTTTGCCAGGAGGTAAGTATCACCTTTACTCCTATCTTTGCAGATTCCTTGTTCTGAAATTATATGTCCTACATACTTCACAGCTGTCTGGCAGAACTGACAGTTGTCTAGGGATACCATCTGGCTATACTCTACCAGGTGGTCCAGAACCTTTATAAGTCAGGCCTCATGCTCTTCAGGTTTCCACCCAAATGCTATGATGTTGTCTGGGTAAACTAGCACTTCCAGGAGGTTCATGTCTCCAGCTAATTTTTCCATCAGGAGCTGGAACATTGCTGGGGCACCAGAGATTTCCTGTGACATCCTCACAAATTGACAAAACCCCAGCAGAAGATAAATATGGTCTTTTCTTTATCCTCTTCTGCCATTGGCATTGGGTGGCATCTGCTGTATAAGACCTGCACAGAGAACCATTTGTTCCAGTCTGGCTGTCCAAGGCATCCTATACCTGATGCATGGTATACTGGTCGGGCACAGTCTTTTGATTTAAAGTCTGATATATAAACACATTCTCTTGGCACCATTCTTCTTATGAACCACCACTGTTTGTGAAGCATAGGGCTCCAAGATTCCTGAAGGTGACACCTGAGATCCCCAGCATCAGCTGGTGCCAATCTCCTGACCTCTCCCGAAAGGTCTCTCATCATCTTGACCTCTCTCTGAAAGGTCTCTCATCATGTAGATGAATCCAATGTTCCTTTCCATGGGCACACCCTCATCTCACTCATGGTGTGAGAAGACAGCTGACTGATCCACTAGCTGGCATTGCATGCACCTTTGTCCAGTGAAGGAGGATGGGAGACAATACAAAGTTGAATGCCTCTTCCAGTTTAGGGCCTTCCTCTTGATGTGATGGGGCCACCATAACATCAGTAGCATATAAGTTAGCAAGCACGGTGCCAGGGTGCACAGTTAATTTTATGCATCTCATTCTTCATTTTCATGGTGACTCTCTTTACCATGGCTTTGGTACCAGGCAATACTGCATGCTGTACCATCAGTCCTCTCAGCAGGCAGCTTTCCAAGGACTCCACAATAGTTATCTGATTAGTCAGAGGGGCATGGCACTCCACAGATCTTTCAAGTAAGCATTCTGTTTGAGAGAACACAGTTACAGGCTCCTTTTCTTCCTGTCTTACTACTCCAATATCTCCTCAGAGACACTGCAGGGCTGAACCTCATTCCTCACTTGGGCAGTGCACAGTCTGTGTGGATTGGCAATGCCTGGCAATTCCTCTATGCAGCCATTTGTTAGCTGACATGAACCAAGCATCCAAGCATATGGGCATTGATTCCTATCAATAGTGGGGTCATGCCTAGAATCTGGGCATCAGGGCAGATGACATCCAAAGTGTCAATCTTGTGTGGACTCCACAAAAGTGTCAGGAAATTCAATCTGCACTTCTGTATATCTGTTGTAGGAGTAGCTAGCATTACTCAAATCCCATATAGCAAGTCCTTCCAAGGGTCCAAGATATGTTCAGTAGAATGAATGGTAGATGACTGTCACCTGTTATCTGCTGTCCAATAATAATTGACAAGGATAGCCTTCTGTATGTGCACTGATGGACCCAGTAATCCAGGGGCAACTTGTTATCTGTTATCAATTCCAGTATGTTCCATTTGATGGAGTTGTTCACACTTGGAGTCCCAGTATGCTACCTTACTGGGCTCCGCTGTCATTGCCTACAGCTAGGATTGCTTATCACACTTTTGGGTTACCAGTGTGGGTTCTCTCATGCCACATCCTCAAGCAAAGTGTCTATCCTTCCACAGTGATAACAAAAATACTTCCCTTGGGCAGAGGTGAGAGTCAAGGTCTGACCTGTGGGGCAGAAGAAGGGACGGGCATGTTCTCACCCTGGTGGCATGGATGTAGTTCATGACTGAGGGCCTTTGCCATTTGCAATGCTCTTGCACATTCAATCAGTTCCGTCAACTGTGCCCTCACATCAGGCTTCTTTGGGTCTGTAACTTGTGGTTGCAGGAGAATGGCTTTCCTGAGGTCACCCACAATGGATCAGCTATGGCCTCTTGCAAGTCTTCCTCCCTCACCTCATCCAGGAACTGATATAAAGATGGAGGATTCATCCTACATTCCTGTAGTCTCAGGGAAATCAACATCAGCTGGGAGTACATGGCTCCTTTCAAAATCTGGTCTGTTCTCAGTTGGGCAGTCTAGGTAAGACTGGCCCACTAGCTTCCACAATGCATCTGAACAGTTTCCACATGGGTCATATAATGTGACAACTTCTCTCCTCATTTTGAGTCGTGGTTTCCAATAGGAATATGAGTTCTTCCTCTCTCTATGGTTCAGAAGAACTCTTAAGCATGGCTAAATGGTCCTGTACTGTACAACTGGGCTGGCTGGCACACAAAGATCTGATCACATCCAGGGCCATACCCATAGACTCTTAATTACTAATTTGCCTTTTTCATCCTGTGAACATCTCCACAATTCAGTTATCTGTGTGGCTTGACTCATGCAGTTCTCATAGTCATCTCCCCAGCAAGAATGGGGTGGTGGTTTAGAAAGTATGCAGTTTCTGTACTGACTAGACTGAAAACTCAAAGGTGAGACTGAGGCATACCCTGTCCACCAGTGGGGGTTCATACATGTGGCACAGGTGGTACTTGCTCCACTTCTTGGAAGAATTCTTTCACATCTCTAGTAGTTTTCCCTCACTTGTGAGGAATAACTTTGCTTTTTCTCAAACTCTGTTTCCTCTTTGGAGCCCTCAGAGAGAGTCCAGACATTCTTGAGTCACAATATACCAGGGGCTTCCCTTCCAGAGTGATTTGGTCAGGCACTTTGAAGGGGTCTACTACAGTACCTCATGGCATTCTACTAGCACAGACAGTTTTTTTCTGAGCAGACTCAGTAAGTCTCCCCAGAATGGCAACTTTCCTCATTCTTGATGACCCCAAGTATGCTTTCCATGTGCTCTGTATTGGTACCCTTGGGGATCCCCTGGACCAGCATGGCTTTGGCAGGCCCAGGTCTTCACCCTTGTACCAGTCAAGCAACTTGCTTCCATCCATCTCAAACTCCAAAAATTGGGTGGAGGGGTGGTACCAACACTGTTCCCACACCAAGCTCTGGTGTTACAGAATGTTCTGGTCAATCTCAGCAGTGCCTCAATTTATTACCATCCCCCACCTACAAGGTGAAACTACAACTGTCTGATAATACCTGGGCACAGTCTATAAGGGCTTCAGGTGAATGACGCCTGGGCATGGTTGATATTAGAGGTAATACAAAATGATGGTGCCTCCATCTATGGAGATCCTTTTGACAGGTGGTTGAATGGGTACTGCCCTGGGAAAATGAATGCAACCCCACCCTCCTGAAAGGGAACCTTTATGATTATACACAGACCCCAAATTATACTTTATGCATGCCAACACAGCAATATGTGGAACACAACAAATTGCAATTTAAATACAAGGATAGTTATTAGGGACAGGAACAAGCTCTGAATGGGTGAATGGAATGGACTAAATGCAGTAAAATAGTTCTGAGATCACTCCCAAATCCCACCACCCTCTAGTGAGTACCCATCCAGTATTTCTAGTTTCCCTACTGGTAATCCAGTACCCCAAAGTCCCTTGGGAGCTCCCACTGCAGTCCATTAACTGTGTTCACACAGTGGGCAGTTGGAGACCTGATGTCTGACCACAGTGCAATACCAACTGAAGGTTGGTTTTGGGAATCTTGACAAATTATTCAACATAAATGCTAGTTGCTCCTGGCTGTTGCAGTTCTATAAATGGACTTTGAATAACAACTGTGCAGAAATGCTTAGCAATCATTCTTCTCTATTCCTGGCTAGCAGAAGAATTATAGGGTATTGACACAGTACTCATAACCTTAGCAGACTCTGCAGGCTGGCTCAGTTGGGATGTTCCCTCAAGGATGCAGTGCAGCTAATGATACAAGTGCTGCAGACCCAACACACCCTAGTTGGTGAGGGGTGGGGCATGCTGGTTTCTGATGTCCTCTTCACCCCAGAAGGACATGTCCTCACCTACCCCTGCAGAGTAGGCAATCACCAAGGCCTCAGGTGACTTAGATTTTCTGCCAGGACAAGTCTTAATAGCTCACAAAGTTCAGGACAGGAGATTTGGTGTTGTTCCTGGGGAAACAGAAATCTTGTTTTGCAAGGATTTTTAAACAGCTTTCTTCAACCTTGTGTCTGACTGCCGACTTTACTCACAGGTCTCTCTCTGGTACTGGGTTAATATGTTGAATGGAAAACAGTGCAGGTGAAAAGTGAAGTCACAATAGCGAAGAGAAAATCAACTGCAGGGGCAGAACAGCCACAGGGACATAGTAGGGCAGATAAAGTCTAGTGTTATCCCTGTAGCTGCTCAGGGACAGGATAAAGCTCTGCTGTGGGTGTGCTGCTGACCAGCTGCAATGGTGTGGAGGGTAGGAAGCAGGCAGTGAAGGTTGGCAGAATGAAATTGCTGCATGGTTCGAGTTCTGCAGCAGGTGAATTGTTTTGTGGGATTTAGTTTCTTTTGTCTCCTCCCAACTCAGCTATGTTCCACCTCCCTCACTAAGGATTCCCTCCCACAGTTCCTTCCCATCCCTGAGTTGCCTCCTCCTGGAGGTGATTATATTTAGGTGGAGGGCTTCTTGTTTTCTGTAGCTGTTATAGCACTCAGTGTTTAGGGCAGGTGCTGTTTTGTTTCCACTGTATTTGTTTGCTCAGTTTTTGATCCACACTGTTTTCCATTCAGCATTTTGACCCTGTGCCTTTTCTCTACATGTCTCCCAGGCAAATCTGCCCTATTGTACATGCCTCTTCCATTTGCAGAAATCCAGGGATTTAATATCAGTGGCTAGCATCTCATGTGTTATTCATTATACTAAACCTCTGGATCTCAGTGGCTGTCTGTTCCTGGAAAAAGCATGCATACAAGTCCTGAGCCAACTTTCAAATTAGTTGTTTTGCAGAGCTGAGCTAGCTTCCAAGTGGATGTAAGTTCAAAGGGACAAGAGGTACTAATTTTGCTATTTTGCAGAGTTGAGCTAACTTCCAAACTGATGTCAGTTTCAAAAGGACAGAATGTACTAATGTAGGTGTTTTGCAGAGTTGAGCTAGGTTGCCTCTGGCTGACATTGCAGTACTAAACACAGGAACACTCAAACATTCCCAGTCAGGTTATGTGTTCTCTGACTTTTCAGTAATGCTGGGGCTAGAGAAACTACAAACATGGCTTCTTTTGCAGTCTTTCACTTTATCTTCTATTTTAACATGTTTCTGTCCATTGGTGTGGCTTTACAACCAGGGCCAATACCTCCCAGTCTTTGCTGCCATTTATTAGGTCTGGAGGGTGAATTTGTGGTAGAGAAGTGCTCTTGAGTGTCATCAAAGTTCATGCTCCCAGGGAGGTATGGTTTAGCACTTTGTGCAGCTATGAGAGCTGTTTGAAATGAAGCAACCTCCTTGCTGTGGGCTCCTTGACCCTGAAAGCAGTCGAGAGGCTTGTTGAGTGAAGAGAGGTGAGGCTGTGCTGGCCATGGTGAGAAGGACAATAAATAAGCTGAAGAACAAATGACAGTGTCGAGTCCAGCCCCAGGCCTGCAGCTGTAGTCTGGACTGGGATCAGAGTGAAGGAGTGGTGCAGGGGAAGGTTGGAGCAGTGCTATTTAGGAGGGGTTACACCAATATAAAGGGCCAGAGAATCTGTAAGGGACAAAAAGGCCTTCACCAATTACAAGGAAATGTAGGGTGTAGCAACTGAGAAATAATGAAGAAAAGAGGGTTGTTAGGGAGGCAAAAGCAGACACTTAGCTGCATATTGCAGAGGGGTCAAGGACAGGAAAGCAGTTCTTCAGGTATATTAGAGACAAGAAGGAAAGGGGTACTTGTTAGGCTATCTGAGGAGATAGGGTACTAGAGGAGGATGTGCAAAAGGCAGCCATCCTTATTGATTACTTTAACTCTGTCTTCATAGGGGAAGACAGCAGAGCCCTACAAAAAGTGGCATCAAGGTGGCTGTAAAGGGGCCCTGAAGATAAGGCAGGCAGTATTTACCAGTGAAAGGGTCCAGAAAGACCCCAGAGCCTTATTAGATGCAACTGAGGGTACTCAAGACACTGGCAGCAGAACTGGCTGAATCCCTGGTAGGGATATTCATTTTCATTTTTCATTTCATTTTATTTTCATACTGGTAAACCAGATGAGTAGGAACTGCCTGTTTTCACAGTTGACAAGTCATATGTAAAACAATAAAAATTAAAAACACAATATTCAAAGCAGGCAACTCTATCCACATAAAGTGCAAGGGCTGTACATACAGGAGCAGATGAACAATACATTCATGAATGAGATGAGAGCCACTGTTTTCAACTTGTCTTGAAACACTGTATAGAATTACTTTCAACAATTTTGTGGGTATCTTATTAAAAAGTTGGTGCGCTGAATAGTAAAGATCTTTGCCCAATAGTCTTTTGAATAGAGGTAATTTAAAGGTGAATCTGTACTGGGACCTGTGGAAAGAGTGTTTAGGGCCCTAGGAAACATAGAAGAAATGGGTGTAGAAAGGAGTCCTGTTTTAACTTTGTATAGAAAAATACCCATTTTAAACCAGACTCTATTATCAAAGGATAACGAGTTTGATTGTATATATATATATATATATATATAATATCATCATATACCATGTAAAGCATCATGGGCTGCATATGCAAATCACCACAGAATGTTATGCTGGTCCACGTGTCTATGTCTTCTGTTAGCACCCTTTGCAAACTGTGTGAGAGGCCTTCGCACCATGCAATTCTGCTTAATGTTGGACCAGCATAGCATTCTGTGGTGATTTGCATATGCAGCCCATGATGCTTTGCATTGTGGGGCATGTGTGATTTTGTATTTTCTTGAAACTTGGCTTCCCAGCCATGCCTTTGGTAACCCTTGCCTCAGTGTTTACGCACAGAGGTTCTTTGTCTTTATATACATAAGTCCAAATGATGGGATCGATAAGGCATATTTAACCAGAATCTAATAGTGGAATGATATGTAACCTGAAGACAATTTAAAGCACTACTACAGGAAGAGGAATAAATTAATATACCATAGTCTAACACTGAGAACAAAAACTATGAACTAAAGTTTTCTAGATTCAAGAGTATGCCGCTTGTAATGGACTACTCTGTCCACTACTAAATTGTCCATTACAACCAGCATCCACTACATCCATTAACTTGCAACACGATATTTTAAGTCATCTCTGGCATGGTCAGCATGGGTAGCATAACGCGTAGTAGTGATTATAATTCTTTTCTGATTTATTGTTAGCTATTTTGTTTATTCTGGCAAGCCATACCAGTGTATATTTTATTCAACCCAAACATGAAACAAACAAGGAAAAGAAAACAAACCCTGATAAAATAAAAAAAATGCTGTGAACTGTACAATGCTTGTGTTGGCTCTTAATGTCTTGCAGTTAGTATTCACTTTGCTCTACCTCCAAATCCTGAGAGGGGCTAAAGTAATCTACAATGCTCGTTTGCTTACTACCTGCCTTAGTGTACCTCCTCCACATTGATTCCATCAGTGAAAGCTGGTCACATTTTGGAATGATGTCGTCCCGCTGTTTGACTGCATGTCTTAGGGTTAACAAAGCACTCCTTACATCAGCTGAGGTTACTTTGACATCCTCCCCTCTTCTTCTTCTTCATTTGCCTCATCCTCTGAGTATGCATTAGCTTAGGACATTTATCCATGGCATTTTTGAGCTCAACTTTCTTAGAAAGGGGTAGACAGGTTCTCTTACCTGAGAGCATTTCACCAACAGCAAGGCACAGTTGCACAACAAAAAAAAAGATGCACATGAATGTGGTAGAATGAGAGGGTTTAAGTAGGGAGGATGATTGTTTGATTGCTTGATTGCTATGTGGTGTTAGTAATGGGCTCAAGTAAACTAGGTGCTAACTGCTCTCTGGCTGCCTCAGACTGCTGTTACAAGTAGAATCACATGTCCATTTAAACCATAGGTTTTTAACATTAAAGTAATAGGAAATGGCTTTTGGCAACATGTATTTGTCGTTACAACTGAATGTCTGTCTAAACGAGTCCGTTAAAAGTGGAGTATACTGTATAAAAGCCTTGCCTTTGATGTAAGGTTTTCCTGAGATATTGAATATGGCTTGAAAGTGAACTGACTATCTAATATTATTTCTAAGTACTTAAAAACAGAGACAAATTCAATTATGATACCCTTTTATCGATAATGGGGATTAGAGATTACTTTCTTATTCTGAGGAGAACACCATCACCTTTGTTTTTTAGAATTGAGAACCATATGGTTTATGAGTAACCAATCCTGGAAGTGCCCAAAATCAGTCTGAAGACTGAGGAGAGTGGCTCAGGGCTGGGACTAGAACAAAATAAGATGGCGTCATCCGTATAAAGAATCATCTCAGTTTGAGTACAGATATTAGGGGTAGAGTTCATACAAGGAAAAGATGAGTGGCCCCAGGATTGAAACTTGGGGACACCACAGGAGGAAGGAATAGGCTGGGAAATGGATGAACCAATTATTGTTCTATGGTGTCTGATACATAAATAACTTTGATACCACCCAGTAACCTCCTTAGAGAATTGTAGTCCCTGAGTACACAGGCCTTAGTGAGGTCCACACAAACAGAGCTGCACAGGAATGCCCTCTATTAAGAGTACAATGTATGCTGTTTGTGAACCCCACCAAAGCCGTCTCAGTATTGTAGCCTGGCTTGAAGTCATGATGATTACTTGAAAGAAGAGAATATTTTCCAAGAAAAGCCAATGTTTGATCCATAACAATTTTTTCAAGAATTTTGAGATGGGTGAAAGGAAAGATATTGGTTGATAATTTAAAACAGAGGAAGGATTTCCACTCTTCAGAACAGGTTTTATGGTTGCTAATTTCCAACTGGAGGAAGACATTATAACACAAAGAAAATTAAAATATGAGATAAAGGATACAGAAAACAATTTACACCTAACTTGACAATCCTAAAATCTACTCCATCATGATCCTGAGAGGGTTTAGGATTATTTTCTAAAATATATTTCTTTACAAGAGATGGAGTAACATACTTAAAATGAAACTTTGGACTAGTATCATTAAGAACATCCTCAGGCATAGTATCACTGTTTCGGACTATAGGGTTCTATAAGGATCAAGATTCCCAAAATGTCTATTAAAGACATCCAAGACCAACAGGGAATCACTAATGCTCTGTCCATCATGAAGGATGGTGGGGGTAAAATCGTTTTCTGTCTTCCCATCATTTTATTCAGGATATCCCAGGTTTTTAGAATTACCCTGGAATTCCTTTGTTCATTTAGACAAAAGACAGCCTTGGCTTTCCTGATCTCAGTTTACATTTGTTTCTGAGTGTCTTATACTCTTGAAGAAGAACAGAATTTTGTATTGCCCTATAATGCTTCCAGCACTTATCTCATTTTCTCATTAATTGAATCAGATCCTTGTAACCCCTTCTTGTTTATGGGATCTAATTCTTATTTTCTTTAATGGCGCTGCCTTGTCTGCTATAGCATTAAGGGCAATACAAAAAGTCCCACAATGCATCAATGTTAGTACAGGAAAGAGGAGACCAATCTATTTCCTTAAACAAACTTTCTATTTTTGGGGGTTAACTTGACAGAATTCCTACATTCAACATATCTTGGGGCCCTCTTGGAACTTTAACAGACCATTCACGTTTGATTGGGTGGTGGTCACTCATGGTATCAGGCATAACGCCCCAATTAGTAATCCTGTCTGCATGGGTGACCACAGTCCAATCCAGGAAGGTCCCTCCACCTAATTTATAATTAGGCCTGGTGACTCCTCTGTTAATTGCTTAACACCCAAATCAACTAAGGTTTCACTAACTTCACTTTTTAAGTTTAAGTCCCAGTTACAGTTGAAGTCACCCAGGGTAATCCACTATCTATTAATAGGTAAAACCTTTTGCAGAGGTTAATAATTCTAGATCCTGAGATATTCTTCCTGGGAGAAATGAGCAGTATTGAGGGTCAAGTGATTACTTTGTCCTAAAATCAAATCTATAGAGATCATATCACATCCTGAGTTTCCCAGGTGGTGGTCTAAGACAGTATAATTAAATTTACTATGTATGTATATTAAAACCCACCTCCCTCTTTCCTGATCTATCTTAGCTAATTTAATTATAACCAGGAAGATAAATCTCAGAATCTGTTATTCCATCACGTAACCAGGTTTCCAAAAGAGTGATAGCATCAAATTGGTGGAACTGAGACCATACTACAAATTGAGTCCATTTAGAAGACAAACTCTGAACATTTAAATGTACAATTGTAAGTGTGGGAGAAACTATACCTGAGTGGGAATTTACTAAGTTAAAATCAAATTCATCCCTTGAGGAAAACTGGGCCTTGGGTGTGGATGCACAGTTCCTGACATAAGCAATAGTAACACTAATAACCTCTTATGGTTTGTCCTGCCCTCAAGTTGTCTTTTCCTTTAAGTAAGGGCCTTAACCAATTTACAGACTGTGTGATTTAATTGAAAATTGAGGACAGAACAGACCCTGAGGAGATAACTGTTCATTAATCATAATTGGGGCCAACATCTGAGAAACCCTCCATATACAGCTGAATATTTGGTCAGTACAACATGAATAGTAATAGAGGGCTGAAAGCTACTATTACCTTCAGGAAAAATACTGGTTGAAATAGAACATGACAACAGGGAGGAGAATTACATAAGTCCACAACTTTAAACACATTTGTTTATAAAGTTTTTCTGTGACTTTGAACTCCAACAGAGCAAAGAATTACCTCTATATTTATTTAAACAGTGGAGTCCTCTGATAGATGAAAGGCAGACCCAACACTTGGGTGGATTCTTCTGACAGTGGTGCTCATGCCACTCACTCCCACTCACGCTAACTCTCGTGCTGGTGGCCGGGGGACTTTTAAAGTACAAGGCCCACCTCCTGATGGCGTGCCTCAGCTGTTAGTGCTCCCAAGTCCCCAGCATACTAACACAGCAAAGCGTTCATGGATAGAATAACACAGGGAAGGGAGAAGATCTTCAGGCTAGGGAAGCAGGACAGCAGAAAAACTCTGTCTTGGCTCCTTGCAGGTCGTAGATGTAATGCAGCTCCTAATGACAAGTGAGCAGCGCAGACTTTTAAAGTACAGAGCACCAGCTGGCAGTTGCGCTGAGGGTTGAGGTGCTGGATGCCACACCTCACACCATGCTGGTGACCTGGGTTTGGGAATGAGCCAAGGTCATTGGAGGCCAGCAGGTGGAGGAGGGAGAGGATGTGAGAATGCTGAGAGCTGGCAGCACTCCATCTTGGGAGGTGGTATTCAGCTCTCTTGGAGCTTGGTCACGCTGGTGGAGGCCAGAGGATCGCGCCATGTAGAGAGCTTAGACATAGGTCAATGGGAGAGGTGAGGGTATCTGGTCCGGAGTTGCTGTGCACATGTGCACCTCCATGCACATGTGTCATGACTTCTGGGGTCCCAGGGTAGCTTTGGGGAGAAAATGGAGGGAATTGTGGGGGCCGATGTGGATGATGCCAGCGGACTGACTCTGAGGATCTGCTGGGGTGCATATGGTGCTGAAGCCCCGAAGATCCTGAGTTTGGTAGGCTCGGTGGGCGCGGATGTTGACCTGCCACAGGAGGATAAAAATAGTTAACAAAAAAAAGTACAGAGCCCCACCTCCTGATGATGTGCCTCAGCTGTTAGTGCTCCCAAGTCCCCAGCACACTAACACAGCAAAGCATTCATGGATAGAATAACACAGGGAGGGAGAAAGATCTTCAGGCTGGAGGCAGGACAGCAGAAAAACTCCATCTTGGCTCTTGCAGGGCATAGATGTAATGCAGCTTATTACAGATTGGGGTAGTTTAGAAAAACTGGAGAGTAGCAGATGTGGTTTCTTCTCTATAAGGGAGGATAAAGGCAAGCAGGGAACTACAGGCCTATCAGTCTTACCTCCGTTGTGATTAAACTAATGGAGTTACTGGTTTTCAGAAAAAGGTGCAGAAGGACAAGGGGCACAATGAAAAGCTGGGGGAGGGTAGATTCATGAGAGATGTGAGGAAGTACTTCTTCACAGAAAGAGTTGTGGATTCCTGGGGCAGTCTTCTGGCAGAGGTGGTGGGGTGAATACAGTGGTGGAGGTCAATAATGCCTGGGATAGGCATAAGTGAATCTTAGGGAAAAGGAAGGGTAAATGAGCCAAAGATCAAGCGGGATCTTCAGTGATACTGTAGGCAAGAAAAGTGGGCAGACTAGGTGAGCATAGTGATTCTTATTTGCCAGCAGATTCTATGTTTCTGTGCTTCTAAGAGGACTCTGTGGACTACCTGGAAAGTAATGGACTCCAGGATGGCAAACAGCATGGGTCCATGGCAGGAAAGTCTTGTCAGACCAACCTGATCATTTTCTTTGACTGGGTGGTGAGGGTACTGGATAGGGGCCATGTCATGGATTTACTCTGCTTGACTTCAGCAATGATTTTGGCTTGGTGCCTCACAGAATATTGCTGAAGAAGATCAAGGATCTGGGTGCAGCACGGGACATAGTAAGATGGGCAGGAAACTGTTTGAAAAAGAGGTAGCAGAGGACTGCAATTAATGGTGTCAAATCAGGAGAAAGGGTGGGAGATCACACATGGGGTGCCACAGGGATCCACCTTGGTCCTGTCCTCTTCGATATGTTTATCAGCGTCATTGAAGAAGGAATTCATGATAAGTCATGTCTCTTCACAGATGACTGTAAGCTCTGCAGGAGGACTGATAGTGATGAGGGAATTAGGGAGATGCAGAGTAACCTGTAAAGGCTAGAGAGGTGGTCTAAGGTTTGGCAGTCAAAATTCAATACCAAAAAGTCAATGCAGAGAAGACCAAAACGATGGTGTCTGGTAATATGAGAGGGAAAAAATATAACATACAATATGACAAATATATATGTCAGAACAAGTCAAAGATTTTAAATATTTGGGTATCAATATGAATGAAAACCTCATGTGAAACAAGCATATCAAGAAGTCAAAATAAAAACCAAAACATTTCTACTAGCTATAACAAGCTTTTTTTATAAATATGGAGTAGTTCAGTTAAGAAGCAATAAAGGTAATAAATGTTAAGATAAGATACAAATACTTTATGGAGTGAAATATAGGGAATGAAAATAAATGACAAAATAGAGAGACCATAAATGCTTTTACAGAAAAATCATGGGATTATTACCGGAGCCCTGCAGCGCTTATAAGAGCAGAGTTAGGTCAAGTTCTGATAGAGTGCTTAGTACAAGAAAGAATAATCCTATATTTTTTAAGATCTACATGATGACAAATTTCTGATTACCAAGACAGTGTCTGGATGAGGCAATATCTTATTATGACAAAAATATAGATTCCCAATAATAGAAATATTAGAAAAATGAATTAAACCATACAAACTTATACAGTATCTTATTTATCAGACATATACAGAAAACTGCAGGAAGAAATCAGAAAAGAAATCAAGACAAGGATAAGAGACATATTCCAACAAAAGGATTTGGAAAGATTCTCAGAATACAAAATCAGTAAATGGTCAGTGGCTAACAAACAAATGTTTACACAATGGGCTGGCGGTATAGCCTAGTGGTTAGAAGTAACAAGCTGTGAATGAACTTGATGCATCCAGCAGCCAGACCTGGGTTTGATTCCTGCAACCTCACTTGCATACTGTGTGACTCTAAGCAAGTCACTTAACTTCCCAGTGCTCTCAGGGTCATCCCTGAAACGGCATTTGTGCCTAGTGGGCCTTACCCGGTTAACAAAAAGAATTAAATAAATAAATAAATATTTAAGCAAAATTAAAAATCCGACCAGAAGAAATTTATTCATCAGATTCAGATCTGAATAACATAAAAGTGAGAGATTAAATAACATAATAAACAAGACAGATTCCAATGGAAAATGCAAGTATAACATAGACAGAGATGATACAGTCCATCTGTTGATAGTATGTCCCTCTACCAAAAGGAAAGACTAAAATATTGGGGCTAACTTTGGGAGAAATGAATGAAACCCCAAGTTTTGACAGAAATTTGTTAAACACGGGCCAGATATTCAAACTACGCCAGGCTGTGGCACAAGCCTGGGTGCAGCTCAACAGCTGCCCAGGGGCATGGACAGGCGATATTCCAAGCAGCTGCGCCGCATGGCTCAGCATGGTTGAATACTGCACCCTGGCCACCCGCAGTGCACATGGAGCAGTGGCACTGCGCCCAGCGCCAGTGGCAAGTGGAGCATGGGGATGGTAGCATAAGTTTCCATTGCGCTAGTCGCAACAACATGATATTCAAAGACTACATTTAAATGGGGCCATAATGTATGCAAGGTGCAAATGGGCCATTGCATGACATTATAGCCCCATTCAGGGTGCACCGATCCCCGACGACTTGCACTCTGGCGCCTGCCGGGCAGCACTATTAGGGGACCGACGCCTCTGCAGCGCGCAATGTACTCACAGCCCGATCGTGGGCATTTGTAAAATACGGAAGATTTCTATATCCGTGGTGGTCCAGTGGACCACTGTGTGCCGATCGCGGGTTTAAGTAAAAAACAGAAATGAATCCTATATCCCTGGTGGTCCAGTGGACGCTGTGCCCGATCGCGGGCTTAAGTAAAAACAGAAATTAATCCTATATCCCTGGTGGTCCAGTGGAGCGCTGTCTGCCCAATCACGGGCTTAAGTAAAAACAGAAATGAATCCTATATCCCTGGTGGTCCAGTGGACGCTGTCTGCCCGATCATGGGATTAAGTAAAATACACACACCAAATCCTATATCCTAATGGTCCAGTGGACTGCTGTCTGCCCCATCGCAGGCTTAAGTAAAATTAAAAGAAATCCTATATCCCTGGTGGTCTGCCTGATTGCGGTTAAGTAAATAAAAAAATCAATATCCCTGGTGGTCCAGTGGACCCCCCTCCCCCCCACTGATCCCCATCGCCTCTCCCTGGTCAGCAGCGGGTGGCAGCATCCAATCTGCCTGCCACCCCACCACCACCGATGACACCATCGTAGGGCTGTACGCCCATTGGTCCACAGTGTGAGCCAATGGGCATGCAGCCCATACCGCATACATATTCCAGATATGAAGGAGAGAAAAATATCCCTTTGAGGAGGAAATCTTTGGGGATCCAAGGCTTAGGTCACCTTCCTTCAGGCTTGGGGTAGTTTTGTTTAGTGAAGTTTTCAGAATGGAAAGCCTCCTCTGCAGGAAAGGGAATGCCGCTTATCCTGGAGGAGAATGTACTGTAACTTATGGAATGCCAGCAGGCAATTTAGGTAGTCCTTATTAGCCAGGTAGCACAAGCAATTAAAATAAAGGTTTCTTGCTGGTCAAGGCATGAAGTATACACAGAAACTCTTGATAGGATAAAGGGCAAAATCATATAGTTTACCCAAAGCAGCTGACTGGTATGGTGTCAGCATGAAGAGTGAATTGAGAAGATTAGCTTGAATACTTTAAATACCGTTAAGGAGGAGTTAGGTTAGTTCAATAAGGAGCATTTGCAATGCAGTAATGGCGTGCAATGGCTATCTTGATGCCATGTAGGTTGTGAGGTTAAAGTAATTAGGTCTGGATGGTTGAAAAGCTGCTGAGGAAAAGGAGCAGGCTAAATCATAATTTACATAAAAGTATGCTCCTGCTGCTTGAAACCATGATGCCCCATGAAAACACAGATCCCCACCATGGGAATAACAGGAAAGTCACAAGCTGAGCACCATGGAACCAAACAGCAAATGTAATGTCGATAGGTAGGACCCATTCCCCAAAATGGAGGCAGCATATTGAAGCATGAACCAGCAGTATCAGGAGAGGTTCAGCAGCAGGCATAATGCAGGGAAAAACACAGTATGAAATGTATTCTTGATACCAGAAAAGGAATCCCAAACTGGGTTATGCTGAATACCAGAAGGAAGTTTTCCAAACTGGGTATTTGCAATGCCAAAAGAAGAATTCCAAACTGGGGTATTAATAATACCAGAAAAAAATATTCAAAACTGGAGTATGCTCAATACCAGAAAAAAGTATTCAAACCTGGGATAATTTCAATACCAGAAAGAAGTATGCAAAACTAGGGTATTCACTATACCAGAAAGAAGTATTCCAAACTGGGGCATTCTCAATACCAAAAGAAGTATTCAAAACTGGGATATTTTCAATACCAGAAGGAAGTATTCAAAACTGGGGTACAGTATTCACAATACCAGAAAGAAATATTCAAAACTGGGCAGTAATTAGTTATAGCTTCCAAGCTGAAAAGAGTAGGGGATTTTATTGAAAGTTGCAGTTCATTGCAAACAAATACAAATTCAATACAAAAGAAGGAAAAAATGCAGCAATACATACAACAACAGGCAAAAGTAAGCAAAAGTAGAAAAACATAGTGCTACAGTACTTATTTCAAAAACAATACAAAAGTAAGGAATACATTAAACAATATTCAAATACACCATGTATCACTGGCAATCATAAATGCTTTGCTTTTTCAGCAGAAAACAAACCATGTCCAACTTCATAGTTCTTGTTATAGCCTGCCTAATGTTATATAGAAGTTCTATATGAAGTCAGTCTTTGCTGCAAAACAAACATACACCGAGCCTGCCATATGAAATATCTAATGAGAACCAATACAATAAATATTGTATCTGCATGATACCTGGAAAAGGAACTGTCACAGGGCCCATAGATCAGAGTCTGATAAGTCAGGGATGTGAACAGAGGCTCTCCCCATGTGTCTACAAGAAGATCCCAGAAGGGCTGTATATACCCACATGATAAAACAAGCATTTGTCAATGCTGAATGTTTGCTTGCTGGTATTAGCATTGGAAATGCAGGAGTTAGACAGATGCAGAATAGGAATGGCAGTGAAGTATTGAAGTTCACACTAACCCCACCTCCATCCTGTACAGATGGACAGGCATTGGGGTAAGTCTTTGGTCTACTATGACGGGCATGCCATGTCAGATCAACCTATTCTGCAGACAGCGACATGTGTTGAGGTGTACCTTAGGGTGTTTGGCTTTACATTCACCGCATTCCATAAGGTCATATGCTGAAATGGTGCAGCATAGGAGAATAGGGTGAAGTCTGGGGCTGAAGATTACAAGGTACACCTCGATGCCTATTAGTGGCTGGAGGTGGGGGTGGAATGGCATGAGCAGCACAGTCGGCAATGCAAAGGCACACCCTGATACCTGTCAGTCTGTACAGGGTAGGACGTTATGGTTAGAAACCGTAATGCCTCAGGCATTTGTTGGTATTTATACTACAAATTGTGAACATGGCCTTTGTGACCCTACCTGTGAAGAGTGGCAGTGTGATTATGTGTATGTGTCCTAACATTGATTTCCAGCAGCGACAGTGCCACATGAACAAAAACACAGATCGGCAGGATGAAGAATGACAGCTGTGCCATCCACAGGGAGATGTGAAGAGATGGCAATGTTGAACACTTGTACTGGGAATATAAAAGTGCTTGCACGCCCAAGCATACAGTATATGGAAACTGCGCAATGCATGTGCATTACACAGTCATTTAATGGACATTCATCACCAAAGTTTCAAAATAGGCATTGTAGGACCTCTGCTCATGAACCGTGTCAGTGTGATTTTCTTGATGTATCCTGAACACTGATTTCCCACAGCAACCATGCTATTCTGCGCCAGAAGTGCAAAACCAATTTCAGCCAGGATGTGAAAAATGACAGCTGTACTGTTCATAAAGAGGTGCAGTAAAATGGCAATGTTGAAAAGATGGAGCTAACATATTACAAATGTGCGGTTATAAGCATGACTGGGAACTGTGCAACGACACTTTTAACACAGTCATTTTATGGAGTTTTATCACCAAATTTTCAACATAGGCATTTTACGGACTTGCTAATGAACAGTGTCACTGTGATTTTGTTAATGTGCCCCCAACACTTATTTCCCACAGCGATCAGGGCTGTTCCAGTGCTGCAGGTGCAGAAATACATTTCAGCCAGGATGTCAAAATGACAGCTGTACTGTTCATAGGAGGGCCGGAAAATGGCAACGTTGAAAATCTGGAGTGAACATATTACATAATGTGCGGAAGTTATGAGCATGCGTGGATACTATGCAACACACGCCGTAACACAGTCATTTATGGACATTCATCACCAAATTTTCAACATAGGCATTTTAGAGCCTCTGCTAATGAACAGTGTCACTGTGAGTTTTGTAATGTGTCCCAAACACTGATTTCCCCAGCAACGCTCTATTCTGCCCCGAAGTGCAAAACACATTTCGCCAGGATGTAAAAAATGACAGCTGTACTGTTCATAAGGAGGTGGAAAATGGCAATGTTGAAAATCTGGAGTGAAAATATTGTAAATGTGCAAAGTTATGAGTGTGCGTGAACATTGCTGAATGCACTGTGAATACAGTCATTTTACAGACTTTTGTTACCAAATTTTCAACATAGGCATTTTAGGACCTCTGCTAATGAACAGTGTCACTGTGATTTTCTTCATACATCCGAACACTGATTTCCCACAGTGACCCGCTATTCTGCGCCGTAAGTGCGCAACACATTTTGTCCAGGATGTGAAAAATGACAGCTATACTGTTCATAAGGAGGTGTGGAAAAATGGCAATGCTACAAATCTGGAGTGAAAATATTGCAAATGTGTGAAGTTCAGAGTGCGTGGAAACTCGCGCAACGTGACGCCCGTAACACAGTCATTATATAGACTTTTGTCACCAACTTTTCAACATAGACATTTTAGGACCTCTGCTAATGAACTTTGTCACTGTCATTTTCGTAATGTATCCCGAACATAGATTTCCAACAGTGGCAGCACTATTCTCGCGCAAGTCGCGAAAACACATTTTGCCCAGGATGTGAAAATGACAGCCTCTGTTCATAAGGAGGTGTAGAAAAATGTCAATATTTAAAATCTGACTGAAAATATTGCAAATTTGTGAACTTATGAGCTTGCATAGCAACTGCGTAATGCATGCTTTCAGAAGCAGTAATTTTGGGATTTTCCCACCAAATTTGCAACATACACTTCTTGAGAGCCCACCACATTAACACTGGCACTGTCGTTACCTTAATCGGTTCTGAAAGGTGATTCCGCACGTGACTGGGAAATCACCTTCGGGCAGATTAACGCCATGACAGTGACTGAATTCATGAGGAGGGTCCCAAAACCCATGTTGAAAATTTGGTGAAAAGTCCAAAAATACCTGAGATATGCTAAAAGTTGGAAACCCCTATCTATTCCATTATACAGCTTACCAGCATTTCCTCAGTTCACAGTCAGCTTTGAAGAGTGCAGATGTGTTCCTGGTCCACCGAAGATCGCCACGCAGGCCTCTGGAGGTAAGTATGGGGTGGGGTGTTTGGGAAGGCAGGGTGAGCAGTGGGTGGGTGCAGTTTGTGGGGGTGGGGCCAGGAGACTGCGAGGGACTGTTTTATTTTACAGGTTTGAGAAGAAAAAACAAACATCAGGACGTTTTCTTTGAGGGCATTGGGCACACTGGGGTGGGCTCCCAGCATGCCACCTGACTACTTCTTGGGATGGGGTGTAGCCGACGGGTGATTGGGCACCCACGCCAGTACAAAAAGCTGAGGGAGGAGTGCAAGAGTCGAGGGGATTGGGCACCCTTCAGACTCTCCTGCTACTTTTTGGGGGCCTGATGCCAATGGGGAGGCTCCCATCAGGCATCAAACAGGGAAGGGGCCATACTGCCCACAGGAGTGGGCTCTCCGTCAGCAACTCAGATCGAACCGGGATGCATGCCGACGAATTGGGCCCTCTTCGCAAAAACACACTTTTGTAGGGAGGGACACATGCTGCCGAGGGGATTGGGCACCCCGTCACTGAGGGTTGCTTTGATATTGTTTGTGAACAGAGCGGCACAGCGCGCATTGTTCGCAAACAATATTACACTGGCAAAGTTCCGCAAGTAATGACGGGTCACCCCTCATTGCATAATCACAGACGCTGCAATGACATGGCGGCCCATGATTGCTGCGGCGAAAACATTACAACTTGGTAACTTCTGGAAGCCAGTGTCATCAGCACACTGTGCCTCCATTGGTACCCCAGGGCCAGGCCCCAAATGCACTGCTTGCTTGTGCTGGTTGCCTCACTGCCGCGCCTCCCAAACCCGCTCTCTCCTAGTTGTCACATAATGTTTCTTGCACATGCTGCAAGCAAACATAAAAAGGTGTTGGGTTTCTAAAATTTGTCCACATGTAACTCTTGGGCAATAACGGTCTGAAAGCTGCTTATGCTTATTATTGGCTTTTACACTTAGCCTGCTATGCATGCGTAGCCAGGTACAATCCCAACCAAAGCGGGGATTCTAGATTGTTCAGCTGTTGCAAAACTGTGTTTTTCAATAAAGCCGAGCAGTCAGGAAATCAGTCTCCGTCTGACATTCTGACTGCAAGATGAGGTTATAAAGTGCCTTCCTATTCAATGATAACATGTGGTTGGGAGTAATACTCTACTTCCAGAACAGTTTAATGCAATCCACCCTGTACTGAGGGATTGACAATCTGACAATAATCTAGGTTTCTTCTTCCCACACAGGTAGGCATGCGAAGCCAGGATTTCATCAAAGCTTTCCAGGCCAGGCTTCCAGGTTTCATATCAGGACTGAAATTATGAGATAAAAATAAACTATAATAAATTGCAAGTGGATTATCATACTCACTCCACCTTTTTGTACCGGTTTATAAGTAAATTCCCTTTTAATCAGGTTCTGCCAAGACCACCAAAAGACTTGAAAACACATATATAAACTGGTGACCATCCCTGGAGGAGGCGGAAAACATAACTCAAATATAAAAACACTGGAATCAGTATTGATTTGATAAGCATGACTCTCTTTTTCTTAGAGATTATCTGCCCCTTCCAGCTGTTAACAAGCCTAGTAACATGCCCCATCCTTTTCTCCCAATTTAAGGTAGCAATATCCCCAGGCCCATACTCTATGCCTAAAATTGAATGGGAAGATTGCAGACTGCAAACCCTGCTAGGCATCCTACTGGGGCAAGGTGTAGACCCAATGGTGATTCCTTTACATTTCTCAAAATTAATCCTAGACCCAGACATTAAAGAGTAGGTGGACAGTGTATCAGGTAGTGCCACCAGGGACACATCTGGGGCTACTGTTAAAACTAAATCATCTGTGTATGCCAGGGCTTTAATAGGTGAAGCACCAGGAGAAACAATGAGACCTGTAATCTCTGTATTCACCTGGAGCATACGAATCAAAATGTATATGCCAAACACATAAAGCAGAGGACTAAGTGGGCATCCTTGCCTTTCCTCTACACATTTTAATTTTCTTCTCAAACCACCCATTGACATTAGGTATAATATAAGCTCCACTATACATGTGGTTAACCCAGGACACAAAGGAGTCCGTATCCCAAAGCAGTCATCACAGTGAACAGGAACTGATGAGAAAGCCTATCGAAGGCCTTCTCTTGATCCAGCCCCAGTACCAAACCCTATAGTCCCTCTTGTTTCCCCTGTAAAATAGCTCCCTTAGGATTACTAGATTATCTTGCTGCCTCCTCCTGGGACTGCACAAGTTTGAGGGTCACTAATAAGGTATTTTGCTACGTTTGATGATCTAGCTAACAGAATTCTGCTTAAAATTTTCAGATCCATATTAGCAGACTTGAGGGGCACCAATTACCTGTAACATTCTTGGGTCCTTTTATGCAGCAGAACCAACCATTCACTAAAATACCACCAACAGCTTAATCTGGTTCAATTTGAGTTGGTTACCATCTGTTTCCCTGATCCCCACCCGGGGCCATTAAAAGGGACTTCTAGGCCCAGTGGCTACTGCTCAACAAAATTCAATAAATAAATAAATAAACCAATATGTCCTCCTGCATAGAGGGGGCATCATTTGAAGATTTCAAAATATGGTTAAACAAAATTATTACAACAGGGGCTAGGTCTTCACAAAATGTTTTATAAAATCCAAACCCTAACCCATCCGACCCAGGAGCTGGAGTGTAGCAGTGACATTAAGATGGAATTCTTGACCTCCTCTAAAGACACCTCAGCTGCAAGTGCCTGAGCATCTTGTTCAGAGAACTGTGGTATGTTTAGTGAGGTTAACAGCATCTGGGGATTCACCACCTGTGGAGGGCAACTAAACAGACTCTCGACATAAGCCTCAACTACTGATAATAGATCTTTTTTTTCATTAAACTTTAGGATTACAAGTACCTTTGAGCAGGAACTGTTCATTTACAAAGGTTCTACATCAAAGGATGCAGGGTAACATACATACAAAGGAAAACTAAAGTTACATTCTTTATACTCAAAGTTGACTTAAACATGGTATATACAGTAAGTTGTGGAGAGAGGCAAGAGGCAGCAAGGCCCCATTCTTGGGAGAATGTGCCAGCTGCTCTGAGGGAGAGACCAGCTCAGTAAGGGTTCTATTCTCCACCCTCTTTGCACTCCTTATAAGGATCCAAGGAGTTTTTATATTTTGTACCAAATTGAAGTTCCTGATTCAAAGATTTGGCCCTATCGAAAGTCAGCCATTTGCTTTTTAATGTTACTAATCTGTGAATCATAATCCTGTGAAGAGATTTCAGCCTTTGATATGAGGGTGCTTCAGTTAGTGTCTTAAATGCAAATACTGCATATAATCTTTATTAGGGAGGTAGTGGGCCCTTTGCAGAAATAGGGTCTGCCATAACTTCTTAGTGTCCTCCCACCAATCTAGAATGGAATCATAAAATTCAGATACAGAAAGTCTTGCCATCCAATCTTTTCCCACATTTTTTCATTGTGGGGTCCTCCAATAAGGTTTTGTTCAGCCTCCACTTGTTTTTCCTACAACGTGGTGCATTATCCCATGAGAACTGTATTTTAATGGCCATGTGGTCCGAAAATTACTTGGATGAGTGGCGATGCTTACCACTTCTAGAACAGGGATACAAATATAAAATCAATCTGTGTTTTGAGGGCACCCTAAAGTAAGTGTGCCCCCAGTGAAAAATGTTTTCTATATGCATCAGTTAACCCAGATGTATCTAATATATGCTGTAATGTAGATGAATCACAAAATAATTTAGAGGTTTGTAGGCCTCTATCTGAAGTGCACAGGCCACAATTAAAGTCTCCTAACCATATGAGGAGTCTAGAAGAATGAGGATACAGTTGAACTTTTTGAATGGGGCTACTCTTGGGCCTTCACCTGAGGGGCGTAAATGGCAATCAAGTGGAATCTTTTGGTAAAATAAGAAATGTCAAGGGAGTAAGGTCCTACTCTGGATGTACAGCTATCAAGCAGGAAACTTTAAAGAGGGATTAGCTAGAAGAATACCCACTCCATCACATGTATCGGTGCCTGTAGACCAAAAAGCAGAGCCAGCAGTCCAGGCCTTGTATGCTTGCTGCAACGCCAGATTAGTTTTAAGTCGAGTATCCTGAATACAAGTAATGTCACAATGAAGTTCCTTAATGAATATAGAGCCCTAATTGTTTCCTATGACTTTTAATACTGTTAATGTTTAAAGTGGTTATAGATAAAGAATGCATTGGATCTGAAATAGGAAATGAAATCCTAAAACTTACCAAAGAATAGCAGGGGGGCATGTCATACTGGTCTTGATGATCTGCGCTGCCCGGTTCATTTGGCAATAGAGTCCCCACCACAGCTTTCTGTATCAGTAATGGATTCTACTGAATGGGAGTCAATGCCATCTCCATCTGAGTCCCCATCAGTTCCTTCTGTAGTAAGGAGGACATACTTGTTCCCTACCTGCAAAGGAGTAGAGGATATATCATGATCAGGACCTGCATTCTCAGCACCCTGGGTTCCATTTTCCTTTTCTTGTTCTTTTTTTTTGTGTTACCACCTTGTAAGGTAACTCCGTTTCAATGGGGAGGCATTACTGTTTCCCACATGCAGCATTTTCCTATTGCAAAGGGACAACCATAGTCCTACTATCCAAGTCAGAGACAGTGGTGGGGCCTGCAGATTCCTGGAGGGGATTCAGGAGCTGTGGGGAGGTCTGGGACTTCCACTGTAGTATTAGCCTGGTCAGCAACATACTTTGCTTGCTGTTGTTGTGCAAGATTGATTAAACCTCATGCGATGAACAATCTTTTCTGTTATGAGATACCCATAGACACCGACCACAGACATGTCCTGTCCACCACACAGGTTACAGTTGAAGAGGTTTAAGAATGCAGAAGCCATATGACCAAACTCTAAGCAATGACTGCACCTAGAGGTATCATAAGCTGAACTAAGGTGAGCCCTGGACCCACACTTAAAACAGGACTGGGGTTGTCCACTATAGAATATGGATCCCCTATCTTTCTCCAAATAAAAGCAGCTAGGGAGGTGCACGGGCCTGAATTTGTGGAAACAGTTTAACTTAACCTCAAACTCCCATCTCATATTTGTTTACTATCTAGATTTGAGTTGGTTCCTCAATATCTCACATCTCTGCCTTAACCAGAACAGGACGTCTTCTATATTGACCCTTCATTCTTAAACATAACGGTGATGAATTTTACCAGGGCCTTGTCAAGGGAATAGCATGAAAGGGTATCCAAATGGGCTTATTTCTCAAAGTCTGGTATTGGGACCAAAATGATCTAGACTGGAAACATTCTTAAAGCTTACATCATAGTTACCATTACCTAAAGAAATGAGGGCAGATATTTCTGAAGAAAAGAACTTCATAGAAGATTTAACATGTTTGGCAATAAAAGCCTATCTGGGGATTTTCCAACCCACCCTTATACGGAGCCTGACGGTGTTCCATCTAGGGGCAGGTTCACCTTTATTAGCAAAAGATCCTATAACTTAAACATAGGCTCAATTGTGAGTTGCCCTACTCATTTTGTAATAATTCCTCACGGGGCCTAAACGCATTGGGCACCTCATCCTGTACAGCTTTATCACTTACTGGGGCAGAGTAATCACAACAGGAAACCTTCTCAACAACCTTGTTAGTCACATTTGATACTACTGAAATATTATAAGAGTCATTACCCGGGGTACATTGGAGCTCTGTTCCTGCGCAATGTTGGTGGCCACAGAAGATGAAGAACCTGTAAGTATTTATCGATAGGAAGGATCCTTAGGGTCTGGAATCCAACCCCAGTCAATTTTGAGTTCATCCAGCATTCTGCAATGCTTTATCTGGGGACCAAGTCCCTGGAAAATCTCCACTGGTGCTAGGTTCATTCTGATAGTCTGTTAGTGGTTCAGCAGAGCAAGAACCCCAATCCTTAATGTGCTGTCTGTCTGTAAAGAGAAAGTGGTTTCAGAGGCATCAGTATCAGTAGGCCACAGTTGCAATGAGTGGGCCTGTCTCCAGGACCAAGACATGGTTTGGCAGTTTTATTCACTACTACAGAGCAGAATGACCAGGGCATGCATCCGGGAGAGGTGGCTGTTGGCAGATTGGGCATATCCGCTTTCACTGCCAGCCACAGTAGACTCATCTCCTGGCTCTTTCATATTAGTTTCTGTAATGACAGGAGGAAGGGCCTCACAAGAACAACATCAGGCTGTAGATCCGAGTCCATATGACTCAGTGCTCTGCTGACAGCAGCAGCATAGAGCTGTCAGCTTGCTCAGACAGTTTCAACAGTTCTGCATCTAATTCTATGGCTTTCGTAAGTATTTTCTCTTTCTGAAGTTTCAACTCTGTAGTTTCTCTGATAATTTTACCTACATTAAAGCAGGGCTTACAGTTGTAGCTGATTGAAGAGCAGTATTACAAACATTACTTGCCCCATTTTCAGCAAGGATAGAAAAATCCAATCCCAGCATGAAGTCCTCATGTTCAGAAAAAATTACAATTGCCAAATCTGCATCAATAACCTCTATAAAGCATGGGGAGAGGCCTCTCCACTGCTAGCTCAACATCCATCCTCTCTGCTTGCTCCTCTGAAGTGGCCATCCTGAGAGAGATGGCCAAGGGTTCCCCTACTGACAAGTAAGGGCATTTCCAGGTGTCCTGGCCAAATTTCTCCCATTCACTGGAACTATCACCAACAGCTTAATCTGGTTCAAGGTCATTGGCACTCATCTGTGGGCGATCAAGGGTGGAGGAGCAGCTGCAAGTGGGGTGCTAGCTGCACACTCAAGCAGACTTGATAGACCATGTGGCCTGTTTCTGCTGGCATGTAATAAGTAAGTACAGCAGTAAATAAGTAATAGTAGATGAGTTGAAAAATTAAACAAGCATAGACATTGTAGGCATAGACAATAATGCATGGATAAACAACAGTAGTATTTGTTTGGTACAATTTCATTTAAGCAGGCTTGAATCCCATGGAGAAAGCAATATAGAATTGCAGGAGACTCTGGTTTGATTAACACTGATTGCTAATAAGTATATTAGAGCAGAATTAAATCTCCATAAGGGCTGTATGAAAACAGAGTTCTTACAGAAGGAAAAGCGGAGTAAATAATGAAATACCAAGGCAAGGAAGCAGGAAAGAAACCTTATGGAAAGCAAGGCTGCTGAGATAAAATAGACCTTGCATAAAATGCAGCAGGTTACGGTAAACAGAGTGTAGCAGCTAGCTGAGCAGCAGAGCCAGGACCAGGTGCAAGCAATCAGTGAAGCACAGGAGGCAGCAACTGCAAGGGGAGCTGAAACAAGCTATAACAAATGCAAGAAGCTTAGATTTGGTAGGGCCTGAGCACAGCACAGGAGACATACAGTGCAAACAAGGGACGGCAATATGCTGAGGAAAAGCAGAAAGCCTCCCAAAATAAAACACAGACCAAAAGATGAACACAGGAAAGCACAAAACAAGCATACAAGGACACAGAGCAGCCGGAAGCAAAATAAAACTAACCAAAGCAGAAGATCCATATAAACTGGGGGCAAGGTTCAGGCAATGACCACATCAGGCCCAACTGAGAAGACAGACCAACAGATCCTCCAGCTGGCAAAGAAAAAATGCTTCAGAAGGAGGCTGAGGAACTGCTTATATAGCTCAAAAGGGGCTTGGCTGGTTGCTTACCCACTGAACCACAGGCATAGCCTTTCAAAAAGAAGAAAATATGATTTCTTGACTTCATTACCAATATGCATAGATGAGGCCCAGGTACAGTAGTTGCTCTTCCATTTTGCTACCATTCGCCAAAATTGCCACTGGTCTTTGATTTACCACACTTCCTAGAAAATAGTTCCACAACCTCTTCCTAAAGTTACCCTCGGATCATCCAAAACTTTTGTATTTTTCTATGTTGGTTTAGCTCTCTCAATTATGCTCTAGATGGGTCTCTTTTACTAATCTTGTCCTTTTTAAATCTGTTTTCATAATGATGTATCGTTTATTAAACCATGATTTCAGTTTCTCTGTTGAAGGTTGAACTCAATAAGGGAGTAGAATTATTGAAATAGACTGCTTAACTCCTTGTAGACTTGCTCTGAATCCCTACCTTCAGTTATTCATGCTGTTATATTGTTTGCCTGCTCTAATTCCAAAAAGATAAATTACCTGTCAGCTTTTCATTCATTTTAATATACTATCATTTACTATACCTATTCCTCTATTTCCATCTTCATTATTTGTTGGTAATTGGTTTATTAAATTTAGACCTTTCAAATCCATTAAGCAATTCACTGGTGTATGGTTCCATTCTGACCTATCACTTTGATGTCTCTTATCAACTTTAGACCTTCAATGGGGTAATTATGTAATCTTAAACAGTTGCTTTATATTCACCGAGCACACTGGAACCCCCACAATATCCTTGGCTAGCTACTATTTATCACTATTAAAACATTTCCTTCAATAATTTCAACAGATCCTGATCATGGCCATTCATTTTACATCACTAGAACTTCTTTTAGATAGATAATATGGACCCATTAAGTAATACTGTATACAGTACCGACTGCTTATATTGGGCGATTTGTAATTGGGCAGTATCCGTTGCATTATGGTTGGATGCTATATCACAAAAAGACACACTTTATTAAACATTAGCATCTTTAATCAAACATTACAATTTTATTCATTTAAGGTGGGGATACAGTACTAACAGACTAAATACATTTGTATCATGGTAAAATAAAGTAGTCTCATATAAAACATTAAAATAAAGTCCTACATAGTAGAGATTTTGGGATTCTTGTCTGAATAGTTTGTTTTTGATTTAGGGTCTCCATACCTCTTCAGCATCTTTCAATGCTTCCCAGTTTGATTGTAGAGCAGATGACTGTTCCATAGCACGCCTAAATGAACACAGTGTTGCACCGATATTGGACAGGGTCATAAGACTCTCTCCTGGGTCTCATCTGGTTCTTCCCTCTCATTGTCCTGTTTGGTTACACCAGATTGCATAGCACTGATGACCTCAACAATGTCAGTCACATGTCGGTTCAGCATCATTGTCTCCTAGGGGACATAGCTGACTGAACTCATCCTGTCATTTCCTCCAGTTGTGTCAATGTCTCCTCCTGAACTGGCAGCAAGCCTCTGCAAAATGTTCTCTCATTTCTCATAAAGCCTGCCTTTCTATCAGACCAGTGACTGGGTCTCAGGCATGCTTAAGGAGCTGCACTGCACTTACTGTAGGAGCGATCATTTTTGTCACATTGAGAGGCAATCAATTTGGCATTTGTGTCCAGATCCTCAAGAACTCGCTCCCACATTGCCTTTATAAATGATACTCACTGAGTAAATGACACAGAAATCCATAAGCTGGAATTATACATGGTGTGTTTGAGGGAGGAAAATGAAAGTAACGTTTCTTGGTCCAGGAATTAGTGACAGGCTGGTGAAATTGTCTAGGATGAGTGCTAGTTTTCTGCATTTCAGCTTTCTTTTCCCAGACATGGACCCAGTCACTGACAATTTCAGCAGTAATCCATGCTGTTCAGTTTGACTGAAGTCAACAGCAGGTGGTGTATACCACGTAATATCTAGTCATTGCAGATTTTCCAGTGACACAAACATAGAGGATTGTGTATGAGTAGGCATACTAACAAGGGTATGCTTGCATCAAGAGGTTTCCTTGGTGACAGTAGACCTCGAGAGTGCAGCTTGAGGGGTCTCCTGTCACCAAGGAAACCTCAAGATTTCAAGCATACCTGTCTGTGTATGCCTGCTCAAACACAATCTTTTATAGTGTATGAGAAAGCACTCAACATACAGCTGCATCACATATAGCAGAATGCTTTTTTTTCAAATAAACAAGTAGCCTAGGAGAGAGACACGTAAAATGGTCTTATCTGTTGCTGTTTTCAGGGCATCCACTTAGAGGTCTGCTTACTAGGCAACATCTCTGGCAATGGTCAGCATGACTGAGGAGATTTTAGCGTGACCACTGATTTGATGTTGTGCATTAGTAGTAGCGTCTTCAGTGAAGCACAACAGGAGTTTGCGTCACTACTAACACACAACAGACTGATTCCAGTCATCGATTTCTATACACAACAGCACTCTCTCATACACTATGATCAATTTCTTGCTCCCATTCATGTATCTCCATGTGAGGGAGATAGCAGAACCTCTGGCAGTCATGTTCACAGAGTCATTCAACACAGGGTGGTACTAGAGGATTGGAGGAGGGCACATGTGGTCTCTCTACACAAATCCATCAGCAGGGAGGAGGCAGGGAACTATAGGCTGGTCAGCCTCACTTCAGTAGTGGGGACGATCATGGAGACATTGCTTAAAGAAAGGATAGTGGGGCATCTAGATGCCTTCAGAGCCAGGACCATAGGCAACATGGATTCACAGTGGGATGTCATGTCAGACAAATCTGGTTGATTTCTTTGACTGGGTGACAAAGGAAGTAAATGAGGGTGGGGCAGTGGATGTCGCTACCTTGATTTCAGCAAGGCCTTTGACACCATCCCACATAGGAGGCTGATAAACAAGCTGGGTAGGCTGGGCATGGGGACAGGGTGGTAAACTGGGTTAGAAACTGGCTAACAGACAGGAGGCAGAGGTGGTGGTAAATGGGGTGCAGTTTGGAGAGTGGGGTGACCAGTGGGGTGCCTCAGGGATCAGTCTTGGGGCCAGTCCTGTTCAATGTCTTCATTAGCGACATTGCAGAAGGGCTGGAGGGAAAGGTCTGCCTGATGCAGATGACACCAATATCTGTAACAGAGTGGATACTCCAGAGAGGGTGGAGATAATGAGGAGGGACCTGGGAAGCTTGAAATATCGTCTGAGAACTGGCAACTGAAGTTTAATTCAAAAAGTGCAAAATTATGCACCTGGGACATAGAAACCCTGGAAAAAGCTACAGGATGGGGAGTGGCTGACAGTCACAGAAGAGGAAAGGACCTGTGGGTTATTATTTCAGACAACTTGAAAATGTCAAGCAGAGTGCTAAGGCAGCTGGGAGGGCCAGTGGCATGCTGGGGTGCATAGGCAGGGGTATCACCAGCAGAAGGAGGAGGGAGGTAGTGATGCCATTCTATATAACCATGGTCAGGCCTCACATGGAGCACTGTGTGTAGTTCTGGAGGCTGCACCTTCATAAGGACATTAACAAGCTGGAGATGGTTCAGAGAAGGGCAACTAAGATGGTACAGGGCTTGCAACACAAGACTTATGGGAAGAGATTAAAGGACCTCAATATGTACTAGCTGGAAGACAGACGAGAAAGAAGGGACATGATAGAAGCATCAAAGCACCTCAAGGGTATAAACAAGGTGCAGGGGAGACATTTTCAATACAGGAGAAGCACAAGAATGAGTGGGGCACTGGGTCCAAACAGTAGCAACAATTATAGTGATGGCATGGTGCGTGCAGTAAAATGGTGCCTTTTTGTTTGTGGGGATTCGCTCCTGCACCCCTGGATGCAGGGGGCTCTGCTCCCCACCCCATCTTTACTATTCTCACTCCAAGGGGAGTGGATCCTGGGAAAATTAAAATTTGTGGGGCCATGAAATACTGTTTCTACTGCCCCATGTAAATGAAACAAAGTCCCAAAGTAGTAAAAATTCCAGAGACCAGGATTAGAATCCTGGTCTCCATTGCCACTAGCCACGGGAGCAGCTCAGCCAGCCTCCTGTTCCCTGCAACTCTTGTCCTGATTAAGGACTCATGGACATGACCAGGGAGTGCTTACAGTGTGCTGTAAACCCCCTCACTGTCCATGTGAAAGTTTACCAGACTAGCGCCATATAGTGCCATTCTGGTAGCGCTCAATTGATGGGGTACCATGAGGGAGCATGACATGAAGGTGGGAGGTTAAAAGAGAATGTGAAGAAGTTCTTTTCATGGAGAGGTGGTGGATGCATGGAATAGTCTGCCTCAGGAGGTGGTGGGACTGAGCACTATGGATGGATTCAAGCATGCTTGGGACAGGCATAGGGGAACCATAAAGGTATAGCAGCGGGTGGGTCAGAAGCAGTAATCCAGTACAATGGCTTACAGGCAGACTAGATGGACCAGGCAGTCCTCATCTGCCAAAATTTAAATGTTTCTGTGTTAAAGCACGTAAGCATGAAAATTCTTTCCTTATCTTTTTCTGACCCAGTAAAGTCTCACTTTTGAAAGCAAGTGTGCCATTATTGACATAGTGAAAAAGACACTGTTTCATAACAATCAAACATATTTTGATGTTCATAGATGTAAGCAACCCAGTGAGCACATCATGATCAACTGATCTGTACTAACTGAGCTGGCATTCATCTTTTCACCATGTACATAGTGAAACATGATGTTGTGGGTTTTCCACCTCTACAATCAGCTTTCAGAGAGAGTGAAGTCTGTACTTCCCAAGCATCTGCCAGTTGTTTTGCCTTCTGTGACAGCAGTGGACCACTAATATTGGTACCGCAGCGTGGTCATCCTTAAATGAGCACAATAGTGCTTCCTTCACCTCTCCATCTTTCCCATTTCACTATTGCTTGTGGTTCAGGTTGTTGTTCTTGTGCTGTTCAGATATTAGCTGCTCCTGCTATTTCATTAACTCTGATATGGTTGATTTAGGAGAGAATTATACTGTGCCTGATTGTGTTGGCTCATCTTAAGCAGTTAATCTATTTTGTTAAGCAGCCCAATCTTGCTGCTGAGGCTCAAAAGCCTTTCATTTCCCCACTGTGGTAGCTGAAACAGCATTGCATGTGGACACTGACTACCAGTCTAAATTTAGGCAGTGTAATCAGAGTCAGTTCACACTTTTTACAGGACTAATTGGGACTAACCTGTCTGAATCTGCCCAAACTAGGTGGCAGATCTAATACAGTACGTGTTGTAGGTTTTATCACTTTTCTATGAAGATGATGTGGAAAATGGGATCTGCCCACTTTAATGCCCTGTTCACTAAATCTGTGGACAGTATAATGTATGTCATGGGTTGTATCTCTGCTCCTCATAAGTTATCGCTCATTCCCAACCTTGTATTAAAATTATCACCCCCAAAAAAAAAAACTAGCATTCACATTTTCTGTCCTAAGTTCTCAGTTGAGTTTGATAATTGTCTTCAGATATGCTAAGTATGAAATCATGTGTTTATATGTACAATTTAAATATTTCCGCAGTGGTGATCCCTGTATCTCTACCAAAATGATCACAATATTTTCATAATGTTTTGTCTCTTAAAGACCTCATCTAGAAATAAGCTTACTCCTGTGAATAGACCGCCACTTGCTCTATCCATTACCATGAGTGCCCATGCAGGAAACACATTCTTCTATAAAGCAATTAGAAAAGGGCTTTATTTATTTCAAACTACTCTACCAACTTTATAATTGCTTATCCTTGTAGTAGTGATGTGCTCCTGTGGTTATGTTGAACCAAACAATATTATAGTTGTTAGCTACCAGTTGTTCCCTCACCCCTACTTCTCTAGCTACTATCTACTAGCATTTGAAAGAACTAGTTCAAGGTGGCCCCTCGATAGTCAATTCCCTGACCCGCTACATAAATAAAATGTCTTGTACCACATGTACCATTCCCTGATGTCTTACTCTGCTTACTGCTGGGAAATCTCTATTCACATCTGATATGTTTAGGTCCCCTACCAGCACCTCCTCCTCCTTAACTGATGATTTCCTGATCTCTTATCCTTATTCCCTCTCCTTCCTCCTTCTGATTAGGTGATCTGTACATCACTCCAAATATGATCACTTTACCCCTCTAGTTGTCAGGTGCACCCAGAGTGTTTCAGATCTGTGCCCTCCCCAGTGTTGTATCCCCCTTGTCTTCTATACCCCCTAACATACAATGCCACCCTTGTATTTTGTTGATCCCTCCTGAAAAGTGAGTAGCCTGAGACTGTTAGGTCCCTGTTATTGTTTCTCTCACCCATGTTTCCATTATAGCTAACATGTCCAGCTTTGCGTCTGGTTCTACTTCTGGAGCTCACTCATTTTGTTAGATAGACTCCTTTTGTTTAGGTATAGTGCCTTCCATAAACCTTGTTTACCCACTTCCTCTGTCTGATGTTCTTACCAGCATGCCCTCCCATTCCCATCTCTACTTTGCTTCCAGCTCATTCTGCATCCTTGCAAACACCACCTGTCCTTTTTTCCTTGTCCCTGTCACCATTGTCTTTTACTATCATGGCTTCCTGGAAAATTTCCTTAGCCTGCATGCTACATATGATTTCTAGTGTTGCTCCGGTAGTGCTCCTGTGGATTTCACTGTGCTCCATTGGATGTCAGTACTATCTGGGTGGGATCTAACCTGGGGTCTGGCCAATTGAGGTCAGATCCCAGGACAGATCTTGCATTATCTGATGCCAGATCCAGGGATCCACCATAGGATCCAAAGATCCAACACTGGATCCTGGGACTGGATCCAGGATCTGGCACTGGATCCCTGGATCCAGTGTTAGATAATGGGATCCACCTGGATCGGGGCCAAATCCATGGTTGGATAGCTGCTTGTTATCTGATGGATCCACTATTCTGCCAAAATGGCAGGTATTTGGTGGATCCAGATTGCTCAGGATACTGTCTGAACAGCACTAATGATTCCCCATTGCTTATGTCCTTTTTTCTATTTTAGTTGTACTCTGAGTCTCTTTCCCCAGTATTCTAGACAAGTGAGTGTCACATAAGCTTCCCCTACAAAGAGTTAGTGCCTCCCAATTGTGTTGTAGCTTCACACTACAGTTGCAACCATACATACATTCAGATATTTCCAGATATTTTGTGAGATATCTAAAGAGACTCTCTGATCATACACTGTGGCATTGCAGGCAGGCAAGGAATTTCTCTAGAGAGATTAGAGATTTCAGGAAATATCTGGTCATGTATTTGGTGGCAACTGTAGTTTAAATGCTCTCATTATAAAGGCATTGGGTCTGTACTCAGTGCTAAGGCTCTTCCTTCTTTGGATGTATGCCACTCTTTCTGAACTGCTTCTGGTACCCCAGAATGCCCCTCAGTCTCCAATGAATTTAAATCCAACTACTTCACACTTCAGTTTCAGCCTTTATTAAAAGTGAAGATTTTAACTTTCCTACTCTCTCCAATCAGAGCGACCAGTGACTAGTAGTGGACAACATTTGGGAAACTATTTTGTGAAGTTTTTACAATGTTACCCCAGCTTTGGTTCATTGAAGGGCACACTACATAGATTTCACCTGGTAAATTGCTCATTTTCTCCTGGTAAAACTATGCATAGCAGCACTATGCCAACAAAAGTGCTGGTGAAGTGTCACTATGAATAATTTTCACTACAAAGTAGCACTTCACTGCTGAAGAACTACAAGAAGTGTAAACTGTTTTTAAAAACTAGGCTGCTTGGATTCCTCACAATTCCATCTTTCAAAGAATTTTCAGATTTGAGATAATCTGATTCCTATTCTGTTTCCATTCCAAATTCTGGATAGCACTCCAAAACAGACTAGGAATCAAATCTGAAATCTAAATTTGAATGTGAAAGATCTTGTTATTATCCAAATTTTACAAATGAGCTACAGTATATGCTATTGTTTGACAAGTCAATTAGACACTAGATAATGAATGAATGACAAAACTAGTAACATAAATCATTGTATGTTACTTACATAACTGATGCTTATGTAATGTCCTACATTATCTTCAAACACCCCGCCATTTATCTTTTTCCTCTTGTTTTCCAGTATTTGATGCTTAATTCTATTGCCCAGGGTTACCTTTATATAATGCACTGAATTATAAGTAACACTGATAAACATTAACAGGAAGCAGACACCAGTGGCAGTTGAAGGCACCTCCAGTGTGCATCAGACATAGAGCCACGAGTTGTGAACTCAGTTGATGATATCTCAGATTGTGAATGATTGTTTTTATTCATTGATGGATGGCACACTGTGTCAAAGACGATATTTTTCTTTTATTGCTGGTAAACTGGCTCATTGGTGTAAGAGTTATGCTACCAGAGGAGGTTTTAGTTGGCTTTGTGGTTGGTTGACTGATGGAGGACCTTGATTTGGTCACTGCAGTAAATGGTCATACTTGCAACAAGGGAAACAGAAGCAGATAAAAAGGCAGTTTTAGTGAATGAAAGAATACAGCAGGATGCAAGGAACCTGGCTGACTGAAAAAGTATTAAGCAATGTGTGTCATATTATGCTGCATAGACACTCATGATCACAGAAAATGAAACAGGCCCTCTAGGTGGTGGCATTGGTGCAAGAGACTGGTTGGAGAAGGAGGTTTTGGCCAGCTTGCTGATTGGCTGGCTGATAGAAGGGTGTAGGCAGAACCTTTATTTGGTCAACACTGTCAATGGTTAGCAGTCTGGAATTTAACCCCCTTGCCTAAAATACTGTCCCTACCTTGACTATCTACCCTTGTAGCTGTTGTGGCTCCTGAATGAGCCTGTATTCACTGAATGCTTTTCTTTACATAGAAGACTGCTAGTGCTTGATTTATGCTAGTCAGACATGTTATTGATGCACTCCTCGATATGGTGCCACTTGTGGTTAACTTTTGTCCTGTAGCATCCAAGAAACATTCCCACCTCCTGCTCTCCCAATCCCCAGCACACATCACTTAGCAGTACAGTGGTACAGTAGCAAGTGACAAACTATGCTATATATAGTATCTGGATATCTAGGGGATATGTAATGGGGGCTGTTATATAAAGAATTTGTTTTACAAGTTCAGAGTGAACTTTGGTAATCTCACAAGTGGTGGAGTGAAGCGTAGCCACGAGTGATGGTCTCGAGTTCACCATGAATGAGTAAAACTAACTTATCTAACAGCTGCCCCATTGTATATTTGATTTAATAGTTCCCCATCGCATATTTGATTTATGCAATAGGTGGCAGCTGTCTGTTGAAATCATTCTTTAAATCTTTTTAAAAGGTTTTTTAATCTTCTGTATCTCTGGTGTGTTGGTAGGTGGTTGCTCAGTTGTTTTGATGCTCCAATGTCTTTATAATGTGACATCTTTTTATTGATGGAGTGAGTGTGAAAGAGAGTTTTGAAAGAAGAAAATGGTGGCTGCACTTAGCAAGGAAATTGGCACCCATTTGGTGAAATTGTGGATTTTTTATTATTATCAGTGCTGTGCATTCAGTGAAACCAGGAATCTTCCTTTGTGAGTGAGAGGGGTGCAAGTTCAGAACAGTAGGAGCAAGCAGCTGGAACATGGTGGAGGGCAGTCTGTGTGATGATGACAGTTCTGTATGACTAAATCGCATACTGACAGTACTATACAGATACATTTGTGGTCCACAGGTTTATCTGTATAGTACTGACGCATCACTGATTTACTGATACTCCCTTCACAAAAGAAAGGGTCCTACAAGAGCTTGCTAAGCTCAGGGTGGATAAGGCAATGGACCTGATGGCATACATCCCAGGGTACTTAAGGAGCTAAAGGAGGAACTAGCAGAGCCATTAGCAGAATTGTTTAGTGAGTCTCTGAGCACAGGAGAGGTCCCAGAAGACTGAGAAGGGCTCATGTGATCCCACCCACAAGAGTGGTAGCAGGGAGGAGGCGGGAACTACAGACCGGTCAGTCTTACCTCAGTAGTGGGCAAGATTATGGAGGCACTCTAAGGAAAGGATAGTGCAACACCTGGAATCCATAGCACAGGATCCAAGACAGCATGGGTTTACAAAGGAAGGTCCTGTCAAACTAATCTCATAGATTTCTTTGACTGGGAACCAGAGTGGTGGACCAAGGGGAGCAGTTGATGTCGCCACCTTGACTTCAGCAAAGCTTTGACACTGTTCCACATAGAAGATTGATAAATCAAGTTAGGTAGGCTCGGGTGGGTCAGAAGTTGGTCAACTGGGTGGCAAACTGGTTGACTGGTAGAAAACAGAGAGTGGTGGTAAATGGTATACAGTCAGAAGAGATGCAAGTCACAAGTGGGTACCTCTAGGATCAGTCCTGGGCCAGTCTCTATTCAACATCTTCATTAGTGACCAAGAGATGGACTAGAGGGTAAGGCTTGTCTGTTTGCAGATGACACCAAGATCTGCAACAGAGTAGATGATCCAGATGGGTGGGCAGAATGAGAAGAGATCTGGATAAACTAGCAGAATGGTCAGAAGAGTGGCAACTGGGATTTAATGCAAAGAAGCAAAATCATGCACATAGGGAAGAGAAACCCTGAAGCCACTTATAGGCTGGGAGGAGTTGCTAGCAGTCACAAAGGAAGAAAGAGACTTGGGCATCATCATCACTGATGACCTAAAATCATCCAAGCAGACCCTCTAAAGCAGTAGGTAAGGCTGGGGGTGTTAGGGTGTATTAGTAGGGGTATCATAGGTCGTAAGAGGAGGTAATAATCCTCTGTACAAGATATCAATAGTCCCATCTGAGTAATTTCATGCATTGACAACAACACCTTCACAAGGACATTAACCAAATTGAGGCAGTCCAGAGAAGGCAACCAAAATGGTGCAGGGACTGCATCAGAAGACATATGAGGACAGATTAACGAGCTCAATATGTATACCCTTGAGCAAAGGAGGAGAGAGGTGATATGATCGAGACATTTAAACACCTTAAGAGGCATAAACAAGGTGAAAGAGTCTAACATGTTTAAATATAAGAAAAATAGCAGGACAAGAGGACACAGCATGAGATTAGAGGAGGCCATTAAGGGGGAATGTGAGTAAATTCTTTTTCACAGAAAGGGTGGTGGATGCATGGAATGGCTTACCACAAGAAGTGGTGGCTATGAATACAGTGCAGGGCTTCAAACAGGCTTGGGATAGGCATAAGGAGCAATACAAATGACTATGAATAGATAGGTCACTGACAGAGCAAAGGCCGATGGCACATTTATAAGGTAGAAAAGAAATGGGCAGACTGGATGGGCCTTGCGGTCCTTATCTGCCGTCAACTTCTATGTTTCTATGTTTCTATGTTTCTATGATTTATTCATATAGCCCTCCTGCTAAATGTCTTTATCAGGAGCTTGCAGATCCACTCAATGCATAAATTGGTAAATATCACAGACAACTAATTAAAATGAATAGAGATTTCTAGTGATATATTGCAATATATCTAGATATTCTGCATCATGTCACTGGCTGCCATGATAAATGAATTACATTACAAAATGCTTCAAATACAATCCTTGTTCTGCACCTCAGAATCTCTGCCCTTGTAACTGTTCCGGCTCTGAATGAGTTGAATCCATCAAACTCTTTATGAGGGCAGTAAACTAATACACAGAACAATACCATTTTGATTGGTACAAGTAAGAAAGTTATGTACTATCTGAGAAAATGAAGTAGTATTTGCAACCGGATTTGGGGAAATGATTAATTATACACATGGGGTGGGATATTCAAAGGTTGCATGTGGCACAACAGTGTTGTGCCATCAAACTCCAGATATTGCCCTAGTGCGATATTCAAAGGGAATTTGCTCCAATGCAAATCCATGTGCCGGGTGCACCAGTAATGTATGCAGCACAAGTGCGGGGCATGCCCATGGATGTGCGCGGCACATCCCAATATTCAGCCTGGGATGTGCGGCACATATGCAGGCACACACCACCTTGCACCGCATAGGGGCGCAAGATGTGCCTGAAAAACAGGAGCAAGGACTGTCCACGATAGGCCGCTGCCATATTGCTGGGTACAACATGGCAGCTGCCAGCTGTGGGTGGCCACCCGAGCCCTGGTGGCACCATCCGGTGGCATAGCGCCTCAATGCCGATCATGGGCTGTAATATTTATTATACTCCTGGTGGTCCAGTGGACTGAACTCTGTGCCCGATCGCGGGCTGTAATGAATATATTACTCCCGGTGGTCCAGTGGTACCCATTCCCCTCCCAACCCACCCAGTCATACCTGCCACCCTGCTCCTCCCAGTCAGTAGTGCGGCAGCACATCATGTGCAAACGCCTGCCACCACTGACTGACAGTGTACAGCATGAGCTGTCGCCTATTGGTTCCATAGTGTGGGCCAATGGGCATGCAGATCCATAGTTTACTACACAGTCCCTAAATGTGGAAAGGATCCATTCCACATTTTGGGACTGTGTAGTACAGTATGAGCCGATGCCCATTGGCCCATGCAGTGGACCAATGGGACTACAGTTGTGCTGTACACTGTCAGTCGGGCGGGCGGCTGGGCGGCTTATGGTGGTGTTGCCACCCCCACTCACCGGGGAAGCGGGTGGCTGATATGACTGGGCAGGTTGGGAGGGGGGTACGGTACCACTGGACCACCACGGAGTAATATATTCATTAAAGCCCATGATCAGGCGGAGTTCGTCCACTGGACCACTAGGAGTAAAATATTTATTACAGCCCACAATCGGCAAGGAGTTCGGTCCACTGGACCACCAGGGAGTATGATAATTATTACAGCCTCGCGATCGGCAAAGAGTTCGGTCCACTGGACCACCAGGGAGTTACAACACTAATACAGCGTGCGATCAGGCAATGGGGCACATTGCGGTGAGGGGCAGGGGCATCGGGTCCCTGGCAGCTGCAGCGCCTGGCAGGGTGCCAGGCCAAGTCACAGGAGATCGGTGCACCTGCATACAAATGAAGAGTACGACATGCAAATGGCCCCATTTGCGCCTTGCATACATTATGGCCCCATTTGCACATCCACCACTGAATATCATGGTTGCTGCACCAGTGCAATGGCACCTGCGCTAGCGCATCCCCTGCTCCTCTCTGGCCACTTGCACTGGCGCAGTGCCACTGTGCCATGCACAATGTGGGTGGCCACGGTGCCATATTCAATGGTGCAGAGCCATGGCCTTGGCACAGTTGAATATTACCCAGACCACGCCCTGGCGCATCCCAGTTGTGCTTTGCCTCCCAGCTTGCGCCCTGCCTGGCTTAGTTCTGAATATCCCACCCTAGAGTAAGTGATTTTGGCTATTTGGAACAGACTCAAATGCAGTTGCAAAACATTGATGCAATTGTGATTTCACTGGTGCTTAAAGAGATACTAACCTCTGCCAGTAATATCTGAAGTTTACTCCAGCAGGCTGGATTATGACCTCAAATCGATGTGATGCCTAAGAACTTGTATGGTTACTAGTGAAAACTCCTTTGAGATTGGTGGGCTTACTCTGTTTAGCATGTCAGATATTGGATTGACTGTCACAGTTTATGGCCTTACAGGTCAACAAGTACAGATATTTTAGTCCTTCAGTTACTAGAGATTGCATTTTGAATGGCATATAGGAGACAATGGTGGGTTTTGGGTGGCATGACAAAAATATACCATATCGCTGTATGATAGTACATGTCCAGTTTGAATAGGAGTGCCTGTGAACAATTAATGTATACAAATCCCATAATCTATAAGAGGTAGAAAAGTGACTTCCACTAATCTCTGCCTAGCTTGGGGAAAGAAACAGCTCCTACAGTATATCAAAGAGGGCTCCTAAACTTAGATTTAGCTTTATACACAATTCTTCTAAACAGTGTGAGCTCTAATACTGAGTTTTTCATCCAACCAGAACCCTAGATACAGTGGAATCAGCAGGATGCAACACAGAAATAGACATCTCACAAATGCCCTCATGACAAAAGGGCAGATTTGCCACTGAACTCGCGCTATTCCATGCAGCTGCTGCAGCACTCTGCAGAACTATGTTAGCAATAATACTTGACAGGGTTGGGTATTGTTGGGAAATACTGAATGTTCTACTGTCGTTACAGTAACAACTTTACAGCGGCGTGATGATACCGACAACATTGCCACATAAACAAAGTCCGCCCTGAGACCCTGGCACCCTTCCTCAAGGTCCTGCACCCACCCCTGACTCAGCTCTGTCTTGAGTTGAGAATCCCAAAGAGAGGGTGCAGGGGCACAGCATGCTAAACAAGAAGATTTCTCATGCAGGCACCATCCCGACCGCAATTGTAGGTCGATGTAGTTGTGTCAGGGTAACATCACGTCAACATGAAATTTTCGATGACGGTGTCATGGATCCACAGCAGACCTCCTGGGGTGTAATGAGGCCCAATGCCACATGCAGAGGGCCTTAAAGCCCTGGAAGATCTGGTATTTCCAAATAATGCTCACCCTGGAGGGTATTATTGCGCTTAGAAAATGGGCATCGAGTACATTTTAATTAAGTGGTAAAATAAGAGGAGATGACTTTAAAATTAATTAAAGTAGTAGAAAAACTTTTATTGGAAAGTAGTCCATCTGTTTGTAGGCTGTTCCATCTTCTGTTGCTCCTCCCTACAGAGCAATTCTCATCTACTGATTCCCACCACCGCCACACTGCCACCTCTGGAAGAAAAGGAGTTTCTAGAAAATGTTCCCCAAGCAGTCTCTGGGCATCATTTTTGAGGTTAAAAAGAGTTCTGTCCTCCTTCCGCAAGACTGATTTTATTTTATTTTGTTGCATTCAGAGGATGTGTCTCTTAAGCACTCATCCTTGCCTGATCCTGATTAGTAAAACAAGGAAGTGGATACTTGCAACTACGATGTGGGACAGCCAAAATTTAAATTATTTGTTTTATTTTACATTTTATCCAGCAGTGCTGTTAAAATTTTATATCTGCAGCAAACAAACATCTGTTTGGAGGTTAATGTGTGATAGAAATAGAGTTGTGGTGGCGATACTGCAGCAGTCTATAACAGAATGAATGGCCGAATGTAGGAGTTGCAGTCCGGTGAGCCCGACAGAAAAACAAAATTAAGCCTCAGAAAAAAAAGTTTTGTTTTATTTTCTACATCTGTGGCAACGAACAAGATAGGCAGTCTGGGAGGCTTACTGTGGTTGACAGTTTTGGGCTGTTTATACAGAGTGCTAGGGGCTGATCACTCACTATGCAGTGGAAAAAATGGTGGTTGGATAGAGTGAAAATTGGGTGTCCCAGGATATTCTGAGTAAAGGAGCACACCAAACTGGCACTCATTTTGTATTAGGCTCAATTGGAAAATACATGAATCTTTACTCTGCATTTCAGCCAGTCACATTCATTTATGTTCCAATCCCATTTTCTAATGCAATGTACTGCACTGCATCCTGGATGACACAGCAGTACTTCTATGGTCTAGTTCCAACATATCACAAGTGATTATGGTGATGGAAAGTCTATGGTGCAGGGATAATTCATTCTACCTGACTAGCATGAACTTGTGTTTTTTTTGATTTTGCACATTTTCAAGCAATCTTATAACAAGTAGGTTATTTTGAAATTTAATTGTTATTTTCAGAATATATTAAATGCTGGTTGCAGATCACTATGTCGTAACAACTGCAGATAGGAGTACATATAATATCATCTGATAGAGGTGCAGATCAACATCTGAGATACCATCACTTAGGTTATTTATGTAAATTCTAACAAGTGGGCACAAAATATGAAATCCTGTGGGACACTTTCCTGTAAGGAGGAGTGAGGCATGGGAAAAGAGCCTGTCTTATCTGGCCTACTGGGAGTGGCCTAGAATGTAGTTGTGGAACCAAACAATGGCTCTACAAAGTATCCTCATTTATAAAAGTTTGGTTAACAGTACACTATGAGCAACAGTATACAAGGCCTTACTAAGATCCAGGACTAGTGCTCCACAAATCTGTTAATGATCTAATGCTTTCTGAATATCATCAGCAACATTCACCAAGGTAGAAAACGTATGGGTCCAGATTTTCAAAGGTCAACACAGGGCTCTTCATCAAGCCCTGCAGCAAGCATGTTTTTGGCACAGCTGCTGGCCAAACACCTTTGTACAACTGTACGATTTTAGCTGGTCGGGTGCAGTTGTGACACTTTGCCTGATTTATCGAAGCTTGTGCCAAATACTCTGCGTAAGCCTCATAAAAAGGGTACCTGGGATTGCCGCAAGGCTAGACCAGAAAAGCTGGTCTAACTTGTGGTAATTCAAGCATGGGATAGAAAATCCTAGTCACCAGCAGGGAGAATGCCACAAGCCCAAGAGTCATATGGTCAGCACACCCGGGGCTTGCGCCAATCCTGGTGTTTGGAAATCTGGCCCACTGTGTTTAAAGTAAAAGCTAGACTGCAACAGGTTCAGAATATTGTTATTCATTTATTTATTTGTTTAGTTCAAATAGCTTTACTTGGTATTTTATTTCAATTTATCAATTGTTATCCATGCAATTATGTAATTACTCATTCATCAGTTGTTCAAGCAGTTTTGCCAAGACTGAGACATTTAAAATAAGGCAATGATTTTCCAGTTTGTGTTTATCACTAGATTTAGATAGAGGTAGGAGGTAAGTGAGCTTCACACTGTGGGCAGTTTATTGGCAGAAGTAGAAGCAGAATCTGCCGACGTTTGCTAAGGAGGGACAAGAAAAGCTTGTGTTTTTTGGAGACAACATAGGTGGGGTGCATTTTGATGAAACTTGTTTGAATTACTGTACTTCTTGTTGAGGGAAGGGTACATTTGAGACCAGCCAGAGTAGCCCATATTTCGGGCCTTATTATGAGAATGGTGTCTAGCCCTGTAGTTTGGTGGAGGTGTCTAATTGTCTGAACTGGGCCCCCAGTTAGTTGATAATTAACTTCCAACAGTCAATACCATGCCACCAGGAAGGGAGAAGATTCTGCATAAAAGCAGCCACTCCAAAATGTCCCACACATTCGTGACCAGCGAAGTGAGTAGACCAGCAAAGGAGTGGAACAAGTGACTGGCATTGGCAGACATCAGCAGAAAGAAGTGGAGAAATGGGGACTTTGCCAGTTGACTAAGGCAAGGCATCTGTTCACTACTGTGTAACAGTCACTGCTGGAAGGGTGAAAGGTCAAAAGTAGGCCAAAACTGACAATAAAAGCAACATCAATCAAGAGTAGGAGTATATAAAGATTTGAACAAGGCCAGAGGGAACACAAATAGAAATAAACAAAAAGGGGAAAACTAGAAACAGCCTATCAGGGTAAGGGTACAAAAGTATATCTAGATAACAGAGGAGAATAGAGGTTGAGCATGCTGGGGTGGTGCAACGCAGTGACTGTGGTGTGGCAGTTCTTAGAGGGACATTCTGAGACTACGGTGCTGTCCCATCTGCACCCACCCTCTGGGTTGGGGCGGAGGTCACTAGACTCCAGTCCAAGTTGGCTAGGATTCAAGGTACCTCCCACACCCAAGGGCCACAACATCTACCACTGTTACCTCAGTGGATGCCAGGAAGGAGGAGTGGCTGGACTTTGGTTGGCTCAGGAAGAGTGAGAGTGGTGGGACAGAGGCACATTCTTCAACTGGTACCACTACATGATTCCTATGCCACTCTGGTGGGGTGGAACTGCCAGAAGGAGGCACCAGTGCTAGTGACCATGGGGATGAGGGGGCCTCCATTGTGGAGACCCCAAAGAGTGTGGTAGCAGACCACAGAGGAGGAGGAAGCAACTTCTGTTGTGGACTCCATTGTGAGGGGGTTAGATTTGAGAATAGGAATAGGGAGAGGCAGGTTAGATGCCCACCAAGTGCCACAGCTCAGAGGAATAGGAAGTGGATCCTGAGGATCTCTAGGGCAGCAAGACAGGAGGGGAGCTGGATGTCATTGTCCACCTGGGGACCAATAACCTGGCTAGGAGGGGCAAGGATAGTGCAGGGGAGTTAAGGAGCAGGGAAGGGTCTTAGGTAGTTGTTCAGTGGCTTTTGCTGAGGTGCAGCCAGTCTATGACAGGAAGCAGGGAGAGGGATCTCCACACCAGGAGTTTCAGCTCATGGCTGAAGGAATGGTGCAGAGAGGAAGGGTTCAGCTACATGGGTCATTGGGATGGCTGTAACGATGCTGCAGCATCAACATCTTCCCGACATGCTCTGACAGCAATGGATTTATGTTGACCAGAATTTGCAGTTGACATAAATCCATTGGAGAACCTCTTTTATGTATATCAGGGCTTTGCCTCCGAAAGACCTGGACTTAGGGATTATCAACTCTGAGTCACAGTTGATTCAGGGAGGGTGCTGGACCAGGAGAAAAAGTGCGGGGTCCCAGGCAGGCTTACAGCGAACTGTCGATATAACACTACATGATTCTTATGCTACTCTGGTGAGGAGTAACTGCCAGAAGGAGGCACCAGTGCTAGTGACCAAGGGGGATGAGGGGCCCTCCATAGTGGAGAGACCCCAAGGAGGGTGGTAGAGGACCACAGAGGAGAAGAAAGCAACTTCTGTTGTGGACTCTATTGTGAAGGGGATAGATTTGGGAATAGGAATGGGGAAGAGGCAGGTTATATGCCCACCCAGTGCCGCAGCCCAGAGGAATAGGAAGTGGATCCTGAGGATCACTAAGGCAGCAGGACAGGAGGGGAGCTGGATGTCATTGTCCACCTGGGGACTAATGACCTGGCTAGGGATGGAGCAGAGATAGTGCAGGGGAGTTTAAGGAGCTGGGGAAGGATGTTAGGTAGCTTGCTCAGTGGCTTTCGCTGAAGTGCTGCCTGTCTATGACAGGAAGCAGGAGAGGGATCTCCACACCGGGAGTTTCAGCTCCTGGCTGAAGGAATGGTGCAGAGGAAGGGTTCAGCTACATGGGTCAATGGGATGGCTGTACGATGCTGCAGCACCAACATCTTCCCGACGCGACTTACAGCAATGGATTTATGTTGACTGCAATTTGCAGTTGACATAAATCCATTGGAGAACCTCTTTGTGTTTATTGGGGGCTTTGCCTCCAAAAGCCCCAGGCTTAGGGATTATCTACTCTGAGTCACAGTTGATTCAGGAGGGGCAGGACTGGAAGAAAGAGTGCCGGGTCCCAGATGGACTTTACAGTGAACTGTCAATGTTGTCAGCATCAACATGTTCGCTGTAAAGGTTTTACTGTGGGATAAGTATATGAATGGGGACCCACCTGGGAGATAAGGGCCTATAGGGTGATGGCCTGCATCCACCCAGGAGGGGAACTGCAGACCTCAGTGGATGGTTTAAATGTTACTTTGATGAACATTTGAACTAGCCAAGGGGTGGTGGTGGAAGGTATTATGGAGTCAGAAACAGCCCCCACAGGCAGAAGCTTAGAGTAAGGAGAACCCAAGGGGAGAGGAATCCACCAGGGTGCAAAGTAATAAATTAAGCAGCATGTTAGAGGCAAAGGGAGAAAGAAATGGGAGCATTAAAAGAGAGGGAGAAGGAGGGAGATCAAAAGGAAAACGGGGGCAACAAGCAAAGTGGAAACAAAATCTGGAAGGCAATGTGTAAAATGCTAGATGTCTAGAAAATAAGATTATGGATCTATAGGCCATCATGGCAGGACTGACAGGGATATGGTGGCTATTACTGAGCCATTGTGCACTGAAAACCATGAGTGGAACATGGCCATATCAGGCTATAGTCTGTTCAGGAAGGACTGGGTGGGAAGGAAAGGGAGGCGTGGTGCTTCATGTGAGGGAAATAATAAAAGTAATGGAGATTCAGGGAATACAGGGAGACAGAGGTGCTGTGGGTCACTCTGGAGATGGGAAATGGGACACTATCCACACTGGAGTAATCTACAGATCTCCAGCACAAGTGGAGGAATTAGATAAGGCACTGGTGGAAGCCAATGGTTAGATGGCAGAAAAGGCGGAGGTGCTGCTGGTGTGGACTTCCACCTCCCAGATGTAGACTAGAGCCTCACAGCAGCAGCTTTAGTTAGAAGCAGGGACATTCTGGACTCTCTGCAAGGGTGTTTATCAAGCAACTAGTCAATGAACCCCTCTCGTGATGGGGCAATACTAGATCTGGTACTCACTAATGGGGACAGTGTTGCAGATGTAAAGATGGGAGGCCACTTGGGACCAGTGATCACCGTATTCTCTGGTTCAATATAAGAATGGCTGCAGAATGAAACCAAATGAGGGTGCGGGTCCTTGACTTCAGGAGGGCAGATTTTAAAAAGAGAGGCAAATGCCTCAGTGATGGCCTAGTGGTGGGTTTGGGAGGATGACTTGAGTTGGGTGAAGGAACAGTGGGAGAAGATAAATGGAAGCATAGAAAAGGCATCAAATCTCTGTGTCAAACATGTGAGCAAAAACAAGAGGAAAAGAAACTGCTATGGTTCTTGAAAGAGGTTGCTGACAGCAGCTGTGAAAGACATTTAGGCTGTATTACGCACTGTCTGTTGTTTGATGCCCTAAATCATGTTTGTGACATAGCTACTCTGTGTGTCTCTGCAGTATAGTGAAAGCCATTTAGGCTGTATATTACACACTGTCTATTAGGTGCCTTGAGCCCTGTTTGTGACATACACTGTAGCTACTGTACTCTGTGCATCTCTGCAGTATAGTGAAAGCCATTTAGGCTGTATTACACACCGTCTTTTAGGTGCCCCAAGCTCCTGTCTGTGACACAGTCAATCTGTGTGTCTCTGCAGTATAATGAAAGCTATTTTAGGCTGCATTAGACACTGCCTGTTAGGGTGCCCTGAATCCTGTCTGTGACATAGCTACTCTGTGTGTCTCTGCAGCATAGTAAAAGCCATTTTAGGCTGTATTACACAACATCTGTTGGGTGACCTGAGCCCTGTCTTGACATATAGCTACTGTGTGCTATGCAGTATAGTGAAAGCCATTTAGGCTGTATTACACACTGTCTGTTAGGTGCCCCAAGCCCTGTCTGTGACATAGTAACTACATGTGTCTTTGCATAAAACCGTTTAGACTGTATTACACACTGTCTGCTAGGGTGCCCTGAGACCTGTCTGTTTACATAGTTACTCTGTATGTTTCTGCATAAAGCCATTTAGGCTGTATTACACACTATCTGTCTGTTAGGTGCCATGAGCCCTGTCTGTAACATATAGCTACTCTGTGTGTCTCTGCATAGTGAAAGCCATTTAGGCTGTACTGCACACTGTCTGTTAATGCCCCAAGCTCTGTCTGTGACATAGCAACTACGTGTGTCTCTGCATAAAGCTATTTAGGCTGTAATACACACTGTCTGTTAGGTGCCCTGAGCCCTCTCTGTTGACATAGCTACTCTGTGTGTCTCTGCATAAAGCCATTTAAGCTGTATTACTTACTTCTCTATTAGGTGTTCCAGCTCCTGTCTGTGACTCTAGCTAGTCTGTGTCCCCACATAAAGCCACTTTAGGCTGTATTATGCAGTGTCTGATAGGTGCCCTGAACCCTGTCTGTGACATAGCTACTCTGTGTCTCTCTGTATACTGAAGCCCATTTTGGCTGTATTACACTGTCTTTTAGCCTGTTAGGTACCCTGAGCCCTGTCATAGCTACACCATGCAATGCCTCTCTGCAGCATAGCGACAGCCATGGCTGTGTCTACTATGTCTCGATTTCCCAGTCTAAGTCTTCTAAAAGGAAACACTATGCTGCTGCATGTGCAATTGAAAATTATGTGGACAACATGAATCCTAGCACTAGTGAAGAACATAGGACAATAACAACATCACCAGTACTGGCACTAAATGTCCTCCTGAACCAAAAAGCATGTTAGCAATGAAATGAGTCTTGGAAAGAACTGCCAGAGTTGTTCAGAGATACTGAATGTTTACCACATGTGCCAGAATACTTTCTGCTGCTGAAACAGCATGCAAGGACAAAGAGGCATCCTCCTCAAATATAAGCTCTGATTCTGAGGCAGAGAATGTTGATAGAGATGGTGGCGATCATGGGGACTGGAATGGGATAACTCAGACTATGTCCCACATGATGATGACAGCACTTCCAGTTCTTCTGAATCTTGTGGTGATGATGTCTGTAGTTTCGATGAGGGGTAGGAGAGGATGCTGTAGGGCATGAGAGGCACGTGCAGAAAAATCATATGCTAAACATAAGAATAAGAAGATGAGCATGAATGAGAAAAATTAATGTGAACAAGGAAATTGGCAGTGCAGGGTTTCTCCAGGTCCCTTGACTGTACAAGAAATAATGCCAGGCACTGTAGTACAAAGCACAAAGATAAATCTTTAGTGGGGAATTTATTTTATATTGACCCTGCAGACAACTCTCAAGCTGTGCAGTCTGTGCAAATGAGTGTCAGTTGTGGTGGCAAAGTGGGACATTTTGGAACATCAGTAATGATACGTACATGCAAAGGCAAAACACCCAATTGAGTGGGTTAGGGCAAGGGACAGTGTGGTTGATATGGTTGGTAATGGAGGTGGTGCTGGTGACCATAGTGACTATGAACAAGAAGCAGGAATTGACACTGAATCACTTGATGTGTCTTTGCTGTCGACATGGACTGATTGAACTTGTTTTAGTTATTTTATCATGATGTTTTATTGTGAATATATTTTAAATATGTACTGCACCTTGTTTTGAAAGGGGCATTATAAATAAAATTATTATTATTATTCCCAGACACACATAGATTGTTCTGACACCATCAAGTATTGCAAAATCCACAGTAGTACTCCACATGGAAAAGGTGTAAAGTACAATCCAGCCTAAATTAAAAATATCTCAACATTCTCATCAATGAACATTAAAAGAAAGTGTTGTGAGGCCATCAAAATTTACCCACAAGCATCCAACATGCCAGCTGTGAAATAGAACCACTGCAAAGCTGTTATTAAATGTCAACTCCCTATTGGGAGGCAGTATAGAACAGTGGTCTAAGGCTCTGAGCTGCAAATCTGGTGACGTCCAGCAGACCAGACCTGGGTTTGACTCCACAGCTTCTACTGTGTGACCCTGAGCAAGTCACATAACTTCCTTGTGCTCCCAAGTGGCACCTGAAACAAGTTCTGGCTTAGTGTGCCTTTGCTGGTTAAACAATTTCCTCTCCTTCCCTATTGCTTCTGTTGTCCAAAAAGGTTTCCTCAAGTTCATGAACCAGATTGAACCATGGTACATGGTTTTCTGTAGGACATATTTCTCAGAAAAGCTGTTCCACAGTTGTATGACTTGGTGTGTAGTGTGGTCACTAAACAGTTGAAACTCTTTAAGGTGAAGCAGGTTCACATAACCATGGATATATGGACCAGCAACCAGACAATTGGCTACATGATTGTTATAGCTCATTGGGCATGTTTTGAGTCAGAAAGTAATATTCCCTGCTGTACCATAAGTAGTAGGAAGCAGGCTGTATTATGTGTTACCACTTTTGAGGAAAACCACACTGCTGGGAATATTTTGTGGAGCTGCAAAATCAATTCCAGAAATGGCTTACTCCTTATTCCTTATCTCCAGGGTTCATAGTATCAGATAATGGTGACACAGCAGGCAACCTGATGGGACAGTGATCACTGTACAGTCAGGCTGTCTGCCATATAATGGTGGAATATGCTGCCACATTCTGCCACTGTACCACTTATCCATCCATTATTGTGTTTTATTTGGGCTGCAACTGACCGAACTGTATCTGTACCAGTCACTGTACCTTGTAGTACAGTACAAGGCAGTGCTGACATTTTGGAGCTTCATAACACTTGACAAGCACCTCTGGATGCCACTGTCATCATGGGCATTCACAGTTGTCCCCCCCACAGTCTCTAGCACCCCATCCCCTTTACCCCTGCAGTCCAATGCTCACCCTGTCCCTTTGAGGTAAAGCACTTAGACCAGCTCCTGGCTAGTCTAAGTGGTGCCTTGCCCTACAGCCATGGTAGGGTTTTTGGAATCTGAGAAAAGGGATGTTGCAGACCTGCCATGGTGTAAGCCTCCTTGTGACCTGGTGCACCCCAAAGTGGTCACAAGGGTAGTTCAGTGCCACTTCATGCAGAATCTCCCATTCTGACACAGACCATGTTTCAGAATAGGAATGTGACATCTTTGATGCAAGGTGCCACTTGCATCATTCATGTTTGATGCAGGTACCTTGCATCAGTCTTAGGCTTTGAGAATTAGGCCCCACATCTCCAGAAGGACATGGACAGAGTGGAAGTAGTCCAGAGGAGGGCAATTCAAATGGTGCAGGGTCTGCATCAAAAGTCCTATGAGTAGAGGCTAAAGGACCTCATTATGTAAACCCTTGAATAGTGGTTGGAGAGAAGGTCTATGCCAGAGACCTTTAAATACCCTCATGAGGGTAAATAAGGTACAGAAGGGACGTATTTTCAGAACAAAAGTGCTCAAGAATAGAGGAACATGCTATGAAGCTGGAGGGTTAGATTCAGGAGAGATGTGAGGAAGTACTTCTTCACAGAAAGAGTGGTGGCTTCCTGAACAGCCTTCCAGTGGAGGTGGTTGGGGAGAAAACAGTGATCAGGTTCAAGAATGCAAGAGATAAGCACAAGGGAATCATATTGGAAAGGAAGTGGGAGGAAGAAAGAGCTGTAGATAGGGCACATTCTGTGGTAATAGTGTAGGTAGGGAGAAATGGGCAGACTGGATGAGTCATGGGGCCCTTCTCTGCTTTCAAATTCCATGTTTCTATGTTTCTTAGTTGACCATTACCAATAAATTGAATAAAACACACCCATACAGTCATGTCCAGTGTCAGGTTTCTTCTTGTCTAATCATATCAGTCATAATCTTGGTCAAGAATGGGTAAGAATAGACAGAGCAATCACTTGCCAATTGTTTGATTGTCATTAATTGCCTAGTGTATCCAATCATTAATTGGCATTATTTGCCTAGTGTATCCAACCATAAATTGCCATTAATTGCCCAGTGTATTGAAACATTAATCTAGTCATTATGAAGGACATCATTAACATAGCATCATGAGATCTTATGACTTTGGGAAGCTGACACTGGGCACTACTGTAATATGTGATGGTAGTTCCATCCAGCTTTAGGAACAAAGGATCTACTGAATCAGGGACAGCCATTGTTTATGTAATCCAATGTGTTGAGTCATTGAGAGAGGAGGTTGAATATATCTTGAGAATGACAGCTCTAGTGAGATCAGATTTGGTAAAGTTTTAGCTTTGTCTTGTGATTTATTGCTGCTTTTTGTTTGCATCTTAAGAACCATTTATACATGTGTGATCAAATGTGTTATGGAACATTGGCTCTCAGGTCTGAAAACCTGCTGTCTAGTTCCAACCTATTCCCTAAACTTCCATTTAAATCCCTATAAACATTCCTTCCCATTCTGACTTCTTGCCCCACAGAGGATGTGCATGTTGATATACTTGATTTCATTCCAAAGTGAAATGAAAACATAAGCTGGTATCATCTACCATCAATGTGGCTAAAGGCAATGACAGATGCTTGCCTACAGTACAGCTGGGAGTTAGAAATGATTCCTGTTATTTATAATGTCCATAATAAATCCATGGCATGCCAACCAGTATCAAAAGAAACAAAACCAGAAGCAGACCCTTACAAATGACAAAATTATCTGTTGATGTATTGTTTAGTATAGCTATTCATTTATGGGCTCTACTTCAACACAGTGATGATATATTTGCTGTGATGGATGAATAGTCTTGGTATAAAGAGACAACTTTTTAACAGAAACATCTGCAACAGCTGTGAATCTATAACTAGACAAAATATTTTAGATTTAGGCACAGTGAAAACATGAGAACACTGTTTTACAATGGTGCATTGAAACTGGGGATAGATGAACCAGATGTGGATCAGTTCCGACCCCACCCTAGGTCAGGCAAATATGACTCAGTGTAGGGTAACCAAAGTCTTTTGTGGCTAACCTTTGTTATCACCAAAGTTACTGTCTCATCTGGATCTGCCATTGAAACACCTTAGATCCGCTTGGCAGTTTATTTGTTTTAAATAGCCATTAAAACATACAGAAAATTGCCCATGTACCACAAGGCTTGAGAAAATGTGCAACATTTTAATTTAACAGTTGGTGGGTCTGGCCATTGACTAGTTACTGTACCTGTGGTTGGACACAAGAGGGAACTATGGGCAGACTAGATGAAGCCTTGGTCTTTTCTACCATCATTGTCTATGTTTCTAAGACTCTCACAATAATTTGTGCTTCAAGATGAAGGAATCTGCCCTGCAGCTGGTTCAATAAATTATTCAGGACCTGAAATTAGGAACCACTGCTGCAGTCTCCTGGTGGGGTGGGACATTCTGCAGACAATCTCAGATTTCATAAATCCTTCTCTTCCCGAGAAGGACATGTGCCATCTTTATCCATTGTAGGGCCTCTGCCACTGGGTAGCCAATCTTCTTATCAGCAAAGTGCTTACAAGGCAAAATGCACTCTGTTAAAAACAACTGTTTGGCTGGTAGCAGCTGCTGAAACCATCTAACTTTGACTCTGAACATTGATTGGCTGGTAGGGTTCAATACTGGAGAAAACCCAGACTGACCTTTGATACTGTGGTTAAAACTTTAATCCATGCTTCACAGATATCCCAGCAGGGCACTTCTGAAGGCTCTGGAAAGCTGTCTTGGAACCCTACACGAAGCTCACTCAGACCTAGGCAGATCAGAAGAAATTAACAATTTCCTGCCATTTACACTCATGCATAAATAATTCTGATTTCCTATCACATAGCATTTTGAGACAGCTTTCCAGCACTTCTGTGCTCTGAATGACCAGTGCATTTGCACAAGTTGTGTACTGCCCTTACTCTGCATCTGACAACATTGGGAATCGTGCCCTTACTTGACACTCTATAATTGGTTGAGTCTGTGCAGGGCTGGCTGGAAGAAGCTACAACTGCATTATGATTGGTTGAGCACAAGTATGGGCTTTTATTTGACCACAAACCCTTCTAATAGTTCTGAAGGTAAGCAGTTAACAAGATGGTGGTGCCATGGTCATGGCATTAATGAGGTGTTATTTTATTTAACTCTTTCCCTCATCAAACAGTTTGGTCATGGTAGGAATGGGTGCCAATGGCATGAAAAGTAGCATTGCCTTTGCACTTGCCTGGTCCCCTTGCCTTCTGTCTCTGGGACCAGGTGATAGAAATTTCATCAGTGGTACTTGGCCTACTCATGTGGGCCCAATGGTGCACTGAAGAACTGGTGAGTAATTATGGCTCCTGACTCTATCCTTCCAGGCAATGAGGACCAGGAGTTGAATTTCCATGTAGCTCAGAAACCATGAAAATACTGAGGTTATAGAACACCTGGTATAAAGCCTTAGGTAAGTCTCCATAGGTCGGTGGTGGGGTTAAACTGTCTCCTGATCAAAATCTAGAAATTCTCATCAAGTTAAAGTCTGCACAGAGAACATAGGAAAAGGCACAATCACATTTCTAACACAATAACAATACATGGCAGTCTGATAACACCTGGATCCAACCTAGACAATACTAATTGAAATGCAAGTTTGAATAAATATATATCAGGTTATAGCAAAGGCCCAAACTGAGAAAAAGATAGCCAACTCAGTTAAGAAGTGGATAAAACCTTTTATAGGTACATTCGAGAGCAAAGAAAGACCAAGAGAGGGATAGTGAGGCATAATAAAGGAGATGGTGAGGAGAGGGTGACAGTGAAAAGCAGGGATACTGAATGAATACTTCTGCTCAGTATTCACAAAGAAGAGGAAGGGAGGTACTAATCCAATCAATAGAAGCACTGTGGATAGGGGATCAATATCAGTCTATTCACAGAAGAAAGGGATCTGAAAGATCTCCTGAAACTGAAAGTGGAAAAAGCAATGGGACCTGACAGGATTCACCCAGAATTCTAAAAGAAGTAAGGAGAACTAGTGGCACCACTGACTACCCTTTTAACAAATCATGGGAGGATGGTGTGATACCTGAGGACTGGAGGAGGGTGGATGTGATTCCTCTTCACAAAAGTGGGAGAAAAGCAGAGGCAGAAAACTACAGACCTGTTAGCTTGACCTCAGTGGTAGAGAAAATGATGGAATCACTTCTGAAAGAAAGAATTGTTGAGTACCTAGAGGCCAGCGGGACACAGGACCCAAGTCAGCATGGATTCACAGCAGGAAGGTCATGTCAGATGAATCTAATAGATTACATTAACTGGTTGACAAAAGTAGTAGTAGACCAAGGAGGGTTGTGGATATGGCCTATATAGACTTTAGCAAGGCATTTGACACAGTCCCACACAAAAGATTAATAAACAAGTTAGTCAGCCTGGCAGTGGGTCCAAGGGTGGTCGGCTGGGTAAAAAAATTGGCTAGACAACAGGACACAGAGGGTAATGGTAAATGAGTCCACTAAGAAAAGAAAGGTTACTAGCATATTACCACAGGGTTCAGTACTGGGACCAGCCCTTTTAATGTCTCTTTATAAGGACATTGCAGAGGGACTAGAAGGAAAAGTATGCCTCTTTGCAGATGACACAAAAATCTGCAGTAGGGTTGATATACTGGGGGTGGAAAGGATTAGAAGGACTTGGCAAGGTTGGAGGAATGATAAAAAGTGTGGCAGCTTTAATTCAATGCAAAGAAGTGCAAGTAATGCACCTGGGAAACAAGAACCCAGGGAAGAGTACACAATTGGTCGGGGATACTAACTACAACAAAATGGAAAGGGACCTGAGGTAGTCATATCAGATGACCTAAAGGTAAGGCAAGAAATGTGAGAAGGTAGTAAGGAGGTCTTGGGGATACTGAGATGTATGGGAGAGGCATCACCAGTAGAAAACAGGAAGTTGTTATCCCTCTGTACAGTCAGTTGGTGAGACCCATCTGAGTACTGCGTGCAGTTCTAGAGATCCATCTCTGCAAGAACATAGACAGGATGGAGGCAGTCCAGTAGAGGGCAACTAAAATGGTACAAGGTCTGCACCAGAAGCAATATGAAGAGAGACTAAAGGAATGTAATATGTATATCCTCAAGGAAAGGGGGGACATGATAGAAACTTTCAACTATCTCAAGAGACTCAACAAAGTCTAAGAAGGTAGCATCTTTCAGAAAAGAGATGTGCAAGAACAAGGGGCACAATTTAAAGATAGAGGAGGGACGACTAGGGCAACATGATGAAGTATTTTTCATGGAAAGGGTGGTGGACACATGGAACAGCCTTCCTGAGGAGGTCATGGGGTCAAAACAGTGGGGAATTCAGAATGCATGGGACAAACATAAAGCAATTCTGGTGGGTAGAATTAGTAGGCTATTGGTTAACTAGGATCTGCAGCTTATACATAGGTAGGCAAATGGGCAGGCTGGTGGCCAAGCGGTCCTTATCTGTCATCAAAGCCTATGTTTTTATGTTTCTGTAGAAACTTTACATTTGCCATGTTCTTCACTATTAAAGCAGCAGTGCAATGAAAAAGTTATTCTAAAAGCTAATTTTCATTATGGTTATAAAAAATATTGGCAGAACTGTTGATTTGGGTTTCTGGACACTTCCTCTGCTGTGTACTGTACATTTGCATTTTGTCTGGACTCTTATCCTCCTTGGGTCCTCAATATTATTTCTATGCAAGAATGAGGCAGCCATCTTTTTTCTTGAGAAATAATTACTTTAAATGTTCATAAAATTCTTAAATGATAATGAAAACTGAAAATTTCACCACCAAAATAAACTGAAAGACATTTGGCATCAATTAGGAAGAAAAAAGGTGGGATCAAATTTTAACCCTTTTACGTTCACTGCTGCTTTAAGTAACATACCCATATTTCCAATGCTATCCTGGGAAACATTGTCTGGCACATAGCCTGGGCTCTATATTAGAGTAACTGTTTTGCATGACACATGAAGGAGTGTTGGTGGTAAATCAGTAGAACAACAGGTCAACTTAATGATAGATTTGACGAAAGTTAAACAAAATGTTGGGACTCAGAAGGTTTTTCCTTTGGGATGATGTCTGGATTGCTATCCTCAGGCTCTGCATCCAGTGCAGAGCATCATGTAGAAGACTCTGCTACTGTATGTTTTACAGCCTCCCAACAGTGGTGTTAGTAAACTATTGGCCCATTGGAAGAAGGAAAACAGGTTCTGCACAAGAGTTCGTTTAGTCAATTAGGGTACCAGTAGCGTGGTCCCTGGATTCCATGGTTTCTAAGTTTCCTAAATAATGCTCAACTGTGTTAAATACCAAACAATCATATATCTTAACGTTCATATCCATGTTTGGGTAAACATGTTATCTTCCTCCTCAGAACTGTCATTGGTGACATTCCTCAGATGTGGTTTTAACAACAGGAGTTCCATGGTGGTGGCGGAAGTTCCCGTTTCTGAGTTTGTTGTTGAATTTTGTTGACCCGGTAATCCCACTGGGCCTAGAAGTCCCTTTTCAGGGGTGACTGGGGAGGGATACAGATGGTAAGCAACTGAAACTGAACCAGATTAAGCTGTTGGTGGTATTTTTAGTGTATGAGGAAATTGGCCAGGGCACTGGTGACATTCCCTACTCTTGCTGCAAGGTGTGGAAGTGCTGCAGGAGAGTCAAGGTCTCAGTATGTCCCAGATGCTGGAAAGGGAAGGTCAGGTTCTTGAGCTCCTGAGGTGGTGCTGTAAAGCACTGGTGAGATGGAAATGGATACAGTAGAACCTTTAAATGGAGTTGAATTACAGAAGCCTGAAATACCTATCCTGGAAGATCCTTTGTTAGACAATATGGATTCTGCTGAACTGGAACTGAAAGTAGAGATGGAGGCAAAGAAGAAACAACTAATGAATTTAATTACTGCTGCAGAGACAGAATACAATTTGAGTAGGTCACGTTTGGAGGAAGAACAAAGAAAAGGAAAAGGTCATCGGCAACTCCTACTTCAGGTACTGGAAAGCATTTGCCTATTAATTTTGAGATGGTCCCTGAGAGAATATTTGTGAAAAGTTACAAACCCTGAACAGGGTCAAGAAGATAAGGTCTCTGCATCTCAGGTGTTTACTGATGAAGCAGAGTGGTTTTCTGAAGATGTACTGCAAAAGGCAGGTTGGATTTATAAAATAAATGTTGGGTTCCTGATCCCACATACCCTATACCTGGAACATCAGCAAACACTTTAAAAATAACTGGAAATCCTTTGACAGTAGACTCAGGGATATACCACAAATGATTGGGGTTTCTCAGTCTCTGAAAGTTAACACGGCAGTTGCGCAGTATGAGAGTGAGATGAGGGAGAAGCTGATTACGACAGATGCGGTTTCGCCATTGCAGCAACAGGTATTGGGGAGAATGGCAAACCATGAACAAATAGATAAAGAGGAGCCTCAATTGGGCAATGGAGAAACGGTAGGAGATAAGCAAGATTTACCACGGACAAATTCACTACAAAAGGGAACTGGTGAGGAAAAAACTGATACACAGATACAAGATGGTATGAGTTCAAAGTCATATGCAGGGTTATTTGAAACTGGAACTAGCAGCTAAGCGCTGATTTTGGTTCGATTAAGATATGTTGGAAAGCTCCCATTCCCCAGATAGGTTGTGGGTGGAAATCTTTAATTTTAGACTCTATAGGTTTTACTCCAACAGAAGTTTATGCGCTTATACACGCACCCAGAGACCGGAACTATCATATAAGTTTTCTTACATTTAAACTGTTGGACAAGTTTTGGACACAGTATTATGATCTAAAAAATCAGAAGTATGGTCAGAATTTATTGCTATCCCTATAATCTGCCGACTATAAAAACAGTGACGGTTTTATTTCGAAATGAGGGGTGGATGTGAGTAATATTACTTCTGGTTAGAAAAGATGCACAATTTTGATCAACCACAGGCAATCATGGATGAAAATGGGTTTTGGAATGGGGTGGACTTGATGTAGTACAGTTGAAACAAACGGAAACAGGTATTCAGAACTTACCAAGTTCATTTTATTTAGAAAGTTTTATGCAGGTCAGCCAAAGAGCTGTTATCGCTGTGGGGCTTTGACACATTTAAACACTGATTGTGATACCATAAAATGTTTCCATTGTGGGTTTTTGGGCCATACTGCAGCTCATTATAGCTCCCCCACATGCAATTTATGTGGGGTGATGAGCATAGTTTTCAGGAGTGTCCATGGGCAGCACATAATCTTGACGAAATCCTAAACCATGATATTTTGCTAACACAAGCAAGGAAGCCCTTTCGATATCCTGAGAGAGGTCAGAGGAGCCCCACTTAGACACAGAGGAAGAGGAGGGGACTTTACAACTCCAGAGATGGTGGTTTCAGAGACCTTTAGAGATACAACGATAGAGACCCTCCCCAAATGAGTAAAATCTCTCAAGAACTCTCTGCATCACTGTTAGTGCCTAACACTGTGGAAACCCCTTGTGACTCCTCAGAGTTCTCCTAAAAGAGGTTTAAGTTTACCAGGAAAAAAGGTGGACAGGAAGGTGAATTAGGAGTGGTTTCTCAAGGTTATCCCCTGATTTTGATATTGAGGTGAGCCCTTTATCTGTTTCTTCAATAAATGTAGCCCTCAGGTAAAAAATGCTGTACCTTTCTCACTGTTACCCCTTTCAAATAGATTTGCTGCTTTTTCCTCATGGAGTGAACAGGTAGAAAGGGAAATTCTGATAGAAGAAGATAGGTCTTCCTCTTCAGCTATACCACAGCTAGATCCCTTAAACCTAGAGTGTTTGAACCACAAAAGAGGATAACAAGATCTAGTAAGAAGGGTTTGAATACTCCTCCCTGAGCCAATACATCTATGAATAGTGAGTTTAAATGTGAATAGCATACATTCTGGGTATAAAAGGAAAACAACATTTGCTATTTTACAGGATTTGGATGTTGATGTTTTTTTGCTTCAGGATACATGGCTCCATACTCATTTAGAAATTAACCAGCTGACTCAAGATTGGAAGTGGGGTCCTTCTTTTGGTCAGTGGGTACAGACACCTGCTGGGGGTAGGTTTTGTTTTGGTCTACTGGGGTTAAGGTACTAAGGCAAGTGGATATAGAACCAGGTAGGGCATATATGATGGATGTACTTATAAATTCCTTTACATGCAGAATGATAAACATGTATGCCTCGTTGATTAAATCAGTAAGAATTGAGTTATTGACTAAAATACAGCCAGCATTCTACACACCAGTAGGCAAATTTTTTTGAGGAATTTCAACATTAATTTTAAACAAGGAAGGTACTTGGTAAACAGTACTGTGATAAGACTTTTTAAAGAAAATAATCACTCTTGCTGGTCTAAAAGATTTTCAAGAGGACAATTTGCAAACTGAAAAGGCACCTTTATATGGGTCAATTATCATCACAAATAGATTTTTGTTCATTAAGAAAACATTGTTTGTTTTACAGAGTTATATTATCCCTTTGAGACATCAGATCGCATGTTAATAGGGATTAGTATAGCTGTACCTCCAGAAAGAGAAGCTGGGCTGGTTTTTGAGACTTAATGTTGTGCTTAAAAGATCCGTATATTTTGACTGGTTTTCAAGATTTAATAAAAGACAAAGCTACAACAATTTTTCTTTATGAGGATATAGGGAAATGGTGGGAAGATGTTATACAACTCACAATTATCTATTTTCAAGTAAAGGGAAGCAAAGGGCAGCTACATCATACCTACATTAATTAACATTGAGTAAAGATTTGGAGTTATTGATTCCTAGACAGTGTAATGAAGGAGTAGATCTTAGGAAGAAATCAAGTTGGTAAAGTTAGAAATGAGAACATACCAATATGATAGATTTCCCTTCTTACCAAGAGAGCAAACGTTTGGTACACAGGGAAGGCAAAGAGTATAAACCCATTTGTGAGTAGTCAGTATAGAAGAGAGGAAATTAATTCTAAGTTTAAAAACAGGAAAAGGGTTATCGGTGACAAATAATGAAGGGATTATGAGAATGACAGAGCAACATGTAAAAACTCAGTTTGGGACTCCAGTAGAAGCCCCACAGTTTACACCACAACTATTGCAGATGGCTGAGGTACCTAGTCTAGCTTCAGAATTTCATGGACCTTATTGGCTCTGTTTTCACATGATGAAATTTTGGCAGTAATAAATGGATTACATAGTTGTATTTCACCAGGATCAGATGGATTACTGGGAAGTATATACTGAACTTTGGGATCTCATCCTCAAGAAATTTTGAGAGTTTTTACATTTTTTAGAGAGGAATGTTACCTTCCAAAAAAATTTATGAGGGATTGTTAATTTTTTATTTAAATCAGGGATTCTACGGATATACGAAACTGGCAGCTGATAACATTATTAAATACAGATTTCAAAAATATTTGCAATATTATTAGGTAACAGATTGGCTTAGGTGATGGAAGATTTAATATTTCCAACACAATTTTGTTCTGTACCAGGAGAAGAATTACTGAGGCTTTGTTGTTTCTTAGAGAAGTAGTAGAAGGAGGACTGAATAAAGGTAAGGGACAGCAACCAGGGTATTTATTTACTTTAGATCAAGCTAAAGCTTTCGATTGTGTCTCCATACATTTTATGTGATTGTTTAGCTGCATATGGGATTCCTTTAGCCTTTATTAATTTATTACAAGTATATTATGCATTGGCATATGTAGTTCCTTTTGATAATGGATCAGGGGTTCAAAAATCCAAATATTAAGGGGGTTCACCATGTTGTCCCTTGAGACCCCTTTTATATGTTTTCATGATTGATCCCATTCTAAGAGTAATATAAAGATCACCAGGAATTCAAGGGTTAAATGGGGTTTCAAGGTTCGAGTAGGTGCTAGCATATGCAGTTGATCTCTGCCTTCTACTCCAGGATGGACTTTCCTTAAATATAACTAGAGATTTAATGCAAATTATGGGGAAAATTACAGGTGCTAGTTTAAAATGCAGAAAAACAAAATGTATAGCTATGTTAGGGTTTCACAATGAATATCAACAAGTGAGAGGGTGCGTAGTAGCTGAGGCCCCATGTAAGATATTGGGTATCTATTTTGGGGTTGTAACATGGCAGATTATAATTGGGGCAGGGTATTGTCTAAAGGGAAAGAGATGGTTAGTAGGTGGAACCGATGGAGGGTGGCTAAAAGAAGAGAGTACATCTTATAAACACATTTTTGATACCACTCTTCTTATATGTAAGTGCAGTTTTTCTGGTTCCCAGGAGTCTGGAGGTTTCATTGATGGGATTTTTTTACATGTTTTTGGGAAGCCGTCTAAATCCTATTAAATGGAATGTTTTATATAATGAAATTAAATATGTTGGGGTAAACATGATCAATCCTCTTGTGTTTTTTTTACTATTTTATTTATAATAATATAGTTCCACTGATGCGGGCACTAAACAGATTTGAGTTGATTGGGGACTTTCCCCACTTTAGGAGTCCTAGAAGAATGGAAACAAGATAAATTTCTCCACAAAATAAATGGAACCATAGATTGGTAAAAGATGGGAGGGTACTTTTGATCGGATTATAAAATGGGGAATCAAATTTACAACAGTTTTAAAATGTCCAGAAAGCAATTGTATAAAGAGATTCTTTTGGCAAAATTTTTGGAGTATCCTTTCACAAGGTTTCCGTGTATCCAACAGGATTTAATTTCTAAATATCTTATGGACAAAAGAATACCAGAGCATATCAGGGATATGGTGTGGTTAGGAGTACATGGGAAAATAAATGTTAAAAGTAATCAGAAACATAAAGGAGTACAGGAGAGGTATTGTCCCGGATTGTTGTCCCCAGGAGTTGGAAACAATGGATCATCTGTATTATGACTGTCCATTTATCATTAGTTTTTGGGATGTTGTAAAGGTACGATGGAAAACTGAGTTACCTTTTCCTCCGCTTCAACTTTATTGTATTATGGAATAAAGCCAACATTAGGGCACATTTCCATGACAGCACAATCCGTGTTGTATTTGCACATTTTCTTTAATGGATCTGGATATGTCGCTGTCGCTTGGTTCTTCAGCAGCAAGTAATTACGGTATTGGATCTTTATAATATTATCATGGGAGAACTTAAAATGGAAAAAGTTGTATCTTTATGTAATAATTCAGATGAGAAGTGGTCTCATTTAGATTTTATATAAAAGATGGGGTATGGGGATTTGGTTTACAGTATGGGAAGGGATAGATGAAAACAAAAGAAAAAATGGAGGGGGTAAAGTAAAGGAAAAAGGGGTATTTATGTGTGGGGATTTGTATGAATTAATACTTACTTATGGTTTGTAATTTTCTTTGTATGATTCTGCATGATGTAATTTTGATTTGTATATAATTTGTTATGAAGATGTTTTGATTTAAAATAAAACATTTCACCTACTCTTTTGATAAGTGCCATGGGATCTTTAACATCCACCTGAACTACCAACAATCCAGGCAGATGGGACCTCGGTTTAACGCTCTCATCCAAAGACGGCACCTCAGAAGTGCAGCACCTCTCATGCTGCACTACTGTGTCAGTACTGGGATATTAACCCAAGTGCCAGACGGGAACTGAACCCCACAGCCCTCTGATCTCCGGCCTGAGAGGTGAGTGTGCTAACTACTGAGTTACCCTTCTGGTGATTCGCCTATGAACAGGAGTTTAAGGTACATCTAATTTACCCACTGGAATCAGCTGTCCAATGGGATGCAGATGTTTGTAGTGCAACATGTCAAAGATGCCTCTTCCACTATTGGTTTTGAGTCTTACACAGGAAGTCTGGGAGCTGTTTTGCAATGAGATATTTTTTTTTACAGATTTATAGATTTTGTCAGCAGATAAGGACCTCCTGGCTCACCCAGTCTGCCCATATAATCCCCCAATAGTGCTACCCAAGACACTATTGGGGTCATCTTCCACCCTCTCCATTATCCAAGACACCTAAGTGTTTATCCCAGGCACGCTTAAAACCTGTGACTGTAGCTGGCCCACCGGTGCAGCGGTTGGGCTTCTGCTTGCAACAGCGCATGACCCGGTTCAGGAAACGAACTCGGGAATCTGAGTACAGGCCAGGGGAAGAGAGTTGAGCATCTAGAGAACTACTGTCTTCCTCCAGAGAAGGGAGGGGTTGAGTGTCCATTGCATAGAATGACCCTGGCAGAGACCACAGGTGCTTCAGTGTCCAGTGCCAGCATAGTTTGTTGGAGGCAGGATTGACCCCAGCGCTCACACCATTATGTCATTGCACGTCCTGCCTCCTGGTGGAGTTTCTGCTGAAAATCTCAGCCAGCAGTATGATGGCTGCTCCACACTCCGCTGCTGTTCCACTGCCCACAGCATCATCAGAATGTATCCCGCCTCCATAGAGGCGGGCCCCTCCAGGTGGCCCCACCCTGAGGTAAGCCAGGCGTAATCCTGGAGCCAAAGTGTCCTGGGGTCATATCCTGTCATCTGTTGGGGTCCTCCTCCCATGACCTCACTCTGGGGGCAATCCAGAGTGTACCCCAGTGGGGTGGCTGCGGGTAGTGAGTAGCGGAGGGGGCATTGAGGGTAGTGTGGATGAAAGCAGCTCATTGGCAAAAGAGAAAAAATCTGTGACTGTATTCTGCCTCACCACCTCTCCACTGGGAGGCTGTTCCAGTCATCTACCACTCTTTTCCATAAAGAAGAATTTCCTCACATTTACCCTGAAACTACTCCCATCTAATTGCATGTTATGACCCCTAGTCTTAAAACATCTTTTTCTCTGGAAAAAAACTCTCCTCCTGCACCTTGTTTATTCCCTTGAGGTATCTGAATATCTCTATCATATCCCCCCCGCCTCCACCTGTCCTCCAGGGAATAAAAGAATAATTCCTCAAGCCTCTCTTCATAGGTCTTCTGATGTAGGCCCTGCATAATTTTGGTTGCCTCCTCTGCAACATCCCCATCCTGTCCCTGTCCTTTCAAAGATGGGGCCTCAGAACTGCACACAGTTTCATGGTGTGGCCTCACCGATGAAGTATAGGAAGCATTGCCTCCTTTCTGCTGGTGATACTTCCCTATGCATCCAAGAATTTGGTTAGCCTTTCCCACTGCTTTCCCACACTGCTTTGCCACTTTGAGGTCTTTAGTAATAATGATTCCCAGATCTCTTTCTTGCAGTGTAACCTCTAGTACTTCTTCCCAAGTCTCCTGGGTTCCTGTGTCCAAAGTGTATAACCTTGCACTTCTTTATGTTGAATCAAAGTTGCCACCTTCTTGACCACTCTACTAGTTTTTCTAGGTCCTTCCTCATCCTTTCCAGCCCCCTGTGTGTCCACCCTGTTGCAGATCTTGTGTCATCTGCAAACAGGCTCACCCTTCCTCCCAGTCCGTCTGCCATGTCACTAACATAGATATTGAAGAGGATAGAGCCCAACACTGATCTCTGTGTTACCCCACTAGTCACCCTACCCTCTGCAGAGTGCACTCCATTTATCATCACTCTTGCTCCTGTCCCTAAGCCAGTTTTCCAACCATTTTACTATTTTTAGGCCCCAGCCCTGGCTGCTTAGCTTTGTTACCAACCTTTATGCATGTCAAAGGCCTTGCTGAAATCCAGATAGGCCATGCCCACTGTCCCTCCCTGGTCCACTACCCTGGTTACCTCATCATAAAACTCTGTCAGGTTAGTTTGACAGGACCTCCCCTGTGAACCCATGCTGACTCTGGTTCTGCAGTCCTCTGTCCTTGAGGTATTCTAAATTCTTTCCTTTAGGAGCAATTCCATTATCTTACCAATTACTGATGTCAGGCTAACCGTCCATCACATCTTCGCTCCTCCCTACTACCCCCTTTGTGGAGTGGGAAGAAGTCTGCCTCTACCAGTCCCCAGCACCTCCCCAGTTTCCAGAGGCCTGTTGAACAGGGCTGCCAGGGCTCATCCAGTAGCTCTCTGAGCTCCCTCATCAGCCTGGGGTGCACTGCATCAGGGCTCATGGCCTTGTCCACTTTTACAGGACAATGCCTCAGGACCCTTTCCACAGTGAAGGGGCTAGTGTCTATCTTCCTACCCTTCATGCCCTTGTTGTGTATTTCAGGCCCATTTCCCTACCCTCCTCTGTGAAGACAGACAGGAAGTATTTGTTCAATATATTGGTCTTCTGACTGTCTTCCTCCACCAAGGACCCTCCTTCCCCAGAAGCCTGATTACCCCTCCCTGGACTTCCTCCTTTCCCTGATATATCTGAAAAATTTTATCCCCTCTGACCAACTTAGCTATCCTTTCTTTCGTGCCACTTTGCCCTCCTTACTTCCTTCCCACCTTCCTTTGCTTCTCCTAGTAAGTTCTCCTATCGTTCTCCTTTGTGTTTTTTGTACTGTCTATAGTGTTTCTTTTGCCCTCACTCTTTCTGACCTCCTGAGTGAACCAAAGGGGCCTTCTCCTTCTCCTGCCCTTGCTGACTTGTCTGGTACAAAGTCTTGTGGCTCTTTCAATTCCTCTCTTATTGCCTCCCAGAGTTCTTCTATGCTTCCTAGTTCCTGCAACCCTGCCAGGTTGTCCCTGAGGCATACTGCCATTTTTTCAAAATCAGCCCTCTTGAAGTTCAAGACCCTCATTCTCATGTGGCTTTCTCACCCCAGTCATTACACTAAACCACACTACCCGATGGTGACTGGTCCCCAGGTGGTCCACCACAGTGACATTGGTTACACTGTCCTCATTGGTCAGAACTAGGTCCAGTGTCACCCTCCTGAGTGGGTTCCTTTCCAGTTGTTTTAGTAGCTCCCCTGCAGGAGTCCAGGATGTCCCTGCTTCTAGTTGTTGCAGCCAGGAAACTCCAATCTACATCTAGAACACTGAAGTCCCCCATCAGCAGATCTCCCTTTGAGCCATCTTTTGGATCACCTGCATCAATTCCCTATCCACTTCCTCCCTGAGTTGGAGGTCTGTATACCACCCGCTCAAATAACAACCCTTTCCTTTTCTCAATGGTAACCAACAGTACCTCCATTCCCCTGTTCAACCTGATTTAAATAGCCTTATGTGGTACCATACACAAAGCGCCATCCTCCCTTTCCTTCCTACTCTATCTCTTTTGAATAGATTAAACCCCGGAATGACCATGCCCATCCCTGGTGTTCCATACCAGGTCCCCATTATTGCAGCAATGTGAAAGTCCCCTCCTACCATGGTGGCCTCCAAGTCAGTAAGTATTATGTTCAGACTATGAGCAGTCCACCTGCTCCCTTTCCTTCCCTTTTTCCCTTGCTTAATCCCGCGCTATTTTGGGGGGGAGTGTCTGCAAGGTTCTCACCTTCTATGCTAACCTCTTTGATCTTCCTAGCCTCATTCTTCCCCTCTCAGTTTAAATGAAAGATCTCTTCCATGTATGTCCTTGGTTCCCCTCAGCCTACTGTCTTTAAGTGGCTTTGTATTTACTGAGGAATCCAAGATTTTTAAAAGTACTCTGTCTCCTGGTTGAAGATTTTGTTCATGGACTGTTGTCATTATCTTGTTTGATTGAGAAAATGATCCTGCCAATTTCTGACTACGGGGACATAGTCTACGGTGCTACCCCCAAGTCCTCCCTGACCAGACTAGATCCTATTTTCCACTCCTTCTGTCACTTTGCTCTTGACTGTCCCTACTCCAATGATCACTGCTCCCTCTACCAACACTAGGTCTACCCTACCTTCAGGACCACTGATCTTCATACTGCATATGCCTCACTGCCAAATTCTGGACCCACACTGTGCCTCCCTACTCTCCGCGGTCCTGTCTGCTCACCCAGCCCCAGTTTACAATCTCAGGACAAATGACTTTAGACTCTTTATATTCCACATAGGTCATCCACATCTGGGCAGGCAGCATTCAGCTATTGCATGTCTAAGCTTTGGAATTCCTCCATCTCAGCATTTGACACTCCTCTCCCTCCCAGCACCTAAACAGTCTCTTATCTGCACATTTCACCACCATCTGCTTGTGTGCCTAGCTCACTCTCAGCTATATGAGTCCTACCAGCCCCTGGTTCCCTAAAACCACTCCTGAACCCTTGTTTTGTTGCTATGTCACCCACTTGCCTCCTTTTCCTATTCTAGATACAGTCATGGCTGTATTTGGTTGCACCGTGTCATTGTTGTTACCTATCTCGCCTCTTCAGTTGTTGTTAACTCACTTGGTTAATGCACTTGTATCATGTACCATGTATACCTGCTATTGTGTTGTAACCTTGTGTTTTATCCTGCTGTACCAATTGTCTCACCTTGTCATATTGTATGCTTCCTAGTGTATTTTGTAATGTCCCCTGGATGCATCTGGAAATGAGCGGTTCTCTGCTCAGTATGTCTTCCTGGTAAAATGCTTAATTAAATAAAGAAATAAAATTGATCCTACCAGGTACTCCAGGGGCTAGGCAGTATGCCACTTCAAATTGCTCTGCAGGTAATTTTGTTAGTCTTTAATAGAGTACCATTAACTAAAACGCTAAAATAAAAGTCCACTGTGAGTCAGTCTTCCCAGCTGAACATTAAGTAGTAGGGTGTATATTCTGTGGATTCATTGATAGTACATTATAGGCTTGAACCCAAAAGCTTACCTGCTTGCTCCACTCAGATTTCTTGGTCGGATCCAATGTTGCTGGCATATTTGGCAGAGTACTGTTGAACTTCCCAGGTTAAGGTCCTCTCTAGGAATGATATGGAGTGGTATGGGACTTTTACCTCATCAGCTTCAAGAGTTCTTTGAACAGTCGACTTTCAAAGTCCATGCTTTGGTCAGAGTGCAGGTGCACTCATAATCCACAATGCACAAGTACTTTTTCCACAACACTTTGCTGTGGTAGTGGCTTTTGATATTTCATTGGATACACTTGGGCATATGAGGAGTGGTCTTTAAAAACCTTGCTAATGCCTTTTCTGATCTGGTTCAAAAACACAAAGTCCACATATATGAGCTCCATAGATGAGACACTAACTTAGGACTCCATTTTAATATCTGTCGCTAGTAGTAATCTGAGTGTTTAAACAGTTTATATGACAGGGTGCTTATCATTAATTGAATACTCCACACTTCTGCAAAAGGTTGACTGGGTAAAACATAAGTCTTGTCCGTGGGTCATACTGGCCTTTTGCTTAGCCATTTGGTGCTTGCCACGGTGCACAGTAAATAATTTTTGGACACATAAACTCAGTGTCTGACCGTGTCCTTGAAGATGGGTGCTTCTATTCATTGACTGCTTTATTTAATATATAGCACCATCTCCAGCGCCGGTGCTTTTTGCTTTTGCTTTGGAAAAAGGTTACATTTATCCTGGATTAAACTGGCAAACTTTAGACCAAATAGATTAATTCCATACTGGTAGCATACTTTACAAATGTGTCAGGGGAATGGTCCACAACTATCTGAATGATGTAGTAGTTTTTGTACATTCTACTTATACCATAAGAAGTGTCATTAATCAGCTGCTCATGACCCAATGCCAAACAAAACTAATACAATTGCTTGCCACATTTGCCTCTATATTTTGGAACAGTGCCCCATGCATTAAGGGTTGGGTTGCCTACATGCCATGGATCCATGGTGCATAGGCAACCCTTCATGTGAATGCCAAGAACTGGGGGCCTCACAGATCCCTGCACACATTCATGGAAGGGACGTGCTTCCTTTCCACACAGGAACCCTGGCCAGTCACAAAGCTATGCAGACAACCAGTCCAGGGGCATGTCTGGGTGTGTGCCTCACTCCCATACATGGAGGCATGTACTGCTGGGTGGGGGATGTTGGATAAGGCAGCAGGGACCCTGCAATATCTTTTGTGCACCCCATCAGTTTACACCAGCTGGCAGTGGCAGGATGAGGAATCCCCACCCTTTCTCAGCCCTCTGGGCTGACTGGGGCACTCTCCCATCTTTGTACAAAAGAAGTCCCACACTGTCCCAGAATCCTCCACTCCATGGGGATCAGGGGATCCACTATGGGGCCAGGTTGGGCATCTGACTGGATGCCGCCTGTGTCCTCTGATCTGCCATCGGGGTAGGGACAGCTGGCAGGCATTGCATTTGGCACATGTACGTGCACGCCAGTTGCTGTGCACCTGTCCATCGGCACAGAGCTGCATGGGCAGGGTACGACCTCTTGTATGTACCTTACATTGCTCAGTGCATAGGCACCAAAATGCAGATTCATGTAAAACTAAGACAGTCTGCCAACATGAATTTTTGTCACCCTCCATGCTACCTTGTAGTACTGTATTTTATTAGGCACTGCTATGCCCCTCTGCCTATCTGGATAGCTCACAGTCCACTGGATCCTCCATTAGGTTCCTCCAGTACCTCCACTGTCAGAGGCCTCTGCTATACTAGCACAGAGGACCTATGTTGCCACTAGGGTGAGAGAAAGCTGTTTGGCTTAATTGTGACTGGGCTAAGATGGAAGGCATTGAAGGCCATGTGATATGTGTATGTGTGGGGGGATTTGGGGCTGGATGCCATCATCTAAACAACCATAGTAGACCTATTCCTTCTTATGTCCCATTGTTCATGATAGGAGGATGCCTACAGTGTCATTACTCGATTAACAGTATGTGGTACAACATGCCATCTATGCTGTGCACCCATTTATGGTGATGGTGGTGGTGGTAGTAGTAGTAGTAGCAGCAGCAGCCTTTTATATGTTAAGCACCTTTCCAGGGTGCAGAACACTGAAATTACAAATTCTAAAGAACAGAGAAACTGCCAGGATAAAATATGCAAAACATTTCATACAAAAGGCTACATGCAAATGATCAGAAATAACAAATCCCAAATAAATAACAATTCTTTCAGTAGACAATGTTTCTGGCTTACATATTTTTATTTTATTTATTTATTCAGTCTTGGATTGCAATACCTTTGAGCACAGAGTGGTTCATTTACAAAGGTTCCACATCAGCGGGGAAGGGTAAACAAACATACAAAGGTTGTTGAAAAATATTGTTACAAATTAAACAGTCAAGCAAAATTGACATACTTTGTATCTATAAACACAAACTATAGATTGGAAGGTGGATAATGTGAAAGCGGAAGAGGGTGGGGATGATCAAGTGAAACAGGAAAAGTGGAGGCAGCCAGAAGGCCTTGTCAAGCTAGGCTAGATAGAGATAGTGAGTGGAGTGCTGACAGTGGGGGTGGATAGGGAAGTAGTGTGAAGGAAGGGGCACTAGGTTTTAGAGAAAGGAGGGGATGGGATAGGTGGGGAGAAAAGGGTGAGCAGGGGCTATGGGTGTTTCATATAAAGTGAAAAAGTGAGAGAGCTGGTAGGACATTCCCACAAAGGTGGTATAATTATGTGGAGCAGTCACATGAGTTGTTAGTCGTGAGATGTTGACAGAGCATGTGTTTGAAAGGATCCAGTTTTGGTATGGTTAAGATATCTCTGTTGAGTGCGTTAAACTAAAGAGGTGCTCTGTAGGCAAATGAGCGCTGCTCTTGAGTTGTCCAGCATCTAAGAACATGGAGAAGTTGGTTGGCTGAACTTTGGGTATACTGAGAACTGCAGTGAGGGGTTAAGAGGCCTTCAGTGCCACAGGACAGGAGGCCTAGAAGTGTTTTTAGCTAGCAGGCAGGTTTGATATTGTATCCTACCACTTAGCTGGAGCTAGCCTGTTTGAGCATACAGATCACATGTGTGGGTGAGGTGTGCTGCACCAGTGAGAAGTCTGCATGCCTTATTTAGTACCACGGATATCCTACAATGAGATGAGGTAGAGGCTGCGCCATAGATTACCAGGCTGTAGTTGACAATAGATATGACAGAACTATGAACTGCAGTTTGAGGGTGACAGACAATGCTTGTGTCTGTGAAATAATCCATTCTTGATATTGACAGCTCTGGCAACATTATCAATTTGCTGGGCGAAAGATAGTGAGCTGTCCAGGTGACCCCAGATATTTGAAGTGTTGTACTTGTTCAAGGGTGACAGCCAGGCAGTTTCTGATGGTTAGGGGTTGGAATTTGTGTTTACTGCGAGAGCTGCTGAACATCATGACTTTAGTTTTTGTAGTTCAGGACCAATTTGTGTTTGTAGAACCAATTCTCAACTTCCCCAAAGCTACACTGCAGGTGGTGTTCCAGGTGCTTGGGGTCAGGGTTCCTAGTAAAGATGATGACGTCATCCATGTAAAGGAGGATCCATTGATGGCAGTCCCTGGGAGGCTGTTGAGAAAGATGCTGAAAAGACAGAGTCCTAAAATAGAACCCTGCGGTACTCCAGAGTGGATGAGCTGCCGGTCAGAGGTGACATTGGCTACATATGTACTAAAAAGCCTGGCTCTTCAGGTCCTAGATATTCAGAGTTTGCACTGGACTCAAAGTGATTGCACTTGTGTTGCACATGGGTTTGTACCAAAATCCCATATTCAAAGAGTATAATTGGATGCGCTTAAAGCATTTGTGCCCCAGTGCAGAGATAATGTATACAGTGCATAATTGTGGGGCGGGACCATGCATATCAATGCACAATGATATTCAACTTGTTTGCTCTGAACAAACAAGTTTATGCAGAATCATAGCACTAGCATTTACTGCCTATAAAGAGGCTGTGTAAAGCTGGGGTAAACCTAGAGGCAGACGGAACACTGCAGGCTACACTCCAAGATGGTGGTCATGGGAAGACACAATCTACCTCATGCAGCAGTTCCTAGAGGATGAGGAGAGGGCCAATGCCCACCCTGGGCCCAGACATATGTCACAGAGGTGCTATACTGCACAGAGACAGTACTGTCCTCCAGTCATATATGAAGTATTAAGTGACGACCAGATTGTGGACTGGTACAGGATCAACAGGCCTATACTCAGGCAGCTGTGTGAGCTGCTGCATGACCAGCTCTGGTAAGACACCCAGCACAGCCATGCATTGTCCATAGAGTGCAAGGTGATGGCTGTTCTAGGCTTCCTGGCCACCAGAACTTTCCAGACACTGGTGGTTGACATTAGGTTGTGCATGGCCAACCATCACCATCATGTTTCCCCTGCCTCCCTCCCCACACTGCCCATGGGCCCCATCTGTGACATGCAGCTCCTTGTGCTTTGTTGCCATGACCTACATCATCTGCCTCTTCATGTCCCTGAAGTGCTTCCTTACTACTTTCATGGGCCTGCTACAGCCACCGATAGCATTGTACCTGGGCATTCATGCTCTTGCTCTTGGACAAGATCTCCTCCCTGGCCTTGTAGACCTGTGCCAGCTCTTGCAACTCCTCAACAGAGAAGTGGTTGGCCTAAATTCTGTTGGCGTCCTCCATAGTACCTGCAGACAGTCAGCCACCTCATGTCTGTTAGGTCAGTTCCTAGATGCCCTGCTGGACCGTGCTGGGGAGCTCATTGTATTCCCAGCACAGCAGCCAAGTGAACAGCAACTATACAGCAGTTCCATTGGGTTGCTCACCTGCCATCAGTACTTGGTGCCATTGACTGCACCCAATGTGCCATCTGGGCACCCACCTGTGATAGAGTGAAGGTCTATCTCAGTAGGAACAGTTCCACTCCATCAACTGCCAGGTGGCATGTGATGTAACAGGGCACATTATCAGCATCCTGGCACAGCACCCAATCAGTGCCATGACACCTTCATATGACACAACTCCATACTCTGCTGGAGGCTTAAATGTGGGACATCCCTAGTGGCCACCTCATCACTTGAGTATATCTCAAAGGCCCCTCTCCTGCCCTCTGTTATACATGATGAAACTAATCAATGCCCTTTAGCTACATAGGGGACAGTACCTATGCCATACACTCCAGGCTTCTCACACCTATCCTAAGTCCCACATCTGTTGAAGAGGACGGGTACCATGGGCACACAGCATCACTCACAACAACATCAAGCATGTCTTTGGAATGCTCACTGTGGTTCTGGTACCTTGATCATTTTGGTGGTGCCCTATTGTACACCTTGCAAAGGCCTGTACCATATTCATTGTCTGTTGTGTACTACACAATGTGGTACTCAACCATGGTATATATCTGCTGGCCACAGAGAAACAACCTGCAGTGGATCTGGAGCCAGAGGACCAGGCAATACTGGAGCAGCTAAACAGGTGTGACCCCAAATGCCAGGAGGCCCCAGGTGTAAACATCCAAACTCATAAGAGATGTCTTTGGACATGGCAGGTGAGTACAGACCACACAGGAGACTATAATACATTTACTCAATGTATTATCAGACACCAAGACCAGTACATACAAAGAATCATCCCAGACAGGGGGTTACAAAAGGGAGATAGAGAAATGTATTGCAGTCAGGAAGGGAAAGCAAATAGGGTACATACACACACACACACACACACACACACATATGACACACACATATGATCAAATAAGTCCATGTTAGCAGGGGTTCAAAGGGGTGTCAACATGTGGGGAATGGGATGCATGGAATTACAGGCCTGCCAGGCAGGGGTAGCAAATGGGATACACATGAAGGCTATGTTCAGGGGGCTGAATGGCTGTACACATAGATACCTGCTGGCCAGGCAGGGGTGTGCTACAGTACAGGTCATCTATGCTGGGGTTAAGACTGCCTGAGCTACAGTAAGTCATGGGGCAGATGGCAACATCACAAGTGTCGACAGGGAGGAAGGCATGGGGAACATGCTGGTGATGGTTGGCTATTCACAGCCTACATGTGTCCCCAACCACCTCCTCGGTATGAACAGTATGTCTGTGCTGTACTTGGTATGGTTGGGGATCTTATCCACAGCATACACCATGTTGTCCATTGTGGGGTGGCACTACTCTGACTGGACAAGCTGGGGCTTTGTCCGGCCCTCACAGTACCTGTCACCATGGCTGCAGACTCTAGCACAGTAGCACACAGGCGATCCATGCAGGTGGTTATGCCAGCAGCCAGATCACTGTGCATGTTACGTAGCACCACCATGAGTTCCACATGATGTCCCTTTGCCTTCTCCTAGGCATGCTGTATGTCCTCATGCAGCATGTGGTGGGAGCATGCCAGCTCCCACTGCCCAGCATGCTGTACCTCCACAGCCAACAGCAGCAGCTGCTGGTTGTAGATCACATTCCACTGTCTCTGGGGACTGTCCATTGGATGAGGTCAAGCCAAACCCTCAGCCATTGTATGGGCTAGGACTGCACCATGGTTGGTACTGTGGTCTGCTATGGGCCAAGGTAATATGTATGTCTGGTGTGCAGTGACACTTCACCCATGCTGTGTGTGTGGTGCACTGCGAGCCTGCTATGTCTCTCCACACCAAACACCCCTACACTGGGGTGTGCACACACACACACACACACACACACGCTCCGAATAAGTCCATGTTAGCAGGGGTTCAAAGGGTGTCAACATGTGAGGGGAAGGGGGATGCATAGAATTACAGGCCTGCCAGGCAGGGGGTAGCAAATGGGATACACATGAAGGCCATACTGAGGGGCCAAATGGCTGTACACATAGATACCTTCCAGACAGACAGGGTGTGCTATACTACAGGTCATCCATGCTGGGGTTAAGACTGCCTGAGCTAAGTCATGGGGCAGATGGCAGCATCACAAGTGTTCTGCAGGGTGGGAGGCAGGAAAACATGCTGGTGATAGTCGGCCATACACAACCTACATGTCCTCTACCACCTCCCAGTACAAACAGTATGTCTGTGCTGTACTTGGGATGGTTGGAGGATCTTATCCACAGTATTGAGGATGAGCATGGGATGGTGTTACCAGCGAAGCCATGGCCCCAAGGGGTACTGCCCTCAGGGAGGAGTGGGTCATGACCTGGTGTGGGTGATGTCCTTGGTGACCTGGGAGTCCTGAGTGCATTAGATGTTCTCATCCTGGCACTACATAGCATGGGCATACACCATGTTGTCCATTGTGGGGTGACACTACACTGACTAGACAAGCTGGGGCTATGTACAACCCTCACAGTGCCTGTCACCATGGCTAGAGACTCCAGCACAGTGGCAGACAGGCAATCCTTGCAGGTGGTCATGCCAGCAGCCAGATCGTTGTGCATGTCACGTAGCACTGCCATGAGTTCCGCATGGTGTCCGTCTGCCTGCTCCTAGGCATGCTGCATGTCCTCGTGCAGCATGTGGTGGAAGCATGCCAGCTCCCATTGCCTGACACTCTATACCTCCACAGCCAACTGCAGCAGCGCTGGTTGTAGGTCACATCCCACTGTCTCGGGACCGTCCCACTGTGAGAGGTCAAGTCGAACCCTCAGCCATTTCATGGCTAGGGTTGCACCATGGATGGTGCTGTGGTCTGCTATAGGCCAAGGCAATATGTATGCCTGGTGCAGTGACACTTCACCCATGCTGTGTGGTGCACTGTCAATGCCCTCCATGTCTCTCCACACCCCACACCCCTACACTGGTGTGCAAAAACCCGTCACCATGGGGCATACAACTCAGCACCCATGACCACACATCCCAGCACTGGTGAGCACACACCCCAGCACCTGTGAATATATACCCAACACCAGTGAGTACTCATCTCACCACCAGTGAACACACATGTAGCACCAGTGGGCACACACCTACCACCAGTGGGTACACACCCCAGCACCTGTGCAGACACCCCATCTCCAGGGAACATTCATCCCAGAATGGAGAGCATGCGAACAACAACACGTGACGACAGTTGTGGATCTACACACAGATGGCTACACACCGGGTGACAGGGAAACATTTGGCTGTCGAGGGTGCCACCTCACACTCCCATCCCCGACAGGCCATAGGGTGGATGTTGTGGCCTCCTCTGCAGGATCGAGGGTAAGTGCAGCCATTAATGCCCATGGGCCCTCACCTGTGGCATGCAGCTCCTTGTGGTGAGTTACCATGACCTGCTTTGTCCATCTCCTCACGTCCCTCAAGTGCTTCCTTACTGCTTCCATGGCCTACTACAGCCACTGAGAGCACTGACCTCATTGGTTATATCATCCCAGGCTCACTCTACCTGGGCATTCTTGCTCCTGCTCTGTGACAAGACCTCCTCCCTGGCTTTGTAGACCTGTGCCAGCACTTGTGACTCTTCCTTGAGAAGTGATAGGCCCAAATTCTGTTGATGTCCTCCATGGTACCTGCTGGATAGGAAGTGCAATACAGGTGACCAGGAGTAGACACAGTGGCACATAGCTGGACTGTGCTGTAGCCCCCACCCCTGACAATGTAGGTGTCTCAGCAATGCCTGCCTTGCCACAGCCCTCAGCCACCTGATACAGGCCTGCCTATGTGAAAATACAGCCATTGTGATGGTCATGGATGAACAGGGTGGGCATGGACAGGGGCCCACACAAACCCAGGCCACCATCACCTATGCATGTAGTGAGGGGTGACTGTGATGGTAGAGTGCAATATAGGCTACAGTGAGGCGGAGTGCCTCCACGCAGATATGGCAACACCACCACTGCTAGATGTTGACAAGATCAGCCACCACTGCCACATCTCCAGGGTACCACTGCACACAGCATACACACAGTTACGCTGGGCAGGAATCACAGAAACTCTTTTCATTCACCTCACTGAAGCATGTATGAGAGGCCCACCACCTCAATCATCTTGTCCCATTGACTAATATAGGCAAGTACTATCACCTACAGTTGACACGCCACCTACTAGAAATCTAGATGTGAGATTCCCCACCTAAGCATTTCCAATGTAGCAGGTCCCCAGATGATCAGGGCTTCCTGAATTGCTCAGGGCAATCGAAACATGTACAAGGAAATATCAGGATGGACTTACACTGGCTACACAGAACAACTGACTACACTGACCTGCATAATACATAATGCAAGCTACTGGAACACTATGAAACTCACCCAAGAGATACACTCAGATTGCCACATCATTCTCGGAGCTATGCTGTAGCCACTGCATAAACACAGTCCAATGCTTGCCCTTCCTTTCTAGGCCATTCCACAGGACACCTACCTCCACTTGCCTGAAGCTTAGCTGTGGAATCTAGGTGGTGCACTTTGCTCCAGTAGATGCTCCAGGATCAATCAGGCATGCTAATATATGGATACCTGTCAGTAATGACATGCAAATGTGATTGTTTAGCCATGGACTGCAAAATTACCACATTTGCATACCCTGGCTGAATATTGTAGTTTGCCCACTGCTCAAACCCGCTAGCACTAGGCACTGCTTTACCCTACCCTGTGTTTGCATGACGTAAGGCTCTGGCACAGTCATGACATCACTTGCAACCCATGACATCATTAGTTTGTGCAGTCTCCACGCACCAGGTCATTGCACAATTGTGGTGCAGAGCACTGCACAGGCTGTGCATGCTCAGCACACACACGTGTCCCACACGTACACTTCCCGATGCCGGGTGCATGCTGCTTGTCCAGCCAACACCCCAGAAGTGCATATTGCACAGTGCAACACTATGTAGTGCAGCACTACCACAGCAACATGCTACGCAACACTACAGGACACACCCAGACAACCCAGAACCAGGCAGCAGTATGGTACAAGCACTAGACTAGTAGTGGAATGTAAAAGTCAAGCAAACAAGGCAGGACAGTTCAGCAGCTGGACCATAGGTAGACTACCACCTAGTTGTCCAGTTTGATTGGCCTTGTGGTGACCAGAGAGGACCAGCTTTAAGGGAGGTGGCAGGGCAGACAGGCCCCAGAGAGAGGTGCGAGAATCTCTGGGGTGGTGCCTGACATGCAAAACTGGGGTCATCCACAGCGGTGATCAGTGTAGGCACAGATACAATACAATGACCTCCAGAAGAGGGAGGGAGGGAGGTGTGACACCTGTAGCAGCTGTGGGCAATGGTGGACAGCGGCCCAGTACCCAGGCCAGATGAGTACATATGGTTGTATGTACTATGTGTGTAAATGCCTGTGGGCAGGCCTGTGTTGTGGTAGGTGTGAGAGGCTACTACCCTAAGTACTGTGCACATTACCTGTGTGTCCATATTGTTCCCCTGTGTGCTATGGGCATGCCTTACTCATTGCCTACCAGTATGTATGCAGGTGTCTTGACCCCTGTCCCATGGAAATCCCTGTCCCTGTACATGGCAGCACACACTGTGGGTAGACGAGGCATGCCTAGGCTGCTGATGTTGTTGGCCACTGCAGCGACATGGCAGCAGTGTCAGGCTGCATGACAGGCCCATGTATAGTGTCATTACATGTTCTGCAGGGTCTGTCTACGGTACGGTGACCATGACATGTCATTGCCAATTGCTGGGTACAAACTGGGAGGGTGGCACATGTGTCCTCCTTGTAGCTGTGCTGGTAGGCATCTCCATGAGGAAGTGGATGTGCCCATCATGTGTGACATTGGCATTGTCCATACTACACTGCATGCACTGGTATGCATTGAAGTACAGCACGTGGTACTATGTCACTGCATAGGGAGCTCTGGACATGTAGTAGCCACTGTGTGGGGATACAGCTACTGTGTACCACCCTCCAGCTGTTACATAGGTATGCCTTGCCAGCCCTGTCATCTGTGACCTGGGGTACTATGCATACCATGCATACTACAGTAGGCCTTGAAATGGTCTGCAGCAAACAATTATGGGTCTGTTGTACAGTGGCGGGGGCTGGCATGATGTGGGCACTACATGGGCCAACATACACTGTACAAGGTCATACCTACCACAGGGTGATGTATCATATCTGCTGCATCTGGGCCATTGCTTGCATGTGTGTGGTGCTACAGGTGTTCCTGCAGGTATGCTGCAGACCTGCTTGAACATATCCATCTGTATCATGCACATGTGGTGGGTGGTGCACAGTACAGACATATGAGCGGTTATACTGTGCAATATGTACTGAATGGTGCACTGTGTTCCACTGCAGGATACTGATCACACCTCCCTTTCACCTCTACAAACCTCAGGGGACAGCCAGCCCTAGACAGGGGCATGGATCAACAGGAACAGATGAGGTGCACGGAAGACCAGTCTGGATCACCAGGCCATGATGGTGCCGAAGAAGCCATTCATGTGACAGGTGTCCACATAAGTACTCTGACAGGTGTCCACATAAGTACTCTGCATTGTGTACTGTACTTGAGGTTGCATGTTTATACTTAGAGGTGTCGGAACAGGTTGGGCTGCTATAGACATAGCCCAAGGACCTGCATAGGTGATAGGACCTGGCTATATTTGTTGTTGCAATCATGGCTGTGTGTATTACGCTGGTGGAATGTGCCCTCACACTGCAGCATATGCCGCATACAGTGTTACATACACAGCACCCTCTGCATGGCATGAGGGTATCAGCAGACTTGTGAACAGTGACAGCCTTGGTATTGTTGATTGGGATGGGCAGAGGTCATGTTCTGCTGGACTATGGACAGTGGGCAGACCTTCCAATGTAAACAGTGGGTCTGGCCAGGGGATAACATGGCACAGATAGACATAGCTGGCAGAGTCAGACTGGGGTACTGGGGACCCACCTATAAAGTAGATGTAGGGGCCCTTGGAAAATCAATTGAGAGGGCCTAGGGTGACACACAGTTGTCAGTATTCCACATCACTGTGATAGACTAGCTCTGTATTTTCCTCTTACATTTACTTGCAGTGTCATAAATACTACATTTAATTGGACAATAGATGTTATCGCACACATTTTGGAGTTTAGATGGTAGCCATGAACCCTACAGAGGGTGCCCTCCTGGACATTGCCAGGTATCCAGGTGGGCTGGTTCAACTCTGGGTTTTGGTTGGTTTGGAAGTATGCCAACATTCTACACCTGCTTGAGGTGGCAGTATGGTTGTGGGTGACTTCAATCAAGGAGGGACCTGCTCCTTTACATTCTTGGCCCTAACACTGTTTTGTCTCTTCCACCACTCATGTCTTCACTATGCTGCATGCCACTGTGGCTGACAATGGATGTCCCTGTATGGCCTACCATGTAGAGTGCATGCTTGTATAGGTATTACCTCTGGGGTTGTGGTGGGGACACTCATCCTTCACTTGGGGCATTGGCCTCAAATGCCACTGCAGTGTGTCATGGTCTGTACAATCTACTTGGTGCACCTACATGCTGATGGCATGGTGGCCTGTGTCTGTCTGTCATGCCATGGCATGTCTTCCACTAGGCGGTAGCTTTCCCCTGTGTCATCAGCCAGGTGCCACAGGGGCTGCTAGTAGTGTTCACAGCCCTGCTTGTGACCCCATCAATGTCAGTCTGGTCTGCACTACCATATGCTCCAGATTGTGTATGTGTGGTTGTCAGTACATGGTTAGCACTGGCCACTTTAGTACCGTACACCCCATGTCCTGCTGTGCACATTTTACAGCCTCTGGGGTGTCCTCCAGCAGCGGTGCCAACTCTGCTGCCATATGTACTGTATGTCATGCCTCTGTGGCATGCATACAATTAGACTCAACTGGGTCTTTGCAGGGCTAATTTCCTGTTCTGTTGCTATAAGTGGCAGCTGTGTACCTAGGGTGGTGATAATATCATCAGGGTGGGAGGTCACCTCCAGGTATGTCCATGGAACTCAAGTGGTTCTCCAGCTGCTGCACAGTGCAGCATCCTGGTGCCATCCATGGACAACTGAGCTATGTGTAACACATGCATGGCTGGCCTATACCCTTCAGCTGACAGAGGTGGGTCCTAGCTGTCTGTCATCCTGCATACCTGTTGTGGCCTATGTGTATGAAAAGAAACAAAGGAGCACTCAAAACATGAAGAAATGCTAAAATAGCATTTTATTTACTGCCAGTAATAAATGAAACAGGGTTCCTGTTTCATTTATTACTGCAATAATAAAATGCTATTTTAGCACTTATTACCACATTTAGTCTCCTTCTGTTTGGTATGTAATTGAGGTTAGTAACCTCTGGCAGGAGCACTCGATAACTGAGCACCGCTCTTAAGCTGTGTGTGGCCTATGTGTAGCATGACACATGTGCAGAGTACAGAGATGTGTGTGTGTGTGTGTGGCTCCCACATCCCTGACCATTCCACAGCCTGTAGCACACTGGCTTTGCATTTGCTGGTGCTTGTGTTGCAGTCCCACATCTGGCATGCCTGCCTGTATTCCCTGTGCCTTGCACAGCTGTGTCCTCTGTGCAGCAAAGAACACAGACATACAATGGGTGTGCTGTAGCAAGCACAACCCACCCATTGTATGTACAGTCGCTTCACCGCGGAGTCCACCATGCATCCTCTCTGGTATGCCATGCCCATGTTACTGTGGTTGTGTGACACCCTCCACATTTGTGTGGTATGGCAGGCCAGGTGTCAGCTGAATGCACCTCTCTTTCACACATAATGCCAGTTCTGTGTCCCTTGTCCTAAGTGCCTCACTGGCTGAGTTCTTTGTCTTTTTCCACAGGTACCCACCATGTCGGAGGCCACTGACCAGACATGGTGGAAAGGAGAGCAGGAATAACATTCTCTACAGACAATGCTGACTCTTCAGGCTCCTGGTGAGGAGGTTGAGGAAACCACAGCACCCATAAGGGACCTAGCTGTGGTGATGCAGCATCAGCAGCAACTGCCACCACCAACGGGACCAGCACTGGCAGGGAATGGGTGTCCCGTAGATCCCCCGTTTATGAGCAGTTGTCCCAGTTTTGTTTCCCCACCCTGTTTTAAATAATGTTGCTGTTGTATTTTGGCTTTGTATGGCCTGTTGCCAGTTTGTTGTATTGAAGTTTATTTTTGATAAACTTGCTGCTTGATGTGTGCCTGTCATTGGTATCCTCCTGTCCCACCCACAGCCACCCCTAGTGTGCAGCTGTCTGACTGGTGCTCTGGTCATAGCTGTGCCACTGCTGGCCCCTTGTGTTCAGCACTAACCTCAGTACTATTTTCAGAGTTATGCTGTTGCATTGCACTGCACAATCACCTGTTGTTTGTGCAATGCACAACCGCCCTATAATCAGAGGGTTTGGCACTGGCGCAATGCCTCTGGATATGGCACGCTAAGGGACGATGCAGGTGCATGCGCAAGGCAGTGCAAACATTGCACTTGCATGCACTTCTGAATATCTGAGCTCAGGTTTTTCTGGAATGGCTATTGCCCATGATTCATTGTGGGGAATTAACTCTTCCCATATTTCAAATAAAAGTCTGCCTCTCCTGCACCCCCGCTGAGATTGTTTCTGAATGCCTGGGCTGCTGTTTGTTGTGTGTCTGTGCTCTTCTTTGCTTTCCTGTCTCCCTCCATTCCCTTTTTCTCTCTGTTCATCATTCTTCACCTTCCCTTTGCTGCCCTTGCTGCACCCCTCTCTCTCCCCTCTGGGCTGCTAGTCATGCAGTCCATGCTGCTCAGCATTTCTGGCTCTCTCCTGCTGTGGACCCTCAGTCATGGCGTAGGTCAGTCTGTCTAGCTTGGTTCCTTGTTTCCTGGAGTCGTTGTCCCATGGTGCCCACTTCAGGCAGTTGTTCCCAATTTTCTAGGCCTTCCTGCATGACTGGACCTTCCATGCTTCCCTTCTCCTCCCCCTTCCACCTGCTGTTCCTCCCCGTTCAACTTACGCCAGCATTTCTCCCCTTTACCCACTCTACTTGGTCTCTGTTCTCTGCCCTGTCGTTCTGGCTTCCTTTCCTTTGGGATATTGCTGCTCATTCTCATCATCATCCTCCTCTCTGTTTTGGGTCCATCCTGCCTATGTCTTCACCCAGCACTCAGCGGCAGCTTCTTAGCAGTTGAATTAAAACTAGAGCCCCTAGTGTAAGGTCCTCAACACTTTTCCTGGAAATTCCATCTGCCAGAGCATGAACTCACCATTTAGTCAGCTCTTTCAGCCACCTGTCTTTCTGCCATCAGTATCAGCATCAGCCCTCTCGTTCCAGGCATACTTTGCTCATCAAACCTGCAGTTCAGTCACCTCCTTCCAGTGCTGCTACATACAAGCAGTCAAGGTGCATATTGTTCACCATTCACCATTTACCCTGCCATCCAGATAATTGTCCTAATTAGTTCCTTCCTCACAGTAGCAAGATGTCAGTGAAATCTCAACACTGCTACTTATTCCTGTCAGCTATAACCAATTCTATCTAGTGCAATTTGCTATATATTAATATCTTCCCAATCACAAATCCTTATTTAGTTCCCCTTTATTCTCCTATTCAGCTGCTCATCATCCTTTTTTTTCTGCTTCTCCTGCCTAACTTCTGAATCCTGTTTAGTCCTATCCTCTATCCCATTTAAACCCTATCCTTATCTTCCTAACCTGTTCTTCATTAAAACTCCATAAGTCCAGAACAGGCATTGTCATGCCTCTTCAGTCCTGCTCTGTTTCTATAACTGTCATTCTCTCTCTCTCTCTCTCTCTTTTGCTCCTCCATATTCTGCTCTCATTTCTGGTGCTGTTTCCTGGTCTGATACCTCTCCCCACCTTCACCTTATCTTCCTAACAGCCTGCTCTCTCCTGTTTCTCCACAGCCCTCATCTGTAGCACTCCAGTCTCCATTTTCCTGCCTCGTGCCTTCAAGGGATCTTTGAGTGTAGGCAGGGCTCATCTTTTCTGCCCAAAACAGGAGCCTGCATTCTATCCAGCAGCTATGCTTTAGTCCCGCCAGAAGCTGACCTGTCTTCAAAGCAGTATTCTGCTGTCTCAATCCACGCCACTCACTATCAGCAATATTCTACTTGCCTTGGGATTTGTATGCCGTTGTTACACCCTTTGCATATTCTGCTGTAGGACCGGAGAGACATCAAGCCTGTAAGCTGAGTGAGCAGGTTGAGAAACTGGTCACTTCACCTGTTTTTGTACTCTGTGTCCATAGAACTAACTAATGTATTGTGAGCAGGGGTTTGGGGAACTGGCTACTGACATCACAGCTCAGAGAGGGACTACACTGTTTAAATCTCCACACTGCTCGCTAACAGCAGTAGTGAGTGGTGCGAGCACCACTCCTCAGGATAAACACTTTACTGTTTGACTGTAGGTTAAACAAGGTGGCTATATGTAATGGTTTACCTGCTTAAATTACTGCTTTGAATCTGTATTTGAGGGCCTTGAGGAAGGGTATTTAAAAGTTTGCTGCGTTAGTTTAGTTTATAGCTGGTTTGCTTGTAGTAAGTTGTACACATATTATATAGAGAAATGTATTATCAGTTGGTCATTTGTATGCTAAAGGTAGGGAGTTTTTGGCTTATTTAGTGGGTTTTGCAGCAATATCTCCTGGAATTAGTTATGTGTAGGGGGTTGTTTGGGGGCCAAAGGGGCAGGATAGTATGTGGGCCATCCCTCTTACGTGATTCTGGCCCTTCACCAGTCTCTCGGTATCAGATACTATGATAAGATGCTGCCGGAGGCAGGATTTGGAGAGGCTGGGTGATCTTGGGTGGAGGACAGCCTGCAGCAGTGAAGGTTGGTAGGATTGAGATAGTTAGGACTAGAAAGCACCCTGGATTGCGACAGACACAAGAGAGGCCAGATGTGCTTGAGTGCCTGACTCAAGGAAATCCACCAGACCGAGTGGTCAGGTAACCCGAGGGGCTGCCTTACCCACAATCCCTGAGGGCAGTGCTATGCAATGCCAGATCGATCATGAACAAGACTGCAATTATTGCAGATTTGATTTCTCGGTCAATCTGGCTTGCATCACAGAGACCTGGGTTGTTGACGATCGGGTCCTGTTTTTGAGGCTGCCATCCCCGATATACTGTTGTGCACTACCCCAGAGAGGATCGAGAGATGTGGTGGTGTAGCCATCTGTTTTAGATCCGACATGGGCTTCAATGTGCCAGTGAGAACTCTGGGTTCTTTTGAGTGTGTGGCCATCCATGGGGGTCTGGACCCTGTTTGCAGGATTTTCCTTGTTTATCGCCCCGGGCAGCAGAGAACTTCCTGCAGGAAGTTGCCAAATCGTCACCGGCAAAACATTGGGAGACCCCAGATGTATTGTTCTGGGGGATTTCAGTGTTTGGGCTGATGACAAATGTTCCGGCTTAGTCATAACCTCTTTCAGACTATGTTATCCTTGGGTCTGTGACAAGCTGTTTCAGCTACGACACACCTGGGTGGCCACACATTGGACCTGGTGTTCTCGCTGGGGCTTGAGATACATAATCTCAGGATCGATTGGGTAGTTTGATCCGATTATTGCACAGTGCAGTTCATGTTCGGGCTCCCATAGGATGCCTCCCCTACAGAGATTATGAGCTGTCACCTTTGCGGGATTGACCCGGAGAGTTTATTGGCAGCAGCTAGTCTATCTGATGTGGGTAATACATGCTTTGGAGGCATTGGTGTCATGGTAGACTCTTTTAATAGAGTGCTATCCAACACCATTGACTCCCTCACACTGTCCGTGTGTGACCCAAATCTTCCTACCCGAGGTCCCCGTGGTTTGATGGGACCTCAGGAGTTGAAAAGAAAGGGTCAGAGGTTGGAGCACTGCTGGAGAAAGTCCGCCTGTGGAGGACAAACTGGCCTGTGTGTGCATTATAATGCATTCCAGGGGCAATCAACCATAAGAAGGCAGTGTTCTTGTCCAGGAAGTTTGCTGCCGGGAAGAACTGACCAGCTATACTTTTTCTGACTGTGGACAGGCTACTTCATCCAGCTTTTGGCAGCCGAAGAAGTTTTTTCAAATGCTGAATCTGAGGAGTTTGCTCTGTTTTTCTCGGACAGAGTGTCGGTATCTGGCAGGGGTTTCTCCAGTCAGCAATGCTATAGCTGGCTGTGGTCACCAGATGTATTCTAAGTGCACTCCGTCTGGTTGGGGAGTTTAGACCAGTGGAGGCAAGTGAGGTTATAGGTGGCGACCAATCTGAAACACACTTTTGTGAACTGGATCCGGTGCCGACCGCGTTTCTTGATGAGATGCGTTGACACCATTGGCCGGTGTTTGCTCTGATTGTCCGGTGTTCCTTATCTGAGGGGTCTTCCTGACACCTCGAAGGAGGCATTGGTGAGACCACTCTTAAAGAAACCATCTTTGGACCGGAGGTCAGGGCCAAATTACCAACCAATCTCCAATCTCCCTTTTTGGCGAAGGTTGTGTTGAAGGTACAGTAGTAGCCAGAGACATTGCCAGCTATTTCCAGATTTTTCTACCTAAATTTTGAAGAGTTTCTCTCTGCTGCCCTACTGTGGAAATGCAGAAAGCAGGAGATATTTCTGGAAATATCACAGAAATTTCAGGAAATATCTGGCAGTGTCTGTGGCTGCAACTGTAGCAGTGCTTCAGTTGGAGGAGCACCTTGTGACCCATGAGTTGTATGAACAGTTCCAGTCGGTGTTTCAGGCAAGGCATAGCACTGAAACTGCATTTGTTTGAGTGCAGAATGAGCTCCTCAGGGCAAGAGATTGATGAGATAGGACAGTTTTGTTCTCCTTGATCTCTCTTCAGCATTTGATACTGTGGACCATTGTGTGTTGCTTAACCATCTCAGGAAACTCTGTGGACTCACCGCACTGTCATCTGCTGATTTGAGTCACTTTTAACCAATAGGAGGCAACGGTTGTGATTGGGAATTTCTCCTCCACCCTAGCCTCCTTTCTTGTGGAGTACCTCAGGGATCGGTTTTGGCCCCAATGTTGTTCGCATTATATGCTGCCTAGGTATAATTAGGAAAGTGGCTTGGGTTTTCATTGCTATGCTGATGATACCCAACTATACTTATCCTTTGCCCAGGAACATCTAAAGCAGTGGATGTGCTAAACAGCTGCTTGCTGAGATCAACGACTGGATGGTTTTAGCAGGTTAAGCGACTGAACCTCAATAAGATGGAGGTATTGGTGGGGAGTCGAACAGAGTGTATGACAGGTTGGCCAATGACTCAGAGACTGAACTTGTTCTGGGTTTTGTATCATTGAAGGCCTCTTCTAGGGTGCAAAATCTTGGTGTCATTTTGGATAGGAGTTTGACTATGGAGGCACAGATATCCTCCACAGTCCGCTTCTGTTTTTTCCGACCTTAGAAATGTCACCAGGATAAAGCCCCTTGTTCTGCTCTGGACCTCCCCACTTTGATGCATGCCTTAGTTACATCGAGGCTTGACTACTGTAATGTGCTCTACCTCGGGGTCATGGGAGGATCTTCGCAGACTGCAGCTAGTGCAGAATTCAGCCACTCGATTGCTTACTGGGCAATCAAAGTTTTGTCATATTACATCTGTGTTGCATGATCTGCACTGGCTGCTGGTCAGATGGAGGATCTTCTTTAGGAGCAGCTTCTCACCTGTAGGCCCTACATGGTCAGCTCCTGGTTACTTGTTGAACCTTCTTGTACCTACTGTCTCGACTCACCCTCCACTCCTCCTGGAGGCCCCTAGCAATTCCCAGGTCAAGGTTAAAATCGCTAGCAACAGTGCTTTAAGTGTCGCTGCTCCTGCCCTGTGGAATTGCTTCCTTCTGGAGTTAAGGGGCCCCCACTTTGGAGGTTTTAAGACCCACCTCAAGGCCTCCTATTTGCCCAGGCATTTTAGGTTAATATTAATTTATAAGTACTGATTCATGTATAGATGCTGAGAATTTGATAATTGTTTAATGTTTATATGAATTATTTTATTTTAACAATAATTTCTGTGTTTTATTGATATATCTCTGAAACATGTGTTTGTATATCTGTGTGGTGCCCAGATCCTCCAGGATTGGGCATCTTTTCAATAAATCTTGCCTTGCCTTAATTCAACCAGCAACATGTCGGACTCACCGCTCATTTCATATTCAAGCATACATAGTCACATTCCAGGGCTCAACTTCATCTGTCAGAAGTGGAAGTCTCTTTCTTCAAGTAATCAGCATAATTTTGAACTCAACTTTTTCATATTTAACTTGTTACCCAACTCCTATCATCTCAGGGCTCGACCTAATCCACCAGAGATGAGAGTCTGCACCTTCTGTCAATCAGCAACTTCAAATTCACTCTCATTCATATTCAAGCAATTATTCATCATGTCTCACCTCAGGACTTGACTTCATCTACCACAGGTGGAGTCTGCATCTCCAGTCCATCAGCAACTTATCAAACACCTTCTCATTCCATATTCAAGCAATTATTTAACTCTTCACTTCAGGGCTTGACTTTGCTCGCCATAGGTGGGAGTATACATCTCCAACCACTCAGTAACTTATCAAACTCCTTCTAATTCAATATTCAAGCAATTATTCAACTCGTCTCATCTCAGGGCTCAACTTCATCTGCCAGAAATGAAAGTCTGCACCCCAATCAATCAGCAACATATTGAATGCCTTGTTATTTCATATCCAAGCAATTATTCAACCTTTTCCTCTCTGCTCTCATCTCCTGCCACTCCTTTCCATCTTTAGACTAGAAAATGTCTTCAGAGTTCCCTTGGACTTCTTCCAACACAAATTCATATCCAGAGACTGTTACATCTTTACTTCATCAAAGCTGGCCTGTTCTCGCTCCATGTGTCATCTGAAAATTAGGTTTTCCTGTCTTCAGATCTGTGGGCAGTTGGAACTGTACTATTACTCATAACTACCAATTCATAGCCCACCAGAGGCTCTACATGTAGCCCAACTAAGTTCTGCTGACTATCTAAAAGCAAGGATTCCTCCATCAGCTCATGCCATCCATGTTACAACTACAATCTCGTATCACTTTATTTGAAGCTGTCTTCTTCTAACCTTATTCCAACCTCCATCATGTAATTTCCCTGATCCTTCCATCCTTAAGCCATTTAATAATGCTTAAGCTTGCAAGCATTATACCATCTAGTTCAACCTCAACTCTGCAGAAGTCAAGGCATTCCAGATTATCATCTCAATGACATTACTCATGGAAAGCATGGGATCTTCTGATTTCTCTTGTCTTGTACATGGTCCTCCTGACCATATGTTATCCTTCAGAGCTACTAGAAAACTACTACATAACCCAGGCTAAGGAAGGTACCATTTATTCAGGACATCCTTGTCTCCACCATCACGTCAAGTTGGACTCTAAATCATATATCAAACTTGATCAAAGAACTTAATTCACTGACTATCATCAGTCCTCTGCAACTGCATGAGCTGATTTCAAATAATCTGAAATGAGCTACCTATAAACATTCCATCAGCTGGATTAATTTCTGCTCCCTTCCTAAGATCTGGACTATTGCTTCCTCATGACTTGCATAGCATTAAGACTTATCAATCTCATGAATTTATAGATTCACATACTTCAAAAGTCAAGCCTGGCCCATCTTCGTAGGCAGTTATCATGACAATGCATATACTAGGCTCATTCGTCAGAATCAGAAAGTGTTCTGTCCTGAACCACGTTACTCAGTTTATCTTATCATCCTGCTTTGAATCTAATGTTTTCCATGTTCAAGAACCATATCCCATCTCACACCCTTGGGCATAACTGCCATGTCTGTAATCTACAGGTCTCCTGTTATTCTAGCATTCGAAGCTCTGCTTCTGGATCCCAGGTATCGCCTTTCCTTTAAGACTTTATCAACGTTCAACAAGTAGTCCCTATTCAGCTGCCTTGCTTCTGTTTTCCTTCAAGCAATATACAATGGACATTATCAACAAGGCTAGGTCATTATTGACTGTTCCATCATGGTTCATACTTAAACTTTCTGTCAATCAGCCATCACATCTTAATTTCTCCAGAGCTCTATTACATCCATTTTCTTCAGCCTTTGTGATGTTTTTCTTGATTCACTAGTTTCAGCATGACATCCTACACTCATCAGCAAGCTGAAGTTCTAGCAGCTACTTCAGGTTACCATTCATCGCTATGCAGAAGTTGCTTCATTCATGCCATCCCAGCAATCCTTAGGAGTTCTTTCACTATTGTACCTGCATTCTCCTCCTCCTTTACAAACTGACAACTGCATGTCTTTCCAACTCAGCTACCTCGGTTCCAATCCCACTTACAGGATAGGACACAATCAGACAAGATCGGCTCCTCCTCTCCCCACCCTCCCCATCAGCACTAGAGTCCCTCAGGGCTCCGTGCTCCGATCAAATTCTATTTTCAATATTCTTAAATGATTTACCTGATACCTGCTCTTCTACCAAAATACACATGTATGTAGATGATACTATCCTGTACACCTCCAGATGTGGTAGCAAGACTGCAGCAGGATTCCAATAAGGTACAGCAGTGGTTCCAAGCCAACCAACTGTTCCTAAATGCCAAAAGACTGTCTCCATGACCTTGGCACTCAGCAGAGACTTTCTAAGTCCCCCCAACTTCCAAACTCTGTATGGTACACTATTAGAAAACATCACCTCCTTTAGGTGCCATGTAGTTTGGTTAGACCAACACCTGGACTTCTCTTTGAATGTAAATGCAATCCTTAAAAACTGCACCCAAAACTGTGATTGTATGAAAATGATCCTCCTCACATGACTATGCAGGTATGGTCTATAGTGCCACTCCAAATCTACTCTGTGCAGACTAGACACTCTATATCACGCTTCTGTTGCTTCATACTTTCATGTTCCAGCACCCATCACTGCGATTTTTACAAAGCCCTTTCCCTCCCATCCCTTGACTTCAGATGCCTTATCCACTCTGTTTTCTTTAAGGCAAATTTTAGTTTGGGTCACTACTGACCCCCATCTCACTTCACCTCTATTATCTCTCACCTCTACCCACCTCTACAGCACCAGTCCCAGAATCCGCTCCCTCCCCACAGATCTACCACAGCTGGACAATCCACTTTCTCATACCATTGCCCTAAGCTGAGGAATTCCCTCCCCACCTCCATCTGAAATGCCCTCTCCCCACTACCCTTTCCTCCATCCTACATATCTACACTTCCCCTACTTGCTCATGTCCCTAAATACCCTCCCCCCCATACACAGGCTTTTCTTCTCTCATTCCTTGGCTGAACAGGCTAATTCTAACCTTCTACTAACCTCAGCTACACTTTTTCCCTGTTTGCTCCACTCTCATCATTGAATTACAATATACCTAAACTGCCCTCCTGCCACCCCTCCACCTACCACTATGCACTAAGGTGCTTATCCCATCACCTATCACTGAGCAACAGGGTACTCTCCTCATATCCCAACTTTACTCTCTCCTCTGGCTACCCATTCTTACCCCTTTACTCTTCTACTACCTCCATTCCACTAACGCATGCAAAGCAATTGTTTATACCATACTCTGGTGACCGAGAACCTCCCTGTCCATCGATCAGCATATCATCCATTTCTCTAATATTAATGTTGTCTCCTTAATCACCTAATTTTAATACTTTGCAGGAATGTTTCTCTAAAGCCAGTCAGGTAACCATTCTGGTCATTGCTTTTGCTGCCCTAGCGGGGGTGTATGAAAGGGTACCTGGATGTCTTCAATCTTTCATTGTGGTTGTTAGGGTACCTGGGCATCTTTCACTGTCATTGTTTTCCAAACGATGTAATCTCTCACAAGTACTGTATTATGAAACAATAATGTTGTAAATACTGTTTATACAATGTATGTTTTGGGATAACTGCATGTGTAACAATTGATATCTATGCCTGCCAGTGAGGATATCATTGATATCTTCATGCTCCTATATGTCATCTGTTATCTCCATGTTCCTATACATCATATTGAAACTTATCTGGTTGATCCTGCCATTCGTGCCTACATTTCAAGCTAGCACTTTCATTTTCAGAAATTTATCTAGCGCTACTGAGCCATGCCAATGATATGCTGACACTGATTTAAACTACGGCACTCTGTTCTGTTAAATTGAAACTGTGTGCTTTTTTCATAACTGTACTCACTCTTTATTTGAAATAACCCCTGACTGTATAAAGAGGTCTAGCCCTTTCAGTTTTCATCCTGGTTTGTAGTGTTGCTGGCGGTATCAGTTATGTGGTGGCAGAAGCACACTGTAAGAAAATCTCCTGTTTTCCTAATTTTACTCTGTTTATTTGAAAGAAGCCATGGACTGTAGAAAGATGACAGTGGCGAGTTGGCTGCTTCAGAGTAGTAGATGGAAGCATAAGCGATTGTTGCTATAGCAATGCTTGCTTGCGCTTCCGTCTACTACTCTGAAGCAGCTGACTAGATAGATTATCATCTCACTACAGTTGGCGGCTTTTCAAATAAATGGAGTAGAATTAGGAAAAAGGAGATTTTCTTACTTTGAGTAGAGTGCTTCTGGCACCACATAACTGATACTGCTCGTCCACACTACAAACCAGCACAAAAAGTGAAAGTGCTAACAGGAGGAAAAATGAAACTGATAGTTTAAAATAGCACACATTGCAGGATCAACAGATAACTTTTTAATCAAAAGTATATTTTCTTTTGGAGACTATGGAGAGTTTGGGGAGGGGTTAAACATACTAAGTCACCTGGGATGGAAGGGGTCCAAAACCTCTGTCTTGGAATTTCAAATCTCTAGGTGACGTAATCACATTAAAGGGAGATGTAGAGGACTTGTGCTGGAGGGAACCCAAAACATAAGTTGTATAAACAGAATGATGACATGGCTTTGACTGAAGATATATATTTATCTCACTGAGGCTAGTGAATCAAGATATTCTCACTGCGGGTTTGCGCACCTCATGAGATATCATGATATCACTGGCCTTTTGTGAAGATAAACATGATCTCTTCAGTCAGGCCATGTCATATCACCTATATATACTGATACTGTATATCCTTTCTACTACTATGTGATTTTCAATTGCTGTAAATAAGGCATTATACTATGTATTCTGTCTTTCAGTTATAACCTAACTGCTACTAAGTAAAATCAAATGCTGTAAATACTGTATTATGCTGTGTATTCTGTCTCCTTCCCATCCTCCCAGGACACATCTGGAAATGAACTATTTTGGTCAGCATGCCTTTCTGGTGAAACATTTTAAATAAATAAAGTAATACATTTACCCTAAGGCTCTAAAACATGTGCAACTCATACTATCTCTTGGGACACTCTCATTGTTCTGTACCTTTCCATTGATTTTAAGAATCAAAACTCCACCAATTGTATATTTGCATACCTACCATTGAACCTCAGAAACATCTCTTGATACCGTAAAATATTTTCAAAACTCAAGTTTCCTATTTTCATCAACTCATGGCTGCCAAAATAAATTCGGGATGGACTCGTACTCTGCTCTCTAGGACTATGGTATCATGTTGCTTCTTCGTTATCTGTCCAGCATTCCACGTCATTGGGAACTTCTTTATTGCATAAGCCTAATCTTTGAAACCATCTGTTAACAAGTAGATCATTTTCCTGTTACCATTGATTTCAAGACTGGCAGACTGCAAAAGCATTCTGAATTCATATCATCTTTTCAGCTTAGATGCCAGCAGCTTTTCATTCAACCATGCATTCCATGATCTTCATGTATCTCAGTGTCTAGCAGTATTTTCCACATGGTTCACCAAGCACCCAAACAACCATTCCACAATGGCTCAGCTTCACTTCTGCTTTCTCAAGCATCATCATCTCGACCATCCTTTCCCGATACCTAGACTCTCAAAGTTGGATTCCTCATGCCGTACCAACGCCCTTCCAGAATAAAACCAGAAAGCATTCCATTATTGCTTCTTAGTATGCCTAGAGAATGGGGTCCAGTAGCAATGGGTCCTCAGAAGTTTCCTCCTCAGAAGGTTTCCTCTCCTGTGTGCTACTGTTCACTCTCCATGAGTTAAAGGAGATAAAACTTTTGGGCCTTATATTTCCTATCACTGCCCAGCTCCCCTACTAAGGGTGGAAACAGAGAAAGGCCAAAGTTAAGTATACACAAGCACTATACACTATTTACCAAACATTGAATGGGAGGGCTGTTGCTGGGATTCAATGTGGAGGAATTAACTCCTACACATTTTATTTTATCATGGCACATTTGTCCCTGCTGGTCAGCCCCCATCCAACCGACCACCCCAGCTCCATCACCCGGAATCACCGGCTCTTAACTACCAGCCCAGGAGTGGCAACTGTGGGCGGTCGGTCTTCACCCTGCCGACTGGCATTTTCTCTGGTTTTCTCCCAGAGAACCCAGGAGGCAGCATGCATGCACATGGAGGTGCACATGCACTGAACAGCCCGGAACGGCCCACTTCCCCACCTCCTGGCTACTGCCTGGGCCCCTGTGGCCAGAGCTTCCTCCAGCCTTCACTGGGGTCACCCATCAGCTGAGGGATGCTGCGCTTCCTTCCCGGAGAGGAGAGTCTGCCTGTGAGCAGCTCCATCCAGTTCCACCCTCCCCCCATGCCGACCTCCAATGCCCTGGCCTGCTCTCAAACCTGGGTCGATGGCATGGGTCTTGTAAGGCACCAGCGCTTTAGCCTCTATGCCACCAGGCTGGCTCCTCCCACATTTTAAATAAAATCCAGCCTCTCCCTGCACTCCTTGCTCAGAGTGTTTCTGAATGCCTCCATCCTCCTCATCTCCTCCTCCTACTCTTTCTCCAAGGCCAAAGTTAAGTATACACAAGCACTATACTCTATTCACCAAACCCTGAATTAAATTTATGCTAATACAGTTGCTTAAATCCAGGTTTATCCATGAGTTGGAGGAGATGGAGAGTTTGATAGCAAATAAATATATAACAAATCTAAGGTGTCATCTACCCAGGTATTGAAATCAACAAGAACCAAAAGGCTATGCCGCAGCAGATGCCCCCGCTTCCCAGCCTGGGAGTCTGAACACACTGACTCTAGAGCTCAATCTATATTCCAGTAGCCTTAAGTGAAGGGCTGGACTCACATACTATATATCCACATCCCTTATGTAGTAATGCAGCATGCTACCACTGTTGCTGTCAGGTTGGGTAATGCATAGGCCTGATATTCAGAAAACTGCAAAGTGGAGCACAAAGGTTTGCGCTGTGCTTTGCAATTGCCCAGGGATCTGAGGATGGTATATGAAGTTGTATAGCACTCTGGTGCTATCTGACTGAATACAGCAGGGTTGATCTTAACATTATTTTACTGGCCTGGGGCATAGTGCAAACTGCCTTGGGCCAGTGTGATCTCTCCTTACTTTCCCAGTTGGGCTAGTGTGATCTAGCCACTATTGAGAAATGGTCATTTAAGGGTTCTCACTAAAAAAAATTTGCATGTTTTCTAGTTGTTTTTCCCCTAATGGTCCCAGCAGAAAAGTAACTCCTCCTAGGTCCTCGTCATGGTGGAGCCGTCCAATTAGTGCAGATCCATTCTGCAAGAACGTGGACGGAAGTGAAAGTGCTGTACTTTACAGCAATCATGATCCACAGTTCTAAAGAGGTACAGTAGTGATTTCTGTTACTTGACAGGCTCAAATAAAAAAGCAATAATTAGCAGATTTAGCAGACTTTTGAAGGTCCAGTTCAGTTGCAAATAAACTGCGATTTGTGTCGGGTGCAGGAAAAGTGAAAGTGCAGCTCGCACACAATTGGCGGCAACCGAGAGAGAGCCAACATTTGAGAGTGGTAGGAAATCAAGGGCAGACCTGATGGATCCTAACGCCCCATCTGCCGACAACTTCTATGTTTCTAAGTCAGTACAGGAGGCAGGGACACAGCTATCATGAAGGTACAGTTCAGTCTCAGCAGTACATTTATTTTACAACCCGTTACCTCCCAGTTTTTGAGACCAGCTTAAATACTGCATGCTTTTAAAGTTGGTGTGAGACTGTCTGCAGTGGGTCTTAACTCTTAAGCCAGGCCAGTTCCCGCTAAGTGTGTCACGCCGTCCAAGATTTCATATTTATGTTTAGTCCAGTATTTGCGGCAGCTGAAGGGCAGTAACTAGCTTAGCCAAATTAAATTTATTGAATCCCCTCAGCTGCCAACAGCAACACATTGAATATGAATTATTTGGTAAACATTATGCATTCCTGCTAATGTGCATCAGTTTTACAAGCATGGCTCTAGCAATGTCGAGGCTCCATTTCTCTCAGGGCATCTGTACAGTTACTAGTCACCAGATCAGAGATGCAATGAAGTGAGTCAGTTCAATACATGCAAGCCTGAAGCCACTGCTAATGCTATACTCATGGGCTTTTTAATTCTACCCTGCATCATACAGCACTGTAATTTAGGGTTTCTTACTCTAGGCAGACGTAATGGAAGCTGTGTGTGGAAAAGCAGGGAGGGAATCTGAGGGGGGAGGGTGTATGGTAGATAAACTGGCTTGTACTGTGGGTGGAGCCATGGAGAAAGAATCCATGGGAACCAAAATCTTGTAACTGTTGTAATAAAGCAGAGAGGAATTTGAAGGAGAAGACTTCTTAAGTGTAAACCTGGGGCTAGTGCATCTCTGAGGCTAGTGCAGCTGGGCCATCACTTTCCCGGATGGACCAGTGCAAAAAAGTTAGGCATGACCCTGTATAGGGCCATGTTGGTTCAGTGCTAATTCAAGTAGCATTGCCCAGACATGGTTCCCAAAGTGGGCCTCAAGAGGTGATAGCACTGGAGTGCTAGCTACAGTGTTCAAAGGGACACATGCAAATGAGTCCATTGGGCATACAAGGCACTAAGGGGCATTTACATGCCCATTATAGGCCCATTTACATGGGTATCAGAGGCAGGTTCAGCAGCACCACCTCCGCTTTCCCTGGTCCATGACATGTGGAGCTATCCCTTGTGCCTAGTGGTCCCCACACACACACCAATTAACGGCCTGTGATATTTAAAAATCCTCCCTGGTGCTAATTGTTCGCCCTCCAACCAATTACCAGGCCATAGTAAAACTGACAACCCTCCTTGGCATCCAGTTGTCCCACCAGGTACCAAGCCATGGTACCACCAGTCAGAGTTCCATAATCCCTAGCATCTAGTGGCCCCTCCATGTCAGCAAACACCCACTCACTCAGTCACCTTACTAGTATTCTCAGTGCTGTATTTGAATATATGGTGACTGAAGCAGTCCTTCTCATACCTCCTCAGCCAGCCACCATATGTCCAGGTAGAGAGTGCACATCTTATTTATAGGACAGGTGACATGCCCTGTCCTATAAATAAGACATGCTTCCCTGCCTGGACATATGGCAGTCAGCCAAGGAGGTGTGAGGATGGCTGTAGCAGTCACTGAATGGGCACCCATGGCACTGAGGATACTGGTAAGATTACTGGGGATGGGTGTTCAGTGCCACTGTGGGAGGGCACTAGATGCCAAGGATCATAGATTTGTGACCGCGGTACTGTGGATCACTGTCTGGGGGGGGACACTGAACACCAAAGAGTCTTGTCAGTTTTACTAGGGCTGGCAATCAGAGGCGAGGTGATCACTAGCACCAAGGAGGTTTTCTTTACTAGAGCTGGCGATCAGAGGGAGGGACCAGCAGCACAAGGGAGGGTTTTATTTATTATGGGCTGGTGATCGGGAGGCTGGGGACCACTAACCCCTGGGAGGGTTTTTATGTACTACAGGTTGGTGATGGGGGCCACTAGCACCAGGGAGAGTTGTCTTTGTTACTACAGGCTGGAGGTTGGGGGTCATGGACCACAAGGGGCAGGTGTTCTCCCAGCAGCCAACTGGCTAGTTGGCTACATTACCTCTGGCAGCCACTAGGGTTGCGCAGAGTAAGAGGGAGTTTTGTTTGGCAATATTTGCCTACATACAAGGACAGCACTAAACCCTTTTGCACTGCACAAATTTGCTGAATATAGGCTTGTGCCGATATTCCTGTCCCTGCCCTTCCATTTGCATTCCTTCACCCATTGTGGTTTGTGTGGCTATAACTCTGTTTGCCAGCGCAACTGACCCTTTGAATACTGGGCTGCAGCACAAAACTCAGTTTGCATGGGCAAACATTGTTATTACCACACAAACTTCTGACTAGCAGGCCCCATATTTTTAAAGCAAAACTGATGGAACAGAGTCATTTATCATATATTTATTAGTGATGTCTTAAGTATGCATATAATATTATGATTCAGTATTTCAGTGTAGTATAATCACTAGCTAGTTGTTTTACAACCCAAAACAGAATTGTAATTTTTGTTAATGACAAGTATATCAACATACTAAAATCCTTTCACTATAATGACATTAAGACTTAAAAAATTAACTAACATTTTAAACATTTCTGATTTTATTTCATATTGAACTAAAACAAATGCATCTCTGTGATTCTTGCAAGTATGCTATTTTTCCAAGTACTCTAATCACATCAGTAAAATCCTCATTTCCCCTCAGCCCAGTTCAAAATCTTCCATGTTTTCACAGGCAAAGCTCTAACAGTATCAGAAGATACTATTATTTATCAAAGAGGTGCAAAGCAATTTCTACTTTTTATATAATTCAGCTTTACTGAGCATGTAATATATAAGGCATTACATTTTAGCATCAATACATCAGTTACATTGCTCCATATGAATGCTCCAGGAAACTGATTAGAGCTGCACACTCGAGCAGACCTGGTAGACCAATATGGTCCGTTTCTGCTGGCAAAATCATATGTTCGTATGCATGTTCATATAATTAGACATAATAATAATAATAAAAAACATAACCATTATTCAGGACTAACCTGTTCCAACAGTTTGCTAACAGGGTAGCACAGCAGCATGGTATCCATAGGATACCGCTGGAGCAACTAGGAATTAGTTGGTTGAGTACAGAGCTAAGAATGGGATGTGGGCAGAGCGGCAGAACCACCAAGGATGAAGGGCACACAGGAGTGCCCCAGAGGTGTCAGGCAACCCAGATCCAGGGAGGAGGGGGAAGGGAATGGACCAAAATTGCCACCTTCTCAGGAATCTATGGGAGCAGAGCCAGGGACTGGAGGAGGATCAGGAATAGAGCAGTAATGGCCCAAGATAAGGTAGTAAATGGAAGTCTTGTAAAAGTTTGCCAGGGAAAGCTCGGGACAGGGTGAAGCGTCAAGCAATAGATTCTCAGTGCTGGCTACACTGGTGGATATGGAAGGGAGGAGCTTGTAGAGGGTGCTGAAGGAAAGGAGAATACTAGCAATCCAGAGGGCATCAGTATGGCAGCTGGTGGGGACAGGACTTCAATGGGTAATGGTAATGGAGTGAAGGCTAAGTGACTGGTTGGGGACCAAAGCTAATCAAGGGAGGAAGGTTGTAGTGGTGGTGGGGTGATGTGGGATGCAGGGAGAGTATCAAAGAGTGGATGTTGGGTCAGATATGGAACATGGAGGGGTGGGACTCAGGATGGGGAGTGCTACAGGAGGCATCGGGATAGTGTAGGTGGGGTAAAGGTCAGAACTGGGACCAGGAAAAGGAAGCATCTGATGTGGGAACATGAGAAATGGGGTAGAATCTTAGTTCCTGTAGACTCAATACTTAGAGGGGTGAGGTGGGGAAAGGGTGAACAGCATAGTCACATCTGGGTGGAGTGTATGCCAGGAATGACAGCAGAAAGGGTGGAGACAGTTTATTCTTAAGTATGCAAAAGGGGAGGAGATGTCTCATATCGTGGTACTTGTGCACAAATGACTTGGAGGGTAACACTGTCAAAGAGGTGCAGGAGACATTCATGGAGCTAGGAAGTATAGGGAAGAGGCAAGGAGTTTGGTGGCTTTCTGGAAGTTCTCCCAGTACCAGAGCAAGTGCGGCAAGGAAACTTAGGAATAGAAGAGAGTTTAACACATGGCTGGGGACCTGGTGTCAGACCAAAGGGTACAGGCTAGTAAGAGGGATGGGATAGAATTTGGGACAGCAGCACCCTGTATGCCCAGGACAGGTTACACTTGAGCAGTGTGGGCTCTTGGGCCTTAACACAGAGACTGGGAATACATAGCAACCAGGGTGGTTAAACTAGGTGTAGGGGGACAAGTGGGTGGAAATCAAACAATGTCTTCAGGCAGGGAGCCGAACGGGTTCTACCCCGTTACCAGTAGGATAAGAGCAGGGATGTGTTCACACAGTGTCACTGACAATAGTGTTCAAAAGGGAAGGATGGAAAGGACACATGTTGGAGGGTAGTCACCTAAATGTGAGGAGCATGGGGAACAAAGCAGCCGAGTTACAGGCTATGATGGCAGGGGGTTGTGACATAGCTGCCATCATTGAAACATATGCCACCCAATACCAGGACTGGGATCTGGTGATCCCAGGGTACAGACTATACCATAGAGACAAGGAAATGGAAAGAAGGAGGGGGTAGCTATTTATGTGAGGAAGGGATAAAGTGTGCCAGGGAGGAGGGAGGAGGGTAGGGCAGAGGCATTATGGATGCAATTCCAGGATTTGAGGTACAGGACACTGAGGATGGGAGTGGTGCACAGACCGCCATCTCAGGCAGAGGACTTAGATAGGGAACTAGTGGAGCAGATAAGAAGGATTAACAGGAAGGGTAAAGGTAACACCGTGATCATGGGGGACTTCAATCTACCAGGGTAGATTGAGCACCCAGCCACCTCAAGCATTAGCAGCAGATCCTCCTGGAGACTTTCCAGAATAGCTTCCTGATACAGGTGGTAAATGAGCTGACCAGGTTAGGTAACATTCTAGACCCAGTGCTGACTAATGGGGACTTTGTCAGGAGCTGGCTGTGGAGGATCAGCTGGGAGGGAGTGACCACCACATATGTGGCTCTTGCTTAACATGGACAGGGAGGCAACAGGAACAGGGACCAGGGTGTTGGACTTCAGGTGAGCTGACTTTGTAGGATGGGAGAGATAGTGGCCAGACACCCAGCCAGCATCCACCTGTACAAAGTAGCAAATCAGAAATGGAGATTATCAAGCTAGGCTTAAGGAAGTCACTAGCTCTAGTACTAAGTCACAAAGCAAAAAGTTAAGTCCAAAAACAAAGTTGGTTAAGTGGGAGGTGTTGTAGAAGATGAGGGCAAAAGAGCAGCCTTCAGAAGATTCAAGAGATCCAGTCTGGAAGAAGATAGGAGCAGTACCTGAAGAAATCAAGAGAAGTGACCAGAGCAGTCAGGGCAGCCAAGGCTTTGAGAGAGCTTAGGCTGGCATAGGGTATTAGAGGGAAAAGGATTTCTTCAGGTACATAAGGTAGAGAAGGAACTGCAAAGATCAAATTGTAAGGATCAAAAGGGATGGAGGGTGGGTGGAGAAAGGGCAGATCAGGCAGAAGCGCTCAATGAATACTTCTGTTCTGTATTTACTAAGGAAAAGGATGGGGCACTGCCTCAGGGAATAGGAAAAGTAGGACAAAACAAAATAAAAACAACACTTTAGGCACCAAACATTCAGTGAAAGAGCATTTTAATAAATGAACACTGTAGAACTTACAAAGTTTTAAAGTTAATCAATTATAAGCATAGTGATATTTTAGCTCCCTCTACTGGGGTAACTGACCCTTAGGTCAGGAGGCATCATGCCTCTGATGAAGAGAGTCGTTCTCTAAGCTCTGAGGCATTTCACTTGGGGAAACAGCCATTCTAGTCCTTGAAAGCTTTTGATTTATGTCCCATTAAAAGGTATCTGAAAGACCCGCCCGGTGGCGTATAGGGTTGAGGCGCTGGTGCCTTACTGAACCAGCCGCCGTGACCGGGTTCAGGAACAGACCTGGCACCGGGTTGGCAGGGATGGAGAGGATTGAGCATCTGGAGGACTGCTGTCCCTCCAGGGCAGGATCAGGACCTGATCGCTCAGCAGCAGCAACCTCCAGTTGAGACTGGAGGCACTGCCTGAGCATGCACTAAGGGACAGAAAACCAGAAAATGGCTCCTGAAGTGAGTGGCTTGATGGCCATCCATAGTTTCACCGTGGCACCCACCTGGATCCATGCTTCATGGGGAGTTGGGGTTCTGGGGAGGAGCAGCAGGAGTCTGGGTGTCCATGGTAGAGGTGGTCGGTGGCCAGATCTCCCGAACAAAGTGCAGCTCAGTCGGCCAAGGGAGAAAAATCGCCTAAAAAAAAAGGCATCTGAATATCTGATCAAAGAGAAGGGCCAATTCCACTGCTAAAACATAGGTGTCTCCTGACCTTGTCAAGAATGTGAAGCGAATGGACCACCCAAGGATTTGTCATCCTCCTCTTATGACCTTTGCAAAATAAATGGATTACCCAAGGCTTGTCATCCTCTGTCTTGCGACCTTGGTGAAGTGAATTAATTACCCAAGGGTTCGTCATCCTCCCTATTGTGACTTGTGGGAGAGGATTCATTGGAAGGGCAAATAACAGTTGCAGTCCTCCGCCTTCCACGCTTACCACTGGGATGATAATCTCTGGTCCATGTAATTAGAGGGTCCGTTTGGCTGCTATGCAACAGAACCATAAATTTGGCATGGCTAGGCCTCCATTCTCCCATGGTGTTGTCAATATTTTTCTTTCAACTCTGGGTCTATGCCCAGCAGAAATGAATTTAGAGAGATTGCTTATAACTTTGGACCAGTAGCTCTCAGGAATGACAACTGGTAGTGTCTGAAATAAAAATAAGAACTTTGGCAGTAAGTTCATTTTGATGGTCCTATGCACCCAAAGAGTGACAGTGAAATTATTTTCCAGTGAGCCATATCTGATTGCATCACTGTGTACAGGCCATAATTGACAGTAAATAATTTTGAGGTTTGCAGCATGATCTGAACCCCAAATATATAATTTGATTGTATTTCAGCCCAGACAAAAGGGAAGATCTGTTTGAATTCGAGAACACTCTCCACTGTTGTGAGGGCTTCTGACTTTGAGTAGTTCAGTTTATGACTAGATAACTTCTCAGATGAGGCCAAAGTGTCCAGCAGGACAGAAGACACCACATGTGAGAGGAAAAAATGGAGTCATCTACATAGATTGTGTCTTCCAAGCCACCTACACGCTTTTATATCTGGATTTTGTCTGACTGAGATGATGGTAAGTGGGTCTCAGCTTATGTAAATAATAAGGAGAGGGTGCAGCCCTGCCTTGTCCCTCTCCTCATATCACATATCTTTAAACTGTATCCATTCACCTTTACTAGAGATGGAAGAAATTACAAAATTTCATTACATGAAATATTTCCACGAAATTAGCACATTTTGATGAAATGTTTTAATGCGTGAAATTTACCGACACCTCTGCCCCCACCATAAGCCAGAAATTATGGGCAAGCACGTGCCTCGCATTAAGAATAATATCAAGCAACCTCTCCAGCAACTGGCACAGATAGTACATGTAAATCATAACCCTTCTCAACTTAAAACATTTCAGAAACTGGCAGCCCATGGGCTGATTGGCTTCAGGGTATGAAGAACGGTCGCTGCTTGCATGCTGGTGGGTTACAGAGACCAGGGTCATGCTAGGTGGACCACTCTCATCCCTGTGGAGATATTCCCTGGCTACAATTGTTCTTGCCACTTTAACAATGGGACAATTCTCTTGTGCACTCAGCTTGCCTAGTTTGATGAATAGGCCTCTGCTGTACCTTAAAACCAGTTCCTGTGGGGTGCTAGTTCAACCATGTTGTAGTAAAATGTTATTTTTAAAGACTTGAATTCAACTGTGTGCTTCCTCTCTAGTCCTTGTTGGTGCAAAGCCTCTTGGAGACAAGGAGGAACACCCACTTCACCCTCAGTCTGTACAGCCCCTGAGCAATGAGACCACCCCTAGACCCCCCACATGAACTTTATAGAAAAAAACTCCTGACATAATAGCTCATGAGTAAGTGCACTCATATGTCAGTCGATCAAGAAGGGAAGCCATCCGTGGATGCATGCTATTGAGATGGTCCCCATTAGTCCTGTTAAGTGCATACACTGAGCTGCAGTGAATATATGAGGATGTACCTCAACTCTGGTGGAAAGAGGCATCTTTATGTCACTACTGTCTGTGGCTCTTCCAAGAAAGACCAGTCCTAGGACCCCATCACTTGGCTCCTAAAGCACCACTTTCACTGGATCAATATTTGTTCCATGCTCATGGTAGAATATCTTGGTTCTATCCTCTGCTTGTGCTGGCGATAACTTAGAACCCCATTTAGGGGAGCATCTGTGGGTACTGAGTCTAATATTCCAATGGACTGGCAAAGGCAGAGGAGACACAGAGGCCCCGCAATGGCCACCTTGTATGTTCCAACTGTGGATTTCATTTAGGTGGGAACTCTGAGGAGCAGTGCACTTTTCTAAAGTGAATCTAAATAATGCCTCCACCCAAGAGATCATCAGTTATACTGTCAGGGGCATTTAGGACTAAAGACCAAGGACTCTCCCGCAGTGAGAGCTGCCACTATCTCAAGGGGTACCTTCCACATCCAACCCTCTGGCAGATCCGGCACTAAACAGCTGATTTTACTTGCAGACTTACACACAAAATGTAATTATGAGAGCATTTTACAGTCAGTACCCTATCTCAACAGAGAAAAATACACACAATATATTTCTAGAGCACTTTTCCGCTTTGAGTCCCCTCACCCACCAGCATCTCTGACATCTACATACTTATGTTAACCAATTCTGGTGAAAACAGAAAACTCTCCTACCAAACTGTGTATCAGCAGAACATTTTACATTGCAAAGAAAAACCTGTATGTGAGTCTCTGCACAGAGCTGAAGTTCTTGATAGGGAGGTTGAGGTTTCTGCTTGTGTCTCCACCATGGTCCTGGGAGTGGATGTCTTCTGTTTTTGCAGCTGGCTTTTAACTTTGCCCAGACTATCTTGGAAGGTGGAGGGTCCTGAGGAGTTATTCAGTTTATGACATCTTTGTGCGTATGGGTCTTTGTTCCTTACATACTGGGCTATTTCTTCCATCCAGATATTGTGCTTCAGAAGAAAGGAAGAGGTGTCTGTCACGGTTTCAAAAATCTTTGAGCCAGAGTGTGTGTATGTGCTGAGCTGGGTATTCAAGTCTGGCATTGATCCCTTTAGCATTAAGCTCCTTCACAGCTGCCAGGACCATCCATCCCTCTGCCTGGTTGCCTACACAAAGTCGTGTTCAAGGCAGATAGTTTGAGTCACCAAAATGCTTTCTTTTTACTCCATGCCTGATACAATACAGATATTTTCATTCTATAGTCCACAAAAGCTATGATGAAGGACCTTATTCAGGCTTTGAGGTTTCTTGGGGGTGGGGTTGGCTATCAATGTTACGTGACTTCATGTTATGTTTAGGTCTGTTGCAGCATCTAAGCCTCATAGTTCAATCAGTAAACCCTCTATATATTTAATAGTATCCCTGTTATAAGCCTGGTTCAGTTGGTAGCACATCTGCCTCTGGACCAGAAAGTTGTGTGTTCTCGCCCACACCAGGATTGGACTTGCACCTAAAAATTGCTGGCATCTGAGTGCAGTATTGGGGTGCTGTACTACTGGGGTGTGCTGTCCTTCGGATGAGATGATAAACCGAGGTCCCTTCTGCCCAGCCTGGTGTTGTCCTGGTGGGTGTCCAGGTGGAAGTAAAAGAACCCAGGGCACTCTTCGCAAGAGCAGGAACATTCCCAGTGTCCTGGTCAATGTTCCTTCCCATAAACCGGTTCATGCAATTATCCAGGCTGGTGAGTGGGTGATGATGTGCGATATGGCCACCACCACTCATTCAGTCACTTCACTACCAGTCTAGCATTGCTTGTAAAGTGCTTTGGGATATTGTGTATGAAAAGCGCATATAAATGCTGTTTCTTCTTCTTCTTCAGGGATTGTGTGAATGCTTATATTGTTTGGGCAATGCTGGTTTTCAAGGAATAATAATAATAATAATAAATAATAATAAAACTTTATTTATTTAGCCTTTTCAAGTGCCTAGGCTGTACAAATGAATCATAAAATCAAAATATACATATAAAAACAACAGTTAATAATGACATCAGTCCACAAAAGCCTTGTTCTATAACAGAGTCTTAAAATCCCGCTTAAAGGCCTCCACGGTCGTGCATTCTCTAAGCTGGCGAGGCAGAGAGTTCCAGAGGGTTGCACTGCACTCAGTCTTTTGTTCTCTGCCATGCAAGCTTAGCAGGGCTTCCATCTTCACATCAGTGGTTGAGGTATATTCTGATAGGCGGGTTTAACTCTGGTGGTGTGCTTTTGAGGATGCGAGGCCTCTTCGGCTGTGTGCTGCAGTTGACTTCAGTTGGAGTACTGCTGTCCCAGTACTTTTGAACTCTGCACATAATTGTTTGAGGTAATTGTGTAGGACTTTTCTCCATCTTCATGATTACTGTTGGAAGGAGATAGCATGGCTGCCTTCAAGGAGGATCAGCTGCTGCTCCAGTCCTTCTCTGATTCAGCCCAGTTATGAGGTTTGGCTGGCGTTTCCTTCAACTGCTATCAGGTGACCATCAGAACACTTCAATGATATGTTTTCCTGACAGTTTAATGAGTTTTTAGATGCAGATGGGAGAGATTGCATTGCCTGTCTTATGAAACTAGAGCTCTAAGTTACCATGGCTATTGTGACATTACTGGGAGTCCTCACCATTCCTACTGTTCAAAGGCTGAAATCTCTCAATAATACAAAACAATTACTGTATATTGTATTAAAAAGGAAATGGAAATGTCCTAGCATTATCGAGCACCAGTGAGAAGATTTGAAGGTTGTAATGGTTTTAATGAGTTACGGATGCCTGCCCATTCATACAAGAGCCCCAGAAATTGAGGATCATTCTGGAAATGTAGGAACTAACTGAATAACATTTTCTTTTGTGTAAAGACAGTGTTATAAAGTAGTCAGATACTGAGGCATAAATTAGCCCACAATGAGATACTATACAAATGTTCAATAAAGGTGAACAGAGTTATCTGATGGGCTTATGATGTGTATTGCTCAACTGCCTGAAAGAATTTCAGTTCCATTAGTTGCCAACAGTATGATGATTCTGCCATAGCTGAGCTGAACACCTAGCAAACTGATTTATAGCTGTTTTTCCATTTCATTTTGTAGACAATTTATGCGATAGTCAGTGCCACTGGAGAATGCATACAATTTAAAAAAAATATTACATATCTGACCTGTAATAAATCATAATATTTTCAGTCAGTGAAGAATTCTAAATGACAGCACCTTGGCCTGTTAACTTTATCTCATTGCTGTTACAGCTACAGTTGCTGATACTATGAAGAAATGCTGGCATATCTTACATTGCATTAAGAGCAGTATTTATCACAGATAAAAAACTTTTAAAGTATCTGTTTTCATGTTCAAAATTTAAAGCACATTGGAAAATGTGAACTAATAGTTCAGTTTAAGCACAAGTTCTGTACCATGACTTTTCCATTAAGAGGGCACCTATAATGCTTAGTTATTAATAAAATTGTTGGTTCTCATTTATTTAAGTATATTGTGTTGATTTTGATTCTTTACATTCTGAATGTCCATGAAATCTACACATGATTAGCATAAGTTCAGTTAGAAATCATTATCCATAGTCATATGCATTAACATTAACTGTATAAAGTTTAAAAATGTATTGAGAAATGCACTTTGTTTACTTAAATAGTTATTTGATAACTTTGGGGGAAAGTATGGATTTACAGATTTAAGTGTTCTGCAGTGTACACCACACATGAGACAATTAGTTCTTTGTTACTTTTGCCTTCTAAAAGTACACATTATAGGAAAGGATAAATTAAAAATAACCATATTGGACCTCATGGAAATGGCTACAGGGGTGGTGTGAAGTATGACCTTTATTCACAGTCTTCTTTCTGTTTCTCTATCCACAGCCACAGTATATGGTACAGTATTCATTTTTACATATAGAATAATTGCAAAAAACTTTGTTAATGCACAAGTTAGGGTTAAACCATCGAAATTAGGTAAGATGGTGTTGGGGTTCCAACCCTAACACCCACCCTGCAAGCAGCAAAACAAAAATTACAGTTTTGGCAAATCAGGCCTGGCATCTTCCTTGAGAATATCAACCCTGATGCTGCCCCATTCCATCAGCAATTAGCACAGATGTGCTCACTATATGAGAATGGGGTGAGTGTTAAGGTTGCTAACCCCGAGGAAGACCCCAGGCCTGATTTTCCAAGACTCAGAGAGCCAAAACCATTATGGGTTTGAAACCCTTACACCATATTTCCCTAGTTTTGTCAGTTTAACACTAACTGGTGCATTAACAAAGTTTTTTGCAATTTCCTTACTTTTGAGATAGTAAAATTGTATCATCATTAAGGCAGGTCACTTTGGAACTTGGGTGAACACATCCATGTGATCACAGAAGTGTAGACCATCTGGGCCCAGTGCCCAGTGCTTCCAAGCCTCTACTTATCCACATGTGTGAGTGTGGAAGTGCAGGGCCCTCTGGGCCCTTTGCTTCCATTCCACCAGAAAAACAATTTATGTACTTCTTTGTAATTTTTTTAGGATGGGCCATTTCAGTTCTTATTTCTTAGGGGCTTAGTGTTATAGTAGTCATTAAGACCTTTCTATTGATATACATTGTCCATTAACTCCAAAGACTGACAGAGTTACAGCTTGTAAAATTTGCAAAGTTATCCTATGAGAATTGTAATTTTTTTTGCTTTTCTTGTATGGCCTCTAATTGTTTTGCATGTTGTGTGTGTGTGTGGGGGTAATGTATTAATGTTGTAGTAGTCATTTAGACTCCATATATATATATTGTTCCTTAACTCCAAATATTGACAGAGTTATGGCTTGTTAAAGTTGAAATGTGGGAATAGGAGTCCAAATTCTCATTTCATACGAATGGATCTTTTTGTGAGGTTGTGTCATTCATACAACAAAATATTGCATCATATGAAAAAGATTGTTAAAAAACCTAAGTCCAAATTCTTTTTTCATATGAAGGAAATTTTTTGTATGGCCCTATTCTTTTTTGTATGGCCATGAATAAAGAAATTTGGGTCATGAAAAAAGATTCTAAAATGTGTTAAAAGGGAGAAGGAATGGGCAAGTTGTTTAATCAGAATGAGCACACTAAGCAGAGCTTGTTCCAGGTGTAACCTAGGAGCACAAAGAAGTTTAATGAGTTGTTCAGGGTCACACAGTATGCAAGTAAGGGGCTAATGGGATTCAAACCCAGGTCTCAGGTTTGCAGCTTAATGCCCTTAACAACTATGTTATACTGCCTCCAAAACACATTTCTAATTGATTTTTCCAAAAAGTAACTGCAGAGTCCACCCAAAGAGTCTCAATTAGAGCATCATCACCTCTGAAGGGACACCAGCATAAAAGTCTTAGTTAGAATTCATCTTATTCAGACATACAGGACATACCTTTGTCCTGTATGTCTGAATAAAGACAACTGCAACTAAGACTTTTTGCTTGGCATCCCTTTCATGAGGTGGAGAATGCTCTAATTGGGACCTGTTAGGTGGATTCTGCAGTTACTTTTGGAAAAATCACCCAGAAATGTGTCTTTTAGGAGGCAGTATAGTATAGTGGGTTATGGGCTCTAAACCATTTTGGACTTGAAGCTATATTTGTTTCTTGAGCACCACATCCCAGTGTGTACTCTGGTGGTATTGACAGGGTCCCAATTAACAAGATACACGTGTTGGTGTCTCTGCAGGATATCATTTTATGGGTTTTCAAAAGAATTTGTTTTAAAAAACAGAAAAGACAGAGGCCATATTAAAAGATTGTTTTCTCATGAAAAGGATTACACCCATATGAAGCAGAATCTTTTTCATTATGGGTCAAATTATTTTTCAAATAAAAACAGCTATTGAAAAGATTGTACTGAATGAGCATACTCAGAACTGAAATTTCAAATCCTTATAACTCTGGAATGGAGTCATATTTTTCACCAAACCAGTAAAAGGCACCACTCTGGCCCAAGCATTTTCTACCTTGAAAATTTCAAAGCAAAATTCAAACTGTCTAGTGGCAATAACAATAAAACAGCTATCACTATCCGGATCTCAGAATCTGCACATCCAACTAGAATGCAACTTGACAAGTCAAGAGATCATCCCCCAAGACCATGCATGCAAATTTGTGCAAATCTGGTGAATGGTATGGCTATAAATGTGCAAAGCTTATGGTTCAACATAGAAACACCTGCTCAACCTTAACTATAGTGGTGCTCTTGCACCACTATAATACATGGAATGTGTGTTTAATGAGAATTTTATAAATACTTAAGTGTGGGGATGCTACATAATCCCTGAGAGTGAAGCTTGAGGGGTTTATAAACCATCCCACACCAAAAGTGTGCATACAATTCAAGTTTTATACACCTCTCTATATTTTTATTTTATATAATTGCTGGGTAGTATTTTCTCACCTTGGAAAACACTTTACCCAATAAAGGGTAAGAAACAGTATTTCCAGTGGTTCTGCAAAGCTTGGGTCAATAGTGCATTCAGGGTAGATTTAATGAAATGTTTCCTTTTTCCTTTTTGCACGATTGCCCCAAAGTAGACAGAAACAAACTGAACAACAACTCATGAACAAGTTTGAAAAACTTACCCCATTTACTGTGAGATGATGGAAGTGTGAGCACAAAGAGGCAGTGTGCGATGTGTGCCAAGGAAATCCAGTGTATGGAATGTTAACTATTATAACCAGCTGCTTATAAAAGCAAACTATACTTGCTTCCAAGGGTGAAAACATTCCCCAGTTATTGTGATTATTCAACATTCTTTTGTGAAAGATGTACTGATCTAGGAAGTTAAAAAGTGGACTGGTCCAAATCAGATCAGTATGAAATACATAGAAAATATATCTTGATTTCAAAGAAAGTTTTAGAGATGATAAATCCTTAAAGGCAAGTGTGCTAATAGAGTTTATTCTCATCTGTCTATATTGCATCTCACAGGAAGCTGGTTTATATATATATATATATATATATATATATATATATATATATATATATATTATGCAATGGGGTGGACATACTGTATATTCAGTGTGATAAATGCGTTTATCTGAGTCACTGTATGTATAAATAAATTTATACATACAGTGACCATTTATACACACAGTTACTATGTCACAAACTTTAGAATTTATTTAGAATTTGGCCTCAGAAGCAGTTCTAACTATATTCAAATGGGAATAACTTTAAAATGAAAAAAGATAGAATGGTACTGTGAGCACGAAAATTGTTCAGCACAAAATTATCTACAAAATGAGTGGTGTTTCATGTATAGATCCCTATAGATTTTTACAATTAGCAAAAAGCAGAAGAAAATGTAATTTTGTATTCAGTTTTTGACAAACAAATGTGAATAACTTTAAAACAAAAATGATAGCATGGTACTGTGAGCACGTAAAATGTTCAGCACAAAAATATCTACAAATGTGTGGTGTTTCATTTATAGATACCTTTTAGTTTTTTATACAATAGCAAAGACAGCATAAAATCTAATTTTCTTTTCCCTTTTTGACAAACAAATGTGAATAACTTTAAATGAAAAGGTTGCACAGTACTGTGAGCATGACATTTGTTCAGCAAGAAGTTTTCTACAAAATGAGTGGTGTTTCATTTTTAATAGCAACCACTATGCTAGGCAGACATACTCTAGGAAAGTTAACCAAAACTCCCAGAAATTATAATTTAAAATAAAGATAAACAGTCAAAACTGGATGTTCCTGCACTGATAGAAAGCATCCCTATTGCATAAATGAAATATACAACAGTGAGCTGTCAGATAAATGGTTATCTACACTTGTGCTGTTTGACCTCGGACACCTTATCCGCTGGCCACGCCACTTGTGAGGTTACCCAAGGTCAAACAGCACTTGTGCAGATAAATCATTTATCTGACATCTCACCATTATATATCCCTTATATATATATATATATATATATATATTAGAGGCAAAAACCCGTTTAATGCATTAGTTAGGGTTGTTCCATTAGCGACAAAGTGAGGAAATTCGCTGTTAGGGCTGAAAAACCCTAATCTGAATTCACCTCCCAGCACCACACACACACACACACACAGACACACACACACATATGCAAGTATGGGGAGGACCAAGTCAACACAACCAATGACAGACATCCAGCAGCAGGTGACAGAAATAACAAACAATTGTCTAAATGTACTACGAGACATCCCCACCCACCTGACCAGGTACTGCATGCTCAGTGGAGATCAACAGCAAAACTGAGGCCATAGACACCAAACGATACATCCCTGATTGCAGCTGCACACAATGTACCACATTTAGTAGTTGCATGGCCTTACCCACGGATGCCCCACACACCAGACCACACCACATGGTGGGCCACCTGAGCAACAGAGTTCAGCAAAACCAAGGAGTTGTACAGGTATAATGTCTCTGATTATAACAAGGGTTTGAGAAATGCAGCTTTAATTGACTGTAAACATTGTAACAGCCTTATGTTTAGTTTTTATTAACATACATGTAGAGCCTAACCATATGATGAACATGGTTTAATGTTGTTTAAAAATAGTTTTATTATGATAGCAATAAGCCACTCCCAGGTATTATGTTAATGGTCAGTTTATCACTGTCTAGTGACATGTGGCACCTGCTATGCCTCATTCAACATTAAACCCCTACAGGGTGATTAATAGACCATTTAACATAACTGTTGATCATGCCTTATTGCTTGATTGTCTTTATGAGTAGATACTCTCCTCTGCTAGGCACTGCAGCAGCTTTGCAACACAGTGTCCCACCCAGTTACACCATACACTGTCTAGTTACTTAAGAATGACTGTGAATATGAACTCATGAAGATGAACAATGTAACTTGATCATTACAGTCTTCGAAAACCTTAGTGTGATTATAACTGACAGAGTCAGTGATAGAGAATAACCCTGCTGTCCTAGTACACTTACCCCATTGTGAGTTAAATCAATACTAAAAGACATTCTGTTTATATCTACATTATACCTACTTGATTCCTGTTGTACATTACAATTAATATAGTTATCACTTTGATAGCATCAGTGACAGAAGTGTGGCAAACCCAAACACTAGGCATACAGCCTGAGTATGAAACAACTGTTAAAAAATTACACTGTGTCCATAAGTGCCATAGATCACTTATTGCAACAATAGTAAATGTATTACTATTTGAATAAGTTAGTCATCACAGATGCAACGAGATTGTCTTTATCAGGTACAACATACTGTAGGTGCCTATCAGGAAAATCTATCCTATATACATCTCCTATACAGGTACGCTCATTGTTGGCTCAGTAGTGCTAATGATATTTTAGAAGTTGCTTGGCCTGATCCATGCAATTACACTGTTTCTGCAAAGAATACTTACTGCATCTTTAGTATTGAAACACACTGAAGGTCTATGTATGTACATCAGCAGTACACCTTCATCAGTAAGAATGCATCTGATACTGGCAGCATGTATTTCACAGCGTTGAACAGGCAATGCTTTTCCATATGTTTACATCAGCCTCTCTATCATGAGTAAACCGAGCAGTAAAATGTACTACTATGTAAATCACATACTAAATGTAACACTACTTTTATCTTGAGCATGCTAGTGTCTGTAGTTCATTTATGTACTTTCTATGGTTCTGAAGGGCTGTTTTGAAGGAGCCAATTTTTGGCACGCTGGAGATGCAGCTAGGGAAGGAGTTGAACCAGGTGGGGGCTCGGTAGAGGAAGATCTCTGGGCAAGACAGGTCTTGGTTCTGGGCACCTGGAATGTGGGCTTAACAGAGCTATGGATGATGATGGATGATGATGACTGCTGTAGGGAGGTGGAACCTCGGGGGGAGAGTTCCAGCAGAGATTTCTTAGCGAGTAGGCAGGTCTGGTAGAGCAGTCTGTCCTCAAAGTTGAGCAGATTGGTGGTAGTATAGAGAGGGCAGGTGTGAGTGCAGCTGGGGGCACTGGTCAGGAGCCTACAGGCCTTATTAATGGACAGTTGGATTTTGGAGAGGGCAGTGTTGTCAGCCGCAGCATAGATGGGCAAGCCATAGTCCACGAGGGACAAGACGGAGGAGGAAGTGATGGCCAGCCAGAGGGTAACCTGAGGCAGGCAGTCCCTGTGCTGGTATAGCAGGCCAATTTGAGTGTTTATGGTGGCTGAGAGGGCATTAATGTGGGTGTGGAAAGAGAGGGCAGTATCGAACGTGATACCTGGGTACTTGTATGTGGTCACTTATTCTAGTGGGTGCAGAGTGTTGGGGATAATTAAGAGGGGGCCATTTTTAGCTTTATTTTGGTGGTGGGAGAAGAGCATTGATTTGGTTTTCTTTAGGTTAATGACAAGCCTGTGGCCACTGAACCACCTTTTGGCTTGGTTGTAAGCCTGCTGGTGGGATAATTGGAGGGTGGTGGATTGGGATGTAGACAATGAGGACTGCATCATCGGGCGGAGGAGCATTTTACCGTATATGAGCTGGGGAGGCATTGAGGTAGAGACTAAAAGTACTGGACCCAGGATGGAGCCCTGAGGGACCCCGGAGTGAATGGGAAGAGTGCTGGAGAGGGAGGTGCTGACCTTGACATGCTGGGATCTAGCAGAAAGGTAGCTAGAGAACCAGGGAAATGGGACCACCAGAGAGCCAAGTTGGTGGAGAGAGTTGAGTAGAAGGGATGACAGACAGTGTCAAAGGCCTTGGAGAGGTTAATGAACACTGCCCTGCAAGGCTGCCAGAGTCGAGAGCAGCATGCAGGTGTTGGGAGAGTTCCAGGAGAACCGTGGTTGTACTGTGTCCTGGTGCAAACCTGTGTTGCTCTGGACACATAATATTGTACTTGGTTAGTATTCACAGAGCTGGATCGACACCACTTTTTCAAGGGCTATAGAGAGTGGGGGAGGATGGAGATTGGCTGGTATTGGGGGTGGACCGGTCCCCACTCTTATGTATATGGGTGTGATTTCAGCAGTTTTCCAAGCACTTGGGAACTGGCCCAGGCATAGAGACCGGTTTAGAAGGTCAGTCAGGGGACTAGGACTTGCCCAAGACCATATGGAGGCCCTGGAGTCGAGGGGTCACTGCTGGGGTTGTTGCTGATTAAGGCTTTTAGCAGGTGTGGCCTGACTTCTTGAGGGATAGGGTGCGAGGTAGAATTGTGGGTGATGCAGGACCAGAGGGAGAGAGGTGGGATTGGGTCAAAGAAGCTGCTGGGAGGACCAAGCTTAGGTCAGAGAAGGCAGTGTTAAGGCAATTGGCTTATATGAGCAGATCTGTGGTAGGGGTGCCATTGATGGAGAGCTGGGATGGTGGGGGAGCGGACTTGCCATTTAGCTCTTTCATATTATCCCAGAAGGTCCGGGCTTAACCTCAAGTGGAAGCGAGGGTGGTCTGGTAGGTCTGCCTTGCCCGCCTAACGCCCAAGTGCACTTATTACATTCTGTGTTGTAGGTCTGTCTGTCAGATGCCTTTCCAGATTCTACAACAATGTGCCAGAGATTATCTCTGTTTTTGAGTCTCTGGAGAAGGGGTGGGGTGATCCATGGGGCATTGCATTTTTTGAAGCGGATCCTGATGAGGGGGGCAAAAAGGTCACAAGCCTTACAAAAGGCATTTGTGAAGTGGTCAAGAGCTGAGTCAATGTCAGGGGCACACTGGATAGGGGACCAGTCTAGCTGGGCTAGGTACTGTTTTAATTTTCTGAGGCCACAGGGGTGTAAACAGCCACGTAGAGTGACCTGGGACACTGGCTTCAGAGTGGAGGATGACCAGAGACTGAGGACTGGGGAATGATCACTAAGAGAGTCGGGAGGACAGTGACATCCCGGATTTTGTAGGGGCGGTTAGATATAACAACATCTAGAGTGCTGGTGCCAGTAGAGTGGTTGAATCTGGTGGGCTGGGTGACTAACTGGGACATATCCAAGGCAGCAAAGGAATCCCTTATATGGGAAGAAGTGGAGGCAAGTCAGTTAACATTGAGATCACCTAGGATGACTTGCTCCACTTTGTGAGGGAGAGATGTGAGGTAGTCAATGAGGGACTAGACTGCTTGGTTTTGATTCCTCAGGGGTATGTAGGAGACCGTGAGGAAGAGAGGGCCTCGGGCAGGGTCAGGTGTCATTTTTAAGGTGAGGGCTTGGGCTCCATAATCAAGTTTGGGAGCTGGGAGTGCCTGACCATAAAGGAAGTCCTGTACTAGTAGTGCACAACCACCACCACGTTTGCCTACTCTATCTTCCCTGTAGATGGTATATCCAGGGAGGGTGATAGCAGAGTCAGGGTGGATTTGGAGAGCCAGTCTCTACCAGTGCAATTTATGTCAGGTTGATGTTGAATGACCCAGCACTGGAGGGCAGCAGATTTCTTTAGGAGGCTGCAAATGTTTAAGGATGCAAAGCAGAGGCCAGTTGCAGTACAGGGTTGGGAGGCGCAGAGCCATGGGTCCTGGGTTATGGTATACATTACCAGATAATAATAGCAGTGTGATTATTCTGGTTAGTGGCCAGCAGTGATGGAGACCCTTGGGTCGACACCCAGCTGAGGACTTTACAATCAGGGTGCATGGGATAGATAAAGTGCGAAGTGTGGGAATGGCAGGGGAGAGCTGGGCCCAGGTTGGGCCTTGGAGGGTGGAGGGAGTGGGGGTGTTGGCAGGGTGGCAGTGTTGGTGGGTCACGGGTGTGTCTAGGGTGGGGGAGGGATGAGTCACTGTGGGGTAGTCTGGGGATGAGGTGCCTAGTGTGGAGGACAGGTGTTCCGGTTGGTGTGAGGTCTGTACCAAGAGGGTGAAGGAGAGCAGACTTAGTAATGGAGTGTAGGTACCCGTAGTTTTATTCCTATAGTAGACAATAAGGGTGCAGGCTGACCTTCAGTGAGGGTGACTGCCGCCGTGGAGTAGCAGTAGTGTTGCCGACTGTAGTGCAGAAAGTACCAGGTTCGAATACCCCGGGGGGGGGGCATCTTGGAGCCTAGCGGGGAGGTTATCTGGGGTTGCTGAGAAGGCTGGTGAGTACTAGGTTAGTGTGAAAAGAAGAGTGGAAATAGCAACTCCTAGCGTCACAAAGGGAGCAGGCTAGGGGTAGTGTGGGGTGTGGTTGTCTGGGCATTGGGTAGGGAGGTTAAATGTTGAGCAGAGTAGGGTGGGGGGAGGTGCAGTGAGGTTTTCCAGGCAGGGGGACAGAGCAGCTGAGTAGTAGAGGAAAAGTGTCCAGGAAGTAGTAGAGAGTAAGGAGATGTAGAGCAGCTTTGGCATGGTTGGGGGGGAACCCCTCTAGTGGGCAAAGAGTATAAGCTGCAAATGGGAAAATCAGTATCAATCAGTAGAAGAGGGAGGGGGCAAAGACGGATGAATAGTGATAGACTGACAACACAATAAGTGAAATAGACATGAAGGTCCAGATATTCAAACTGCGCCAGTTTGTGGCGCTAGCCTGTGCGCCGCTCAAAATAGTTGCGCAGGGGTGTGGCCAGGGTGATATTCAACAGAGTTGCGCTATGACGCAACTGCTTTGAATATCACCCCCTGGCCACCCCCACTGTGCATGGCGCAGTGGAACTGCGCCAGCGCAAGGAGTCAGAGTGGAGCATTGAGATGCAGTGGCGCAAGTTCCATTCCGTCATGCACAGCACCTGCAATATTCAAAGGGTAACATGCAAATGAGGCCATAATTTATGCAAGGCGAACGGGGCCATTTGCATCTGATTATGGCCCCATTTGCATGCCATTAGCATGCAGGTGCACCGATCCCCGACGACTTGCGCCTGGCGCTCTGCCAGGCAGCAGCCGCCGGGACCGACGCCCTGCTGCCCGATAGCAGGACATCCTGCAGAGACAATGAATGTCTCCAATCCCTGGTGGTCCAGTGGACGCGATTAGCCCGATCGCAGGCATAACTGTAACTCCAGTAGCCTGATCACGGGCACAACTGTATTCCCCAGTAGCCCGGTCGCAGGCATAACTGTAACCTCCCCACCATTAGCCTGATCGTGGGCATCAGTATCCCCTCCCAAGTCCAATATCCTGGTGGTCCAGTGGACCAAACGGAGCCTGATCGGTGGCATTCCTCATCCCCAAGTCCGAAATCCTGGTGATCTAGTGGACCCCCCACCTGCCCACGGAGCCCCACCACCCTGCCCCCCATCAGCCGCGGCGGCAGCACCCCACCTGCCTGCCCCACCGCCTCGCTGACTGACAGTTGGTGATGGCTGCACGCCCATTGGTTCACAGCATGAGCCAATGGCGGCAGCCCATGCCATACTAGACAGTCCAGATATTACCAACTTTAGGAGCTAATACGCTCCAGGATCATACAACCAAGAGTTCCATTTTGTCTTCAGGTTCTCACTTCACCAGCACTCATGCGTAAGGGTAACTCTTCACTGACCTAGTGGGTCCCCTTCCCATACTGCCATGCTACTAGGGGACCCTTTTCATACCACAATGACTTCTACTCATACTCAGCCCCCAGGGTGTCCCCCTTCTTTCCTTGGACCATCCATCATCTGCCAAAAGGCTGGCCTTCAGAAAATATAAGGGAACACAGCGGGATGAAGATAGGGAGGCATACCAAACTGCCCTAAGGGAAGCAGGTAAGGCAGTAAGGCAGGCAAAGTCCCAAACTGAGGAAACACTAGCACGGACAGTAAAAGAAGGTGACAAGACTTTCTATAGATACATTAGTGAAAGGAGAAAGTCCAGAGGGGTATTGCTAAGCTTAATGGAGAAAAGGGAGCATGTGAGGAGGAGGACCTCATGAAGGCATCTATCCTAAATAGATACTTTTGCTCAGTATTTACTGAAGAGAAGGTAGGGCAGGCCTCCACAGCTCAGCATCATGGACACAAAGGGGAGGGAGGTAGAGCATCACTCCCTCACACAAAGAAAGGGTCCTAAAAGAGCCATAAGCTTCCTAGGTGGATAGTGCAATGGGACCTGATGGCATATCCCAGGGTACTTAAGGAGCTAAAGGAGGAACTAGCAGAGCCTTTAGCAGAATTGTTTAGTGAGTCTCTGAGCACAGGAGAGGTCCCAGAAGACTGGAGAAGGGTCATGTGATCCCACCTAGCTGGAGTGGTAGCAGGGAGGAGGCGGGGAACTACAGACCTGGTCAGTCTTACCTCAGTAGTGGGCAAGATTATGGAGGCACTCCTTAAGGAAAGGATAGTGCAACACCTGGAACCATAGGGCACAGGATCCAAGACAGCATGGGTTTACAAAGGAAGGTCCTGTCAAACTAATCTCATAGATTTCTTTGACTGGGTAACCAGAGTGGTGGACCAAGGGGGCAGTTGATGTCGCTTACCTTGACTTCAGCAAAGCTTGACACTGTTCCACATAGAAGATTGATAAATAAGCTAGGTAGGCTTCGGGGTCAGAAGTTGGTCAACTGGTGGCAAACTGGCTGACTGGCAGAAAACAGAGGTGGTGGTAAATGGTATACAGTCAGAAGAGATGCAAGTCACAAGTGGGTACCTCAGGATCAGTCCTGGGGCCAGTCCTATTCAACATCTTCATTAGTGACCTCAGAGATGGACTAGAGGGTAAGGCTTGTCTCGTTTGCAGATGACACCAAGATCTGCAACAGAGTAGATGATCCAGATGGGGTGGGCAGAATGAGTAGAATCTGGAAAAACTAGCAGAATGGCTGAAGAGTGGCAACTGGGATTTAATGCAAGAAGTGCAAAATCATGCACATAGGGAAGAGAAACCCTAGTCAATATAGGCTGGGAGGGAGTTGCTAGCAGTCACAAAGGAAGAAAGAGACTTGGGCATCATCATCACTGATGACCTAAAATCATCCAAGCAGACCTCTAAAGCAGTAGGTAAGGCTAGGGGTGTTAGGATGTATTAGTAGGGGTATCACAAGTCGTAGAGGAGGTAATAACCTCTGTACAAGATATTGGTTAGGCCCCATCTGGAGTACTGGCAGTATTGAGGCCACACCTTCACAAGGGACATTAACCAAATTGAGGCAGTCCAGAGAAGGGCAACCAAAATGGTGCAGGGACTGCATCAGAAGACATATGAGGACAGATTAACGGAGCTCAATATGTATACCCTTGAGCAAAGGAGGGAGAGAGGTGATATGATCGAGACATTTAAACACCTTAAGGGCATAAACAAGGTGAAAGAGTCTAACATGTTTAAATATAAGAAAAAAAGCAGGACAAGAGGACACAGCATGAGATTAGAGGGAGGCCGATTAAGGGGGAATGTGAGGAAATTCTTTTTCACAGAAAGGGTGGTAGATGCATGGAATGGCTTACCACAAGAAGTGGTGGCTATGAATACAGTGCAGGGCTTCAAACAGGCATGGGATAGGCATAAGGGAGCAATACAAATGACTATGAATAGATAGGTCACTGACAGAGCAAAGGCCGATGGCACATTTATAAGGTAGAAAAAGAAATGGGCAGACTGGATGGGCCTTGCGGTCCTTATCTGCCGTCAACTTCTATGTTTCTATGTTTCTATGTTTCTATGTTTCTATGCAAAGAATAAGGCATTCACTTAAAGCTTGATCTCAGTATTAATTGAATTCAGGCAGATTCCTCAAATCATACCCCTTCCATGGTGAAGGCAAACCACGTGAGGTCTCGTCTTCCCAATCTTGTACTGCTCAGATATGGTGATGGCGGACCATGTGGGGTCCCACCATCTCTATCGCGCACTACTCGATGGAAGGAATACATTACCTCAGATACGGCGATGGCGGACCACGTGGGGTCCCGCCATTCATATCAGACACTATTGCTTCCTTTGGCTGAAGGTGAACCATGTGGGGTCTAGCCTTCCCATTCATGCTCTACTCGAGCAATACGGTGATAATGGACCATGTGGGGTCCCGCTATCCCTATCCCACACTACTCCATGGGGAAAGGGATCCCATCTTTCATTTCCTCCACAATGTCTGCTACACGATGATGGACCATGGAAGGTCCTGCCTTCCCATTCACCATCTACTCCAAGGGATTCAACTCATTGCTCCTTCAAGTCCCCGTACTGCAGATTGATTGATGTCGGGTCATCCTCCTTCCTTGAGAACATGTTTCAGTTCAACAGTCCATGGAGTCCTACAACCATTCCTTCTTCAGCCTATTTACGGTGATGACGGACCATGTGGGGTCCTGCCATCCTATTCATACTCTATTCCTTTCCATGGTAATGGTGAACCATGTGGGGTCTCGCCATCCCAAACATATACTGTATGCCCAGCCAAATGGCCTTGCCATACCTCAAGTATTTCCTATTCACTTCAAGATTACATACAAGGGGGTATCGCCTTCTTTATCTTGGACTGCAAAACACTCTGGCTCCTGAGGGTATCCCTTGCCACCTGGAGCATTCTATACTATGGCAATGGAAGACCACTGGGTCCCACCATCCTTCTTCCACATGCCCTTCGACAGCCTTCCCCTTATTCCTTATTTTCCATTCCAGCTTCTCTGACCCTTGCCTACCTTTAACTAACCAACAGGACAACATTGCTGGACTCATACCGCCATGTTTTAATCAATGATTCCAGTCATGCAGCTATGTTCCGCTATCTCTCCTCAACACATCTTTGTTGGACCCTTCTCTTCGATCTGCATCTCATTGCCCCCTCACCTCAGAATCATTGTTCTATAGTGATCGTGAACCCCTTGGGGTCTCTCCATTCCACCAGTTGTATTGCCCCTCAACAAGAGGCTATCCTCTCTACAAAACTGGATGTCTTTTCACACTATGACAAACCCTCATTGGGGTCTCGCTTTCCCAGTATAGACCACCTGAGACTTCAGTTGTTCAAACATGACTTTTTCATTCATCAGTACTCCATGGGAATATCATTGCCTAGCTAGCCTACCCCTGAGCTTACTATCATCATCACAGGTCAACACCTAACATCTCCGTGGCGATGGCGAACCACGTGCGGTCTCGCCATCCCATTTACACATGCACCACGATGGGCCTTATCTGGTACTTTATCTCAGTTTCAATCAGCCTCATCAACTCTTGTCCTTTATGTCTTCATTATTCTGTACCACTGCAATGGCGGACCGTGGGCTACCACCATTTTACAAAGGCTAGCCTTTCCATCTCGATTAAGCCATAATACAACAAAGGTGAACCTGCTTCAAATTCCAGCCATCCCAACAAACAGTCCCACTATGCAGCTCTATCTAGTAGTCAAATACTGTGCTATGGATCTACAGCAATCATCTTTCTCAGACTCGGATTAACCATTGTCGTAGCATCCAGTCTTCATGCCAATTGGATATTCCATCTGCTCGAACCTTCATCTTCCACATCGACTGCTTGCTCATCTCGACCATAAACTGGACTCTACCACCAGCTACATCAGACCATACTCCTGGATATGACCATACCTAAACCTAAGCACATTTAGGATTATTCTTCTCTTAGTAGCTCAGAGGATAGGCAGATCAGTAACCAAGGGTCCTGGGAGGTTCCCCAAGGGTTATTTTTCCTCTTTGCATGCTACGGATCACACTCTCCAGAGCTGGATGAGGTAGTCACTCTACTTTTTTGGGGCCTAAGTCTACACCTACCCACTATCCTACACAAGGTGGAATGCAGAGAATCGCCAAAGCTCATGTTATAAACACCAAGCATTCCAGTCAGCTCATAAGTATACACAAGCACCAAGCTATTTGCCACACATTGAATTGGAAGGCTTTAGCCTGTTGTTCAGTGGGGAGGAATAGCTCCTCTCCCATTCCCTATTTAAACAGTAGGCCACCCCCTGCTCTACTTCTTGCATTTTGGCGGCACCCTCCATCCTCCCCTGCCTCCTCCTCCTTCTCTGGCACTCCTGTGTCACCCTCTCCACTGGGCCTTAAGTCTACACCCACCCACTATCCTACACAGGGCGGAATGCAGAGAAGCACCAAAGCTCATGTTATAAACACCAAGCATATTCCAGTCAGCTCATAAGTTTACACAAGCACCAAGCTATTTGCCACACATGGAACTGAAATTAACATTCCCAAATAATAATAAAAGGAGAAATTTCTTCACCCAAAGAATCATACCACTTTGGAATAGTCTCCCTGTAGAAGTAGTAGAGGCAACCACCTTCCAGTCCTTTAAAAATTGGACAGGCACCTTCTGACTACAAATGGGTATTAGATGCCCCGCTAAGGGGGAGACACGCTATGGGCCTAGTGCCTTCTGTGTGCCTATTTTTAACAAGTATATTCACCAGGTACTGTCTGTTTATCTCCTGGACTGCTCATTTCATTTTTCTGGGTGTGTCAGGTCCATGACATTGATCACCAACAATGGTTGCTGTTGCAGTGAAAGGGGCACTGTCACCCCTTCATTTACGGTTTCATTGGAAAGGTAGCAGTCTTCCTTTACTCACTTCATCAGTCCCTCTGGTTCCATAATATCGTTAACCACACAGGAGCCAGCACAAAAATTATTACTGTTAGGTATTTTAATAAATACTGAAACTGCCACCGGCCAGCTACAATTCTCAGTGCACGATGCCAAACTGCAGTCACGACTGTAAATGGTGCTGAGGGTCATGTGAGGACTACTGTATCCGAGGTCATCTAAGTACTTTTTCAAGGTAGTAAACAAAAGCTGAACTTGGGAAACTGCCTTGTTTTTTGAAAGGGGTCTTTAAAGAGTACTGCAAAGTCACAGTCAGAAAGTCTAACCATAACACTAGACATGCACTTATGCATATTCATATCCCTAGCGATATGAATATGCATACACATGTGCCCAGTATCATAGGGCGACTTTGTGACTGTGACTTTTATGCACTGTTTAAACCACCTTTCAAAGAACTAATCAGTTCCTTGAGTACAGCTGTCTTTTAGTACACAAAAAGTATTTAGCTGAACCCCGGTACAGCAGTATGCACACGAGCCATGTCACCATTTACAGTCATGACCACGCTTTTGCATTGTGGGCAGAGAATCAGAGCCAGACGGAATCAGTTTTGGTTTGTATCACAATATATAATGGTTATCATTTTCATGGGGACTGCTGTGTGGCTAATGATATTATGGCACCAGACGGATTCATGCAGTGAGTGAAGACTGGTTGCTGCCTTCCCACTGGAACCATAAGTAAGGGGCTGACAGTGTCCCATTAAATCAGCATATCAAGGATTATGGCATCATATATATTGTTGTCTCAAATCCACATTGAGGTTTTGTGCATATCTCAATGTTTTTGTTTGAGCTTTCTTTTCTTTTTATGTGATAACCAGATAATGCCCACTAGGGCCAAGTGCTTGTTTTCAGGGACTACCTGGGATCACTAGGCTGGTTAGGTGACTTGCTCAGTGGCACACAGTGTGCAAGTGGAGTTGTGGGAATCAAACCCAGATCTGCTGGATGTACCAAGCTCAAACACAGCTCATTATGCCAACCTCTAGGCTATACTGCTAGTACTGCAGTTAGTGTGAAGAACAGAACAGGTAGACAAAAATGCACTGTATAACACATACAGATTTAAAGTTGTTTAAGAAAACCCACATAAAGGATGGAGTCACCTGAAGAAGCCATTTGCCTTATATCGTTAGCCATTTCAGTGGGGGGGAAAAAAAAGGAAAAATGTTTGTCAGACAATCATTTGGCTGTTAGGTTTTTTTACACAAGATAATCCACAAGATAATGTAAGTGTCCATTGTCCCCCCACCCCAACCACAGAACCTATGCAGGAATGTTTTTGGCACCTCCTAGCCCTGACCATGAACATCATGATGAATCCCCCCTGAGTGCATAGGGATGTTCTGTAGATTTTACCACCCTACCTCACCAGAACTGTCATTTTGTTGTAAGTGGGAAAGACATTACATTGCAAAACCTTTCCCTCAATGCATAATGCACACATTTCTCTTCCATCCCTACTACTACTGAACAGTGGGCCAGCAGCTACTACAACTGGGTAAGCAGGGTTGCTGCAGGTATTCGACTGGGATTTCTAATGTCTTCCCTTCCCTCTGACTCCTGTCCCCTATACAAACCAGTTCTTCCCTAGTGACTAGTGTCCCCCCTCCCTCAGAGCCCCAGCCTCTATACAACACAGTTCATCCCTGGTACCTAGTGGTCCCACCCCTTCCTCCAATCCCCGGCCAATGTACAAAAATGTTCTTCCTTGCTCTTGCAACCCACTCTTCTGATATTTGAAATATCTTAGTCAAATATTATAGGCGATTATACACAGCAGAACAGGAGGTATCCTCAGAGCAAATCCATGCTTATCTGCATTCTCTCCCTCTTCCAAAATTCGATGATGCTGCTGTGCAGAGTTTAGTGCACCCATACAGGTGGAGGAGATCCACTGGACAAGATTCTCACCGTAGAAAGGCACCAGATTTAGATGAATAACTCACTGAATTCTATAAGACATTTCAGTCCATGATATTGCCTCTTCTCCTCATCATTTTTCGTGCTGTCCAACAAGGAGACTGTTCTCCCAAACCACGTTGTGGAAACCAGCAATAAAGCACAGTTTAAAAATGCACTGGATTACTATCTACTTAATAGAGTAAATTATTATCCCCCACTATGTGTAGGGAAGGTGGTCTTGATGGGCTTGAAGCCTACTTCCACCTTAAGAAACCGAATAATACTGAGAGTATCCAGTAATAATAGCGACCCAAAATAAGTGACTACAAAAACAGTGACTCATTTTGGGTGCGATTATTCTGGGCTACCCTGCACAATAGCAAAGGTATGGGAACCGTGGGGAAGGATGAATGGAAGAGGGGAATAGTGAGGGGAACGGGAGGGACAGGGAAGGGGTTTTATGGGACTGGAGTACCTACTGCCATCGAGCTAGCCGTGTGGCATGGTGGTGTGGTTGGCTAGCTCTGACACAGCAGGTACTGAGTTTGGGACTGGGAGCAAGTACATTTATACCACAGCTGCAAGCTGCAGGACTTAAAATTTTTCCAAAATCCGGATTTTGCCCCCTCCTCGACATGCACCCCTCTGGAGTTGAGAATCTTAATTCAGGGGTGTGCGGGTGAGCTCAGCCCTCAGCTCCCCCCCGCAAAACCACTTTTTAAAAATCTGGATGTCGGGTCATCTTGAAGTGTATATTGCCAATTTGCTTTTCGTCGATATACACTCACCATAATTGCAATCGCTGTTTTGCGATCACTATTATGACATGAAACCATACCGAGTAATACCGAGTAACTTCCCCCACTAACCTGGAAATATGCAGTAATATCTGCTCTTCCTAAGCCTAACAAAGACCCATGGCATGCCACGTCATACAGGCCGATATCCATTTTAAATTATGATTGTGGAATCCATATGTCCATCCTGGCCCATAGGCTAGAGAACGTATTGCCTTTTTTAATAGATCCAGATCAGGTTGGCTTCATGCGCAGCCGACGTGATCATGATGGTGTTAGGTGGACCCTTCTGTTGTTAGACCATGCAATAGCATGCACAATTCCATTGGCTGTAATGAGTTTTAACGCCGAGAAAGCATTTGACAGGGTGACCTTGCCTTTCTTGTGGGCTGCCCTGTCAACCTTTGGCTTTCCAGATGATTTCATTAGCACCCTTCAGAATATTTATTCCTCATCTCAAGCCTATGTATGGCTTAATGGCGTCCTGTCAGACCCTTTTCCATTGGAACGGGGGATGAGGCAGGGGGTTCCCCCTTCTTTTTGCTTTTTTTTTTCATATTTAATATACTTTATTTAGGCATAAGAAAATGAAGAGGTATTGAAAATACATGACAATGATAACATACACATTGTAAAGTCAGTCAGTAAGTGTACAGTAAACAAAGCCAAATTGTCTTATCACTGAATAAGTCCAACAGATCATAATTGCTCTGCAATGAAGTTAGACATCTAAAGTGACCTATACCCCATACTCCCCCACCCTCTGCCCACAACACCCTCCCACACAAGAGTGAAGATAACAAGCAGATCTTCCATGCCCAAACCACATCGTCACTTTGGATTGGAGGATATAAGGGTAATATAAAGGTAAAGCTTGTGGAACGTAACCTACAAGGAGGGTCAGGCTTAACTATGATCTTACATTGATAGGGTCTGTAATGGTTCCCAAATTTGCCTGTATCTGGCAGACTTGCCAGACATGCTTGCTACCAAGTGTTCCACCTGAAGCACAAATAAAACCTCTCTATGCCATTCCATAAAACTCGGAACATCTTGATCCAACCAGTGCTGTAATATAACTTTCTTTGCACACACTAAGATCAAAGCAGTATGGGCCTTTTGATTACCTATAAGGGAGTCTGGGAAATCCCCTAATGTGCATTTCTCTGAAAGGGATTCCTCTGAAAGATCAAGGAGAGGGTGTAGATGGGAATGAATTACATTTCAGAAAGGGGTGACTTTAAGACAAGTCCAGAAACTGTGATATAAAGAGCAAGGTTCTTGACCACATCTGGAACATCGGTCACTGGGAAGGCGACCGATTTTGTGAAGCCTCATTGAAGTATAATAGAGATTATGAAGAATATGGAATCACACAAGGTGGTATCTGTTCCATGTTATAAATTGATATAAGTGTTTCCAGATGAGTGGCCAGTTTCTGAGCGACTTAGCTGGAGAAGAACCTGGTCCCAGCTATATATACATATATATATATGGGGACCCTCATAATCAGCTAAAAAGGTCTGGTAAGGAGTGGTAAAAATAAGATACCAAGTGACAGAGAGAAGCAGATATGATTATTGGAAGGACCACCAAACCAAAGGGACTTTGCCACTGCCCAACCCCGAAATATTGTATGAGCATGTGCTGAATCTGGAAGTACTTGTAGCACTGTGCATTTGTACAGTGGTGTAGATCCCAGCTTTTTGAAATCAGCAAAGGCAACTCTTAGAAAAGCCAGTGAGTCCCTAGCTTTACACTTCAGCATTAGTAGCACAAAGAGAATCAAATAACAAGCCCACCCAGTGGTGAACAGGAACAAAGTTCATAAAATATAAGTGTTCATCAGGTAGCACCCCTCTGCAGGCGTCCAGACGAAGAGAAGAGGCTCTCTTTACCTCGAAATTTATCAGGCTGGAAACATAGAAACATAGAATTTGACGGCAGATAAGGACCGCTTTGCCCACCCAGTCTGCCCATTTCCCTACCTACTGGATAAGCTGCAGATCCTAGATAACCAGCAGCCTACTTCTTCCTACCCCACCCTCAGAATTGCCTTATGACTATCCATGCATGCTTAGATTTACACCACTGATTTTGACTCTGACAACTCCTCTCGGAAGGCTCATGCCATCCACAACCTCTCTGTGAAAAAATACTTCCTTAAATTACCTCTGAGCCCCCCCTCTATCTTCAAATTGTGCCCTCTTGTTCTTGCACACCTCTTTTTTTGAAAGATGCTACCCTCTTGGACTTTGTTGATTCCCTTGAGGTACTTGAAAGTTTCTATCATGTCCCCCCTCTCCCTCCTTTCCTCGAGTCTATACATATTAAGCTCCTTAAGTCTCTCTTCATATGTCCTCCGGTGCAGACCCTGCACCATTTTAGTTGCCCTCCTCTGGACAGCTTCCATCCTGTCTATGTCTTTGCGGAGATTGGGTCTCCAGAGACTGCACAGTACTCAGGATGGGGTCTCACCAGCTGTCTGTACAGAGGGATAATAACTTCCTGTTTTCTACTGGTGATGCCTCTCCTATGCATCCCAGTATCCCCAACCCTCCTTGCTGCCTTCCTCACATTGCTTGCCCACCTTTAGGTCATCTGATATGATTACCCCCAGGTCCCTTTCCATTTTTGTTGTTGTTAGTATCTCACCCCCATTGTGTACTCTTCCCCTGGGTTTTGTTTCCCAGGTGCATTACCTTGCACTTCTTAGCATTGAATCTAAGCTGCCATACATTTGACCATTTCTCTGCACCTTGCCAGTCCCTTCTCATCCTTTCCACCCCACCCTGTGCATCAACTCTGTTGCAGATCTTAGGTGTCATCTGCAAAGAGACATATTTTCCTTCCAGTCCTTCTGCAATGTCACTTATAAAGACATTGAAGAGACTCATCCCATTACTGAACCTCAAGTGTACTCCTAGTAACCCTCCTTTTCTTCTGAGTGGACTTATTTACTGTTACTCTCTGTGTCCTATTCTCCAGCCAATTCTTTACCCAGGCTGTCATCTTGGGACCCACTCCCAGGCTGGCTAACTTATATATTAATCTTTTGTGTGGGACTGTGTCAAATGCCTTGCTAAAGTCTAGGTAGGCCATGTCCACAGCCCCTCCTGATCTACTACTTTGGTCACCTAGTCAAAGAATCTATCAGATTCGTCTGGCATGACTCTTTCCCACTGTGAATCCATGCTGTCTAGGGTCCCAGCCCCTCTGCCTCTAGATACTCAACAATTCTTTCCTTTAGAAGTGATTCCATCATTTTCCCTATCACTGAGGTTAAACTAACAGGTCTGTAGTTTCCTGCTTCTGCCTTGCTCCCACTTTTGCGAAGGGGAATCACATCTGCCCTCCTCCAGTCCTCGGGTACCACCCCATCCTCCCATGATTTGTTAAAGAGGGTAGTCAGTGGTGTCAATAGTTCTACCCTTAGTTCTTTTAGAATTCTTGGATGAATCCTATCAGGCCCCATTGCTTTGTCCACCTTCAGTTTTAAGAGTTCTTTCAGAACCCTTTCTTCTGTAAATGGGCTGGTATCAACTTCTGTATCCAGAGTGTTACTACTGTTTGTTTTAAGTACCTCCCCTCTTCCTCTGTAAATACTGAGCAAAAATATTTGTTTAGTATCTCTGCCTTTTAGCATTCTCCCTCTGCCCACCCTCCTCCCTTTATTAAGCCTCACTATCCCTCCCTTGGTCTTCCTTTGCTCTCTGATGTACCTATAAAGGTTTTATCCCTTCTTAACTGAGTTGGTATCTTTTTTCCTCGGTTTGGGCCTTTGCTGTTCTGACTGCCTTTCCAGCCTCCTTTTGCTTTAACTGATACAGTTCTCTGTCCTGCTCCTGCTAGATTCCTTGTACTTCCTGAATGCTTTTTTTCTCTTGAACCTTCACTGCCACTTCCTTTGAGAACCATAGTGGTTTCTTACATCGTCTTGTTTTGTTTATTTGCATCACACAAAGGCTCGTTACCTCTGTGATGGCAGTTTTTATTATTCCCCATTGTTCTTCTACCCCTCCTTCCCGCCCATTTGCTAGTGCATTCCTTAGGCACTCACCCATTTTGGCAAAGTCAGCCCTCCTAAAGTCCAGTACTTTTGTCTTTGTATGGCTTGACTCTATTGCTGTGTTTATTGTGAACCATACTGTTCGATGGTCGCTAGTTCCCAGATGGCTACCCACTTCTACATCTGTGATCCTCTCTCCATCTCCATTTGAGAGTATCAAGTCTAAATTTGCTCCCTCCTGAGGTGGGCTCCAGTACTAGTTGTCTAAGGCATGCCCCTGTAGGGCATCTAGAATAACTGCACACTTATGGCAGCTGCAACTGCCTCCAGTTAACATCTGCATATTCAGATCACCCATCAGCAATATCTCCCTTTTTCTGCCATTCTAAGTATACTTTCTATCATTTCCTTGTCCATTTCCTCCCCTGAGAAGGGGTCTGTATAACCCATGCTGGATTGTGGTGCCATTGCCTGTCTCCAAATTTACCCACAGTGCTTCTTCTCCTCCCTGTTTACCCTTTAGTTCTGTTGCTTTTATTCCTTCCCTTATGTAAGAACTACTCCTCCCCTCTTTACCCTCCCTGTCCCTCATGTAGATAGTGTATCCTGGTATGTTTGTCCAGTCATGGTTTTAATGTGTACCATGTTTCTGTGACTGCCACGATATCAGATGTTCCGCCTCCATCAAGGCCACTAATTCAGGAAGCTTGTTACCTAGACTACGGGCATTGGTACTCATTGCTCTCCATTTTTGATGGCCACACCTTCTGTTGCAGCATCCCCACTGACCGTTCTACCTTGGTCTTTTTCTCATTTAGTACCTCTATTTTGTAGGGAGGCTGGGATTTTTCTGCAGCTTGTCAGTGCCTCCCCCATTGACTAGTTTAATAGCTTGCCAATGAAGCATTTAAACCGATTGCTCAAAAGACTTGTTCCCTTCCTGGACAGATGCAGACCATCCTGCCAGTATAGGCTGGTGTCCCTCCAGGTGGAACCCCAGTCCCCAATGAAGCCAAACCCCTGTGAAGCATTTGACTTCCTCAGCTACTCAGGTGAGCTGCTTGTTGCTTCAGTTGCTTGATTGTCCCGAGTGTCTAGCTTGGAGGGGGGGAGCTGCCTATGTAGTGGAGAAAACAAAGCCTCTCATTACTATGCAGTGGGAGAATATGTTGTGACTTACACAAAGGAGCTTCACTCTAAGCAAACAGGGCTATTCCAAAATGAGGTCACAATAGAGACCAGCTAACCTAATGCCTTCAGTAACAAGCACAATTAGCTCAATACCACCATATTAAACAAGTCTCGATCTATATTAGCTGCTTGGTATATCTGGCTTTAAGACAAAATCAGCAAGCAACTCTAGAAAACCAGTGAGTCCCTAGCTTTGCACTTCAGCATTAGTAGCACAAACAGAATCAAATAATAAGCCCAACCAGTGGTGAACAGGAACAAAGTTGATAATATAAGTGTTCATCAGGTAGCACCTCTGCAGGCGTCAGACCAAGAGAAAAGCTCTTTTCCTCCAAAGTTATCAGGCTGGAGATTTGGCTTCCTCAGCTACTCAGGTGAGCTGCTTGCTTCAGTTGCTTGATTGTCCAGTACCCAGCTTGGGAGGCTGCCTATAGTGGAGAAAACAAAGCCTCTCATTACTATGCAGTGGGATAATATGTTGTGACTTACACAAAGGAGCTCCACTCTAAGCAAACAGGGCTATTCCAAAATGAGGTCACACTAGGACCCAGCTAAGCTAATGCCTTCAGTAACAAGCACAATTAGCTTAATACCACCATATTAAACAAGTCTGATATATATTAGCTGCTTGGTATATTTGGCTTTACGATATAATCAGAAATTAGCTCCAAATACCACCATATAAAACAAGTCTGATCTATATTAGCTGCTTGGTATATCTGGCTTTAAGATGAAATCAGCCAGGCAACTCTAGAAAAGCCAGTGAGTCCCTAGCTTTACACTTCAGCATTAGTGCACAAAGAGAATCAAATAAGAAGCCCACCCAGTGGTGAACAGGAACAAAGTTCATAAAATATAAGTGTTCATCAGGTAGCACCCCTCTGCAGGCGTCCAGACGAAGAGAAGAGGCTCTCTTTACCTCGAAAGTTATCAGGCTGGAGATTTGGCTTCCTCAGCTACTCAGGTGAGCTGCTTGTTGCTTCAGTTGCTTGATTGTCCCGAGTGCCTAGCTTGGGGAGCTGCCTATGTAGTGGAGAAAACAAAGTGTCTCATTACTATTCAGTGGGAGAATATGTTGTGACTTACTCAAAGGATCTTCGCTCTAAGCAAACAGGGCTATTCCAAAATGAGGTCACACTAGGATCCAGCTAACCTAATGCCTTCAGTAACAAGCACAATTAGCTCAATACCACCATATTAAACAAGTCTGATCTATATTAGCTGCTTGGTATATCTGGCTTTAAGATGAAATCAGCAAGGCAACTCTAGAAAAGCCAGTGAGACCCTAGCTTTGCACTTTAGGATTACTAGCACAAACAGAATCAAATAACAAGCCCAACCAGTGGTGAACAGGAACAAAGTTCATAAAATATAAGGGTTCATCAGGTAGCACCCCTCTGCAGGCGTCCAGACGAAGAGAAGAGGTTCTCTTTTCCTCGAAAGTTATCAGGCTGGAGATTTGGCTTCCTCAGCTACTCAGGTGAGCTGCTTGTTGCTTCAGTTGCTTGATTGTCCCGAGTGCCTAGCTTGGGGGGGAAAGCTGCCTATGTAGTGGAGAAAACAAAGCCTCTCATTACTATGCAGCGGGATAATATGTTGTGACTTACACAAAGGAGCTCCAGTCTAAGCAAACAGGGCTATTCCAAAATGAGGTCACACTAGGACCCAGCTAAGCTAATGCCTTCAGTAACAGGCACAATTAGCTTAATACCACCATATTAAACAAGTCTGATATATATTAGCTGCTTGGCATATCGGCTTTAAGATGTAATCAGTAATTAGCTCCAAATACCACCATATAAAACAAGTCTGATCTATATTAGCTGCTTGGTATATCTGGCTTTAAGATGAAATCAGCCAGGCAACTCTAGAAAAGCCAGTGAGTTCCTAGCTTTACACTTCAGCATTAGTAGCACAAAGAGAATCAAATAAGAAGCCCACCCAGTGGTGAACAGGAACAAAGTTCATAAAATATAAGTGTTCATCGGGTAGCACCCCTCTGCAGGCGTCCAGACGAAGAGAAGAGGCTCTCTTTACCTCTAAGGTTATCAGGCTTGAGATTTGGCTTCCGCAGCTACTCAGGTGCGCTGCTTGTTGCTTCAGGTGCTTGATTGTCCCGAGTGCCTAGCTTTGGGGCTGCCTATGTAGTGGAGAAAACAAAGCCTCTCATTACTATTCAGCGGGAGAATATGTTGTGACTTACACAAAGGAGCTTCACTCTAAGCAAATTGGGCTATTCCAAAATGAGGTCACACTAGGACCCAGCTAACCTATTGCCTTCAGTAACAAGCACAATTAGCTCAATACCACCATATTAAACAAGTCTGATCTATACTAGCTGCTTGGTATATCTGGCTTTAAGATGTAATCCGCAATTAGCTCCAAATACCACCATAAAAAACAAGTCTGATCTATATTAGCTGCTTGGTATATCTGGCTTTAAGATGAAATCAGCAAGGCAACTCTAGAAAAGCCAGTGAGTCCCTAGCTTTACACTTCAGCATTAGTAGTACAAAGAGAATCAAATAAGAAGCCCACCCAGTGGTGAACAGGAGCAAAGTTCATCAAATATAAGTGTTCATCAGGTAGCACCCCTCTGCAGGCGTCCAGACGAAGAGAAGAGGCTCTCTTTACGTTGAAATTTATCAGGCTGGAAACATAGAAACATAGAATTTGATGGCAGATAAGGACCGCTTGGCCCACCCAGTCTGCCCATTTCCCTACCTTCTGGATAAGCTGCAGATCCTAGATAACCAGCAGCCTACTTCTTCCTACCCCCACCACCCAGAATTGCCTCATGACTATCCCATGCATGCTTAAATTCCACCACTGATTTTGACTCCACAACCTCCTCCAGAAGGCCATTCCATGCATCCACAACCCTCTCCAGGAAAAAATACTTCCTTAAATTACCTCTGAGCCGCCCCCCCTCTATCTTCAAATTGTGCCCTCTTGTTCTTGCACACCTCTTTTTGAAAGATGCTACCCTCTTGGACTTTGTTGATTCCCTTGAGGTACTTGAAAGTTTCTATCATGTCCCCCTCTCCTCCTTTCCTTGAGTCTATACATATTAAGCTCCTTAAGTCTCTCTTCATATGTCTTCCGGTGCAGACCCTGCACCATTTTAGTTGCCCTCCTCTGGACAGCTTCCATCCTGTCTATGTCTTTGTGGAGATTGGGTCTCCAGAACTGCACACAGTACTCGAATGGGGTCTCACCAGCTGTCTGTACAGAGGGATAATAACTTCCTGTTTTCTACTGGTGATGCCTCTCCCTATGCATCCCAGTATCCCCCAACCCTCCTTGCTGCCTTCTCCACATTGCTTGCCCACCTTTAGGTCATCTGATATGATTACCCCCAGGTCCCTTTCCATTTTGTTGTTGTTAGTATCTCACCCCCATTGTGTACCTCTTCCCTGGTTTTTGTTTCCCAGGTGCATTACCTTGCTTCTTAGCATTGAATCTAAGCTGCCATGCATTTGACCATTCCTCTAACCTTGCCAAGTCCCTTCTCATCCTTTCCACCCCACTCTGTGCGCATGAACTCTGTTGCAGATCTTAGTGTCATCTGCAAAGAGAAATACTTTTCCTTCCAGTTCTTCTGCAATGTCGCTTATAAAGACATTGAAGAGGACTGGTCCTAATACTGAACCCTGCGGTACCCCGCTAGTAACCCTCCTTTCTTCTGAGTGGACTCCATTTACTGTTACTCTCTGTGTCCTATTCTCCAGCCAATTCTTTACCCAGGCTGTCATCTTGGGACCCACTCCCAGGCTAGCTAACTCATATATTAATCTTTTGTGTGGGACTGTGTCAAATACCTTGCTAAAGTCTAGGTAGGCCATGTCCACAGTCCCTCCCTGATCTACTACTTTGGTCACCCAGTCAAAGAAATCTATCAGATTCGTCTGGCATGACCTTCTCGCTGTGAATCCATGCTGCCTAGGGTCCTGTGACCCTCTGGCCTCTAGATACTCGACAATTCTTTCCTTTAGAAGTGATTCCATCATTTTCCCTATCACTGAGGTTAAACTAACAGGTCTGTAGTTTCCTGCTTCTGCCTTGCTCCCACTTTTGTGAAGGGGAATCACATCTGCCCTCCTCCAGTCCTCGGGTACCACCCCATCCTCCCATGATTTGTTAAAGAGGGTAGTCAGTGGTGTCACTAGTTCTACCCTTAGTTCTTTTAGAATTCTTGGATGAATCCCATCAGGCCCCATTGCTTTGTCCACCTTCAGTTTTAAGAGTTCTTTCAGAACCCTTTCTTCTGTAAATGGGCTGGTATCAACTTCTGTATCCAGAGTGTTACTACTGTTTGTTTTATGTACCTCTCCCTCTTCCTCTGTAAATACTGAGCAAAAATATTTGTTTAGTATCTCTGCCTTTTCGCATTCTCCCTCTGCCCACCATCCCTCCCCTTTATTAAGCCTCACTATCCCTCCCTTGGTCTTCCTTTGCTCCCTGATGTACCTATAAAAGGTTTTATCCCCCTTCTTAACTGAGTTGGCTATCTTTTCCTCGGTTTGGTCCTTTGCTGTTCTGCCTGCCTTCCCAGCCTCCTTTTGCTTTAACTGATACAGTTCTCTGTCCTGCTCCTGCTGCTATTCCTTGTACTTCCTGAATGCTTTCTTTTTCTCTTGAACCTTCACTGCCACTTCCTTTGAGAACCATAGTGGTTTCTTACATCGTCTTGTTTGTTTATTTGCTTCACACAAAGGCTCGTTACCTCTGTGATGGCAGTTTTTATTATTCCCCATTGTTCTTCCACCCTCCTTCCCACCCATTTGCTAGTGCATTCATGGCACTCACCCATTTTAGGAAAAGTCAGCCTCCTAAAGTCCAGTACTTTTGTCTTTGTATGGCTTGACTCTATTGCTGTGTTTATTGTGAACCATACTGTTCGATGGTCGCTAGTTCCCAGATGGCTACCCACTTCTACATCTGTGATCCTCTCTCCTCCATTTGAGAGTATCAAGTCTAATATTGCTCCTCTCGAGTGGGCTCCAGTACTAGTTGTCTAAGGCATGCCCTGTAGGCATCTAGAATAACTACACTCTTCGATGTGGCAGGTGCAACTGCACTCCAGTTAATATCTGGCATATTCAGATCACCCATCAGCAATATCTCCCCTTTTTCTGCCATTCTAAGTATACTTTCTATCATTTCCTTGTCCATTTCCTCCCCCTTAGAAGGGGGTCTGTATACAACCCCTGTGCGGATTGTGGTGCCATTGCCTGTCTCCAAATTTACCCACAGTGCTTCTTCTCCTCCCTGTTTACCCTTTTGTTCTGTTGCTTTTATTCCTTCCCTTATGTAAAGAACTACTCCTCCCCCTCTTTTACCCTCCCTGTCCCTCCTGTAGATAGTGTATCCTGGTATGTTTACATCCCAGTCATGGTTTTGTGTGTACCATGTTTCTGTGACTGCCACGATATCCAGATGTTCCGCCTCCATCAAGGCCACTAATTCAGGAAGCTTGTTACCTAGACTACGGGCATTGGTACTCATTGCTCTCCATTTTTTGATGGCCTTACCTTCTGTTGCAGCATCCCCCACTGACCGTTCTACCTTGGTCTTTTTCTCATTTAGTGACCTCTTTTGTAGAGAGAGGCTGGGATTTTTCTGCTGCTTGTCAGTGCCTCCCCCATTGACTAGTTTAATAGCTTGCCAATGAAGCATTTAAACCGATTGCTCAAAAGACTTGTTCCCTTCCTGGACAGATGCAGACCATCCTGCCAGTATAGGCTGGTGTCCCTCCAGGTGGAACCCCAGTCCCCAATGAAGCCAAACCCCTGTGAAGCATTTGGCTTCCTCAGCTACTCAGGTGAGCTGCTTGTTGCTTCAGTTGCTTGATTGTCCCGAGTGCCTAGCTTGGGGGGGGGGGAAGCTGCCTATGTAGTGGAGAAAACAAAGCCTCTCATTACTATGCAGCGGGAGAATATGTTGTGACTTACACAAAGGAGCTCCACTCTAAGCAAACAGGGCTATTCCAAAATGAGGTCACACTAGGATCCAGCTAACCTAATGCCTTCAGTAACAAGCACAATTAGCTCAATACCACCATATTAAACAAGTCTGATCTATATTAGCTGCTTGGTATATCTGGCTTTAAGATGTAATCAGCAATTAGCTCCAAATACCACCATATAAAACAAGTCTGATCTATATTAGCTGCTTGGTATATCTGGCTTTAAGATGAAATCAGCAAGGCAACTCTAGAAAAGCCAGTGAGTCCCTAGCTTTACACTTCAGCATTAGTAGCACAAAGAGAATCAAATAACAAGCCCACCCAGTGGTGAACAGGAACAAAGTTCATAAAATATAAGTGTTCATCAGGTAGCACCCCTCTGCAGGCATCCAGATGAAGAGAAGAGGCCCTCTTTACCTCGAAAGTTATCAGGCTGGAGATTTGGCTTCCTCAGCTACTCAGGTGAGCTGCTTGTTGCTTCAGTTGCTTGATTGTCCCGAGTGCCTAGCTTCGGGGGGTAGCTGCCAATGTAGTTGAGAAAACAAAGCCTCTCATTACTATGCAGTGGGAGAATATGTTGTGACTTACACAAAGGAGCTGCATTCTAAGCAAACAGGGCTATTCCAAAATGAGGTCACACTAGGACCCAGCTAACTTAATGCCTTCAGTAACAAGCACAATTATCTCAATACCACCATATTAAACAAGTCTGATCTATATTAGCTGCTTGGTGTATCTGGCTTTAAGATGTAATCAGCAATTAGCTCCAAATACCACCATATGAAACAAGTCTGATCTATATTAGCTGCTTGGTATATCTGGCTTTAAGATGAAATCAGCAAGGCAACTCTAGAAAAGCCAGTGAGTCCCTAGCTTTACACTTCAGCATTAGTAGCACAAAGATAATCAAATAACAAGCCCACCCAGTGGTGAACAGGAACAAAGTTCATAAAATATAAGTGTTCATCAGGTAGCACCCCTCTGCAGGCGTTCAGACAAAGAGAAGAGGCCCTCTTTACCTTGAAAGTTATCAGGCTGGAGATTTGGCTTCCTCAGCTACTCAGGTGAGCTGCTTGTTGCTTCAGTTGCTCGATTCTCCCGAGTGCCTAGCTTGGGGGGAGCTGCCTATATAGTGGAGAAAACAAAGCCTCTAATTACTATGCAGTGGGAGAATATGTTGTGACTTACACAAAGGAGCTCCACTCTAAGCAAACAGGGCTATTCCAAAATGAGGTCACACTAGGACCCAGCTAACCTAATGCCTTCAGTAACGAGCACAATTATCTCAATACCACCATATTAAACAAGTCTGATCTATATTAGCTGCTTGGTATATCTGGCTTTAAGATGTAATCAGCTATTAGCTCAAAATACCACCATATAAAACAAGTCTGATCTATATTAGCTGCTTGGTATATCTGGCTTTAAGATGAAATCAGCAAGGCAACTCTAGAAAAGCCAGTGAGTCCCTAGCTTTACACTTCAGCATTAGTAGCACAAAGAGAATCAAATAACAAGCCCACCCAGTGGTGAACAGGAACAAAGTTCATAAAATATAAGTGTTCATCAGGTAGCACCCCTCTGCAGGCGTCCAGACAAAGAGAAGAGGCTCTCTTTACCTCTAAAGTTATCAGGCTGGAGATTTGGTTTCCTCAGCTACTCAGGTGAGCTGCTTGTTGCTTCAGTTGCTTGATTGTCCCAAGTGCCTAGCTAGGGGGCTGCCTCGAAAGTTATCAGGCTGGAGATTTGGCTTCCTCAGCTACTCAGGTGAGCTGCTTGTTGCTTCAGTTGCTTGATTGTCCCGCGTGCCTAGCTTGGGGAGCTGCCTCGAAAGTTATCAGGCTGGAGATTTGGCTTCCTCAGCTACTCAGGTGAGCTGCTTGTTGCTTCAGTTGCTTGATTGTCCCGAGTGCCTAGCTTGGGCGGGGAGCTGCCTCAAAAGTTATCAGGCTGGAGATTTGGCTTCCTCAGCTACTCAGGTGAGCTGCTTGTTGTTTCAGTTGCTTGATTGATTTCGCAGTCACTGCATGGAATCACCTTTCAGGACTGATTAACGGAATGACAGTGCCAGTGTTCATGAGGTGGCTCTCAAAAAGCCTATGTTGAACATTTGGTGAAAAATTCCTAAAAATGACTGTTTATGAAGTGCGTTCGCAGTTCCTATGCGGCTCGTAAGTTCACAATTTTTATTAGCACTCAGATTTTCCACATTACCATTTAACACATCTTCTTATGAAGCAGTACAGCTGTCATTTTTCACACCACTTGAAAATGTGTTTCCGCACATGAAGCGCTACAATGGCACAGTCAGTGTATGTAAATCAATGTATGGAACACATTAAGAAAATCACAGTGACACTGTTCATGAGCAGAGGTCTTAAAATGGCTATGTTGAAAATTTGGTGAAAAAATTCCTAAAAATGACTGTTTTACGAGCGTGTGTTGCTCACTTCCTACGCATGTTCGTAAGTTCACAAATTTTTAATATTTGCACTCAGATTTTCAACATTGCCATTTTACCACACCTCCTTATGAGCAGTACTGCTGTCATTTTTCACATGTTGCCCCAAAATGTGTTTCCGTGCATGTAGTACTACAATAAGGCATGATCGGTTAAGCGAATCAATGTTTGGGACAGATTAAGAAAATCCAGTGACACTGGTCATGAGCAGAGGTGTTAAAATGGCTATGTTGAAAATTTGGTGAAAAAATTCCCAAAAATGACTGTTTTAGGAGTGCACGTTGCACAGTTCCTACGCATGCTGGCCAGTTTGCGAATTTGTAATATTTGCACACCAGATTTTCTACATTGCCATTTTACCACACTTCCTTATGAGCAGTACAGCTGCCATTTTTCACATCTCGCCCAAAATGTGTTTCTGCACATGTAGCGCAGAACAGTGCAGTCAGTGTGCGAAAACAATGTTTGGGACAGATTAAGAAAATCACAGTGACACTGGTCATCAGCAGAGGTCTTAAAATGGCTATGTTGAAAATTTGGTGACAAAACTCCATAAAATGACTGTGCTACGAGTGAGCATTGAGCAGTTTCCACACACCCTCATAAGTTCATGAATTTGTAATATTTTCAGTCCAGATTTTCACCAGTGGCATTTTTTCACACTTCCTTATGAACAGTACAGCTGTCATTTTTCACAACATGGCCGAAATGTATTTTCACACTTTCAGTACAGAAATGCATGGTCACAGTGGGAAATCATTGTTCGGGACAGATAAAGAAAATCACAGTGACACTGTTCATGATCGGAGGTCCTAAAATGCCTGTGTTAACAATCTGCTGTAAAAAATCCCCAAACTAGTTACATTACGGGTGTGCGTTGCACAGTTTCTATGCATGCTCGTGACTTCACCAGTTTTTTTAATATTTTCACTGCAGATTTTCAACATTGCCATTTTTACCTCCCATGAACAATCGCTGTCATTTTCACATCCTGTTCGAATATGTTTTACCTGTGGTGCCATATGCCGTGAGTAAGCTGTGCAAAAGCAGCTTCGGCTAACAAACTGATATTGCCACTGTTCATGAGGTAGGGGTCACAAAAAAACCATGTTGAAAATTTGGAGTGAAAATACCAATGAATGCCTGAGGCGTTAGGGTTTCCAACCATAATGTCCCACCCTGTACAGAATGACAGGCATCAGGGCTGTGACTTGGGATTGTTGCCTGCAATGCTCATACCATTCCACCCCCCCCCACACCCTGCAGCCAGTGAGAGGCATCGGGTTGTGCCTTGGAATCTTTGGCCCCAAAGTTCACCCCATTCTCCAATACCTCACCCATCTCACCATATTTCCTGATGGAATGGGGTGTGCATAAGGTCCAAAGACCCCAAGGCACATCATGACACTAGTCGGTGTCTGCAGGGTAGGGTGTGGTGAAATGGCGTGGCCGTTATGCCTGACAACCCAAAGGCACACCCCAATGCCTGTCACTATCTGCAGGGTGGTGACGGGCTTGGCTTCAGTTCAATACTTCCATGCCATTCCTAGTATGCAGCTCTGTAACTCCTACACTACCAATGCCAATGCCAGCAAGCAAACATTCGGCATTGACAAATGCTTGTTTTTTCTCCACTGTGATGTCTGCAACTCCCTCTCCTCTATCCTATATTCTGTTTGGGGGGGGGTCCCTAATATTTGTGTATAATGTGACACTTCTTTGTGCTAAATCTCAACTTCCAACTTTTTTAAATGAAGTTTTTATTAGTTTTCAAAAAAGTACATAAAAAAACATTCATAACAACACAAGTACTGCATAACTTCAAACACTTACTGTAAATAACAAAAAAGGCATAGTTGTTTAGCAGACAACCCTTCCAGTATCTCCAGATCCCACTTCATTGCCCTAGACCCCTACTCAGAGTATACTATACTGCAGATCTGGTGTTGGTGTTGTCTCTAAAGAGGCATTTCTTCCCCTGTACTCTCGCTCCTATAACACAAATGAACATACTGAAGAGAACTGATCCCAAGACCCACCCCTGTGGCACCCTGCTAGTGAATTCCCTGATCCCTGTTGACTGTCCATTCAGTTCTACCCTCTGAGTCCCCCTGCTCACATAGCTTTTTACCCACCACATTATTTTAGCCCCAGTCCCCAAATTTCCCTGTTTCTTCATTAACCTTCCATGAGAGATGTAGTTTAAGGCATAACTAAAATTAAGATATAATATGCCTGTAGCTTGCCCCCTGTCCATTGCTCTTGTCAACCAATCAAATAGTCCCACTAGGTTTCTCGGGCATGGCCTCCCACTGGTAAAACTGATTTAATATCTCACCTGAAGGACTGTACCTCAACAGTGTAGCACCCCCAATGGTAGTTATTGACATTATCCCAAGTATCCGGTGTGGGACTAGAACCCATGTCCTTCTAGCCCCAGACGTGAGCATGCTACCTACTAAGCCCCTGACAACTGATAAGGAGCCTTCCAGCATTAGAATGACACTTTGTGAGCTGTGGAAATACGATGGTCCTTGGGATCCATGAGTTTAAAAGTGCCCCTTTCCAATTATACTGTAAGTCAATGGCAGTGATGTGTGCACTACATGGGCTCACTTCAGTGCTATGGAATCAAGCCCTGTTAAGTCCTCCTGTAATGCCAACTCTACTTGACTTTACTCACAGTCTTTTTAATAAGGATCTTACTAGCATGGCGGAATGTGTTCCATTGCATTACAGCTAACCAACGTAAAGAAACATTTCTTGTCGGGCACACTAGGTACTTAAACAAATGGATTAGAAAGAGACGTGCAGATGTACTTACATACTCTTTTAAAACAAAATAATGTAATAGCACTAAAGAATACACCACACTGTGTGGTCTTGAGTTTTTATTGATTTTCTACTTAGTTGCTATATATCCATCGAGGCAAGTACTTTTATTAGCTGGAGGCATCAACTCTGTTCCTATAATAAAATGCATGGCCAGACTTGCTGACGATTAAATCCCATTAAGGGTAAAAAAAAAGTACTATGTCAAGGCAGTCTGATATATGGTAGTTGATTAGTGAGCTAGTTCTTTCCCAGTGGTTATCTGGGTTTGAATCTTTCTTGATCCATAAATGCAGTGGGACCAGATACTTCATGTTTGTTCAGTGGTTCACATGATTGGCAATGTAGTTGAAAAGTGCATGAGTTAGGGTCATGAAAGCTGCCAAATTTGACCTGACAGGCCAATTTTGAGCCAGGTCAAGCCAAACCTGAATTGGCCATATCTGGCCTGAAATAAAGTGAAGAGTTAAGAGAAGTTATTTTTCATGGTGTTTTTCCAGCAGGATTTCCCACCGGCACCATCAACAACCTCCCTACATGACTGGTTAGGCTATGAGATGGGGCTGTTAATCATCAACCCCCGCCACCACACTAATCAGCCTCTTTTAATGTACAACAAATGCTCTTAAGCCCTTATCAATATAAAAATAATTACAGGCCACTATTCCATTTTTTTTTCCGAGTGAAACCTAATTCGGCCCATTTCACCAAACCCCCCTAAACCCGAATGGCCTGAACCTGTGGCCTGACCCAATTCACAGCCCTAATATGAATGTCCTAGTAAGGCTTAACCTTGCCAGCTCAAGACTGGAGGAACAAACAGAAATAAACAAAAAGTGGCACATACTGTACACCTGCGTGGAGGCCTGCACCACTGGATATCACTGCAAGGCTTCATCATTTATCTTTTTGGTGTAATGAAACTTTTGCCTTCACTTGAAATTTCTGTTCCTAATTTTATTTGTATGTGCCTTACTCATGATATCGAAGTACTGGTGGCACCTTTGGAGTACGTGTATGTAACTTTTTCTTTGTGTTGGGAGCTGTCAAAATCAGAGGAGCCGGCATGTGTAGAGCTGAAGACAGCAGTTCTAGAGAAAAACACAACTGACCCCAAATTTTGGGTTTAAGTTCTGAGGACAGAACTAGAAAGGCTGGGCAAAAGGTTCCAATCTGAGTTATTTAAGCATTTGGACAAAACAATTTAAAAAAAGGAAGTAATAGAAAATGAGAAAGTACTGTATCTCACAGAAGAGTAGAAAAAGGTCCGTCTAAAATGGAGTAACAAGATATGTGAAAATAACACATTCCACACAACCAGAGATGGGGTGCTTATAATAAACTATAGTAACATTTGATAAACAGAAAAATCAGCCACTCACCCCTCAAAAAAACAACAGTTGCTGGCTCAGAAAAAAATGCAATGCAAAGTGTTGTTTTATTCAGTGTCATGTAAAAAAAGACAGCTCTAAACGCCTGACACATTTTGGAAATAACCTCTCCTTTTTTAAAGGCATCTACCATACAACCAGATGACTGTTTTTAAAGGGTAAGATGATGTCATCCACCTGAGACAATGGGAAGATGGTGGGATGTGATATTAATAAATAGTAAATAAATAAAGTCAAGTGCACCAAACTGTGATGTACAGTACATGTGCAAAATGCATACATGCAATGATACAATGCAATAAAAAGCATGCAGAATGAAAATCAATATCACTGCCATAATGAATATTATAATACATATATCAACACGTATGGCAGGGCACAGACAATTAATTAACTGTTCTAAATACTAGAAATACAGCAAACACAAAGCACCTATATGAACCAAATTCATATTAACAGCACCGAAAAGTGTAAGTGCGCCTTTGTTCTGAAGCTTGGCCGCCCACTTCAGGAGATAAAGCATTATCCTGGTGCAGACCATAACTAGAATAGAAGCAGAAAATAAACAGTGTTAGTATGCATAAATAATAAATATGTCCTCAAACTTTAAACAGGTGGATACAACCTATTATATTACAGTATAGGATACAACCGATCCTTTTTTTTTTTTTTTACTGAGCTCTTTCCCCTTCTCCCAAACTGGCACCCTTCAGCCTGACCACCACCCCCAGTCCCATCATCCATCCCCCGGACCTGCCTACCCAATGTTCTTCCCTGGTTTACCCCGCAGAGTGGGGCGATCGAGGAGGTGGAGGGCCCCCATTGGATCTTGAGCTCGGTGTCTGAGGATGTGGGACCTGCAGAGTGAAACAGGTGGCATACTACATGGTACAGCATTTTCCTTTTTTTTCTTCCCTCAGGAGGTGTGGTGTGCAATGATGCTAGTGGCACTTATGCCAGCATCTACCCTGCCTCCCCATCTAGGAAACGTTGGCTGTTGGATCCCCAGCTTCCACCAGGGGTCTGTTGTGCACCGGCAGCTGACCCCCCCCCCCGGGGGAGGAGAGCAGTCCTTAGGACACTCAATCCTCCTCCCTCTAGCAGGCCCTCTGACCCTGGACTCGTTCCCAACCCTGAGTTGCTGGCATCACAAGCGGTAACTCTACCATTGCGCTGGCGGGCCGGCTAGAATGGGGATATACCAGAAAATGATTTACATATCTATACTCATTCTGTTGATACTGTAGTGTGACAGTTGTACCACAGTGACCTGTAGCTAGGAACTAGAAGGATTTATAGAGGGAAAACATTATTATTACAAAATTTCCCTTACAATGTGAACAGAGCTACCTCTGTTTAAGAAATGAAGCTAGATCAAAATTATTATTGATCCTATGATATTTACTAGTTCCCAAATAGAAAATCCAGAATGCTTCACATTTCAACAACAGATTATCAAAATCCCCCCCTCTAGAGTTTGGATTAATTTTGTCAATTGCTCTGAATGTGAAGCCATGATCCCCTGTAATGCCCACTAAACTAATGTGACTGGCACTGGCATACATAACCTCTCTCCTCAGTATGGCTCTTTCATGCTCCCCTACCTTTACTTTAATTTTTTTCATTTTTCCCCAAGTAAAAAAACAACCAAAAGAGGAAACAATTACACACAGCAACATATACAACCCCCATTTTATCACATGAGATACGTTGTCTTACTGTCTACTGTTTTCCACTCTGGGGGTTATCAAATGTATCATCTGGGGAAACAGAACAATAAGTTCATTATTTATTTCTCCTACAAGGTTCTCCAAAGCTCCACTCATTTGAGCTCTCATGTGGGCTTTCCTCTAACTTCTAGGCAACCACCACTGTTGCTATCACCCATCAGAGCTCACCAAGGTTGCTAAATTGTCAGGCATGCCCCTGACCCAGCTACCCTCCAGGTAGCATTGGTCAGGGAGGTGCAGGAACGGTGCACTGTGCAGCCAGGCAGCATAGGGAAGCCCACCTGAGGCATCATCCAGTGCTTTGGGGCAGTCATTTTCCCTGTTTTCTGAGGCTTCACCCACCTCCCTTTTGTGTGCGAACACTGTGGTGTCCTAAGCACATGGATGTTTGGCAGCATGTGGTTACCCACGCTGCCAAGAACACTTCCACTAAGCTGCTGCCAGGAACCACTGTTGAAGTGGCATGTAGCCACCCCCCCGGGAAAGAAGCATCCAAGGGAGGCTGTTAGCTCACTCCTTGCCAGCCTCCACTCCTGACATCTGGGATTGGGGTGTGATCCCAGATTACCAGCATGCTCTATCACTCGGCACCATGGAGCCAGCAAGTACATTTTTTGACATGTACAGCACCCATTTTGACCTCAGGGTAGCCACCTTTCAGTTTTATTTACTAGTTGTCTACTAAATTGTTTTGTAGTATGGATGCCCTACAGTATGCCATTCTCAGTGGGTCTCTACTAATACTGCTTAAACCAGGATCTCCATACATTGTACATACAGTATATAGTACATAGTAGATGGCAAGTCCTGCATCATCCTTCATAAATCAGGCCCAGTGTATCTCATAATTTTATTTTCCAGTTGTATAATCACAACAATCTACTCCAGGGTGTTGGTTATGCTGTCATTTACCCACTTCTGGTATGGTTAAGTCACTTGGCCTGCAGGGTGATGACCAAACCACACCAGGCATGGGTAATTCCCAGCCAAACCCACACCATGTTGTGGATTACTGCATAAATCAATGACACAGATAAGTGACGGCAGGTGGGACTTACCTTGGGAAGTTAGTCAGATGCTATGCTGTGCTGTTACTGAGTGATCCCTTCCTCCCCTGCTGCATCACCCACAGCACCCACCTGACCCAGGCCTCTGACTCCCTGATTCATCATCTTGCTCCTTGCACGAAAGAAAAGTAAAAATTGTGAGAAAGCAAGCAATATAAATAAGTAAAACTCAGGCTAGTGCAGTGGCACTGAGGGTTGAGGCACAGGACACCACACCTCACTCCATGCTGGCAACCAGGGTTCACAGACAGACTCTGGTTACTGGGGGTCAGAGGGGGAGGAGAGGATTGAGCATCTGGAGGACTGCACTCCTCTCCTGGGGTAGGTTTGTGGGGATGCCTCACTCTGTGGTGACACCCGGTGGAGACCGGGAGGTACTGCAAATAGTGGACAGTTTCAGGGGGGGAGGGGTTGGTGGACATCAATGAGGGCGTGTCCCTCGCACAGACATCCTTGCATGTCCAGTGTCTCAGAGGCAACTTACACACAAGGTGGAAAAACCCTGGTTGGTGCGGAGGTGATGGCGGATGCACCAGGACCACTCCCACATGCTCCAGTGCCAGCGCTGACCTCTGACTTGACTTTTCATGGTCTTGCCCCCTGCATGGGGTCCATGGGGGGGGGATCCAGCACCTAATTCCTTGGTCGGAGGGAGGGGTTCAGGGCAGGGCGGTAAAGGAGTGGCTGAGTGGGCCCCGCCCAAGAGATGCTCCACCACTGGTGACTGGAGTAAAGAAAGTTGAAATAAATAAATAAATCTCAATATTTTACAGTCAACAACTTTGTTAGTGAACTGATGAACTGAGCCCAGCCAGTGCCCTGTAACTCACCAACTTGTCTTCAAGTCAGTCATACCTGATTTTTTACTTGACTCAGCTAACACGACTTGCTCCCTGTTATGTTGATTCCATTTGACTGCCAATTGGTTATCTCACATTACCTCATGGGTGAACAGAACCTCACTTTGACCTCCTGCTGTCTAGCTCCAGACAAGTCTGCCTGGCTGGATCCCTGCCCTTCCCAGGCCACTGCCATGTATGACGTTGTATCAGCACCACACATTCACTCTGTCTCTCTCACCTTTCCACTCACAATCTTGGTTGGGGGGAGAGGTGGCTAGTGGCATATGATGATGCTCATGGTAGATACTATGATCAGGCAGCCCCACAGCCCACCAGCCAGACTAGGGGCAGCACAGCTGTGCTGCATGTGCATGACATTACAGGACTAAGTGGGCAGCACATTCAAACAGCATAGCTCCGGAGCATTGCCTGGGAACAATTAGTACACCTTTGTGCTGGGGCACATGCTTAGTTGCACTTCTGGTACTAAATGGTTGCTAGAGGCTTATGGGGTTGTGGCAGTGAGAAGAAGTAATAAGCAGTACACAGCCCACTCCACTCCCTATTTCCTACATATCAGAACAACAGCCACAGCATCAGACCAACTCTGCAATTTTTACACTGCAATCTGCTAATGAAAAAAGTTAACTATTTTCTGACCCCTAGAAGTACATGAGATCACAGCCTAGACTGCAAGTTTCTCCAATCTTCCCTCAAGGTTGCCTAAATCAGCAGAGGGGACTGAATACTGTACCACTGTTAAGGAACAGCGATTTCAATGAACAAGCGCACCGTTCTAATTTTTCTGCACAAACTGCAGGAAAAAACATATTCTTTGTAGGGCTGCAAACCATTTGGTAATCAGGAGCTCAGAGCAAAAAGCTGAATTTTTCTCAAGGTGCAGGAATGCAGTGATTTCACACTTTGCTGATGATAGATTAACTTGTTTTTTTTTTCACGCCGCCAAGTCTATTTCTGTGTAATGCTTCTTTTTGACACACATAAAACATAGATTTAGAAAATACTCCTGTCACAACTCTGCTCAAGTGTACCTGTAATTGGTAGGTTCAGATGTTGAGGCGTCAGGCACCCGATGATGTCAGAAGTTGGCAAGGTTTTCATGCAAGCAAAGCAGCCCACACTGAGGTGATAATTTATGGATACCTGTAATCTCCTCTAAATAGAAACTGTTCCAGTTTTCTCTAGTGAGGCCTAAAGTATCAGGCAATAAGCATTCAGCCAAACCAAAGCTTCTCTAACACAAAATAAAATACAGAGTTGCTATATTGTCATTGTTTAGACTACTTGGTGACCTAATAATTACCAAGGGTGAGCTTTTAAGCAATTAAGGCTTTTAGTAAAGAAAAAGCCTCTTTAGCTTAAATGCTAAGCAAAGGATACACATTTCTAAATAGAGGCAAGTTAGTATTCACAGGCAGCTTGTGTGGTTTGTTCCTTCATTGTTTCTAGGGGAAAACAAACCAACAACTAGATTGCAGGGGTGCTCATAGTAACAAAAGGAATCCAAAAAGCAACAAAACTGGGTACGTATTCATACCTCCTAACATCCACTGCAGTAAGGCACTCAAAACAAAAGAAACAGTCAGTCCCAACTGTTGCCAGAAATCTGCTTTATTACTTGAGAAACATGCAAAGGTGCAAATCATGAGAATGCCAGACTCCCCTGCCTAGGCAGAACGAGAGACAATGACTTTGCAGCGCCTAGGCAGAGGTATTAAACAGTGGGTCTGTCATCTGTATGTATTAGCACCTTTGCACATTTCACACCTAAAAAGGAGGGTTTCAGGCAACAGCTGGGACTGAGTGCTTCTATTTTTTAAAACTCTTACTAAAATGGATATTAGGGGGTAAGTGCACATTTTGTGTTGCTTTATTTTAGCATGAAAAATTATATTTATTTTCAAAGTGAAAGCGACAAACACAGATCCAAACAAAGCAGAGCACAGGAAATTTGACAACTGTGAAACCATCAAGAAAGAATATAAGTAAACTGGACAGACAGTATTAATGTTCAGACAGTAATGTAAAATTAATATACCAAAGTGAAATAAAAAGGACTAGTTATTGGTTTGTCAGTATCTAAGAAGTATCCAACCCCTAAAGGGGGCCACTGTCACAGTTACTATCTAGCCCAAAAAATGAACTGAAAGCAAGAGGCTATTGGCTAGTGCTAGCCATGAAACACCCTAAAATATTGAAATGGAGGGCCATGTTGTTGTAGACCCTGTCCAAGAAGTGGCCTAGTATACTAGAGAAGGCCCAGTCGCCAAGCTAGTTCCCCGTAAATCAGGGGGAAATTGTAAGAGTGGCTGACAAAGACCACCTACAGAGGGCGGTGAAGGCTACCGTGCTCCAGGTTAACCATACTCAGCCTAGAAGGGACCAGTATGACTGCTCTAGAGCTAAGGGTTGAGGGAGGGGTAGAGGCCAGTCCTGACAAGCCATGCAGCCCACCTGTGCAGACTGCCCAATTGTCTAGACTTTGGGGGGAGGGTTCTTGAGGGGGGGATAGTGGCACAAAGCACAGGTATAAGTTGCAGTATCTAGTCCATTTCTGATAATAGAGCGGTAACTTGTGCTGGGTAGCATAAATGTATCAACTTGAAGCTTTGTGAATGCACAACACAATGGTAAGCCCAAGTGCCCTCCCAAGGGTGCTGGAAGATGGTAAAAGCTGAGGGGGCTGAGAATCAAAGGACCCCTTATGAGGGTACAAAGGGCACTTTTTCTATACTAGTTTTTGCCATACAGAAATTAAAAGTGGAGTGGCTAGCGCCCCTTCCACCCCCCCCCGGTTCCAGCACCTATGTGCCCTCCTTTGCTGCCAGGACAAGGTCACTGTTACTTGCATGTTCGTTTTAAAAAACCTGGTTAATGAAAAGCTAGAACTGTGTGCTATGAGTGTCTTTTGATGCATAGCTGTTTTGATGTGACAGGTTATGTCCATTTTTCCCCCATGACCAATCGAGAACTGTGAGCTGCACTGCTTGCAGAACACTTCTGTCTTTCACTTCTTCTGAAGAAATGGATATTCTTTTTTCAAGTCTTCATTGAAAGTACTCTTCCTTTTCCCAATTGTTCTTTCTTCAAGTCAAATCTTGATTGTAGACTCTTTAAACTTGGTAAGTCTGTCCCTTTCTCCTCTCTCTGACTTATTTTTGACCTCACTTACACCTTGGGCTGCAGAAGTTAGCGTCTTCATTCTCTACTGCCACCTTTAGTGTTCTTCTAGTCAGAGAATCTCTAGTCTGTAAATTATTGTCTCTTGACTCTCTCTCTGAAATTCTTCCTCACACCTTTAATTAAGTAGTTGACTGTCAGAGCAAGCAAGTAGTTTCTAGACTCTTCTTTAAACTTGGTAAGTCTGTTTTCTTCTTCCTCCTCTTTCTGACTTCTTTTGACCAACCTTGGGCTGCAGAAGCTAGTGTCTTCATTCTCAGAATATTTCTATGTCACCTGTACTGTTCTTAATCTTTCTAAGAGAATCTGTAGCCTTTAAATTGTTATAAGTCTCTGTCTCTCTCTCTCTCTCTCTCTCACTCTTAAATTCTTCCTCACTGCTCATTTCACACCTTTAACTAACTGAGCAGAGGCAGAGCAGAGCAAGCAAGTAGTAGAAGAGGCACGCACTAACTGACTGCACTCAGTGTTACTTGCTGTAAGCTGTCGAACAGCAGAATGTGGGGACAGCTCCAGCAGCGTAGGCAGCAGATGGCTGGAAGTTGTTGCTGCAAAGTGTTGAGGTCAGCTCAGTTAGGTGGAGCAGGGAGCAGCACCACGGAGGTGCCGAAATAAATGGGAACAGTCAGTGTAACATCAGAGGATGCTCTGCGGTGAAGGCTGTTGACTGTATTGATTCCAATTCAACTCGTCTTACAATTACAATACAAACAATACAAGTTCCCGACCCTACTGCATGCAGACAAGCAAAAAATGTGAGAAAATGTGAGACACTGTTCCTCAACACATGGGTCACATGCAAGGGCTCAGTTAATTTATTTTCAGTGCAAGTCTAAAACTTCCAGGAGTTGAAATATGGAAGTCATTCCAATATTTTTGAAGTCAAAATACTTCCAGAATCCCACCTTTGGAAGTCAATATTCTAGGAAGAACAAACTGATGGATGTTAATGTAATATATTAGTGGTAAAATAGTTTCTTTCAGAAAAATCCATAATTTCTGACTTCCAAGCCTGCAATTTTGGAAGTCACCTACTTTTTGCTTTTACATCTGGAAGTCAGTGACTCTTTATTTTGGAAGTTTTTGGCTTATTTTTGGAAGTCAAATACTCCCAAAATGGAGTTAACTTAAGCCCAGGTCACATGATTAAATGGTGCTACAAGTTCAGATGTTGATGGTATGGAACAAGCCTCACCTACAGTACCTAGAGAAAGAAAGGAGGGGGAATCAGCATCAACACCAACTGGAGTTAGGCGACTGTCTGCAAATTAACTCCTTGCAGTCCTGGTCCCAGCTCTGCAAAAAAATAACAGTAATAATAATCATAATATATATATATATATATACAATAATGGATGGGGAAGTGTGCTTAATGAGAAATTAATGGTTGCCTGAGGTGTGGGATGCTACATAAAACTCCAAGGGGGTGAAGCCCGAGGGGTTTATTAAAGCATCTACACTGAGGGCAAACTAATACTTAATTTAGGCCCACTTCCCCATCTTTTATTATTTATAATTGCTGGTAAGCAATTTTTTCCCACACTTGATTTTTCCTATGTCTGAGACAGACACAGACAGACTCACACACACAGACACAGAGGTTCATTAGGTGTGGTGATAAGAAGACCATGTTGAAAATTAGAGGTTAAAATCTCAAAAAATTAGAAAGTTATGAAGCAATGTGGACATTCTTTAATGTTTTCTTTTGCACAGGCTACACCTGTAGTTCAATGGGCAGAGCAAGTAACCACTCCCCCATCAGGACTTTAAAGGAGTAGTCCACCCAGAATGTGCAAAAAACATATGTTATGTAGAGTGTTTTGATATATATGTTAAATCCTAGTGTGTTCTTCCCTCTGTCTGCTATTTGGAGTTTTTCCTAAATTGCCTGCTAGCTGTATGGTAGTTTTACGACCCCTGGGGATCTCCATAATAAATAGTTTTATTGGCTTTCTTTCTCCCAGGATGCCCCATCTCATGTAACAGTGATGTAGCCATGCCCTTAGATTTAGTAGTGTGTGCTTTAAAATTAGTTTAGCAACAGCAGAGCCTTATAACTTCTTATCCAGGGAGCACAAATGGCAACAGTTAGTTTAGCAGATACATTAGAGCAAGCTAACTGGGGTTTCTGTAAGACAACAGCTACTAAATAGCTCTAATTCATTATTTGTGTTTTTGATGTTACAACACTCCTGCTAGCTAGACCTGATGCACATAGAAAACAAAAATAGTGAATTACAGCAATTTAGTAGCTGTAGTCTTACAGAAACCCCAGTTAGCTGGCTCTCAGGTATCTACTAAACTAACTGTTGCCATTTGTGCTCCCTGGATAAGAAGTTACAAGGCTCTGCTGTTGCTAAACTAATTTTAAAGCAATACACATGCTAAATCTAAGGGCATGGCTACATCACTGTCACATGAGACAGAGGCATCCTGGGAGAAAGAAAGCCAATAAAACTATTTGTTATGGAGATCCCCAGGGGTCGTAAAACTACCATACAGCTAGCAGGCAATTTAGGAAAAACTCCAAATAGCAGACAGAGGGAAGGACACACTAGGATTTAACATACATATTAAAACACTGTACATAACATGTTTTTTTACATTCTGGGTGGACTACTCCTTTAAAGACCACTTCTTCTGGCTAATTCCAGGATTCATTTCTTCATTGCAGCCGGAGGCTTCATCGGCCACTCCTTCACCTGTTTTTCTGTTGCTCCCAGTGCAATCTTCTTCGCCTCTGGCTGCCCTGCCACAATTTCTAGCCCTTCACTGTTCTTCCTCTCTCGTTCTGTCTTCCAGGGACTCCCCCTCGCTCCAGCCCCTCCTTTCAGGCACTGCAATCCTGTTGTGGGATTTCTCCTTCCTCATGCTGGCTCCGCTGCCTTCTGTCTGGTCCCCCCCCGCCCGTCATTGCTGCTAGCTTGCAGCTGTGTTCCTCCCTCGCTTATCGGTTACTTCTGCTGCTCGCGCCATGACTTGCCGTCTATTTGACCCTCCCTTGCTCCTTCCTGTCTTTGCTCCCCTCCTGCCCATTGCTTCTTGCAGCTCTGTTTCCTGCTCCTCCACTGGTTCTCTGGCTGCTCTGGAAGTACCTGGTTGCACCTCTCCTGGTGCCTGCTCAGAGTTCTGGTCTCTGTTCTCCTGTTTCCCTACTACCTTCCCTCGATGCGGGAACTGTTGCATTTTCAGCTGCAGTCCTCCTCTGTTCAAGCCTCTCAACTGTTGTGCTTTTGTGTGGCGCTATGATGTCGCACTCGGTTTGCCCTTGCTCCACGCGGTTCTGCTCCTTACCAATTTCTGGAGCTATTTCTGGACCCCCTACCTATTGGCTGTCTGAACTGGGTTGTCGGAACCCTTCCTTATCACTGACTATGTGGCCCACTTTTTGTGGATGTGTTGTTGTTTAGCTTGGGAGAGTGCTACACATTCTGAACATTTACTGTACTTTCGAGGGCCAGTACTGTGATTTTGGTGCAAAGGTTGAGAGGTATGCCTCCGTTACTTCTTCCATGTCTATTCCTTCGTTCTGCTCTTACCTCTCACATGCCACCTCCTGCTTTCTTATCTTCATCCCTGGCTTTGCCTCATTCCTCTGCCTACCACACTCATTGCCTCTCGCTGCCTTCTCTGGCTGTTTACCTTTTTGCTTGAATTTTTCCCTCAGGGTCTCGCTTCTGTTTTGGGTTTTCCAGCCCTGCTCATTCCCACTATTCCCTGCTATGTATCCATCTGCTCTGTCCCTGCCCCGACTTTACCCTTCCCTCTGCCTCATCCCTCCACTTAACGCACCTACCCTGTGTCCTTCCTTTAGGCTCTCCATGCTTGGCCTGCCGCCATTTTCCCTGCTGCACTCTAGTTTTCTGACCCCCTCGGCCCCTTCACATCACTTAGCTGCTGGCTTTCTCCCATCTTTTCCTCTCTCACCAATACCTCTGTTTTCCTGAACGTCATCATATCAGCCTTCTCCTGCCCCCCCCCCATCATTTGACTCATATTGTCCTTCTCTCTACGTTGGCCTCTGTTCTTCTTGAAACTTGTCCTTCTTGTACCGATTTCATAGTTCCTCCTCCTACCATCATATCTTGTTCTTCTCCTGGTTCTTTGTACTCCAACCATAAGCTGTGGGCTTCACCCTACCATTCTCATCTCTGACTTGTGCCCTTCACCTCTTCTCCTTCCTCATCCCATGCTTTCATTTTGGGGGTGTTTCCCGATCCTACCATCACCATACCTATTCGTATCTTCCTCTTACCCTAGTCCTACATTCTGGACTTCTCAACTTCTACATCCTTCACTCCATTTCAAACCTCCATCATTACCGAACTTCACCATCTTACCTACCCTTAATCATACCAGCCATCAAGGCTTTCACTCCATTATCGTACATCATCCATTTCATACCTCACCTTACCCGTACTGGCCTTCAAGGCTTCACTCCATTACCGTACATCATCCATTTCATATCTCACCTTCACTATACTGGCTTTCCAGGCTTCATTTCATTATCGTGCATTGTCCATTTCATACCTCATCTTAAATTGTTTCGGCCTTCAAGGCTTTCATTCCACCATCATTCTCATTCATTCATTCTCAACTATTCTGTCCCCCTGCATTGACTTCTCTTCCCACATTGACTTCTCTACTCATCATAGGCTGCGGGCTTCACCCGGCCATCCTTGTCTCTTCTTTTCACATCTTTCATTCACATTCTGTGGTCCATGCTGACCTTCGAAGCTTCTCTCTATCATCAAACTTTGTATGCATCTTGATCCTCCACTAATCCATTCTGACTCCGTAGCACCTATCTCACCTACTCTTGGTACTTTGTGCCTCTCCCATTGGCTGCAGGCTTCACTCAGTCATTCTCTTCTCCCTTCATACAGTTGACCCTCTCCTAGTCTGGCTTTTCAGTGGACTCAGTTGGCATGCACTTCTGTGATTATTAACCACATCCAGCCTCCTCTCGACCCACATCAGGGTCTCTTTCACTCAGTTTAACCTCTCTGTAGGTCTACTAGTTCACATTGACTACTCAAGCTTATCCCTCAAACAGGTCTCATGCTGCCTCAACTTGACCTGCTCTCCACTCACAGACATGCCTTCTGTGTCCATTGCTCCATGGCTCGGGGCTAGCTTATAGCCAACAGTCTTGCTCGGTGCCCATGAAGTCTGCATTTTGAACACATGAAGCTCAGAGTGGGTCCTTTTCCCTGGCCCATAGTAAGAACTTTTTCACTCTGGGTGGATCTTCGGTCATCCCTCATCTCAACGACACCTCTGGATGCAGAATTTATGACTTCAAGCTGTGAGGGGTGGGGCTCTCTTCATCAGAGCCCCTTTGGCTGCTTGAGTGGGTTCAGAGGCACCCTCTATGCTGTTCTCCATAGGACCACCTCTGGTTCACCTGGTCTGTTTTGTAGGCTCATGTAGGCTGGTGGAGTGCCTCAGCGGTCTTTTGTCTCCTCATTTGCTTTTGGGCGTCTAGTTGCAGAGACGTCACTCACAACCCTCAACAGCATTTCTGTTAGAAGGACAGAGTGAGAGCTTCATCTAAATTGGAATCTTTCCTCTTCCTTTAATATTGACTCTAAATTGCAGTAGCTGAGCCGTCACTACCAAAATGTCCTTCAGCTTGGAGGGAAGGTGACCTAGGCCTTGGATCCTCAGAGATTTCCTCCTCAAATCAGGGTTTTCCTTTCCTCTGTGTTGATGGTCATAATATTAGACAGGGTTAGTGCTTTCATAGGGTCCGTAGTTAGGTTCTGCTGTTGGGTGGAGTCGGATGGTGGCCCCGGCAGTTCTCTCTCTCCTTAGGAAGTCTGCCCTTCTGCATCTTGTCAGCTTTCCTTTTGTTCATCATCCTCACCATCTCTCATTCTTCTCCTGTCCTTCTTATCTATGTCTATCACCTTAATTTCCAGTCTCGATATATTCTGATTTCTTGCCTCTTCGATGCTCAACACCCTCTTGGGTATTCTTTTTGGGCTTCTTCTTAAGCTACCTTTAACCAAGGGAATCATTCCTGCAGCACCTATGAGGTGGAACCCTCCCCTAGGGTTCCTCATCATTGTACCCTATCAGGTGGTATATTCCACAGATAGAGAGGTGAACAGCCACAATGTATTTAAGTTACACAAGCATACATCATACCAAGTTGCATAAGCACATTGAATTCATAGGTTTCATAGGTAAGTTCAAGCAGAGATGGATGGGAGTCTGTGGTGCTTGCCAATGGATGTTACCCAAAACTGAATTTCTTGTTGTCTCCAAAAGCTTGGTCTAAGTTTATTTCAAAAAAGTCCATATCGGTGCTATTTACTACTTTAGTCAGAAGGTTGTTCCATGTTGTGACCACCCTGGCACCAAACCAATTTTTCTTTTGCAGTGTATTCCATTTAGCTAGGACTAGTTGTTTGCTGTGTCTTCTAGTACTCACTCTGTTTTCACTAGGGAGAATCTCCAAATCATCCCTTTGGGTTGGATCGCTTATGGCTTTAAAAAGGAGACACACGTCCCCTCTTAGTCTCCTATAGCGGAGAGTATACATGTTGAGTAACTTAAGTCTGTCATTGTAGAACTTATTACTCATCCCAGCTATAGCCTTGGTGGCTCTATGTTGGAAACTCTCAAGCTTTGAGATGTCCTCTTGGATGTAAGGTGACCATACCTGAACACAATACTCTAGATGGGGTCTGACCAAGGCAATGTACAATGGAAGAATTTCTTCCCTTTTCCTACTTGAAATATGTCTAAGGATACAGTTTAATATTTGGTTGGCTTTTTTAATTTGGGTTCTGCAATGAGATCTAAATTTCAAGTCTGGGCTAATTGTTATTCCCAAATCATTTTCTTGGCAACTTACTAATAGATCATTGTTCCCTAGCTTGTACACATAATGATTATTATGTGTACCCAGGTGCATAACTTTGCACTTACTGGTATTCAGTAGCAATCTGCTATACTTGGTCCAAGAAAGAACTCTATCAAGGGATAATTGGAGAGCAGCATTATTTTTAGGGTTGTTAACCACAGTACTCAATTGACAGTCATCAGCAAATTTCAAAGTTCAATGGATGAAGCAACTAACCACTCCCTCATCAGGCCTTTAAAGGTCGCTCCTCCTGACTAGTTCCAGGATTCATTTCTTCATTGCCCCACTATCCTCCTCTCCTCCTCCAGCGGCACATCTCTCTCTTTCCAGTGGGCTTCTTCCTAAACTACCTTTAGCCAAGGGAATAATTTCTGTGACACCTATATGGGTGGAACCCTCCCCTAGTGTTTCTTGCCATCGTACTCCTATGGGGTGGTATATCCCACCAATAGAGAGGCGAACAGCCACAATGTATCTAGGTTACACAAGCATATGTCATACCAAGTTGCGTAAGTACATTGAAATAAATTTACTACCAGTATTTTTCCAGATTCAGACCCCATATTTTCAACATAGCCTTTTGAAAGCCACATCATGAACAAGGCAGGTGTAATTCTTCAGACCCCCTCCAAAGCAGTTTTTTTTTTACTACACACAGAGCAGCTTGAAAGTAATTTGATAAGTATGAAAGGATTCTGCAATGCTGTTAAACCCAGGACATCAGGAGTAGCAGCAAAGCACTGTGCCGGGGTGAATGCAGTACCACATTATTTTTTTATGAACCGCTCACATCACATACTGTAATAGTAGAAAAAATAATGGGGGGAATAAAGACCTGAAACAAAATCTACAGCTTTTGAGTGCTTATAAAGGAATGTTTATGTCTTGCTTTACAGTTAGTGGATATTGAGTAACTGCTTGTTATCATGGAAGCAGCCACACCTTCCCCCCTTCCTGTGTTCTCTGCTAGGGCTGTTTTGATCTGACTGTATATATAGGTTCTTCACCCCCCCATGTTCTGTACTAGGGCTGTTTTGATCTGGCTGTATAGGTAGGTTCTTCATCCCCCCTCCCCAAGTTCTGTGCTAGGGCTGTTTTGATCTAGCTATAAAAGTAGGTTCTCACCCCCCCCATGTTCTGTGCTAGGGTTGTTTTGATCTGGCTGTATAGGTGGTTTCTTGTATAACACTAACACACCTGACAGTTTATGTGTAAACCTTTCAAATACCACTGAGTTCTGCAGACATACTGGACTCTGCACAGGGATGGTCTTATTAAACTACCTTCGGTTGTGCTGTATTTTAAGTATCTATTCATTATTATTAACTATTACATGTCAGTGAGGTCCAGTTGCTAGCACTCTTGCCTAGGAGTCACTTTCATAGTAACCATGTGTCAAAGTCTCACACATAGAACTTTTTTTTTTTAAAATACAGCATTTGTTGTTGATTTGCATTTGTGCATTAAATTACCCAGTTAAACTGTATAGTCACAGTCTACCCTGAATGCTCTCCACTCTTGGATTTTTGTGACTATTTTGAGTTTTAATCAGCCTCCAAAGAGCACCACCTCTGCATCACAGTGCAAAAGTCTTCTTTGCTTTTTTATGTTTGCTTGCACGCATGTGCAAGAAACATAGTGCCATCATCCGAGTTTTCAGAGGTGTGTCACCCCCTCTTCCAATTCAGTCAGTGTGTTGGCAGGCGCGTGTCCTGGCTACATGCTGGAGCTGTCTATGACAAGCTCCAAAATGCAATGGCATACAGTTGAAAGGGGGAGCTACGCTTGAGTGAGCAGCAATAAGATATCGCCTGCTCATGCGCAGCTCCCCACCACACACACACACACACACACACATGCACACATACCATGCTCCCCCACGCACACACTCTATATAACCCGGCGGGGTGCCCAATCCCCCATCGGCTGTGCTCGCTCCCCAAAGCCTTCCAAGTGCCCACAGCTGGGTGCCCACCCAGCGTCAGCAGCTCATCATTAGCCACAGGGGTGCCCAATCCCGTCGGCTTCACTGTCCCCTCCCGAGTACGGGTGCCACGCTGGAGCCCACCCAGCGTGGCAACAAATGCCATGGCTGACGGGGTTCCCAATCCCAGTCAGCTCCATGATCCCCAGCTGACCTTCTGCCATGCTGGGAGCCCACCTCAGCGTGGCAATGTCCGCATCGTCTTTTTCTTAAATACCTGTAAAGAAAAAAGCGGTCCCACGAGTCTTCCTGCCCCTCCCACAACCCGCACCCACCCACTGCACACCTGCCTTCCCACACCCCTCACCCCATACTTACCTCCGGAGCTCGGCGCGACGATCTTCGGTGGACCGGGAATATGTCTGCACTCTTCAAAGCCGACCGCGAACTGAGGAAATGCCGGTAAGCTGTATAATGGGATAGATAGGGGTTTTTCAACTTTGTTGCATATCTCAGGCATTTTTTGGAATTTTTGCACCAAATTTTCAACATGGGGTTTTTGGGACGCCTTCTCATGAATGCTGTCACTGTCATGGCGTTATTCGGACCCGAAGGGTGATTTTGGAGTCACTGTGTGAAATCACCTTTCGGGACCGATTAACAAAACAACACTGCCAGTGTTCATAAGGTGGGCTCTCAAGAAGCCTATTTTGAAAATTTGGGGAAAAATTCGCGACTGTTCTGTGCGTGCGTTAGCAGTTCCTACGTACACTGTGAAGTTCACGAATTTTCAATATTTTTACTCCAGATTTTCAACATTGCCATTTTACCACACCCTTCTTATGAGTAGTACAGCTGTCATTTTTCACATCTCACCCAAAACATGTTTCTGCCTATGTAGCGCATAATAGCGCAGTCGGTGTGTGAAATCAATGTACGGACAAATTAAGAAAATCACAGTGACACTGTTCATCAGCAGAGGTCTTAAAATGGCTATGTTGAACATTTGGTGAAAAATTTGAAAACGACTGTTTTATGAGCGTGCATTGTACAGTTCCTACACACGCTCGTAAGTTCGTGAATTTTCAATATTTTCACTCCAGATTTTCAACATTGCCATTTTACCACACCTCCTTATGAGCAGTACAGCTGTCATTTTTCACATCTTGCCCAAAATGTGTTTCCGCCCATGTAGCGCACAATGATGCAGTCAATGTGCGAAATCAATGTATGGGACACATTAAGAAAATCACAGTGACACTGTTCATGAGCAGAGGTCTTAAAATGGCTATGTTGAAAATTTGGTGAAAAAATTCCTAAAAATGACTGTTTTACGAGCGTGCGTTGCGCAGTTCCTATGCATGTTCATAAGTTTGCGAATTTAATATTTTCACTCCAGATTTTCAACATTGCCATTTTATTACACTTCCTTATGAACAGTACAGCTGCCATTTTTCATATGCCGCCCAAAATGTGTTTTCGCACATGTAGCGCACAATGGTGCTGTTGGTGTGCGAAAGCAATGTTTGGGACAGATTAAGAAAATCACAGTTACACTGTTCATGAGCAGAGGTCTTAAAATGGCTATGTTGAAAATTTGGTGACAAAAGTCCATAAAATGACTGTGTTACGAGTGAGCATTGCGCAGTTTCCACGCACCCTGGTAAGTTCATGACTTTGTAATATTTTAAGTCCAGATTTTCACCAGTGGCATTTTTACACATTTCCTTATTTACAGTACAGCTGTCATTTTTCACAACATGGCCGGAGTGTGTTTTCACACTTTCAGCACAGAGATGTGTGGTCGCTGTGGGAAATCATTGTTCAGGACAGATAAAGAAAATCACAATGACACTGTTCATGATCGGAGGCATCAAAATGCCTGAGTTGACAATCTGCTGTAAAAAAATCCCCAACCTAATTATATTACGGGTGTGCGTTACACAGTTTCTATGTACGCTCGTGACTTCACCATTTTTTTAAATATTTTTACTGCAGATTTGCAACATTGCCATTTTTTACACCTCCCCATGAACAGTACAGCTGTCATTTTTTACATCCTGTTCGGAATGTTTTTGCACCTGTGGTGCTAAATGCCGTAGTCGCTGTGCATAAGCAGCTTTCGGCTAACAAACTGATATTCCCCCTGTTCATGAGGTGCGGTCACAAAAAAACCATGTTGAACATTTGGAGTGAAAATACCAACGAATGCCTGAGGTATTAGGGTTTCCAACCATAACGCCCAACCCTGTAGAGAATGACAGGCATCAGGGGTGTGACTTGGGATTCTTGCCTGTAATGTTCATACCATTCCACACCCTGCAGCCAGTAAGAGGCATCGAGGTATGCCTTGGACTCTTCAGCCCCAAAGTTCACCCCATTCTCCTATATCATACCCATCTCATCGTATTTCCTAATGGAATGGGGTGCGCATAAGGGCCAAAGACCCCAAGGCACACCGTGACACTTGTCAGTGTCTGCAGGGTGGGGTGTGGTGAAATGGCGTGGCCATTATGCCTGATGACCCAAACGCATACCCCGATGCCTGTCACTCTCTGCAGGGTGGTGGTGGGGTTGGCTTCAGTTCAGTACTTCACTGCCATTCCTATTACGCAGCTCTGTAACTTCTACACTACCACTGCCAATGCCAGCAAGCAAACATTCAGCATTGACAAATGCTTGTTTTGGTAGGACACAACACTATTTATGTGAAAGTACTAAGTTTCAGAATACACACACTGACAAAATCAAAAAGAAAAACATCAGTAGAATCAGGGTGTGACAGGATGATTTTTTAAAAATCTCCACAGTGACAATTGACAACTCTTTCAGAGGAGTACCAGGGTGAACAAGGTTTGTAAAAAAAAAAAAAAAAAAGCAGCAGTCCCTATTTTAATTTTTTATTGTATATGTTTGCGTTCATGAAACAGAGTACTTTTACATATACAGCCCACATGGCTATACAAGGAGAAGGCGGATTCATCTCCCAGAAATCTCAACTAATCTTCTTGGCTGATTTCATTAATTTTACCTGACAGTGATATTCTCAACCGCGTTGAACAATCTAACATGCGGATGACACTTTTTGTTAAGCAGTGAAACCATGAATCAATGTGCAATTTTTTAATTTAAAAAAACTTCAGATGTTGTCACTCAGCCAATTATGAGTGATCCAGTTGTCCTACAGAGAAAACACTGTTTCACGCTCCAGTGAGAATGCTACCGATGCCGAGCAGCTGATTGCTTTTGCCAGTGTTTATGTGCAGCCAAACAGAAGAAATTCCCATTCTTGTCTCGATTACTTCTGTGTTTGGCTACACATTAACCCCTATGTAGAAGCACAGATTTCTAGGCCCCATAGCTGCACACTAGTCTAGAACTGGGACTGGACTTGGTAACAGATAGGAGAACTGACCTCAGGAGAGGTTTCTGTGTCTAAGCTCAGCCCTCTGATCAACCTTCACAGTTATCCTCAGTAGGGCACCCAGCTAAGCCTTTCCAGGAATAATTTTAACAGTGGTCCACATTTCACTGACCTGTCTGCTCAATGGACTCAGCAGATTCCTTGGGGCATTTCCTTGCTTCCCCTGGCAGTTTTGAACAAAGACCACTTTGATAGGGTATTTACAGAAGCATAGGGAAAATGTAAAACATACAAACATAGGACATTTTTGATCATGTGTGCACCCAAAGTGTGCCTAGCATGCCATTAGAGATTTGGAAGTTTCTATAAAATTTATCTTTTGCTGTGTTTGAGATATTCTACCAGCCTATGTTGGTGATGCATTTGTGTATTTTTCCCATGCATCTGTCTTCTGGGCAAATCTCACACTCGGCTGGGTTGTCACCCTGTCGTTAATGATCTCCTCTACCTTATCTGAGAAGAAATAAATGATCCCGACATACAGCTCATCCTTCTCAAATCTGATGGGGTCCCCTGTGGGCAGCTTCCCAGGGTCCCCTATGGATAGCTCACTATAATGTAGGTGGGTGATGTGATCCAGTTGATCTCCCATCAATGACACAGCACAAGGGAGGTCAGGAAGAAGCAGCCACTCTAGAATCTTAATGTACAAAATGCTTCATGCCTAAAACACTGGAGTGTTGTGTTTGGTTTATCAATGACAGCCAGAGCACTTACAACTTCAAAGAGCCACAGCCACTAGCATTATTACAATAAGGACCATGGGGGGAAGGGCAAGGAGGTCAATCTGCCAATGCATGCACAAAGCAGGGTGTTATCCATGGACCAGCACCCCTGATGGTGTCCCTGCCTCGTGGGCAGCAACCTATGTATGTATATGTACTAACCTTAGGGCAAAGACACTTATCATATAAGCATAAGTGTCGGGATCTTTATTTATTTATTTATTTATTAGAGTCTAGGATTACAACTACCTTTGAGCCAAGGCTCTTTTACAAAGGTTCCATGTCAGGATGAGAACAAACAAGCAGGACATTAATTATTACAGGATAACAGGTTACAGTTGTTTATCATCACATGAGTACATACAGATTAGGTGGTACTAGAGGCACGTAGAGGACAGGGATAACATTGATAATGAGAACTTGGTGAGACACGAGAAGTAGATGCTGCCAGAGGCAATTGTCAAAACACACAGGAAGTGCAAGTGGAAAGTGCAAGTAGGAGGAGGAGGGGGAAGGTAGGGGGGAAGAGTAGTGGGGTGGATGAGAAGGGACAAGTGCCAAAAATGGAACAGCAGGTTAGAGAAGACAGTCACATGTGCTAGAGGCAGAGAGGAATAGGTGGAGGTTAGATCTGAATGGGCCTAGCTTAGGTAGGGAGGAGATGTTCCTGGTGAGACCATTTAGCCAGCTGGGAGCTCTGTTGGCAAAGGATCTTTGTCCCTGTGAGGTCCGGCATCTTGGAATATGCAGTAGTTGAGATTCAGAGCCCCTGGTAAGGCGGGGATTCTGCGCAGGTTGTAGCAGTGCTTGAACTCCAGGGGGCAAAGCTCATCAATAATTTTTTAGCCATTATGCATGTTAGATACTTGATGTGGCTTGAGAGTTGACGCCAACCAGTGTGGGCATATAAGTCACACGTATGGGTGAGACAGTGAGATCCAGTGATGAGTCAGCAAACTTTGTTCAAAGTGATAGATATGCACCTGAGGGCAGTGGTGGAAGCGGAATAGTATATGATGAGGCCATAGTCGATAGTTAAGATCACCGAGCTCTGAACTGTGATTCTCAAGGCTTCCAGAGTTAGGCATTGCCTATGCCTGTAAAGCAGGCCAATACGTGTGTTAGTCACTTTGGCAACATTGTCAATGTGAGCCCCATAGGATAGACAACTGTCAAGAGTGATTCCAAGGTATTTGAAGGTTTGCACTTGTTCTAGGATTGCACCTAGGCAGTTTGCAATAGTGAGGGGGTGGTCCCAGTGCTTGTTTTGCGAGCTGCAGAAGAGCATGGATTTTTTTTTTATAGTTGAGGACAAGTTTGTATTTACAGAACCAGTTTTCAACTGAGGAGAAGCCATGCTGTAGTGTGCTTTGCAAAAGGTGGGTTTCCTTGTGGGTGGAGTGGATGACAGCGTCATCAGCGTATAGGAGGAGTTGCTCTGGACAGGATTGTGGAAGACTATTTAGGAAGATGCTGATGAGAAGACCAAGGATTGACCCTTGTGGCACTCCAGAGCACACTGGTCTGGCATCAGAAAGAGAAAATCTGCTATTTTCACGCTTTGTGAGGAGTTTCCCAGGTAGCCCTTAAACCAGGATGTAGATTCAGGGGACAGTCCGGTATTTAGCAGATGAGAGAGTAGTAGATGATGATGGGTGGTATCGAATGCCTTTGTCAGATCAATGAAGACAGCCCCTGTAAGAAGGCTATTGTCCAAAGAACTATGGATTGTACCAGTGAATTCAAGGAGGGCTGAGGTGGTACTGTGACCTTTTCTAAAGCCGTGTTGTTGAGCACACAGGACAATGTATTTATCAAGGTATTCCGTGTGTTCTATTTTGCTCCACTATGTTTTAGTGATATATAAATTAGACCATGAGAATTGCCTTTTGCTCTGTTTCTACTGTATTTCCATATGTAAGGCAACAGTGCCATCTTTAGTAATTGTGTATCATTGCAACTGACCTTGGAGATGACTACCTTCTTTGTACCATTATCTGCTTAGCAATGTAACTTTTTACACTAGTTAGGACAATTGCTCAGACTGCCTGTTTTTGTTCAATTATATTCATTTTATGTATCTTCCTTAGCCTTTACTATAGTAATTATCAGGGTGTAAGACCCTTGTAACATGTAGATCTCAGAGAGAGAGAGAGAGAGAGAGATTGTCTGCTTTTACCTAGGTAAGAAAACCTGCTTCTCCCAGTGTTTACACTGTACTGGTAATACGTCTGTATTATCTATCTGTAATACATTTAATTTATTACATGAGCACCACTTGTCTGTCGTCTCTTCTTTTTTGTGTAGTTTCACCAAGAACCTGACAAAGGTGGTTTTGGTACCCTTTACATTTTGGCGACCATGTGCAGGTGAAATACACAAGAGAAGATTCACATTCAATTTATTTTGAATGTCGAGTAGTGTGGCGTGATCTTTATATGACCTGCTTGGACCTACTCACACTTACAGTGGTAATGCTCATGGAAGACCCACACCATCTTTGCTCTCAGGTATGGCAGACCCACCCCCGAACATTTTGTGCTTGCTCTGCGAGTGAGATCATTCCCCCTGGCATGATTAATCAACTGTCATGCAGTGGAAAGTGGTAGGTGATGGTGCCAGGGCATTTTACTAGGTTTCCACACTTTGCTTTTCTGTTTGTTTGTCTCTTATTTGTCATGTCTGACCTGTGCACAGAACTGAGACTCGATGTCTCAAACAACCTCACATCCCATGGTGGATGGACAGATTTCATGCTGGATGCAAAATCTGCTGACAAACCATTGCTGTTAATTTCAGACCATTACTTAGAGTCCAAACAAACAACCAAGAAATAAAGTCTTAAAGGTCTTTTGGTTGTGGCCCTACATGCCGCTGTTGAGCATCTCACAGCGAGTTATGCCTCCCTTTAACTGCAAAATATATTTAAAAAAAATAGATGGGCTTGCAGGCATCAGAGTTACAGAAGAAGGAAAGAAAACTGGCAGAGGAGACAGTCACTCCATGATGCTAATTCCAGGCTTCTGCACTGTACTGCTCAAGACACGGAGTGAGAGTTATGTTTGTTAAGAGATGATTGTGAACGACTTAAATATGATAAGAAACAGTGCATTTGAATGATATTTTGAGTGATACAAATGAGACTTTGAGAAAAGAGAATGCAGAGTTGAAAGAGGATTACAAGCGTGTGAGTAATGAGTTGGATAAGGAGCTTAGGGAAAATGCTGAATTGGGCACCGCGTGTAGTGTTACAATGAGAGACTGAGAAAGGTATTGAGCAGGGCACTGCAAAAGTCTGTCACAGAAAATGTAGATAAAAGATGTTGAACATTCACCACCAACGGGGTTCTTGCTAGCTATGTTAAGGCCGTGAATGCGTTCCAGTATATGCCCATTCATATTGCATCATCCATTGATGACAATTCTGATGACGAGGCATGCCATGTTACACACCAATCCAACCCCCATAGTGAAGCAATTTCCACTCACCATTCCCAAGATGGCACCGATGTTGACATGCGTATTGCATCACCATGTCCCCGCCAACATGACAGATGTTACATACAATGCCAAGATGGTGGTCCCCGTGACACAGGCGGAGGGCCTGTATACCGCAATGCAGCTTTGATCGAATGCTCAAACCCATCACTAGAAGCGATGAGTCAGAGATCCATAGCATGATCAATGATGTAATCAGCTGAATTACTGTCCCGGAAGATCAAAAGAAGGCCATTCAGGACCAAATAGGGAATATTCTTAAAGAGTCGGTCACTCAGGACCAGACATACAAGGCGATCACTGATGCAGCAGCAGAGGCTGCACTCCACAGAGCCTTGACATGGACTAGACTAGGAACGATGACACCTACCTCCAACCCCCTACAGGTCATTCATTCTGTCCAGTAAATTGCACAGAGCATTGGACAGATGGGCCCAATTGACAATCTCAGATGCCACTTAGAGAAAGTGCACTCCCTTTGCAAGAAGCTCTCTCTCCAACCCCAATACCAGGTACAAGTCTTGTGACAAACAATTGAACCAACCCTCTGGGCCAAGCTGTCAGAGACAGCATGCAGTGCTAATGATGTGACTTTTGATGAGATCATGGCTGCACTCATCTGTGAAAATTCCCTTGGAATTGTGGAGATGCGCTTGGCCTACAAGGTTAAGCAAGGCACAAAGGAAAGCTCAGCTGCCTACCACCAATGGTTGTGACTTGCATACAAATCCAGGAAGGCCCTCACAGATGAGGACTTTGACATAGATCAAATTGAGTACAAGGACTTGTATCTCCGGAACATGTGTCCAGCCTTGCGGGAAAAGGTTTAGCTTAATGTTTTCTCAGATACTGACAAGTTTCAGGTCATCCTCACAAAAATGGAACGAACCTATCAGGACTATCACTGTACCCTTTCTTCAGGCAAGTCCAACAATGTTGCTGCAGTGCGGCGTACATCTGATGCCCCCACCCATTACGCGGTGGAGGGAAACAACTAGAAAACTGATACCCCTTCTCATGACAAATAGTCACACAAGGGGGGAGGGAACTGGAATTACAGAAACAACAGGAACAATAGAGATAACAGAGGCAGTTGGAAAAATCCAAACGTCCAACAGAATAGCCAGAACTAGTATTGAAATTGTCCCAGCTATAGACAAATCAAAGAGGAGAAGGAGACACTCTGAAAACTTCTGGAGGAAGCTCATGTGGGAAAAGAAACCACTCTTGCATGACATATAGCTGTCCTTGCCCCAGCAGTCGAGTCTTTGAGCAGCGGAGGGGGAGGTTGCATCAGTTACTGGCCAGGCCAATGTGGCATCCAAGATAGAACTGTCAGTGCAGACCATTACTGCACCTGTGACATCACTATTATACTTGTACCCAGTGTAAGACATACAAGAGGCCCTGACATGGCCTACTTAGATTTTAGCAAGGCATTTGATACAGTCCCACACAAAAGATTAATACACAAGTTAGCCAGCCTTGGAGTGGGTTCCAAGGTGGTAGCCTGGATAAAAAATTGGCTAGACAACAGGACGCAAAGGGTAGTAGTAAACGGAGTCCACAGTGAAGAAAGGAGGGTTACTAGAGGGGTACCGCAGGGTTCAGTACTGGGGACCGGTCCTTTTTAATGTCTTTATAAGTGACATTGCAGAGGAACTGGAAGGAAAAGTATGTCTCTTTGCAGATGACACAAATATCTGCAACAGGGTTGATACACAAGATGGAGTGGAAAGGATGAGAAGGGACTTGGCAAGGTTGGAGGAATGGTCAAATGTATGACAGCTCAGATTCAATGCAAAGAAGTGCAAGGTAATGCACCTGGGGAAAAAAAGGGAAGAGTACACAATGGGGGGTGAGATACTGACAACAGAAAAAATGGAAAGGGACCTGGGGGTAATTATATCAGATGACCTAAAGGTGGGCAAGCGATGTGAGAAGGTAGTAAGGAAGGCTGGGGGGATACTGGGATGCATAGGGAGAGGCATCAATAGTAGAAAACAGGAAGTTGTTATCCCTCTATACAGACAGTTGGTGAGGCCCCATCTAGAGTACTGTGTGCAGTTCTGGAGACCCCATCTCTGCAAAGACATAGACCGAGTGGAGGCTGTCCAGAGGAGGGCAACCAAAATGGTACAGGGTCTGCACCAGAAGACATATGAAGAAAGACTAAAGGAGCTTAATATGTATACCCTTGAGGAAAGAAAGGAGAGAGGGGACATGATAGAAACTTTCAAGTACCTCAAGGGAATCAACAAAGTCCACGAGGGTAGCATCTTTCAGAAAAAGAGATGTGCAAGAACAAGGGGGCACAATTTGAAGATAGAGGGAGGATGGCTCAGAGGTAATGTGAGGAAGTATTTTTTCACAGAGAGGGTTGTGGATGCATGGAACAGTCTCCATGAGGAGGTCGTGGAGTCAAGAACAGTGGGGGAATTCAAAAATGCATGGGACAGACATTAGGCAGTCCTAGTGGGGGTAGGAGGAAGTAAGCTGTTGGTTAACTAGGATCTGCAGCTTATCTGTTAGATAGGAAAATGGGCAGACTAGGTGGGCCAAGCGGTCCTTATCTACCGACAAATTCTATGTTTCTATGAAAGATCCTGCAGGACTTCAGTTTCAGAAACAGGAAGACAATGCCGATTCTGAATGTACAGACTGACAGTTACAGACTCCAGTCCAGATCATGAGTAATCTGATCATTGACACGAATGGACGTCCTTGTGTAAAGGCCACAGTTGGAGGCTGCCACCTCACCATGCTTCTGGACACTGGAGCAGCTATGTCAGTCCTCCATGACAAGGACCCGGCATCATCTGACTGGTCTACTGGCTGGAAGATGAGTGCACAAGGTGTAGATGGTACCCAGCTACACAACTACCAATCTATTCCTATACCTGTGGTGGTAGGCCACTTCAGGACAGATTTTGCTTTTGACCTCATGGTTTTATGTCATCACCCCAGCATCCTGGGAATTGATTTTTAGCACTACATGGCTGTGTAGTGGATTTAGCCAACAGGCTACTCCTTCAGATCGAAGGACAATTTCATGCTGTTAGCATCCCAGACTCACATGTGGTGGCAGCCATCTTCAACAACAACAAGGAGTATGACATCATGGCCCTGTTCAAGAGCCATGACTTGTTTTCTGAGCTTGCACCTCTGCTGCAAATCACCTTGATGTCTTTGCCACCAACAAACATGACTGTGGTACAATGCACACTACCATTGAAATCACAGTGCCTGACCCTGAGAGGCAGAAGTAGTATCCATTTCCTGCTGAAGCCTTGTCAACACTTAGTGAAACCATCCAATAACTACTTCAACAAGGAGTGATTATAACTTGTGTCTCTACTGTTAACTCACCCATTTGGCCCATGAAAAAGCCAAATGGAGCCTGGAGACTTACAATGACTACAGAAAATGTAATCAGTTTATTCCTAGCTGTTCCCCAACAGTAACATCAGCACCTCTTGTACTCAAGCTGCTGACACCTGACAAAAGGTGGTTCACAGTGCTTGACAGTTCTAATGGGTTCTGGTCACTCCCATTAGCACAGGAAAGCCAATACAAGTTTGCTTTCATATTTAATGGACATCAATACACCTGGACGTGCCTACCCCAGGGGTTTCACAATAACCCCTCCCTCTTCCATCTCCACATGATGGATGCTCTGCAGGGGTTCTCTACACCACAGTGCCTCCTGCAGTATGTGGATGACTTGCTTCAAGCAACCACCACAAAAGAGGACCATTTGACCTTTCTAGATGAACTTTTGTCTCTCTTAAAGAGAGCAGGCCTCAAGAGCAACAGCTCCAAGGCACAATTGTGTGAGAAGGAGGTAATCTTTGTGGCCTACACATTACAGATCAAGGCAAGAGCCCAGCTGTCAAAAAGATCCAGGGCTTGCAAGATTTGTCACTTCCTACTAGTGTGGCAACACTCAGGTGCTTCTTAGGGATGGTAAGCTACTCTAGAGATTTCATCACTAACTTTGTCTTGAAAGCCACTCTCTTGCATGAACTTCTGAAGAAGGATGTCCTATGGACATGGGACCCTTCTCATACTGAGGCTGTAGCAGAGCTCAAGCTGGCCTTAGCCTCTGCTCCAGCACTGATCAATCCTAACCCAAATCTCCAATTCCATCTTGAAACTGCCATATCTGATGTGGCCATGTCTGCAGTACTCACACAAAAATACAATAGATACTTCAGACCCATTGCCTATGCTTCTCAAATGCTATCCCCAGTGTGACAGGGTTAGGACCCTATTCTATTCGCTATGGAGAAAGTGTTAAAATACAAGGCTCTGTCCTTTCCTACCTATTTGTCTGTCTGGTTGTGCAACCATATTTTCCTGTGAGACCTCAGACTTGATCAATCTGACAGGCTCACAGTTCTGTGCCTCTCACTGTTGCTCAGTTTTCTCTTGCTGTCTGTTTTTCCTCCCTTGCATATCAGTTAAAATAATAATATGTGCAAATCATTCTATAAAAATGTAACTGATAATGGGATCACTTTTGTTTAGAAAACACATAGTGTTACTGTTGAAATATATATAATTATATTTTGAGATGATTGCAAAAAGCTATTGTAAACTCTAGAAGTTACTGGAGTGCAAATCTTCCAGCCTTTTGCAAAAGTTGCAAAAGGGGGACTCTCAGCTCAAGCACACTGTGTTCTAGCAGCCCTGCCTGATATTTACAAAAACAGGATGCTTGCTAAGAAGGGGGGTTGAAAAGACTTATAAAAGAGCTAAGCTGTAACTGCAAGAATTATTAGAAGAACAAGGGACACAGAGACTGAAAGAAAACTTTATTTAATTTTGCTTTTGTAAATAGTTATACTGAACAAGTTTATTTTATGATACTGCTAGTGTAAATAAATAATTTTGGGTGAATTCTACAACTGCTCCTGGTTTTCCTATGCTTTCTGACCTGTGCCTCGATGACAGATGGTGTCAGCCTAAGTGGGATTTATGTCGTGCATATTCTAAGACAGGAGTTTTGTGCGTGGGTACTGAACTTAGTACTAAGCACAGAGGAAAGTATGGATACTGCAACAGCAAGTCCAGCAGTGGTTACCAGGAGAATGCAGGCAAACTAGCAGAGACAGAAGCCCAGTCTGAGACTGTACAGCCAGCACAAGTTATGGAAAAAGAACAGGCAGTGACAGAACCTGAAAGCCTGATGGACTTTTTCAAATGGTGGGCTATACAACAAAAAGAGATGGAAAGCAGAGAGAAAAAGAGATGCAAGCAACTTAAAAGCCACTAAACTTACAAAGTTGTGTCCCTTAAATGATATTGAGGCATACCTGACAACTTTTGAAAGAGTTGCCACAGTCTGCCAATGGCCAAAGCAGCAATGGACAATCAGACTCATACCCAACCTGACATGGTAATCCCAGCTTGCCTACAGCAGTATAGACACTGTACAGTCAGAAAACTATGACCTGGTGAAAAGTGAAATCCTGAAAAAGTATGAAGTCTCTGGAAAGACCTACAGGCAGAGATTTCAATCTCTGAGGTACAACTCAGTCGACAATCCTCGAGAAGCCTTCCCTGACTCAGAGAACTTCTAATAAAATGGATCCAACCAGAGAGCAAAACAGTCCCACAGATCATCAACACATTTGCCATGGAGCAATTCATCAATATCTTGCCTATAGATGTGCAGCTGTGGGTAAAGGAACACCGACCAGAAAGTGGGGAAAAGGCTGTTTCTTTGGCTGAGGACTCCCAAATGGTCAGACAGATGCCACAGCTGCAGCAAGGTAACAGCCAAGCACCGGTAAGACACTCTTTTTCCCATTTAAACTCCAATCCTGATAAGAACTCTAGTGGGGTTAACAAAGCTGGGCCCAAAGACGTTATCTGCTATAACTGTAATAAGCCAGTCCATTTTGCAAGAAACTGCCATAGTAAGGAGAGTGGCACTGGAGCAGATTTGTCCTTGGCAAATTGGGGCAAGTACTTAACAGATGTGAAGGTGGGGAATAAGACTGTGAAGGGACTCATTGATTAGGGAAGCAGACAGATCCTAGTGCATGTTGAAGTGCTGGGTTAAAACTGTGCAAAGGGACCAGGTACTGGTATCATCTGCATCCATGGGGACACTCAATACTATCCCACCACCCAAATGACTCTGACCATTAATGGTGTGTTGCACCAAATGAAAGTGGGGGTAGTACCTAAGTTACCTATACCTGTGATTACTGGAAATGACTTCCCAGGATTTACTGAGTTGATCAAAGAGGGAGTAAATCCTGATGTTTCAGCAGCAGTGGTGACAAGAGCTCAGGCAAAGAAAATTTCAGACTGTGGGGACACTTTTCCTTTCAGTGATTTTGATTTGGACTTGTTTGAGCACAGCTCCAAGATCTGGAAATCCAGGAAAGAAAGACGATGCCAGAAGAAATTGTGGCAGCAAATGACTGATGGACATAAAGAGTTAAAATATGAAAATGCTGGAACTAAATTTTTAACTGATGGTGATTTTCTTTCAGAGCAAGCTAACGGTGTTTCTCTCCAGGGTTATTTCAAGCAGCTGGGAGTGAAACCAAAACAGGATGGACCAATTTTTTGAAAAAATTTAATGGGTTACTGTAAAGAGTTTGAGTTAAACCTCAGACACAGGAACAGACAGAACAATTGGTTATACCACAGAAGTATAGAACAGAGTTGTTACAGATAGCACATGATAATCCTATGGCTGGTCACTCAGAAAGATACCCTTGCCAGATTGCTCTATAGATTTTGCTGGCCTGGAATTCATGAAGATGTTGCTACATATTGTAATTCCTGTGCCGAGTGTCAAAAAGTAGCCCCAGTCACTAGAAAAGACAGGGTGCCCTGGTGACCCTGCCCTTAATAGATGTGCCTTCTGAGAAAATTGCAATGGATGTGGTTGGTCCTTTAGACAAAAATAAAAAGGGTAATAGATTTATCCTGGTAGTATGCGACTATGCTACTCGATACCCAGAAGCAGTTCCAATGCATGCTGTTACAGCCCCAAAAGTTGCAGCAGAGCTTGTCAAAATGTTCAGCAGAGTGGGCATACCTAAATAAATTATTACTGAACAGGGTAGTAATTTTGGTGCTGCATTACTTAAGGAGCTGTACAGACTACTAGGTATTACTGCCATAAGAACCTCTCCCTATCACCCTCAGACAGACAGTCTTGTTGAGCGTCTTAACCAAACACTAAAATGCATGTTAAAAAGGTTTATAAAAGGGGAAGGAAAAGATTGGGACCAATACTTGCCTTACCTACTTCTCGCTTACAGAGAAGTGCCACAGGCATCAACAAGGTTTTCACCATTTGAAATGCTGTATAGTAGACAGCCAAGAGGGCCACTGGATGTGATAAAAGGAACGTGGGAAGATAACCCCACTCAGAAACAATCTATATCTTCTTATATGTGTGCCCTAAGAAAGAAGCTGGCAAAATATGTTGAAATTGCCCCTAGAAATCAGGAAGAGGCCCAAAATCAGCAGAAGGTACATTATGACCATGGGATAAAAGAAAAGTTTTCGAGCCAGGTGAAAAGGTTTTGCTACTGTTGCCCACAACAGAAAATAAACTGCTAATGAAGTGGCAAGGGCCATATAAGATTCTTAGATGTACTGGCACTGCTAACTATGAGACTGAGACCCCTGACAGGAAAAATCCTACTAAGATATACCATGCTAGCCTCCTCAAGAAATGGGTTGAAAAAATGTCAAAAGCTGCTTTGCTAGTTTTGCCAGAAACTGATAAAGAAGATATTGATGTAGCATATGATAGACTGGAACAAATAGTGAATGTTGATGCTGTAAAGGTGAATGTTTCCTTAACCTCAGAACAAACTGCAGACTTTCGTAATGTGCTAAAGACATTTAACAGTACTTTTACCATGGTAGAAGGCCGGGCAAAAGAGGTTGAGCACATAATAATGACAAGGAATGCTCGTCCTATTAGACAAAAGATATACAGGTTGCCAGAGCGGTTAAGAGCTGATGTGGTTAAGGAAATGCAAAAAATGAAAGAAATGGATATCATAGAGAAGTCGAGGAGTGCTTGGTCATCTCCCATGGTAAATGTAAACAAAAAAGAAGGTGGTTTTAGAATCTGTCTTGATTTTAGGAAACTTAATCAACTGTCAGAATTTAACAGTTGTCCTATGCCCAGAATAGATGATTTGGTTGACAGACTGGGGAGTGCAAAGAATATCAATACCCTTGACCTCACCAAGGGTTACTGGCAGATATCTGTAGCTAAAGAATCCAGAGTCAAAACTGCATTTGCCACTCCTGTTAGATTCTATCAGTTCACCACCATGCCATTTGGTTTACATGGTGTGCCAGCTACATTCCAATGGTACATGGATGTAATGTTATCACCTCACACTGATTATTGTGCTGCATACCTGGATGATGTTGTGGTGTACAGTCCAGACTGGAATAGCCACCTGGAACACCTATGAGCAGTTATCCAAGCTATCAAAGCTGCAGGTCTGACTATTAATCCTATCAAATGTGCATTGGGCATGCAGGAAACCAGATATTTGGGCTATGTGTTGGGAAATGGAGAAGTTAAGCCAGAAGTTTCTAAAACAGAAGCTGTATATAACATCCTTGTCCCTAAAACAAAGAAACATGTCAGGTCATTTTTAGGGTTGGCTGGTTATTATCGGAGATTTGTTCCCAAGTTTGCTGAGTTTGCTACTCCCCTTACTGAACTCATGAAAAAACGATACCCAAATAATGTGAAATAGACCTCAGAGTGTAATGAAGCTTTTCAAGCCATTAAAGCTGCATTATGTTCAGCTCCTGTTTTAAGAAGCCCATACTTTGAGAAACCATTTTTGCTTCAAACAGATGCATCAGAGGTAGGCCTAGGCACAGTCCTAAGTCAAAATATAGATGGGACAGAACATCCTATTCTGTACATAAGTAGGAAATTGCATGACAGAGAGAAAAGGTACTCCACTATCAAAAAAGAATGTGTAGCAGCAAAGTGGGCCATGGAGTCCCTGAAGTTTTATTTATTAGGAACTGATTTTGTTCTTGTAACAGATCACACTCCTCTCTGTTGGCTTAACCAGATGAAAGATAAAAATTCCAGAATCATAAGGTGGTACCTGGTACTACAGCCATTTAAATTCACTGTGAAACACAAATCTTGTAAAGAGAATAGTAATGCTGATTTTCTGTCAAGATACGGATCAGGAATTGAGGGTCCTGAAGGTTGAAAAACAAATGCATGGGTTTGAACTTTACTGTTTACTGTACTGTTACAGCAAAACTGACAATGCACAGGTGCTTAACTGCTGAAAGCAGCAAATGTTAGTAGAGAATAAAAGGTTTTGGAAACCTGTTTAATAAAACAGGTTCCCTCTTAAGGAGGGGGTGTATGTGACAGTGTAGAATAGGACCCTGTTCCATTTGTTATGGAGAAAGTGCTAAAATGCAAGGATCTGTCCTTTCTTGTCTATTTATCTGTCTGGTTGCGCAACCATATTTTCCTGTGATACCTCAGACTTGATCAACCCAACAGGCTCGCAGTTCTGTGCCTCTCACTGCCTCTCAGTTTTCTCTTGCCATCTGTTTTTCCTCCATTGCATAGCAGCTAATATAAAAATATGTGCAAATCATTGTATGAAAATGTAACTGGTAATGGGATCACTTTTGTTTACAAAATATATAGTGTTACTGTTGAAATATATATACCGGTAATTATATTTTGAGATGATTGCAGTAAGCTATTGTAAACTCCAGAAGTTACTTGAGTGCAAATCTTCCAACCTTCCGCAAAAGCTGCAAAAGGGGGCCTCTCAGCTCAAGCACGCTGTGTTCTAGCAGCCCTGCCTGATATTTACAAAAACAGGATACTTGCTAAGAATGGGGGTTGAAAAGGCTTATAAAAGAGCTAAGCTGTAACTGCAAGCATTATTAGGAGCACAAGGGACACAAAGACTGAAAGAAAACTTTATTTTGCCTTTGTAAATAGTTATACTGAACAAGTTTATTTTATGATACTGCTAGTGTAAATAATTAATTTTGGGTGAATTCTACAATTTCTCCTGGTTTTCCTCTACTTCCTGACCTGTGCCTCGATGACACCCAGTAGAGTGATCGTATAGTCTGTGAAAGAACACTCTTAGTCACCTATTGGGCTACAAAACATTTCATGTACATCATTGGTATGCACCTATTGTCTTGCATACCTGCCACACACTGAACAACTTCTTACTTTCCAACAAAGTAAAAGATGGTTCAGTCTCCAATACCAGACTTACTCAACCGGTCTTTGCTTTTGCAGGACAGGGATATTAAAGTACTACCTGAAAAAATGCCATCCTTTCTAGCTCATGGCTTACTATACACAGGTAAGCCCCATGACTGTGCACTTCAACCTCCTGACATACCTGAGCCAGGACCATTCCTACCAGCTACACCAGACATCTTAGAGGATCTAGCAATGCATCACATCTTCAGAGATGACTCCACCTCCTATGTGGAGGGGGAACAAGTAGAAGATTTGGTATGTTCATAGTCTATCGAGATGGAGACTTTATTCGCATTGCTAGGAAATGCACTAACATTTCCTCACAGTATGCTGAATTTGCAACTGTCACCTGTGCTCTAGAAGTTATGCCCCATGGTGCTAAACATGCCATCATCTTTGTAGACTCTTTGTGGGTCTTTTCCTCCCTTACTGAATTTCTACCCTCTTGGGAGAAAAAAAATATTTCACATCATCAGATGGTACACCTGTCAAATACAGAGATTTGTTTGTGTATATATATACACACACACACTGACTCAACAGTTTACTCACAAGCTATACATTCACAAGGTAAAGGCTCACTGCAAAACTGACCCTTACTATTAATTCAATGATCGAGTGGACTTGCTTGCCAAAGCGGGTGCTTGACGGGGGAGATATTGTCAATGACTCACCCAGTAGCCTTGGCAGTCATTTTTCTTGCTGCCAATACCAGTCAGGAACCACAACCAGAGCTCCCACTGGACCTTTCTGCTGCACAGAAATCTGACCCAGAACTAAAGAATGTGTTAAAATACCTGAACAAAGGAATTGAACAGGAACTGCCTATGAGTAGTCCATATAAAAGATATTCTGACAATTTACACCTATCTCATGATCAGAAACTGATCTCATATAGAAAGGACGATACAGGTCACAAACTGTGGGTTGTATCCCAATCCTTACAAACTGAATTCATCCATATATTTCATGACACTCCCACTGGTGGACACCAGGGGGCAGATAATGCCATCCAGAGACTTAAAACCGTCCTCTGCTGGCCTAGTATGACCAAGGATATAGAGCACTATCTAAACAACTGCATAGTGAGAGCCCAGAACAATCTGATTTCAGTGAACAGAAATGCCAAATTATTGCCACAAAGGCAATCTGGGCAATGGAATGTGATACAAATCGATTTCATAGACCCACTAACCAACTCCAGTAAGAACAACATGTATCCACTTGTTATCACAGATTTGTTTTCCAAGTGTGTTGAGGCATTCTCTACTCAGAATAACATGACTAAGACAACTGCCAAGATCAACTGTTCTCCAGGTGGGGACTACCTCTTAAGGTAGACTCAGACTAGGGAACCTGTTTTACAGCTGAGCTGATGAAGGAGATGCTCCAAATGCTTGGAGTAGATCAGAAATTTCATATCCCATACCATCCTAAATCCTCAGGTCAGGTAGAAAGATCAAACAGAAGAATCAAACAGATGTTATGCAGATTCATCAATGATAATCTGAAGGACTGGGATTCCCTCTTGCCACTACTGCTAATGGCAATCAAGGGCACTCCTGCAGCAACTACCCAGTGCACACCATATGAGGTTATGACTGGTAGAGCCATGAGATTACCAGAGCACCTGTTGATTGACCTCCACACTCGTACAGCAGATAGGGTATCTGTGGACAAATATGATGAAAAACTTTGGGATGACATCATGAAAATACACTTGTTCACTGCAAGTCAGATGAGTAAGGCTCAACAACAAGCAAAATCCCATTTTGATAAGCATGCCAAAGTAGTCAACTGGCAAGTTGAAGATCAAGTCATGCTTCTCCAGTACTGACCACTGGCTCATTCATTTGTCAACAAATGGGAAGGTCCATTCCCCATTGTCAACAAACTCAGCCCTGCAGTTTATCAGATGATAGTTGAGCATCAGAAGCAGACCACTGACAAGTGGTTCCATGCTAATCAGCTCAAGTTGTATAAAGGTGACTAATTACTTTTCCCGACCCTGTTAGGGCAAAATAGTACCCCTCACTTAACAATCCTTTTCTGTTTCTTTCAGATACGCTGGCAAGATGGCTATCTTGCACCTGATTGTCCTGGTGGGACTATTGTCTTTGACTTACTCTGAGGGCAACCCTCTTACAACTGACCAAAGACGATGCATATGACATTTGCTCCAGAACCTTGAACATACATCTAGAGATGCACCCATCTCCAGCCCTCAGTGAGTCCATATAGATGTCCCCAGCAAATTGATTACTGTTAAGGAAGGTTCAGACACCTACCTTAATGCTAATGTAGTATCGCCAGACAAATCCACATTACAGATACAATGGGAATCTGATTACAATGGATACACACTTGCTATAGCATGTTTATCTAAGGGGACGTTTCACGGTTGGCCCAACACAGGGATTGCACCAAATGGTACACTATCCATTCGACAGGTAACTTCCAAACACACTGGTGTCTACAACTTGACTTCTTTAATAGATCCTACCTTTTGTGACCATCTTACCTCTGAGGGGGTCACAAGCTTTCTGTCTTCACAACTATATGGCTACTAAAGCTATATTCCTTTCTGTAGTCCCATCCACTGAATAAGAACTGACTGAATGTCCTCCTCAGGAGCCTGGTCCTCCTAGTGGCCTGAGAGCCACTTCTCTTCCAGGAGCTTTGATAAATATTGTGCAATTCATACAGGTTCCTGTCATTTTAATCTCACACACTGAAATATGACCAAGCTTGTTTTTTGTCACACAACCAACACTTCTAAATTTTTCAGTATGATGCTCCTAGACATTTTAGCAGCATACCAAACTCTCACACAGGATCCAATTAGTTGACCTCATGTTACTGAACACTTAGAGTTTTCAGCCCCTTACCTAATGCTAAGGGTAAATCATGCACTTGGCGTGCCACTGCTGATGTAATCGGTGCAGCAGGCACCATCTCTGGCCTTTTTGGTTCAGGAATGTCAATCTGCAATAGGGCAGATATTGCTGCTATTAAAGCACAAACACTTAAATTTCAACAAGCTATGAAAAATGATATGTTACCATAACCGTTACATGGTGTACAGTAGATGGTTTAAGTAAAGAGGAGCACTTTACTGTATACAATATGCAGGAAATCACAAAAGGGTTCAATAACACTAAAAACAAAATTAATGAACTCATTTTTCAAAATAACAAGGAGGCTGACAGGCACTATATTGCCCGTGAACTCCTATGTTCTGCTTATGGTTCTTATGTTATTGCTACTGTTAACAATCTCTTCAGGGATTTGGAAACATAACATATTCCAGATATTATTCATGATAGGAGGATGTTTAAATGGTACTGTCCTCACTGTAAATCAGTTGCTAGCATTACATTGTTTTTGTCAAATTCTGTTAATATTTCTATGTCTACTGCTAGAAATCTTGGTTGTGTGACACGTTATCCAAACCAAGCACCATGCTATTGCAAAAGTTGTACAATCCAAGACAATATGTTCGTTACTTTCACTGTGTCACTACCCCGCTTTGATCCACAAACATCTGTCTTTGACAAACTGGCTGCTTTAAATTCCATCGGACATCTTGATGACAACATTTACAGAGAACAAACTGAACTGCCTTCCTTGCTTGTTTACCATCCTATTCTGCAAGCTTGGGTAGCACCACATACCAACTGTTATGCCAAGAAGGGATACCATTACCTGTGCCATTGTGATATATCTGACATTGTTAAACCAGTATGTGGATACTCCCCAGAACACTTGAATTGGTCCTTTATCTTGGGTGATGATCTGCTGTCCAAACTGACTGAACAGTCTACACAAGCTGCATCTTCAGTGCCAGATGCCAAAACAGCTGTAACCTGAAGCTACCTGGAGGAGGTACATCGCTTCATGACATGGCTCACCAACCAGTCCTTCACTTGTCCTATACATCTACAACAATGGAGGGTTCCAACTGTGAGAGCTACTTATACTTCCGATGGGCAGTATCGTGCAGAGAAAAATCATGCTTCCTTTTCTTTGGTGCCAAAACATGCCTTATTAACTTCCCTAACTTTTGCTTCACGACACAGCAGAAAACCGTAATTGGTCACATTGTGATTACTCCTGTTCCCATCCCTGAACCAGATGTTATTGATACTGATCCACAATACTTGCTTGCCTTGTCTCAATATTTGCCTATTTTTAATGTAATATCCACGCTTTGACACTTTTCTTGAAAACACTTTTAGCGAGAAAAGATTCATATCTAATGTATATTAGCAATAATATTTTTAAAGTTGGTGATGCTCTTAATACTCTTATCCATGATGGTGATTTAAGTACTGCTCTATCCAATACTTGGTTAGAAATAACTTTTAAAGCTTTTGTTATTAGTCAAGCATTTTTGATTGTTTTTCTGATACCAACTCTTCGCTGTCTGCGACGTACTCTTAGACAACATCGCAAACAACTTGAATTGCTTTACAAGGCTCATGCCTCAAGCTTGTAAACAACGGCTTCTGTAGCTCCATCTCACTACTTTCCTGTGGTTGTTGCCTTTTATTTTGAAGGCAACAAGGTGGGGGATGTTATCCATGGATCAGCACCCCTTATGGTGCTCCCACCTCATGGGCAGCAACTTATGTATGTATATGTACTAACCTTAGGGCAAAGACACTTATCAAATAAGCATAAGTGTCAGGATCTGTGTTCTATTATGCTCCATTATGTTTTACTGATATGAACCAACATAATATTCTGTGGTGATTTGCATTGTGGGTGCATGTGTGATTTTGTATTTCTTTGAAACTTGTCTTCCTAGCCAAATACCCTTTGGGGTAACCATTGCCTCAGTGCTTGCGCATAGAGGTTCTTTGTCTTTTAAATAATGTTTTGCTTTAATTGGGTTCACCATAACATAACCCAGACAGACCGTCTTAGGGTAGCTGGTTCATTCCACTGGGGTTTCAAACAGACGAAGCATACTAATGAGTCCTGGTAGGACGAAACACTTGTCTATGTTTACTGTTGATACCCTTTGCAAACTGTGTGAGAGGCCTTTCGGTACCATGCATTTCTGCTTAAAGTTGAACCAGCATGATATTCTGTGGTGATTTGCATATGCAGCCCATGATGCTTTGCATTGTGGGTGCCTGTGTGATTTTGTATTTCTTTGAAACTTGGCTTCCCAGACAAATGCCCTTTGGGGTAACCATTGCCTCAGTGCTTGAACACAGAGGTTCTTTGTCTCTCTCTCTCTCTCTCTCTATATATATATACACACATATATATTGGCCATGAGAATTGTACATATTGGCCATGAGAATTGCCTTTTTCTCTGTTTCTACTGTATTTCCATATGTGAGGCAACAGTACCATCTTTAGTAATTGTGCATCATTACAACTGACCTTGGAGATAAGTACCTCCTTTGTACTGTTATTTGCTTAGCAATGTAACTTTTTACACTAGTTAGGACAGTTGCTCAGACCACCTGTTTTTGTCCAATTACAGTATATTCATTTTATGTATCTTCCTTAGCCATTGCTATAGTAATTATTAGGGTATAAGACCCTTTGTAACACATAGTTCTCAGAGAGAGACTGTCTGCTTTTACCTAGGTAGGGAAACTTGCTTCTCCCAGTGTTTATACTGTACTGGTAATAAGTCTGTATTATCTATCTGTAATAAATTTCATTTATTACATGAGCACCACTTGTCTGTCATCTCTTCTTTATTATGTAGTTTCACCAAGAATCTGACAAAGGGGACTTTGGAACCCTTTACAAGGGTAACCCTTGGAAACCTGGGCACAGACTTTTGTGACACAAAGAGTCCCAGGAGTACATAGGCTTCAGGTGAGATGGGGAGGGGGGGCAGCAACTTCTGTGAATGATTTTATTCCAGAACAAATTACAGGGGGTGCTGGCTAACTTGTGTTAATTTCACTGGCAATCCCCACCCCACTGGCCCTGGAGGAATGCAGGCTGGCTGAAGCAGGCATGGGCCCAGTAGCATGATGCGACACAGGGCTTTTGTCTGTGCGAGTTTCCCTAGAGGAGTCCCTTGCCATTGTCGCCAGTGGAGATAGGAATTCAGTGGGGTTGGATGGCTGTTTCAGTGACCTGCTCCTGCAGCATTGCCAACCCTTGCTAGGTCCTTCTGTTCTTTGGTCACCTCTGTCCCTTTGTTTGCCTGCCTGCCTGCTGCTCTGACCATTTCAGTTTTGAAGGCTATATGTCTCTATCTGTGGGCACTGCTATTTTACAAGCATCAGTGTGCCCCAGCTCAGGCTCCTCCTCTTTTCCATGGCCCCGGTTATGGTTTCCAGCCCCAGTGCAGGGACAATTCTGGTCCTCCCAGAGCCTTCTGGGAGATGTAGTTTGAAGCCTGATGTCCAGCCAGTTGTGCAATATCCAACTGGACACCTCCTTGGGAGATCTGCCCTCAAATGCCTGACCATTCTGGGATACACAAAAACTGGTAAGTCCTTTGAAGTGGTACTGTATTCCCCACCTCATGAAGGGATTGCTTGATGGGGTTGTAGGCTTTGAGACATAGAACTACTTCATGTGAATAATCTTGGCACAGGAAGATTTTAGCCCCATTCCATGTGAGTTTGCCCTTCTACCTTGCAACTCTCAAAAGATACTCCTTAACAGAATACCTTAAAAGATAGCTTGGCAATTATTGGTCTGGGACTAGCGCCAACTGGGGTGGGGGGCCTTAGGTGTGATGGGTTCTCTCCATCTCTATGATGACCTGCCATCTCAGCCCAGTCAATTGCGGCAGAAAATCCTCTAGGAACTTTTCCATATTGGCTCCTTCTGACCACTCTGGAACCCTGAGGTTCCAGATATTGTTGTGCCACCCCTATTCTCCTGGTTCTCTGCTCATTCCTACAGATGATCCAGCTGTCTCTTATGGTTCTCAAGGCATTGGTGAATGTGGTGCTGCATGTCCTCAAGGTCCCCTGTGAGTTGCTCCACTGCATTGACCCTGTGGGACAGGATTCATACTTCTTGCGAGGTGGCCAAGGAGGAAGCTTTAAGTTCAGCCATGTCAGCCACAAGGGACTCCAGCAGGTGAGTGATGTAGCCCAGAGATGTAGGATGGTTGTTGAGGTGGGTCCTAGCAGGCTCTGGTCCTGCCATCTTGGTGCGCTGGACCGATCAAGTCACCGGTGGGAAAGACAGCAGAACAGGCTACCTCGCACTAGTACAGATAAAGAAGAAGAGAAACATAAAAAAATCAAAAACAGCTCAGACCCAAGACCAATCACAGACACTTCTCAGCACCACACACCATCACAGGGTACAGTACTGGCCCACGGGATGATCGTGCACAGGGAATTATATGAGGGGTGGGATGGAGTAAAGGGCTCAGGCAGACATTCCTGTAAGCATCCAGACCATGTCCCCTTTTGTTGCTTTTTAAATTGCTTTTCGGGAGAAAACTTTTTGTGCAATATTCCATTCAGTAGTTTTTAACAATTTCATGGCACTAATGTAGTAAAGCATTAAAGATAGCAAACTGTAAGTATACATCATTCATACAGTAGCTGTAACAAACACAAGGGTAGAGTTTGTTTATTTTGTTAGTTTTGTTAACCAGAATTGTAAAGCATAGCAAATACAGCACAAATGTACAATACAGAGAATTATAGAAAATGCAACAAAGATACAGCAGTTATATATGGCAGCAATATATAATCCTTATAAAAAGCATGAATTATAAAATGATGTGCAAATAGAAGCATTTTTAATGTGTGTAGATTTCCAAAGGTGCTACAGAAAAATGTTTCCCTCAGACTGTTTTTTCAGCTGGGGGGGATGTGGGGGTCAGGGCAGTTTAGAAACTGCAGCTTTTGGCTGCCAGTTGGAAGAGTGATCAACATATCTACTTGCCGTATATAGGACCCAGGTTCAATTCTCAGATGTGGAATTCAAGTTGGGTCAACAGTAACTATGCTCAGTCCTGATGGTAAGAAAGTGCACTGGCTCTTTTGGGGGGGGGAAGGTGGGATTTTTTGCTCTCTGGCCTCCCCCTGATGGCTCTAGGGGAAGAGAGCTACTGGGTACATTTACACAAATCCTGGCCACTGGGACTTTATCTATATCACTTGCCTGCCGCTCCACTTACCACTTTTGACCCATGTTTACATGTCGGGATTTGTGCACAGGTGCAGAGTCAGTCTGCATGTCACACGGAACTTCCTGCCGGACACTACTGTAATTCTGCCGGGGGGGGGCAAACAGTAAACAACAATCTGCTAAGGGGAAAAAAAATCTGTTTTGCTAAGGGCAATATTTGGAAGACTGGGCCTGTAGTTCAGTGGACAAGCAGCCAGCCATTCCCATTTCCTGACCTATATAAGCAGTTCCTCTCAGCCTCCTTCTGAAGCATTTTTTTCTTTGTCAGCCGGAGGCTGTGTTGGTCTGTCCTCTGCAGCTGGCTGGGGCCTACACCCCTCCCTTGCTGCTTTGGCTTCTGCTTGTCTCTGCTGGTCTTCTGTGTTTGTTCTCCTGTATCTGGTTTGTAATTTGCCTCCAGCTGTGTGCTTCTTTCTGTTGTTTGTTCCCTGTTTCTCTGTGTTTGCATGTCTTTGGTTTTGCCTCTTGGCGGCTTTGTTTCAAAGCTCCTAGTATATTGTTAATCCAGAACTCATGCTCCTTGCTCTCAATTATTAGCAATGCAACTGCAATCATTATGTGTATGTTTAAACTCAAACCACATAGCTACCCTCCATGCTACACACTTACTGTAATTGTTTTCACCTGATTCAGGATCACTCTGAACCCTAGCTATGCAGCTCAATCATGCTTTCTCATCTCATTCTACCTGCTTCATTGCTGCAGTTTCATTGCACTGCCTGGTAATAGCTGCTTTCAGAGCATTGCATCTACCTCCATTCTATGTTTATCGAATTCTACAACTCATAGTTACTCAGTACAGATGCTGCTCTCTGTTTGTACACTGCTATTATACTCTGAGGTCAGCTAAGCTATTGCTGATGCTGTAAACTAGTTTCAATATCTGCAATTAGGTCTTGGTGCCTTCCATGACTTTCTTATTTTTCCTACGGTGGGGACTTGTAGGTGTTTGGGGAGTCATGGCACTGTGTGGCTACTTACTTATGTTCTAAATCCTGCCTCCACCGCCGAAAATCCTCAGAGTATTTGTCACCTTCATTGCCTTTCTTGAATGCCTGGCTGGCTTGTCCCACTATTCATAGTGCTGTTCCTCCAATCTACATGCAGATCCCACTATTGCTACTCTGTTTTGCAGACCTACATGCAGGTCTAACTATTGCTACTCTGCTTACTGACCTACGTACAGGTCTGACTATTGCTACACTGCCTTACTGACCTACTTGCAGGTCCACTCTTTGCTTGTGTAATCATTCCTTAATGCTCACTACTGCCGTCTGACCTCTGCAAGGTCTCAGCACTCAACGCTCATTCAGCTCCTCATCAGTTTCTGGGGCATGCCAGCCTTAACATTCTGGTCTAGGACTTCCCTGCAGCCAACAGTCTCACTCTGCACCCAGAGTCTGCAGCTTGAGTATGCGAAGCTTGGGGCAGGGTCCTTCTCACCTGGCCCATAGCTGGGAATGTCCTCACTCTGGGTGGATCTTCAGTCATCAGCCATACCAACAGCACCTCAAGTTGTAGAATTTATGACTCAGTGGTGAAGGGGTAGGGCTCTTACAGGGCCCTTTTAGCTGTCCGAGTGGGCACCCTTCAAAGCTATTCTCGCCAAACTGTCTCTGGTTCACCTGGTTTGTTTTTAGGGTGAGTAGGTCAGGTGAGTGTCTCAGCACTTGTTGCTCTCCTCCTCCCATCTTGGTTGCCCCCGATGTTGCAGAGTGCACTCGCAACCTTCCATGGCATTCCCAATAAAGGGATCGAGTGAGAGCGTTACTCTAAACTGGAATATTTTCCACCCCCCCTTTTATTGGGTTTCTAAATTGCAGCAGCAGAGCCGTCACAAAGTAAACATCCCAAGCCTGGAGGAAAGGTGACCTAGGACTTGGATCCCCAGAGATTTCCTCCTCAAAGGTTTTTTTTTCTCTTCTCCATGCCCCAGGTCATAACTGTTAGTTAGCTGTAGTTAGTGTTCCCTAGTTCCTTTAGGTAGGTTCCACTGTTGATGGAGGTGGATGGTGTTCCTACTTGCTGTTCCCTCTCTCCTTAGGAGGTCCTCTCAATCTCTAGTGAAACCCATTGAAATCATGCCATTGCTAACCTGCACATCTCATTATGTTATCATTCTGCCTGTTGCCTTATCGACTACTATGTCTCACAGCTACTGATTGCTAACATGCTTCATACTACTACAATTCTTTTCTGGGTTCCTTCCTAAGGTACCTTTAGCCAAGCAAATCATCCTACGGCACCTCTAGGGGTGGAACCGGCTTTGAGGGTTCCTTGACTCTGTTACCCCTACAGGGTGGTAATTCCTCTGGAATAGACAGTGCGAATGGCCAAAACTAAAGTAATGGAGTTGCACAAGCATAACACTATACTGGCTGTGTAGGCCATTGAATTCATTAATGAATACAAATTGTATGTCCCCAGCCATGGGCAGGCAATCAGGTGTCCTTCTTCTCCACTCAGTCTCTCCTCTCATGTTGCCCAGTGTCTATCCCCTCCTTTTACAAGACTGGTACTCGTTATAAGTGAAAATAATCCAACAGTTGTAGGAGCCAGGGCTTTCATGTGGTGCGGGGTAATGTAATGTTGTAGCACTGTAGGCAGAGCATGTTTATATGCTAGCTAAAAACACCTGCACTGGTATACAAACCCACAAAATCAGTGAGCACTCTGCACTGCATCAGTGTCATCTGCAATGCTCTGCAGGCTGTTTACATGCCCTGATTAGCAGCAGTGCAACTCAACTGCACCACTCACAGTGCTGCAGATGAGGTTGTGTAAACACAACTACTGTTTATGAACAGAAGTCTCTTCCCTTCACTCAGTAGCCCTGCCATCAACATTAGATGCAGTGTATTGAATGTGTGGTCATCTAGGCAACCTCACACCCAACACTATGACTCCTGCCACCCGCAAGGGAAAAGGACATTCTGTTATAGACCCAGTTCTATGCAGAGGCTCTGGAGGCTGTTGGCGATGGTTTAGAGCTGGGGTCCTTCTGAATAAAGGTAGGTACTGTGAACACCATACAGAAGGATGGATCCCAGTGCTGCTGGACCTGTAGTCAAGTTATGGCTGTTAGATAGGCATGGGAAGTGACAGGCAATGACTGGGGAGAAGGTGGGCAGGGATGCATGACACACACGGAGGAACAGGATAAAAATAGATTAATCAATCCCACAGTGTGAGCAACCCCTGATTCTGGTGCCTGATCATAAGGCGCAGTCCTCTTCAATTATGAGCCTCTCATGCAAGACTGACTTGCTATGTAAATGCCATACATAACTACATAGACACTGATGGCATAGAAAGGCTCCTGGCCCATCCAGTCTGCCCGCCCTACCAAATTACTCTGCTCTGGCCCTAGTGGCTGTCCCACTCCTTAGTTTCAGCCCTTACTCCTCTAAGCCCATATGCTTGACTCACCCTTCACCTCCTTGGAGCTGTTCACTGATTTGGTCCTTGCACCTTCTTCCAGTAGCTTATTCCATTTGTCCACCTCTCTTTCCAGGAGAAAATGTTTAAGGGCATCTTTCTTGAATTTTCCACCTGCTAGTTTGAGTGAATTTCCCCTTATCCCTGTATTTGAGCATGTGAAAAAATAAGTTCTTGAAGTCTGCTCTCTTTATCCTGTGCTGATATTTGTACAGTTTTACCATGTCTAGTCTCGTCTCGTCTCGTCTCGTCTCGTCTCGTCTCTTCTCTTCTCTTCTCTTCTCTTCTCTTCTCTTCTCTTCTCTTCTCTTCTCTTCTTTTCCCTTCTCTTCCCTTCTCTTCTCTTCTCTTCTCTTCTCTTCTTTTCCCTTCCAGAGGGTGTACATGTTCAAGTCCTGCACCTCTCCTCATATGTCATGCCCCCCGGACCCTGGACCATTTTGATTACCCTGTACTGTACTGCTTCTGCCTTATCATAGTCATTCCTTAAATGTGGACTCCAGTTTCTAGTGTATTAATCCAGATGGGGTCTCACCACTGGCCTGCACAGTGAGTGGATTACCTCTCTGCTGCTGCTGTTGATCCCCCTTCCTATGCATTCCATGATCCACAGGTCCATTTCCTCCATTGTGCATTCCACTATCCCCCCCCCCCATTTCATACTGCACCCTTTGGTTCCTTTTTCCAATGTGCATTACTTTGCATTTTTTAGCACTGAAGCATAGCTGCCATATCTTTGACCAGTGTTCCAGCCTGCCCAGATCCTCCATAAGTTATCCAGTCTTCTGTGTCAACTTATTCTCCACCCCCTTGTCCTTTAGCTTCTTTACCAGTCTTCTGTGGGGAACTGAGGCAAAGGTCTTATTGACATCTAAATATATTATATTGACTGCCTGCCTTTTGTCAGCTGCCCTGGTAACCCAGTCAAAGAAGTCAATAAGATTTGTCTGGAAAGACCTCCCTCTTGTGAGTCCATGCTGCCTGGTATCCTGTAGCCCATTCCTTACCTGGAATTCCACCAGTTTCTCTCTCAGTATAGACTCCCTTACCTTTCCCATATGTGTCAGTCTGACTGGTCTATAGTTTTCTGAAATGTCTTTCCTTGCACATTTGTGCAGAGGAACCATGTCTGCTGACCTCTAGTCCCACCCTTGAGTTCAGTAAGTGATTAAATACGTCTGCAAGTTAAGATGCTATTACTGCTGCAGCCTCCTTAAGCACACTAGATGCACGTCAGGTCCCATGGATATCTCTTCTTTTAGCCTTTTTTACTTTTCCATCACCATGTCATCCATTATATTGCCCATGCTGTTTGTGCTCCTGCCCCCCCTTCCTACCCTCAATACCCCACATTCTGATAGCGCCCTCTCCTTTTCCCTGGTAAATACTGAACAAAAGTATTGGCTCAGTATCTCTGCCTTGCTTTGTCCTACTCGTTCAGCCTTCCCTCTCTTAAGCTTCACAATGTCCCCCTTGACCTTGCATTTCTCCCAAATAAATCTAAGGAATGCTTTGTCTCCCTGCTTGACCCCAATTATTAGCCTGAGTTCTGCCTCCACCTTGGCTTCCCTGACCTTCCTCCTAGTCTCTCTCTTCATTTAGGTGTTCTTCCTTACCTGTATGTAGCTCCTCTCTGGCACCATCCTAGAGAGGGAGACTACCCCTACCTTGCTAGCTGTTACAAGGTTAAGGAGTCCAGGTTCCCATATAGCTGTTATACAGGGGTTCTTTCCCAAGGTTACAAATAAAATGGTGGTGCCTCCACCCAGAGTACATTTAGTGGGTCTAATCTCTTCCAGTACAACCCCATGGGATGCTGTACCAACCCACCTCCCCAAACAGTTAAGACATGGACTTACCAGACTCTAACATACCCACATATTTGAAAGGCTATAGCCTAAGGTTCTATGGGGGTTAATAGCTACTCCCCCATCTCCTATTTAAACCTTCAGGCTATGACCTGAGACTGTTTAGAATGAGTCGCGACTCGGGTGCAGTGCTCCATGCTGCATGCTGGGCTGGCCTTCCTCTCTGTTCCTGCCCCTCCTCGCTCCCCATGCCATCATCTGCTGGCTTTCTGCCTTCTCATATGTCCCCCTTTTTCCTGTGTTTCTGTTTCTGGCTTGCCTTCATTTGTTCCCCCATCCTCCTCCATTTGCTTCTGTTCCCTTCTATGGGGTTTCTGCCTCGCCTCCAGCTTTCCACTTGCTGTTGTTCGGCTCCCTGTGGTACTCCTCTGAACCTGGCATCCTGTGCTCATCTACCATGTGGCTCATTGCATGACTACTACTCCCTTGGCTCTCTCCTCAAGGCTTCTTCTGGACTGAGGTGTTATCAGGCTCTGGCGTCCCTATGATTGCAGACAGCGCGCCACCGCCATGCTCACTTGCCCACTTCCCTCTCAACTAGTGGGGCAGGAATCTCTGGACTCTCCTTGATGCTTCCGTCTGCTGTCTGCACAGCCCCATGTTGCTTGTTTGCTGCATCCAGAGCCACTCATCCGAAGCTGCTTCTCTGATCGACTGATTGCACTACTCATCTGGGGCTTGGCATAGCCTGGCACATTATGCATCCTTGGTACATTCCTCACTTCCTACCATTGTGACTGACATTGTCTTCCATCGTACTTTGTTGAGTCACCATCTCTAAACCTGCAGCTGTTGTGCTCTTACTGATCACTTTGTTTGGTAGCTGCTTAACCATGACCACATGTGTCTGCCACCTCACGCTGAGTCCACCCACTGGGCCAGGTTTATCTTCTGATCAGTATGTAAGTTGTTTTCCCTATCGGTTGCTAGGCTTCTGCCTCTCCACTGTTCCACCTTGGGGGTCCATACAGTGAGCCACTAAGTACCTTCCTTATTGCAAGTAGCACCGCTAGACATAGCTTGAGAGTGCGTACCTTTCTTCCACTGTCTTTGGAAGGAATGGACAGGAGGACCGTGGACACAGCCATCCCCTGCAGGTCCTGAAACATATCTTCCAACTTTGCCATGACAACATGCTACCAGCCCTCAATTTGGACAAGCAGCTTGCTCTTCCAATCATGTTTCATGCCTCAGCTCTGATGAGTCACACTGGTACTATTCACTTCAGTAGTTCTCCTTGTTGTTTGCATGGATTCCAGCACACTTCCTCAGTGACCACCATTCTCCTGAACGTGTCTGAAGATCTACAGTTGTGTGCCATTGTTTTTGGGATATTCTACTTTATACCTGTTGCTCCAACTTGCCCTCAGCAAACAGCATGTCTCCCTTCTGTCCCAGCATTTAACCTGCAGTTCTAGGATACGGCTACTGGACTTTGTCATACCTAACCTCGTAAGTCTGCCATTGCAGCTCACCTATCTGGCCCTGACTCATGCTCAGTCATACATCTATACCGCCCTCTCCAGGGCTGCATTGGTCAGCAAACCAGGAGGCTTTCTCTACTTACCAGCTTACTCTAATCTGCTTCGCCCTGCAAGGGGGCACAGTGGTTCTATACACCTCATCCTCAAGGGGCAGGCTCTGCTTGACTGACTTCTACTTGCCCTATCAGGCTTATTAATTTACTCTGCAAACCTTCCTCACCCCACAAGGGGGCATGGAGGCTTCAATCCACCTCGCCTGCAAAGGGCCGGCTTCTGCTCGACTTACTCCTACTCACCCTCAACCGGCTTCAATGCTTACTCTGCAAACCTGCCTCACCCTGCAAGGGGGCATGAAGGTTTCTATTTGCCTCACCCACTAGGGCAGGCTCTGCTCAACTTACTCCTACTTGCCTTCAATGGGCTTATATGTTTATTCTACACAAACCTGCCTCGCCCAGCATGGGGGCATGGAGGTTTCTATCTGCCTCACCTGCAAAGGGCTGGCTTCTGCTCAACTTTCTCCTACTCATCGTCAACGGGCTTATATGTTTACTCCACAGAAACCTGCTTCGCCCCACAAGAGGGCCTGGAGGTTTCTATCCGCCTCAGCCACAAATGGCCTGGCTTCCTGCCCAACTTGCCTTCATTGGGCCTATATTGTCTACTTTACATATTCCTGCTTCGCCCCACGGGCCTGGAGGTCTCCATATGCTCATCCCTCTTACGACCTTGTAGCCTGCACTACTTACTCATTCGCCACCAAGGGGCCAAGTGCTTTACTGTAATTTGCAATTCAGGGCATGGATCAACATACTCCTCTATTCTGCCTCGCAAGGAAATTAGCTGCTTGTTCATAGTTCTCCCTCCATTCGCAAAGGAATTCTTCACATTCTGAATTGCTCTTCAAACAGTGCTACCCTCTCGCCCTTCTAAGATGTGATTCTTCTCACAACCTTTGATCAATTTTGCCTTGTATGAAACTTCTCACCTTGTACACCTATGGTTATACTGGACAGAGATTTCACTAATAGGATATACTACTATCTTCTTGCTGGATACTCAACATTAGTACCTCAAATCCAGGATTGCTTGCTTACAATTGAACTCAAGATCTTCTTTCAATCATAGGATTGAAATTAGACAATAACTTATTGGTTAAATTAGGATTACTCTCCCTTAGTATACCAGAGGATGGGCAGATCAGTTGCCATGGGTCCTTGGAGGTTTCCCCCGAAGGGGAGTTTTCCTCTCCTGCGTGCTGCTGGCCACACACTCCAGAGTTGGAGGAGGTAATTATACCGGTTATTACATTTCTTTTTTGGGCTTTCAATCCTATTCAACAAATCATCCTGCCACAGGTGGGATACAGACAAAGGCCAAAACATCAAATTCTAACAGTTGCTATATCTCATCTGTTCAAAAAGTATCTAAAGCACCAAGCATATCTAATCCAGTTCTTATGTACTACAACCACTGACATATGTTTATATCCAATGCTGACATATCTAAGCACTGACCATATCATCCAGCTCCCACATACTGCAATTATGTTCCTACATACTGTTCTAACTCCAATATATCTGAACACGAACTACTGTACATCTCATTCAGCTCTACTGTATGTATCACAAGAACTGAACTATGTACCACACATAGAATTGAAAGACTGTAGCCTGAGGTTCTATGGTGGGGGGGGAACAGTTCCTCCCCCATCTCCTATTTAAACCTTCAGACTACGCCTGCACTGCAGAGAAGGAGTCGCACTCGCCCTCCATCCTCCCCTGCCTCCTCCTCCTTCTCCAGCACTCATATCTCACCTGGCGGGGCCTTCAATCCTACTCATCAAAGCATCCTGCCACAGGTGGGATACAGAGAAAGGCCAAAACATCAAGTTCTAACAGTTGCTATATCTCATCTGTTCAAAAAGTATCTAAAGCACCAAGCATATCTAATCCAGTTCCTATGTACTACAACCACTGACATATGTTTATATCCAATGCTGACGTATCTAAGCACTAACCATATCATCCAGCTCCCACATACTGCAAGCATGTTCCTACATACTGTTCTAACTCCAATATATCTGAACACAAACTATATCTCATTCAGATCTACTGTATGTATCACAAGCACTGAGCTATGTACCACACATAGAACAAACAGTTGGCATTTTCAAACTCGGCCACTAACATACTCACTAAAATCAGTCTCTTGAGTTAGCACTCTTCTGAAACAGTAACATCATAATTTATTTACCTAGGGAAGGTTAAGATGGGGTAAGGTGGAATACAGGTTTGGCAAAACATTTGGACTGTCATTTAAAGATTAGCGTCTCCCCAATCATTTCCCTTTTTATATTCAAACCCACATGTGTTAATCAATACAGCCACCATCTTTCTACCTAGCCATCTGACTGTTGCAGGTATTCCCAAAACCAGATCCACTAGTGCCAGTTCCAGAATGATGCCCTGAATTCTGTCCATGGGTACCCAGATGTAGTTGCAGGCCTGAGGTGCAATTGGTCAGATGGCGTTGGCACACTTGCTGAATTAAGTCAACTTTTTACACTTTCTTTAATTACTCTACTGACTCCCTATGCCAGTGGCATAAGATAAACAACACTGTGTACAATCCCCAGGATTTGCAGGACAATTCCTGCTTTATACTCACAGTTCTGCAACATCAGTCCTGTGGTGGCACAGATGACTGAAGTCCGGGTGATGGTGGAGAAGCAGTCACAGAACCGAGCTTGATGCTTGAACATAAAGGGGTAAGGAAACTGCAGCTTGGATCTTCAGCTTGATTGGAGATCTTGTAGCTTGCCCCCTTCAGCCTATTAAGGCCCATTGCAGAGCACATGGCAAGGCCTGCCAGCCACAAAGGGACCCCAGACCAAAGAGTGGCCCCATGGCCCGACTCTTCCACAGATCAGAGTGCCCTAGCACTCGGGAATAAACCCATGATCCCCCACAACCAGCAAGCCCCACTTGATGGGGGTTAGCGAGTTCTCCACCTGGCTTCAGATTCAGGATGGAAACTTTGAATCATCAATCCTTCTTCAATCAAAACCAGCTATGGTGTGTAACCAAAGCAGTTTCTGTTTCTTCCCTGTCTCCCAGACTCCTGGGGGTGTAGAGTCCAAAGTACAGGTTCATCACAACAGTCTCTTTTCTCAGCTGTATTTCAGGAGCAGATAGCAGGCACCCACCCAGATAGCACCTGCTTATTCTTCTGCTTTCATAGTCTCTCAACTCTAACACAGTGATTACTCTTGTTCTGGCTCACGCATAATTCCAGAACTCTTCCTCACAATACATCAAGGAAGTCTTTTTTCTCACCTTGCAGGTGCATAACAATCTCAGAAGAGGCTCTCTCTCCAACTGTTCAGAATTCTGATTCCCATCCAATTTCCAGTAGCCATTTCCCAATGCTACAACCAGTCCTCAGACATTGTGCCTTCTCCTGTTCTCCTTAGATGCTTTGTCTACACCAGGGTTAGATGAAACCTTTTTCCTTTACCATGTTCTCACACAACTTTTCATTCACTTCTCAGATCACCCATGTCACACCGTGGAGGTGCAGACAAATACCAGGAAGATCTCTCCTCTTCAGGATCAGTCCATTTTCCTAATCCTTTATACCTTTTCCAACGTTCTTTTCTAATACCTTCAACGCTGTGGTGCAGCTTCCTTCCACAGAATCAGAACTCCTGCAGCTCTCCTTCTTCACAGAGTTGCCTGTACATTCTTCTTCAACTCTCTTCGGGGAGGGGGCGGAGGCAAACACCCAGCCCTGGGGGACAGATTGCTGGCAGCCCCCAGGCAGACCTTCTCCCAGCCTTAAAGCCTCATTTTCGTCATAGGGGTCAGAGCCCCCCTTCCTGTGGAGGGGCTCCCACTGAACTGAACCCAGAGTCCAAAATTTCTTGTCTTTTGGGAGCTTTCAGGCAGCTCCCAATTGGCTGGAGCCACTTTCCTTAGAGAAAATTAATATGTATGAGGCTCTCTCGATGCCTCATTGGTTGCTCAAAAGGGCACCAGAATATTCCCTGATATTTTTCTCCAAGCATCTTTTCTGAAGCCCCTGAGTCCTCCTGTGAAATCCTGGCTTTGTGGTTGGCTGGAGGGAATCACATGGGCTGCAATCATGGCTGCTATAACAAACATTCCACTGCTGTCCACATAGTGCCTTAACTTTACAAGGTCCCTGCAGACAAACAGTAAGCTTTTGTTCATTTATTACTCCACAGTTTCATAGGAGTCCCTGTGCCTTGTACAACGACTGCACATTTAACTTCTCCCATTTAGCCCTTTCTCAATCACTGTGGCCATCTTAGATGGTCCCCAGGCAACTCACTGCAGCCCCTATCATATCCCACTTTATAGCCCTCCTTCAGCCAAAATACACATTTTTATTAGTTTTGTCCCCCCCCCCGGCAGGTAACCATTTCCCCAACCCCTCACACTGTTACATTAATTATAACTTTTATTTGCTCCCCTGCCTGTCGCTAGTGCTAAACACTGTGCCACTAAGCGCCAGACAGGGTTTGCCTCATTTTTATGGATGCTGCCTCATAAATATTAATGAGGCAGCATCCGAATGCTGTAGCGCAATTGGCACTCAGAAAAAAATATTCCTCCTTCCCTGCTGTCTTTCTGGTTGTCCAAAGGTCTCTGGTCCCTCCTCTGCTGCCCAACAAGACCAGGATCAATGGAGAAGCAACTCTTGCGGCCGCTGAAATGGCAGAATGAAAATGCACTTCTGCACATGTGCGGAGCTCCAGTAAGCACCCAAAGGTGCAAGACAAAGCGGAGGCTCCATGCTACCGCTCTCTAGGCACCGTTCTTAGAAAAGAAAAACTTTGCAGGTGCTGGAGGAAGGATCCTGGACACTATGGGGACATAGAGGAAACAGCTAGGAACAGGACACAAACAGGGAAAACCCAGGGACAGAGGAAGCCTACAGGAGCTAGCAGGTAAGCCCCCGATTGGGGGAAGGATACATTTATCCTCCTCCTCCCTTTGACTGCTCTTATACTTTATGAACACACTCCTCTTGGCTCTCTGCATTCCTCACATCTGATATGAACCGCATTGGGCCTCTTGATCTTTTGCCCTTTGATACCCTCGCAATGCCAACTGCTGCTGCCTCTAGTTTTGCCTGTTTTGAATGCTTCCCATTTTCTCCTACTCCTTCTATCTGCTCCGCTCTGTTTGTGCTTTCTCTTACAAATCCTTTATCCAGTTAAAATCATCCTTTCTGAAATCCCATATCTTTTTTGAATTTGCTCCCTGGAGGCCTCCATTTGGACGTCTAACCTCTCTGTCTTGTGGTTACTAGATCGTACTGGTTCCTGGCCTACTACATTTTGGATTCTCTCATGGTTAGTGAGAACCAGATCCAGCAGGGCCCCTTCTCTTGCACAAGTAAAATCAGAGATTGGGCAAAAATGTTTTGAGTATCATGCCCCAGCATATCCTTCCATAAACACACTTTATTCAGCTCTTACAATTTGCCAGGCAATACATGTTATATAATTAAAAAACTCTGACTCTGGTTCAGAGGGGCAGTGGGCGACACACACCATGCCCCATCCATGCAGTTAAAATTGTGCACATCCAAGTATTCCTTGGATGCTCAGAGTTTTTTTATCAGCCACCACATGACTGCTTTTTTTTTCCTCTCGCCCCTCCATACCTTGCAGCTGTGTGGCTGCCTCCAGGTGCCCTTCTGCCTCTCTGTCCATGTCCATTTTGGCTGCTTCTGTTGGTCTCCCCATGGGCTTTTGGGCCTGCCTCTGCCCTTCTGTTGCTGGTGCTCCTGCCTGTCCTTCCATGCTTGACACTGTATCACTTTTTAGGGCTGTGGGCGGAGCCTGCAGCCGTTTTGCAAGAGCTTTTTAGCTCTGAAAATGGCCAATCTCACAACCTCTTCCGCTGGACTTTTGGAAGTATCCTTCTGAAAGCCCAATGGGGCTGAAAGCCCTCCACCATGATCAGCATATGGAATAACAGCCGCACTATTTCAGCTGTTACTTCTGCATTCCAATGTGTGCACTAGCATGCGGAGTTGCCATTACGCAAGAGGTGCTGCGGTGCTGGCATGTTGCGAATGGCACAATGCTGTTCGCTATTTTGTGCCCCCCTCCCCAAGTCATCCCCAAATTATGATATCACAACACTGTGAGCACATCCCAGTGTGCGAAATGTGGTTTTATCTGTAAAACAGAAAACGGTCCCTCATCGCGTTTTTGTCCTGGTGCCCCCTGCCCACGGATGCCCAATATTGGGGTGCCCAGTCCCCATGTTGGCATTCCTTGTGACACACTGGGAGCCCACCCCAGTGTACCTAAATGTTTACTTGTCCTGTAAATTAGAAAACGGTCCCTCGTCGGTTTGTTTCCCCTGCAAAACTGAAAACGGTCCCTCGTCGTCGCTGCGGTCCCCCTCCCACCTCCCCAACCTCCCACTGAGCACCCACCTTCCCACACCCCCCCTTACCCCATACTTACCTCCGGAGCTCAGCGCTGTCATCTTCTCTGGACTGGGACATGTCTGCACTCTGCAAAGCCCAACCGCGAACTGAAGAATTAAAGGTAAGCATGCTATACAGCTATTCAATGGGATTTTCAACTTATGCTCATATCTCAGCCATTTTTGGGAATTTTTTCCCGAAATTTTCAACATGGGGTTCTTAGCACCCTATCTCTTGAAAACTGTCACTGTCATTTTGTTACTCAGCCCAGAAGGTGATTTTGTGGTCATGGCATGGAATCACCTTTTGGGACTGATTCACAAAATGACAGTGCCACTGTTCATAAGGTGGGGTCCCAAAAAGCCCATGTTGCAAATTTGGTGAAAACATTCCAGAAAATGACTGCGTTACGAGCGTGCATTGCACAGTTTCTATGCACACTCCTAACATCACTAATTTTTAATATTTTCACTCCACATTTTTGACATTGCCATTTTTGCACACCTTCTTCACAATAGTACAGCTGTTACTTTCCACAGCCTGCTCGAAATGTGTTTTCGCACCTGTGGCGCAGAACAGCACATTTGATCTGTGCAATCACCTTTCAGGAAAATGAAACAAAAGGACACTGGCACTGTTCATGAGGAGGGGTCCAAAAAAGACCATGTTGAAAATGTGGTGAAAGAATTCCAAATAATGACTGCGTTACGAGCCTGCGCTGTGCAGTTTCTACGTATGCTCCTTAGGTCACTAATTTTTAATATTTTCACTTCACATTTTTAACAGAGACATTTTTGTATACCTCCTTCATAACTGTACAACTGTCATTTTCCACAACCTGCCCAAACCGTGTTTTCGCACCTGTAGCGCATAATAGCACGTTTCGTCTGCGCAATCACCTTTCAGGACAATTGAACAAAATGACAGTGGCACTGTTCATGAGGAGGGGTCCAAAAAAGGCCTTGTTGAAAATTTAGTGCAACACCTCCAACATATGGCCAAGTTACACCTGGGCGTTGAATAATTTCTACGCACACGTGTAACTTTCATCACTTGGTAGCGTTTCACAGCCCTATTAGCTCTGGCCAGAGTTTGTCTGTATAGCTGCACTCTGGCCATACTGTCTTGCTGTCCACAGTTCATTGGGCACTCCCTCCTAGGCCCTAGTGTCATCCAGCTTTGTTTTCAATTTTTCTCTATCAGCAGCAGACCTCTGCCTTCTTCCTGCTACAACTCTGATCAGATCAAGATCTCCTTTTAGTCACCATTTCAGCTTGCTTTGCTCAGTATTCCAGCAGCTCCTGAAGCCTGGTCATTCTGCCACCTTTGTTCATTACTAGTTTAACTTCTGCAACTCTGCAGCTGCCCTGCTCCTGCATTTCTGTCAGAAATCAGTGAGCTTCTTTAGGCTACATTATTTTATAGCCCATTTCCTTTGGAACTAGCTGGCGTGTGTCCACTATTTATTTTTAACCATATTATTCAGTTTCAGTTCACAGTTCAGTCAGCATGCCACCCCTCTTCAGTCAGTCATTCATTTCATTTCTACCTTTGCACTCAATGGCCATCAGGCTTCCCCATCAGCTGTTCACTTCGCTACTACACTCAGATGCATGCCAGCCATGACCATAGCATGGTTTCTAGGGCTCCACTGCCCTGTAAGTCAGATCTTGGGGGTTGGTCCTCGACTTGGGTGGGGTTCTTCTCTTTCTGCACTTCAGGTGAGAATGTCCTGTGTTCTAGTGGAACTTTAGCTGTTCAGATCGACTCAGTGGCACCTCTTGATGTAGCAGCTAAGACTTCAGTCACCAGAGTGTGGGGCCTGTAAGTCCTTGCAGGCTCCTTTAGCTGAGCAGACCATTTTGGCAGCACCTTGGAAAGGTATTCCACCCTTTGGCTGCCTAACGCTTCACCTGGTCGCCACCTACTTCCCTTTGTCTGCCCCCTAAGGATGAAGATCATACAACTACTCAAATTCTCTGCACCTCAAGAGCTCTACTCCTATGCCTTGCCCCTCAAGGGTTTGACTTTCTCTCTAGGTCTCCCCTTAGTTGCAGGCCATGTGAGTGCCTTTCAGTGGTCATTGCTCTCCTCCTTCCCTCCTTGGAGGGGTGAGCCTACTTCATGGGAAACCACATTTAGCTGAAGCGACTGGCTTGTGGCACCCTCACAGCATTCCTATTGAAAGACAGAGTGAAAGCCCTTCCTCCAAAATGCTTCCCCTGAATTGGTTTCTAAAGTGCAGTAGCTGAGATATCACTAATTCTAACCCTAGCCTGGAGGGAAGGTGACCAAGGCCTTGGATCAACAGGGTTTCCTCCTTTATAGGTTTTTCTTCCTTTCATTGGTGCTGAAGGTCATAAAAAGTTAGGCAGTTCCCGACGGAGTTGGAGATTGTTGATGGCTCTCCAGGTCCAGGTCTCAGTCAGGCTATGTCTCTCCTCACCTTGGGAAGAATGTTTTTGTCTGTCTTCTTTTGTGCTTTTGTATATTTTCCCCTGTGGTGACTTTGGTCCTAGGACCTTATCCCTGTGATACCTTGAGGGGGTTGGAACCCTTCATCTGGGTTCCATATCCCTGTGACACCCTGACAGGGTGGTAGTCCTTGCAGCAGGGACAGAGAGAGCATAAGCCAAGGCTCACAGTTGCACAAGCACCACATGCTACTCTGCCTCAATCAGTTCTAAACCTCATCAAAAGCCCGATGACCCTATGAATTAAAAGGTTTTGCCTGTGATTCAGGGGGCAGCAGGCAACACATGCCATGCACCCCTCTGCATGGTTAAAACCGCACATTTACACGCATCTCTTGGGAGCTTGGAATTTTTTTGTTGTCACCTTCTTCCCTCCTCCTCCTGTGACACCTCTCTCTCTCTTTGGGGTTGGGCCTTCTTCCCTAAGGTACCTTTGGTCATGAAACCTTGTCCCTGTGAAACCCTTTATCAGGGTTACATGCCTTGTGACACCCTGACAGGGTGGTAGTCCTCATAGCAGGGACAAAAAGTTTTATGCCAAAGTTCACAGTTACACAAGCACTATGTAGTACTCAGTTTCTATCAGTCCTAAACCTCCTCAAGAGTACACTAACCCTATTAATTTCAATTTTCATGTTTCACAACACACCTGGGGCATGTGGTAAGATCTGTCTTACCATATACCCTATTGTGCATTATTGTTTACTTTGTACACACTCTGTCCAATTGTCGGCCCCCCTCTCCACCCAGTTCTGTGTGGTCATGTATCACTGGGTAATTTAACACATACACAAGGAACTGCGTCAAAGATTGCCAGATTATTTTGCATGTTTCTTAACTGACTGCAAAATTAAAAAATTATGTTTTAGCCGACCCTTCGGTGCAGTGGTCATGCTACCACTTGTGATGCAAGCGACCCATGTTCAAGAACGAGCATGGATTCTCAGGGCCCCACCAGGGAAGGAAGGACTGAGTATCCCATGGACTGCTCTCCTTCCTTGGGGAAGGGGGCCAAACTCCCACTCTAGGACTGATCACTGGTGGAGATTGGGTGGCAGCACAACTGGGGACATATGCAAGAGTAGGGGCTGCCACTGGACATTCTGACGCATATGCATGCTATAGCACATATGAGAGCTTGCGTCATCACATACCCTCGAGATACCTACAACTGCCACTAACATGGGTGGGAAAGCTCTCTCAGTTGTGGCCCCCTCTCTGTGGAATGACCTACCCGCCCCAGTTCGATCTTCCAACACTCATCGTAATTTCAAACACAACCTCAAATCTTGGCTCCTAGACAAATATGGCTGCAACTGCCCTGTCCGTTAGCTCCCCTCACCCATCTATCCATCTTCTCCCCATTCGGCTAACTTCGTTTCTCCTTGCTCTCTCTTCTTTTGTTGCAAATAGACCTCCTTGAGAACCCTCTCCTGTAGGTGGGGGTGGTCTATCTGGTAGCTAGTCTGATGATACTGTACTCATGTACCTTTTGTAACCCATGTCTACCTGCTTTAGAATTGTTGTGTATCTCATCTTTTATGTTATTTTACTACTGAACTGTTATGCTTTTTGTACTCACCTATTTTTATTTTTCTACTATTTATGCTAAATATGTCTATTATCCTTAAACTATTTTTCTGTTCGTTCTACTTGTACCTATCTGGCCCGGGTAGTGCCTGCAAATGGTCCTCTGGATCAGTGGGGAGGAGAAAAATAGAGGAAAATGGACTGGCTGCTCCATACCGGCATCCCCCCCATCTCTTGCACAACCGACGTTGCAGGCCACACACACCACATTGTCATCCTGGTAAGTGGTGGATAACTGGTACATCTGCGAGAAGGTCGTTGATGGGGCTGGGCTGCCACACAGATCCGTAAGGAGGAGAACAAAGTACTAACTGAAAAAAGTAAACAGTGTTCCATCTAATCTTAAATCTGGTTTATCCATTGTCCTAAACATCAGGATTTAAATTGTCCCACTCATTGCCTAGGAGTCACATTAAAATGCAGCAGTGACAAAGTCTACTTCAGTTCAAATTGGAACGATAATGGTAAGGAAAAGACGAGTGGTCTGATGCAGGCCCTCGCAAAACCGTACACAAATGTGTGCGGTGAGTGTGCTAGCCTATACCTTTGGTTAATGCCAGGGAATAAGGGTGAATAGTGATGGATAATTTGTTGTGGCTTAGAAAATGGGTAGGAGGGTCATGCTCCTGAAGAAAGCCTAGTTCAGGATGCTCCCACCGAGACCGGCTACGGACCTTTATAAATACCTCCAAAATCAACAATTCTCAACAAAAACAACGTCGGAGGAAACAATATGCCACAGAGAAGGGATCAGACTAATCCCAAGCCAACTGAAGCTCAGAATGAAGAAAGATTTTCAGACGGCGACTCCGAGAGCGAGGGCTCCCAGGCCTCGACTTCCTCGAGGCACAGCCGTGCCAGCCAGGGCCAGATACCCTTTACAACACTACAGTGGCAGATGGGCCAAATGCTAACTGAACTGCAGGATTTTCACAAAGAAATGCAATCTATGGCTACTGCCCTAAAAACAGACATCGGAAAACTTGAAAAAAGACAAGATACTGCAGAGGCCCAGGTGACCGAATCAGACAAGCGGGTGGACCATGCTGAGCGAGCTATTGCCCAACTACATAAAAGCATCAAGGCCCTAGAGGACAGGGCCAAGGACTCTGAAAGCAGAAACTGGTGAAACAACATATGTATCTCTGGAATACCGGAGGGGGCTGAGGGCCCTGATATGGTCACCTACGTCAAGCAGATGCTCCGTGAGGTACTGGCCCTACCAGAACACCTCACCCTCGAGCTGGAGCATGCCCATCGTACTCTCAGCCTGAGGCCGGCTCCAGATGCCTGCCCATGAACTGTGCTAGTATGCTTCCTCCGGTTCCAAGAAAAAGAGAGTGTATTACACGCAGCCTGGAGGAAAGGGGTTGTTCTCCTGCAAAGCCAATGGCTCTACCTGGAAAATGACTATGCCCCCGAAATAATGAGCAGACGCAAGGCCTGCATCCCGCTCATGAGGGCTCTTAAAGCAGCAGGCCTTCATTTCAAAACCTCTTACCCAGCAAAATTAACAGTTTTCTTTAAAGAGGGACCTCTTGCCTTTGAAACTGCTGCAGCGGCAACTCAAGAGCTGAAAGCTGGGAAGCTTGTGATACCCCAACAGCCTGTTCCTTCTGGCTCTTCTCTGGCTTCCAAGCTCTCACAACAAATTTGGAGTAATAGCCAGCATGAGTTGAGGCATTGCCAGGGGGCAGAAGCAATCCAACATATCGTCGATGCCCTGAAAGACCAGCAAACACCCCCTCCAGAGAACCGAAGACACCCAGATGCACCAGGCTGACTTTATCGCGAGTCCCAAGAAACTAACTAAGATTTTTTTCATTTCTGGATTGGATGGGGGAGGTTTTCCTTCCCCTCCCCCCTTCCTTCTGCAGCCCCAGACACTTACAGGACAGCACCACAATCTCCGGTGCCACAGACACTCTCCTAAACCTTGATTGAAGGGGAACACAGAGAAGCTCAACCTACTTGGACTGTACACATACAGGACATTACAAAATAATACAATCCAGATAAGCCTGCTGTTTTTCTGAACTCCTGTACCTGTGCCCTTCCTTCCTCTCCCCTTCCTCTGGCTAATCCTTGCCCTCCCTCCAACTTCCCTCTTTAGTTCTGAAAATAGATGCGCTCCTAACACTTTCTCTCTTTCCTTTCTGTTTCAGGGACCTTGGATTGCAAAAGTGGCTGCCGACTGAACCCTGAGCCTGGAGCAATCCAGTAAGGTTCTCACCTCTTCTTTTTTGTACCCTTGACTAAGCTAAATGTGCCTACTAACCTATGCAGATTGTTTGGGGGTGGGCTGGCCAAGGGGGGGGGTTTGTTATTCTTGAGAGATTAGAACACTGCTTTGACGAGGGAGAGTTTGTGGATTCCATGTAATGCTGGTAAGCCCGACCTAGTGCTCCTAACGGGACCCACGCCTAAGGAGAGAGCCTGAATTTCTCTGTGAGGCCGGTGGGTACCCACCTGGGTGCTGTTCTCCCGTCTTAGGCTCCCTAGCTCCATCGTGTAGCGGCTTGAGCACTGGTGGTGATGGAGGAGGTGCATGGGGGGGAAAGCCGAGGACCAGGACACCCTGACAGCCTGCCTGAGCATCCGCGCTGCAGTACTGGAGTGACACGATGGCGATGCTGCACTCGCAGGGTTCCTCCTCTCAGCAAATATTCCTGCTAATGCCTGCTGCATGTGCCACAGTGCCCCCTGCAGCTTAATGGGCAACCGCCTAGCAGCAGTAGGTAAATGTTGAGAGGGTGGTGGTTGGGGGGGGATCCATTAAGGGATATGGTTAGATCGCTCCTGGGGGGATCACTGATGAAGAAGCCCAAGCCTGTTGCTGGGCTGGTGGGTTCTGAACATAGTCACACTGGAGCCCTGTGGGTGGACAGATTGAATGGCAGTCATGCCTCCTGGCTGCTCCTGGTTCCCAGGGACGTCACTGTTATTGCCTCATAATTATACTCTACCCTCTCTTGAACTCTGTCATTCTGGGGCCAAACAGAGATGGATGTAGGAACTAAATAATGTCAGGCATTGGAGTCACAGACTTGTTCTTCTTCGGAAAATGCATCCTAAGCAGTGCTCCATACTCTAGTAGCTTACGGAGTGGATAATGCCAGTTTTGGGGGGCTGCCCCTAACTACGATTCTCTGTCTCTGACTCCCTTGGGCCTTGCTCCAGATTTGTGGGACAGGAGGCTGAGAGAGAGGACTGAGAGGTGGGAGCCCTGCAGTGTGGTGCTGGGGGGAGGAGGGGTGCTCGGCGTGGTCATGTGGCTGGCGCCACTCCCTTCCCATCTTCCTGTGATGCTGCGATTCTGAAGCACTGCAATCCTCTCCTGCACAGCACTGGGGACCTTTGAGGGGAAGGGGGTGGTGTGCTGCACACCTTGCCAGGAGGTACCTCCATCTGGTTTAGCCCACGGGAGGCACTGGGGTGGGGGTGACGGCTCGAGGCATTTGACAGGGCTGCTGGGTGGGATGCCCCCCCCCACACTGGGGAGCATTCCACCAGGCCCTCCACTGCTGGTTCTCCCTCCTTTTCTGCTGGTTTCCTCCTTACCAGGGGTGTTGGAGGGATTGGGGTGGAGACTTTCCCTGCCCCCCTTTCCGCCCCCGGTGCACCATTGCATCCCCGCAGCTGCAATGCCCACCTCTTGGAACCCACTGAGTTGACTATGCGCATTCCTCCTTCACAGCAACTGAGCAATACTCACCCAAAGAAACACGCAGCACAGTCTCTCCCAATACCCAGATCCACCTATGGTCCAGTCTTGGTGAAGAAGCTGACACACCGTGTCCAACTCCACTTTTCCCTTAAAGGCACTATAGATGCCTGGAGGACTTACAATCAAGAAGATACCTCCAAGTAAGGAATAATCCTTACTTCAGTATCATTGAAATGCTCTTGACCTATGGAAGCACAAGTTCACGGTTCTTTGCCATGGTGGTCCAGTTGCCTCCCAGCAGGTTGACAGTAAATTATTGTTTATTTATACTGTTGATGTTAAAAAATGTTTGTATTTATCTGTGAATAAAAGTCAACAGGTGAAAGGTAAAAAGGCTTGGGGCAACCACAGTGGAGGCGGCCCTGGGGACCCGGGATGGGAGATGGGCGGGAACCCACACACAGTGCCACTTACCAATTGACATGTCAGACCCAAATTTTAAATTATTATCCCTAAACATAAATGGCCTGACATCCCCTATCAAGAGATCCTGAGTTATGTCATATCTTAAGAAAAGCAACTCAGATCTCATATATCTACAGGAGACCCACCTGAATGATGCTGAACATTCTAAACTGGCAGGGCTCTGCAGAGGGGAGGTACATTTCTCATTGGGGGCTAGGGGGAGAAGGAGGGGAGTGGTGATCCTAATCCCCACTCATTCCCCATTCCAACTGAGCTCCAAATGGGCAGACCCTGACGGAAGACCAGTAATAGCGCAGGGCACAACAAACTCAAAGGAGGTCACGCTCGCCAACGCCTACTTCCCACTTGGTCTAGATGTTCCCCAACTGAGATCCCTACTAGACAAAATAGTGTAAATGACTAAGGGTGTTCTCTTGTTAGAAAGGGACTTTAACGTCCTCCCTGACCTTTCACTTGATTCCTCCAATCCTAGGCCCCCAAAGCGGACCCCATCCCAGAGACTCTTTAAGAATCTCATAGATGAGGTGGGTTGGAGTGACACTTGGCGCCACTTCCACCCACATTCCAGAAACTATTCACATTATTCTTCTGTTCATCACACATACTCCTGTATAGACCAAACCTACTTGCAAATCAAAAATTTAGAACTCCTGGAAGACTCTCGTATTGGAGACATCACACACTCTGACTACGCTCCCCTGATCACTATATGGAACTTTAATCTCCAACTCAAGAAAACATGTTGGGGACTCAACCCCTACCACCTCAGATCCCAGCAGTTCAGGAACTTTATAACAGGCAAGATTACTGAAATACTTAGAGATAAACCCCCTGTCGACTCTTGCCCATCCATACTCTGGGACACTGTCAAGTCAGTGCTCCGCAGGCATATAATCCAATACACAGTGACCCAGAGCAGGGAGCACAGGGAGGAAAAGAACAAGCTGGAGGACGCTCTCCACTTCCTCCAGATGGCCCACAAACAGGGGGACAATTCTGTTTTCCTACAACTCCAAAATACTAAAATGGAGCTAGACCGATTAATCCTCCACCAGACAGAAATTGCCCTGACCTTTCTCAGACAATGGTATTATGAGGTAGGCCTGCGAGCCAGAAGACTACTGACTTACCACAGCCAGAGACAAAAAAAGACCTCAACCATTGCCACTGTCCGACATCCGACCGACGGGTGACCACTAACCAAGGTCCAAGATATAGTGGAGGCCTTTACCTCCTACTATACCACTCTTTACACCCTGGAACACATTCCCCCAACTCAGCAAATAACAAAGTATTTACAGACCACTTCCTTATCAAGACTCACAGAGGCTCAGGGAGAAACTCTGACATCCCTAATAACAGCAGAAGAACTCACAGCGGCCATAGCTAGGGCTAAAACACTAAAATCCCCAGGCCCAGATGGCTACGGGACAGAGTTCTATAAAACAACTAAACCCCAAATACTCCCCAATCTCCTCACAATGTTTAACTTGGTCCTAGAAGGCGAAACCCCTCCACCATCCTGATCATATGCCACTATATCGGTCATCCACAAGCCAGGGAAAAATCCACAACTCTGCAGCTCATATAGGCCAATTTTGGTCCTTAATGCAGATTACAAGCTCTTCATGAGCATTGTCGCCCATCACATAGATGTCTATTTACCCTTGTTGATAGGAAATGAGCAAACTGGGTTAGTTAGAGCACGCTCCACCACAGACATCAAGTGCACTCTGCACATCACACACGAGATGCAGACTACTAGTGCCCCTTCAGCCTTAATAGGCCTGGATGCAGAAAAAGCATTCAACAGGGTGGGTTGGCCCTTCCTGTATCAGGTGCTGGGGAAGATGGGGACACCGAAGGCTCTAATTTGGGTCATGCAAAATATCTACACAGCTCCCAGGCCATGCGTGAAGGTGGGAGACCACTACTCCACATACTTCCCACTCCTAAGGGGCACCAGGCAGGGATGCCCTCTATCCCCCCTATTATTTGCAGCCTTCATCGAAATGCTAGCCCAGTGAGTCAGAGAGGTAGAGAATCTCCAGGGAATTGTGATGGGTGGTACAGAGCACCGTATCGCCCTGTACGCAGATGATGTCCTGCTGTGTATGTGGGACCCAGAGCAGTAACTGCTGAAGGTTAAGCAGATATTGAAGGACTTTGGCTGGGTCTCGGGATATGGACTGAACATACCCAAAACTGAAATACTGGTCTTCCATTACTCCCCTTCTCCAGACAATCTTCCCCTGTAACTGGAACCTCACAAAATTGAAATACCTGGGGGTCTGCTTGTCCCAATTCCCTGCCATGGCCTACAAAAACAACTATATCTCCTTCACCGCAAGACTGAAAGCGTATCTCACCTCCTGGAACACACTACCCCTAAGTCTCACCAGAAGAATAGACCTCATTAGAATGGTCATCCTCCCCAGAGCACTCTGTCTTTTTCAGAATGTACTGATTCCTATACCCCAGAAGACATTCTAGGAATGGAACCGGGCCATCTCAATGTTTATTTGGGTGGGGCAGAGACCCAGAGTACACTTAAAAGTACTGTCCCTCCCTAGATTAGAAGGGGGCCTGTCACTGCCAGACCTACAAACATACCACAGTGCTGCCTTCCTGACGCACATAACAGCAAGGCAAATCTTAGACACTTCCGCACACAGTCTTGAAATAGGCAAACCCTCTTAGAAAGTAATGAATACCTACGGATTCTATATCAACAAGAGACAGATCCTCCCCCAGTACACCTAACCAGTCCCTGGCTAAAGCATTACCTTACTGTCTGGAAATCCATAAGAAAATCCTATCACCTGACATCCCATCTAGCCCTCCTATGCCCAATCCCTAACCTCAGCTGCTTCCCACCAAACAGACTTGATCATGGCTTTCAAGTCTGGGAAAGACTCGGCCTAAAATACCTAACACAGATAATGTCCCAAACTGGAATGAGGGCATTTGAAGACATACAATCGAGGTGTGGGCTACCGCACAGAGATTTTTATCACTACTTACAGCTTCAACACTACTATGACAATCTACCATTAAATGCTACAGCACCCGACTGGAACCCACCATTGATTGCTAAACTAATACAGCTAAATACCAGCCAAAACCAAGGCCATTTGATTTCCATATTTTCCAAATACTCATAGCACAACAACAGAACCCCACAGAAAACACTCGGCTACAGTGGCAGGAGAAACTGGGTCAGACAATCACCCCAGAGGAGCAGCATACAGCATGCCAGAACACATCCAGGGTCACCAGCTCTCACCAATGGTGGGAATATGCCTGGAAAAACATAATCAGGTATTTCAGAACCCCAACCACCACCACCAAGCATTACTCGCTCACAGGCAGAGCCGGTTGCTGGCACCAATGTGGGGAGAAAAAAGCAAATCACACACATATCATGTGGTCCTGCCCCAAGCTCAGCCCCTTCCTTCTAGAAATTCAGGCTCAACTACTGGAGTTATTTAGGACACAACTCCAGCTCACAGAAAAAATGTACCTCTTCCTACTCCTCCCAATAGGATTGAGAGACCTTAATACTAAATACCTCTCTAATCTCCTAATTACAGCCACTAAGAAAGCTATAACCAAAGCACGGCTCATCCCAAGAACCCCTATGATCCAGGACTGGTGGCAGTCCACCAAACAAACATATCATGTGGAAAAAATCACCCATAAACTTAATGACAAAGACGACCAATGCAACTCGAGATGGACGCGTTGGATAATATATTATATGCTAAAGGATGAAACCTTTGTTCCCTAGAACTATCTAAACCACCCCACCCAGACCTTCCTCACCAGACTTGACCCTCAATCCCCCGGACTACCCCCTTCCCCTCCACCCCTACCCTTTCTCACCTCACCCCTTGCCCTTCCCTCTCCTACCCTCCCTCCTCCACTCCTCCTACCCCTCAATATTACACCTCATTAATGGTCTGCCACCTAGAAAGGCTGGAGTACATAGTGGTGCTGGTGGAATCCCAGGATGGGCTCTCACCCCCAGGGCTATGCTCTCCACTTTATACCTCACCCGATACACTGAGCCACAGAAATTAGAACCACAGCATAAGTGGTAGGGAATACCCAGCCATAGACTTGTTTGGGCACAGACATGGAAAAACACTGTAATCCCCCTACAAATGGGGGTTCCCAAAAAGTCTTCCATGAGCTTGCCTAAATGCTCACTGCCAGGTTGGTGTTCAGCGCTATAGCCGTTTAAATGTTATTGCTAAAGAGTGCCTGTGTAGCATCTGTGTACTGTCCCTTTAAGGACTGCCTGTTTGCAGTAATAATTAATCTGGGAGGGGGACTGGGTGTTTCCATGCTCAAGTCCCGCTCGGGCTGCTAACTAATCGCTCTGTTTCTGCCATCGCTAGTTGTGCAGAGGGAGCCCTGCTGAAAGATGTAACTGATTGCTGGTAATCTTTTAAAGTAGCAATGATAATGTAGTTTGTTCTAACCTGCCTTCTTTGCAGCAAGGACTGATCTGTTTGGCTCCACCATTTTGGTCCCAAACTGCTGAATTGGACCAATCAGTACTTGGGGACTCTAAAATGGAGCCTGCAACTAAGGGGATATGTGGAACAAGCCTCTAGGAATCGTAGTTTTTGACTGTTGGCACCTTTTTGCACCAACAGGGGGAGCATATTGTAACTGACAGCTGAATCAGCCAACTGGACCTCTCTGGATCTGAAGGAAATGCCCTGGCTGCCTGCTGTGAAGGCAGATCTAAGTTGGAAGCTGAGAGAGCAACAGCTCTCCTAGTTCGAGCAGCCGTTGAGCAGTAGTTCATGCGGGAGAACTGTGGAAGGCCTGACTTCTGGCCTGCTTGCCTGTTTTCGGCCCAGAGAAAGAGAGAGAAATGTTTCGGACTAAATCCGATCTGGTGAGAACGAAGAAGCCACTGAAATGGGACCAGGCTCAACCTGTAGAGGACCAAAGATTTTGATGAATGCGATCAGCCTGTCTGGAACTCCAGCTACATTCTGAGCTCCCGGTTAGAGCAGAGACTTTGCGACTGGGACTGGGGAGCAGTGTGCCTGGTATTGTAGAACCTTTTACATATAAATGTGCTGTTTGAAGACAGAGGGTCGTGCTGTATCTCTCCACTATGCGAACTGTGTGCTGCTTGCTGTTACATATAAATATGCTGTTTGAAGACAGAGGGTCGTGCTGTATCTCTCCATTATGCGAACTGTGTGCTGCTTGCTGTTACATATAAATATGCTGTTTGAAGACAGTGGGTTGTGTTGTATTTCCCCACTGTGAGAACTGTGTGCTGCTTGCTGTTACATATAAATGTGCTGTTTGAAGACAGTGGGTCGTGCTGTATTTCCCCACTGTGTGAACTGTGGGCTGCTTGCTAAAATCTGCAGCCTGAACAAATGGACTGAATCCGCAGTTGATTCTATGAGGCTGGGCCTTGCCACGAGGTCCCTGCCAGACTACCCTGCTGCACTGAGAAGAGCCATCGATGAGAGACCTGCCTGGGGATCAGCCCTCCACTCCATGCCTGAATGGAAATGACACCATGCTGCGCAGTGTGGGTCCTGTTTTCCCTGGCCATCCAGACTACTTGTCAGCAGTCTCCATTTCATCCATCCTGCGTCCTGTCTTGGGTACCGTGAGTAAATATCAGGGTAGCTCCCTGCACCTTCTGTTAAATCAAAGTGTGTTATCTGATTCCTCCGTTAATTCCTTTTCTTCACGAACTGAGCCATCTGGCTCTGGATTACAAATTGTGTGCGTGCATGTTGTTTTTTCATCACAGGGCCCCAACCAGCTGCGGCTCCGGCCTTCCACGGGCAATGATCCTGGCTAGCCCATCTACCTTTTACCTGGGTATTCAGTGTGTGTGTGACTGTGTGAGGGGGATTCTGTACTGCATGAATAACAGTGTGATTAATGTAGTTTATAAGCCAATTACCCTGATTACACCCCTTCCCTGTTATATCCCCCTGAATAAATCATATCTACTCTTTTTTCTGCAATTCCACCAGACTGTGTTTCTAGTTTGTGCGTTAGGTTTTACTGTTGTCATTTGTGCTGCCTAACCTTGTTTTACAGGGGGTCCTCAGGGTCGAGCTGAGAAATCAATCCTGATGGTAAGTGTCAATCGTGAAGGTGCTTATTGTGTATTGTGTGGGCCACTAGCAGGAACTGAGGGGGGGTTACAGTGTCCCAGAGGGCTGTGCCCAGGCTAGTTTGACCACTACCAATCCTGACCTCTGGGTGGAGGCACCCGTTTCAGAACTCAGGCCCCTTAACCGGTTAGTAGCCATGCAGGCAGGGGTAGTAGCCCCTGGGATAGTGCCACCTAGGGGTTACAACACCACTGCAAGTTACACCCTTATCATTACACTCAGATGACTTCCAGAAGCTATGGATGTCCTGGTACCCCTCGGATGTCAGAAGGTGATACAGTCAGTACCACACTGATAACTAACTGTAATTAATTTAAGATGTCAATAGAGAATTCTCCAAGGATGCAATACAAAACAGCTGATAAGTACTAATGCTGACCTGTTGACAAAGTATGTTTGTTTGTTTTTTGAAATTCAAAAAAGATGATATTTATAAAAAAAGAAAATGGGTAGGAAAATTCCCAGCCTCTTATTGGCTGAGCCTCTCAGGAGAGGTGCATTTATGTGCCAGCAGAGACCAACTAAAAACAAGTTCCATTGCCAACCTGCCTTATCACTAACTGAATCACTGTGTCCCCGATTAGAATTTTAAAAACTAAAAAGTGGCCATTTTTATTGCTCATTTAGCAAGCAGCTGAGCCCCCCACTCCAACTGCACATGCCACTTTTTACTTAAATTCTTCCCCCTTACTTGGCCACAACAAACCAGTTGTTCTTTTTTTAACCACTACAAGCAGCAGCTATGTGTGCTTACCTCTCAGCACTACACACTTCCACTAGATGTAACAAATGGACAGCTTTCCCATCACATCTTCCTGCATGGTCCTGGCTCCCCTGCTTGGCAACAAATAAAATAAAGCAACCATTGTCTCAAACCAGCTTTTTTTTAGAGAGTGATCTTAACACTGCTTCTTCTTCACTGTTACTTCCAGTGTCATGTCACAGCCACTCTGCCTAACCACACTTATTGCAGTCCCAACCAGCCATGCTCACAGTGTGTACCAGGCACTTGGAATGGCTGCCACGAAACAGTCAGACAAAAGTAAAGAACAGTTCTCCACACTGAAATGCTGCCAGAGGAGGGGACTGCAATGCTATTCATGGGGAGGAGAGGGGGGTTGAGAATAAAGCAGGAAAATGCTGTGAAAAACAGCAGCACCCTCTACTGGTAATTCTTCCGATGAAGGGACTTCTTTATGTGTAAACACTTTTTAGTTCAGACTGAATGAGACAGGGGAACTGTCGGCTCAGGACACCACTGGACAGAGCCAAAGAACAAACACATGGATTAAAACGCTGCAAAAATTATTGGCTACTCACTCCAGACTCCAAGATACAGGAACCTGCCAGCATAAGGGAACAACAGCAATGGGGGGGGGCAGGGCAGAAGCAAATAAACCTGCAAGACATTAGCCCTGTTTACACTGCCACAGTGCATTGTGTTCTGTGCTGGTCCTTGAAAGCTGCGCTTAGAGCTACACCTGTAATTGATTGTTTATAAAGCCCCCCAATGCTACGCTGCAAGTCGCACCATGGCTGAGGTCTGCTGGGGGGGAAGGGCATGTTTTCTGATACTGACGATGGAGCTATCTGTGGATGACGTGGTGCCTGCCTGCATCACTTCCTGTGGTTGCCTTGGCTCCCAATACACAGGAAGGGCTGGCGTGAAAGGGTTCTTTGTTTAAAGGGTTCATGGTATGCAGCATCAGCATTAGTAGCACAACAACCAGGGTACTTGTTATTCCTGCAGACCACACAGAACATTGATTTGTAACAACGAGTCGGTGATTTACTCATCCTCAGTCACATTCTGCTTTCTGGGCATCATCCTCGATTGTTTACATAATTCATTTGAACAATTTAGAGGAATTCATGATTTTGGTACAAAGGCTGATGGGGAGAAGAGTGCATGATGGGACAAGAAGGCACCGCAGTGGATCGAGCACAGAGACGAGAGTTTACAGTGCAGGCTAACATGCTCAATCTGCTAAACATCCTCTCTCCTCCATCGCTGCAAAATTTGGATTGGAATGCCTCCTGAAGTACTCCAGTGAGTGTCCACATGTCAACATTTGCAGCACATCAACCTGTGCGCATGGGTTGATGCACTGCAAATAGGGCAGTGTAAACGAGCCCATCAACACTAATGAAGATAATGATATAACCCTGAATTTAGTGGAAATAAGCAACAGCACTTCAAGAGAGATGGACTCTGAATTAATGGTGAGTATTTCAAACAGAGCATGCCATACTAGTGAAGGGTTTGAACTTTATACCCACTAACTTCCTCAATTAATTTGATACCATTGTGGACCTACACAATAGACAAGAAAAGTAAATTTACATGTGCTTTTTAAAAACAAGAATCAAAGGCAAAAAAATGACAATAACGTCATAATGAATGGAATTCAAATATCTGATAATATGGATAGACAAGAGACAGACATAAATGATGTGACAACAGATTTCAATGTTTTTAAAAGAAAATCAGGAGTCACGTGATGCCCTCGAGGGAGTAAGCAGCTTGCTGTAGCAGCTCCGCGAGTATATGCAAGAAATTCTACATTTCCCACCCAGAAAAAGTATTTTAAGTTACTCCAAAGTAAGATAATACTGTGGGGAGCATAGAGTTAACTTTCATGGAATCGCAAAGAGACGAAATCCGAAGTGACACCGATGAGGAAAGTGAAAAGACAGCGGGAGGCCAGGAAGCAAAAAGGCCTCGTAGAAGCGAGTTACTGGCAGAAATCCTAGAATCCTCGGTGTTGGGGCAATTGCAAGAGGATGTCTCTGTGATTAAATCGGCACTATTCTCCCTCATCATGGACTTTAGAGAGTGGAAGGCGTCTATATCTGGTCTGATTACAAGGGTTACTGATGCCGAAATGCGCATTTCCTCCATAGAGGATAAGCTGGAGAAAGTTATGATGGAAAACACAGCTCTAAAAAAACAGTCAAAAAGATGGAGGATAAGGTAGACGACCTTGAAGGCATGTCCAGATGCAACAATTTAGTGTTGCTAGGACTTCCAGAACGAGAAGAAGGCACAAACACAGTAAGCTTCATCCAAAAACTGTGCACTTGTGTGGCAGGTCTGTCCCCCAATGGCCTCATTTATGTGGTAGAATGGGCCCACAGGTCAATCAGACCGAAACCCACAGCGGAGCAACTACCCCGTCCGATTATATTCAAGGTCCTTAATTATCTAGATAGGGACCATATCCTGAAAGCGGCGAGAAATGCTGAGAAGATAATTTGGGAAGGCAAACAGTTACGCCTGGTTCCAGACCTCACTTATAAGGTGCTCCAAGAGGAGACTTCATATAGGGCGATGCAGTCCAAGTTATGGGCAGTGAAGATCAAGCATAGAATGCTGTTTCCAGCTCAGCTGGAAGTCTCATTACCCAATGGAACCCAGAGGTATGAATCGGCAACGCAGGCTCTGGAGAATCTAAAATGGAGAGTACCCGATTTATTTGGCAAAGAGGGGTGAGCGCTTCTTAGCGAATTCAGGAAGTATCGCAAGCCTATAGAGATCTAGTTGGTCTCCTGGTAATGCCTCGCTGTATTATTTCTCCAGACTGAGTGCAGTTTAGAAGTGACAGAGATTGTCATCTGAGTTAGCAGGACTGATAATGGAGAGTCTTTCAGTTTTTATTTTTGTTTGGAGCAGGAAAGATGCTTACATACATAATTCAGGAAACTCTGTATGGATCCAATACAAATGCGATATGTATGGATTGTGAGCGCCCTCTAGTGCCATATTTCAGTATTGGGGTACCATAGGGCAATCTTTGGAAGCTCGCTGACTTTTAGTTTATTTTAGCCATTCAAACAAGTTATCTATTAGCGGAGCTTGTTCTCTGGATCCGATGTTAAGTGAATTTCAAGGACTGTGTGAATTTCACCATTATGTTAATGTTATAGGAGCATGTTTGCAAGGCATTTAATTATATTGCAAAGTGTTACAAAATGTTCAGACTTAGAGTTACAAGAAGAAGTAGTAGGTCAAGACAGTGAATCTAAATCACTATGGTACTAGTTATGGGGATCCAGATAGTAAGATCACTATGAATGTATAAGGGTGTTGAAACATATATTCAGGACAATCTTTGTTTGTAGTCATGTTGGGGGCTCCCCTCCACTTTCTTTCTGACATTACTGGGGTAATAATGCAGATGACTAATAGCATATTAAGTGGTGGAAATTTACATTTTACATTTTTTTCTCTTGACATTTTGCATAATGCTGCGGATGCGGCACCAAGAGGGTGTGGCGGCCAAAACATTTTGGAGCAGGCGTTTGGCCTGGGAAGAGGGAGGTCTGGAATATGGAGAAGGGGGGATACTCATTTGGGGTAGAGATAGATGAAGAGGGGGGAAGGCGGGACTGCATTTAATATTGGATAAGATGCAAAAGGGATGAATTGGGATAGGCAGGACACAGGAAAAGAGGGCTAACGTTATGGTAAGTCTATGGGAGGCTGGAACATAATGTCATGGAATATTAAAGGAGGCAAGGACAATGCCAAGAAGTACAATGTCTTAAGACATCTCAATAGATATCACCTGCACATAGTTATGTTGCAAGAGACACATATCATTACTGATCATCTGTCAACTTTACGGAAACTTTGGGTGGGCCAGATCTTCGGAGTAGGTAACAGCCCTAGACGAGGTGGAGTAGCTATCCTTATTAATAAGAATTTGCCCTTCCAGGAAATGAAATCCTGGCAAGATCCTGAGGGGAGATTCATTGTAATCAAGGGATACTAATGGGGGTGGAGGTTATGTTGGGATCAATATATGGGCCAAATGTAGATTCCCCCTCTTTTTTTCTCCCTCTAGCTACCATTATTGCTTCTGCCCCTAATGTCCCATGCTTGCTGGGAGGGGACTGGAATTTAATATATTCTAACAATCTGGACAGATCATTTAGTAAGACAGCCGCATTATCGCCTGCTCAGAGGGCGATGAGGGAATTTTTGGAGGACTCTGGTCTAATCGATCCATGGAGAGTTCATTATCCCAAGGAGATAGATTACACTTATTACTCCCCACCTCATAAGGTTTATTCTCATATAGACTATTTTCTCCTAAGTAAAATGGCTTTACAGAGTATAGAAGACGTGGGAATACATGCCAGAGTATTATCAGATCATTCTCTAATTTGGTTGAAATTGAGATTCCAAAATTATCAAAAAGTTTCAAAATCATGGTTTATTAATAACCAACTTTTCAGGGGAAGGAAATAGTGGACCACATGAGAGCATTTATTAAAGATTCCTGGAATAACAACTGGGAATCAGTGGGGAATAAGGACATTCTTTGGGGAGCAATGAAAACGGTATGGCGAGGAGAATTTATCAGATTAGCCTCTACGAGGAAACGTAAGAATTCTGTGCAAGTAGAAGAATGGCTATCCGGAATAAAGTTTATAGAATCCCATTTACACCAGGCAACAGATGAACTCATGTGGGAGGAGCTTCATGCGCTAAGAGCCAAATATGCAGCGTAGTTACTTAATCATACATTGAAATCAGCAGCAAAATGGAAGGCTACATATATAGGACAAGGGGAAAAATCAGGGAAATTGCTTGCCCAAAGATTAAAAAAACAGAAAGAGGCTAACTGGGTAGTTAACTTAAAAGATAGTGCTACAGGGAAATTAAACTCAAACCCGGTGGATATAGCAAATGACTTTAGGAAGTATTATTCAGATCTATATACAGCCCCTCCCTTAGAACCAGATTATCATTTGCATTTAGAGAGCTTTTTGCATGGTATGGATCTTCCTCAGCTCACATTAACACAGCAATTAGAGCTTAAAGGAGAAATTACCATACAAGAAATCAAAGAAGCTATAGATAGACTACCTTTGGACAAGGCTCCCGGGCCTGATGGCTATTCTGCCTTATTTTATAAGACTTTTAAGGAAGAGCTTAGCCCATACTTGAGAATGCTATTTATCCGCCTATATTCCTCTCCTATTAGGGAGTTAACATTGCTGGAGGTGAGAATTGTGGTGTTTCCAAAACCAGGGAAAGACTTGACTAGACCCAAAAATTATAGACCAATTTCACTATTAAACATAGATATAAAGATATTGGCAAGCATATTAGCATTCTGGCTTAAGAAAGTCTGGTCAAGCCTTATAGGGCCAGATCAAGTTGGGTTTGTCTCTGGTAGACATTCAAGTGATCATTTCAGAAAAATAGGGCATTTGCTTTCCGCTTCGGGGGATACCAACACCGATAGGGTCTTGGTGTCCCTCGACGCAGAAAAAGCATTTGATAGGGTTAGTTGGAAATCCCTATTTGACTTATTACCCAGGTATGGATTACCCCTTGAGTATTTTACATGGGTCAAGATTTTATATACATTCCCTTCAGCGAGAATCTTTTGTAATGGGGTCACCTCGGATAGTTTTAGACTCACAAGGGGTACTAGGCAGGGTTGCCCCTTGTCCCCTATGTTATTCAATTTGTATATCGAACCCCATGCTAGGAAAATTAATAGTGTAAAGGAGATAAGGGGCATAACCATAGGGGAAGAAGACTATAAAATGTCCATGTTCACGGATGACATTCTTCTACAACTACTCTCGTGTTGGCAAGTTTCTCTAACGGAAGTGTTGAAAACAATAAAGAAGTTTAGTGCTTTATCAGGATATAAACTGAACCATAACAAAACAATGGTCCTTCCATTGAATTCAACTTGTTCCAGGAGGGAGGTAGAAGAATTGGGTCTGGGGTGGACATCAAAAGCAATCACATTCCTGGGAATAGAGATTGCTTCAGATATTAACATATTGAAAACATTAAATATCAACCCAGTTATCAAACAGATGCAACAAGATCTAAAAAGTTGGCAATGATTACCACTTTCCATGTGGGGGAGAGCAAACATAATCAAGATGGTGATCTTTCCCAGACTAATGTATCCTCTCACTACGTTGAATACATTTCTCTCTCAGGCATGGTTTAAAAAAGTAGACTCTATTTGGTCAGCCTTTCTATGGAAAGATAAAAGACCTAGAAGAGCAATTCGCAAATTAACAATGGAGAAGAGAAGGGGAAGGTTGGGCATGCCACATCTATTCTTATATTATTTAGCTATTCATAGTAGTAAATATCTCCAGTGGCTGACACCCCAAGAGAATTTAGAGTCACACTTAGCGTGGCTTAAAATAGAAAGAGCTAGGTCTCTGGAGCATCTTCTATCGACAAAGGCATTATTGTATACTCCTCAGAAAAAACTACCCAAGTCTTGGCACTACAACACCATTGCATGGTCAGTGAGGGCACATACCCAGTGGTGTGCATTATTTAATCTGGATAAGAGACGAGATTTGGGGCAGCCGGTTTGTCATAACGTAAACTTGCAAATAGGGAATAAGCCTATTTCTCCTTCCTTCTGGAGGGAATTAAAAGATGTATCTCTGTTGGACTTAACATCAGATAACAGTTTCGATTCCCCTAAACAAGTCCAGCAAAAGCTGGGTTTAGTGTCTCTACCTGGGTTCAAATATTTACAGCTTAAAAAATGTATCCAGTCAAATTTATGATCCCCACCTTGGTCCTCCAAGATGACAGAAGTATTAGGGCAAATGTTTCAAGCAGCCATTCAACCTAGACCTATTTCTAAAATCTATAAATTTTTATTGGTTAAATTTTGGCATAAGTACTCTTCGATTGCTTTTTATTGGAAACATGCTGCAGATATCTCCTATGATTCTGACACATGGGAACAGATCTGGATGAGCAATTACAGATGCCTAAAACAGGATAGATTAAGGCTTCTTTGTTTCAATATACTGCATCATTTATTTTATACACCTATAAAACTTAAATTAATGTGCAAAAGTCAAAATGTTGTATGTCCCAGATGTTTACAAGAGCAGGGTACTCTAAAGCATATGTTATGGTCTTGCCCTATAATTCACAACTTTTGGCAACAGATAATAAAATGTACAGATCCATTATTCAAAGGATCATGCCACTTTAACATAGAAACCTGTGTATTGGGTAACCTTTCAGCCATATCATCCCAAGCATATAAATATTATTTTGCTCTTATTTCAGCGGTAACATTACTTCTTATTCTTAGATATTGGATTAAAAACACTGCACCACCATTCAGAGAGTGGGTTCAAGAAATCTATACAGCCTTTTATGCAGAAAAGCTGATAGCAGCACAATTCCACAATGCATCTAAATTTAATAAGAGATGGGAGCAATTTTCAGAATTTATGGCTGGGAGGTTAAAAGCTACCTGATAGCCAGTAATATTTCAGCTTTCCTGGAAAGAAGGAAAGTGATATGGAATAAAGCAGTCATTCTTTGTTTTCCTTAAGTGTCCAAGGTAATACCATATAATGGAATTGAAAAGCAGTCCTATAAATAAAAGGAGGGAGTTTGGGGAGGAAGGGTGAGTGAATAGTGACATATCATTTGAAATGTTAAGGGGGAGGAAGGTGCACGGGATAGAGGGAGGGGTGGGGGAATGGGGGAACCATCCAATGTAAAGGGTCAGATGCCACATGGAAAGTTTTGATATGCATGGTACTGTACTGTGTGTTCAGTGTTTCTTTTTTTTTTTATTGTATGTGTGCTTTCTGGAAAACCTTAATAAAGCATATTATGAAAAAAAAAAAAATCAAGACTTATTCCTCCTAATAATCCAGCACTCAACATCTTTCTAAAGGCATGAGAGAGAGAAGTTGAAAAGCTAGCACAGCAAAACTTGAAGTCACATCACTATAGTTGCAGTAGAGACGAAAAGGCTGCAATTAAACAACTGCAAGTGAATTCAGCAATCACCATTAAGCCTTCTGTTGAAGGTGGAGCCATAGTGATGATGTCAAAAGATAAGTATCAAAATGTTATGCTACGTGTAGATCTTTTATCAGCACTAGGTCATAAGGATGCCGTCGATAACAGCACCGTCCAAAACAGCACCGTATTAACAACGCTCTTCAGAAGAGTGGCACAGCAGAATGCCACCATGCAACACAGCACCAACAACAAACAATAACACAGATTTTTTCTCACTCTGAGGGGGAGCAGATCTCTGGGAAAGAAGAAATATGTGGGGCCATTGAATACTGTTTCCATGGCCCCTTGAAAAAAAAAATATGGAAAACTAAAAGGGAGACCAGGATTGGAACCCTGGTCTCCACAACCATCCTGCTGAGCTGATTCAAACCTTAGTCTTCCACACCATGGGAGCAACTCAACCAGCCTCCTGATTTCCTCTGCCCTTGTGGTCTTCTGTAGTACCACGGACAATGACCTGGGGACTGCTTACTATATAGCACTGTTAATCCCCTAGTGCTGTCCAGAATATCGCTGTGCAGACTGCGCTGTTCTTCCTGGCACTATTATTGTAGCGCTATTCTAACTGGGTAGGCTTTTATCAGATGAGCGCTTTTATAAGGAACTGAATTGTGATCCCACTGTGTCTTTAAAAAAAGCAATTGACATTTTGTTGCATGATGCTGAGATTAATAACATTATAGATCATGATACACATAATGTATAGGTGGCTGTGTGTTATGGATTGTTTATACACACCCTTGGTGTTTGATGACCCATAAACCTCGAAAGAGATGCTCAAGAAGTTTATGAGGTAATCACACACCAAGAGTGTGCAAACACAATCCATGGACACACAGTTGCCTATATTTTATTTTTTTATAATTATTGGTGCAGGGAGTTTACAGCATGACAAGATTCACAGTCGAAACTGCAGCCTCGCCCCTTCACTGGAACTAATGCAAGTGAGCTGTAACTGTCGCAGCTCCCCCCCCTCCAGCAAGCTGCAGAAACTAGAAAAGAAACAAACAAAAAATTATTTTAATAAATGTAAAAAAAAAAATGAAGACAGCTTCAATAAATCAGTGCTGCTAAACTGTTTCACACTGCAGCTGCCGTCACTCTCTCTCTCGCTATGTACAACTGCTGTACTCCCACCGCACTCTGGCTCACTTCTCCACTAAACAATTCTTTTCTTTTCTTTTTTAATTTTTTAACAGAGTGGTTTTGGAGTGGAAAAGGTTTTTTGAAGGTTGAGAGGTGCTGCAAGACTGGTGTGCCATGCTAATGGTGAATCAGCTTTCACGGTTTCAGGACTGCACATTCCTGCTTGGCAGGGGACTGAAACAAAAGTGGTCAGAAAATGCCCTAATAACTGATTAACCTGGTTATTACAGCATTTGAAATATGGATCAAGTCCATGTATTAGAGGGGGTTACCAGTAATTATTTGAATTTTTATCAGTGAACAAACCAGTACGACCTACCATCTATGGGGAGCCTAAAATTCAAAAAGATTTACAGAATCCCCCCATGAGACCAATAATAGCCAGCACTGGCTCTTTAAATGATCTACTGGCACATTGTATTGGCACCTTTATTTTGCCAGTGGCTCAACAATCACCATCCTGTATAAAATGCATTACACATATTTTGACCATACTAGGGATGTAGCAGTGTCAGATATTGATAACTTTAGATGTACAAGCCTTGTATACTAATATACCCCATGAAGGAGGTTTAGATGCCAGAGAGAGGCCCTATATGAAGAGACCACATATACTAGCACATTCATAGAATTTCTGCTGGCCCTACAGAGAAAGTACTAGTCAACAATGTCTTTCTGTTTATGCAACAGTTTTACCATCAGATTAAAGCCACAGTCATTGGTGCAACCATGGCACCTAATTATGCAAATATTTCCTTAACTCAGTGGGAGAAGTGATTCATATATGACGGGAAACAATATATGTCTGGATTGGCTAGATCTGTATAGGAGATTTACTGACAATAAATTTATCATCTAGAAAGGAACTATGGCAGAGCTACACAGCTTTGTTGCATATGTAGAAAGCACTAATTCAAACCTCCGATGTACCCTTACAGCAGATCTGGTAAAAGTCAATTTCTTAGACTTATGCATTTCCAAAGATTCAGCTGGTGGTCTGTCAACTAACCTATGTAGAAAACTGATAGACATTAACTCCTTATTACAGTTTGAGAGTTGTCATCCCAAACATATAACTCAAACATCCAAAAAGGACAGTTCATGCTGTTAAAACATAACTGCAGCACCACAGAGGCTTATAAAGCAGGGTGTTTATGACAGGGATATGAGGATGAATATATATATATATATATATATATATATATATATATATTATATACACACACACAAAGCAAAACAAAGTGTAGACCTGACAGATACTCAAATGCTACCAAGACCTAAAAATAGATGGTGCATGAATAAGAGACAAAGTCCTAATTTTATCCCCACTTTTAATATACAAGCTACCAACTTGAGACACCTCTTACAGTAAATAAAAACTGCTACATCTTGGAAACTGAACCTGGATTAATGGACATTACAAGGCATGGACCAAGAATAACCTTCTGAAGAGACAAAAATCTGGCAGATGAGCTGGTGCACAGCTTACATGTCCCTACAGAAACTAGCAGAAACATTAACAAACCCACTGTAACTTTTCTTTGTGGCTGCCACTCAGTCTGTGATTATATACAGGTGGGAGATTATTTTATTCAGTTGGTAACAGGTGAACAATTTCAGGTAAAGCAGTTTATCTCCTGTAGTACTGAAGCAGTGGTATACGTGGCTATGTGTAAATGTTGTAGTCTGTATGTAGGAAAGACAATCATGAAGTTTAAACTGAGAATTAATGAACATCTGTGCAACATTCAGTCGCAACACAAAGAAAATGCACTTGCCATGCATAAAGCAAATAGTTCAAGGTTTTAGGATGTGGGAATTTGGAAAAGAAATTGTTGTGCAAGGAAACTCTGGCAACATAAGTTAAAAGTGCTGAGTTGGCAAGGAGTGAATGAATATTCTCAGTTGTCACCATATTTGGATTAATTTTATAGATTTGGTCATTTGATCTTTTATTGTCTCTTAGCCCTGTTATAAAAGAGGGATAGCAGCTTCATACAAGTCACAAATATCATACATTATATATATATATTTATTTATCATGTTAACACATATTGGGACAAGTAAATACATGTATGGTTGGTTCTCATATGTTTCTAATTCTGCATCCTCATTTTCCCTTCACTTTTCTTCCCCCATTCCCCCCATATTTTCTTCCAACACCTGTTTGATTTCACTAAGAAGTATTTATTCTATTTATAGTAAGTGTTCACAGTTGGGTATATAGTTGGGTCTGCCCTTCCTCATTATTATAATATTTATATTTAAATGTTTAGAAGCTTTAGTACCTGTTTATTAGACATTGTCACTTTAAATAATATATCTTTATTCATGAGGGTCACTATAAATGGTTAAGTGTAGATGCAAGTTACATGTCTTGATAAAGTGTCAGAGTGATGAGAAACATTGATGCAAACACACGTAGGGGGGTGCTACCACGGTTGATACAGTATGTGTTCTGTACAATAAAGCTTTTTAACTACTCTAAGATTGTGGGGAATAATTTTTGGAGTCTGGAGTGAGCAGCAGAAACTTTTTGCAACTTTTTTGTTCATTTTTCACTATGTATAGGAAAATGTGCCAGCAGATAAAGGCCTTATGGTCTATTCAGTCTGCTCGAGTGTGCAGTTCCCACTGTGCTTACAGAGAGAACTGCCCCCTCACTGTATTCTCCCCTTGACCCCTCTCAAATACCCCCTCCTCCTCTCTCCCCAGCCTCCTCTACCTGCAGCTTTCCCCCTCATCCTGTCCCAACCTCTCTTGAAGCAGTCCACTATTTTCAATGATACCACTTCCTCCAGCAACTCATTCCACTCAGCCACCACCCTGTCAATGAACAAGTGCCTCCACATCTCCCTCCTGAACCTTCTCCCCACTGGCTTTAGGCTGTTATCCCTGGTGGTCATGTTTCCAGTAAGGCTGAAGAGGCCCTCAGTGTTCACCCTGTTTATACCTTTAAGGTACTTGAAGGTCTTAATCAATCCCCCACCACCTTCTGTCCCCAAGAGAGTATATGCCGAGTGTCTGAGCCTCTCCTTGTAGATGTTGCATTGCTGGCCTTGGATCATATTAGCTGCCCTTCTCTGGACCGTTTTCAGCAAGTTGACATCCTTCTTAAGATAATGGTACCAATATTATACACTGTACTCTAGGTGTGGTCTCACTAGAGACCTGTACAGGGGCAGAATGACCTCTGCCCTCCTCCTGGTAATTCCCCTGCCTATACAGCACAACATCTAGTTTGCTTTGGCCACAGCTTTTCTGCAGTGTGCAGAGCATTTCAGGTCACTTGTGATAATTACACCCAGTTCCTTTACTTCCTCTGACCTGGTACCTGCATACCACTCAGCCAGTATTTGGTCCGTGGTTTTTTTGCCCAAAAGTGCATAACTTTACACTTTTTAGCATTGAACCCCAGTTGCCAAATGCCAGACCACTTCTGTAGCCTACCTAGGTCTTCCCTCCTATACATCCATCCTCCCACAAAGCTTTGTGTCATCAGTGAACAGGCAGATCTTACCCTGATCCCATCCATGATGTCACTTATAAATATGTTAAACAACACCGGGCTGAGCACAGAGCCTTGTGGAACCCCACTGGTCACAGGCCTAGCTTCTGAGCATTTCCCCCACAACTATCATCTTTTGGCTTCTGAGTTGTGGCCAACTTCTGCCCCACCCAACAAGCTTAGCCCCCATGCCCAGGTCTTTTAGCTTCCTGACCAGTCTCCTGTGAGGTACTGAGTTGAAGACCTTGATGGAGTCCAGATACAGGACATTAGCCACTTGGCCCTTGTACACTGTCCTGGTGACCCAGTCAAAGAAGTCAATTAGGTTAGTCTGATAGGACCTCCCTTACATAAACCCATGCTGCCTCACATCCTGGAGACCATTATCCTTTAGAAAGCTCACAAATCTCTCTTTCAGGATGGTCTCCATCAGCTTATCCACTACTGAGGTTAGGCTGACTGGCTTGTAGTTCCCTGATTCATCCTTCAGACTACTTTTATGGAGAGGCACCACATGCACAGCTCTGTAATCCTGGGGCATGATCCCTGACTCCAGAGAGGTGTTAAACAGGTCTGCCAGGGAATCTGCCAGAGCCTCCACTAGTTTCCTTAGAACTCTAGGGTGCACAGCACCTAGCCATGGAGATTTATTCATCTTCAGGGCCCTTAGGTCCTTAAGTACTCCATCAGTTTGAATGACACTATCTATGATTTTCTCCCTCCCGGTTCCCTTGTAGTGCTGGCACATCCTTTTCTCTAATGAAGACTGACCAGAAGTACTTGTTAGGTACCTCTGCTTTCTCATCACTACCCTCTGCCAAACCACCTCTTTTTTTATCTGACTATCTGATCCTTTATGTTCCTTTTCTCCCTTATCTATTGGAAAAGGTCTTCTTCCCTGTTTTTACCCCGTGTCAGCTGCCTTTGCCATCCTAACTGCTCTGCTCACCTTCCTAGATTTAGCAGAGTAATCCACCCTACCCTCCTCTTTCTGAGTACGTTTGTACTTCTGGAAGGCTGCTTTCTTGTCATGTGCAGCTTTTACAACTTCCTTCCTGAACAAGCTAGGCTTTTTGGCTTAGTTTTCTTACTTTTGATTTTGGCACACTCACTAGTGGCCTCCATCAGTCCCTCCTTTATTGTTGCCCATTTTTGTTCCACATCCATCTTCCTTCTGATCCCAGCAAGGTGTCGTACTAGAATTTCTTCCTTCCTACCAAAGTCAGCCCTCTTAAAGTACAACACCTTTGTCCTGGTCTTGGCCATCCCTCTGTTCATGTCCAGGTGGAACCACACAGTATGGAAGTCACTGCCTGCAAGTGTAACAGTTGTGGAATAACTGCTCCAGACTGTTCCATAAGAGAATCTAAAACTGAGTACCTTATCTGTAGGAAGGTCACCTAAAGGGAGGTTCAAAGCTGGGATCTGCTAGAAGAGAGGGTGGACCCTGTAAATTAAGTAAAAGAATAGCAATGAGCTTATTATTAATATTGGTACTGTAGGTGTAAGGTAAGGGGGGGGGGAGAGTGATTGCCTACCCCCCTGATTCACAAGCACACACATATGCTGATATTAAATGAAGTAGCCTGTTACCCCCCAGTAATGATAGGTGCAGGTGTTGTAGCTAAAGGGTTAGTAACTGGTTGCCCTGGCTAGTAAGCGTAGCCCTGGTGGTCTAATGTAATTGGGGACCAACCTTGGAAAAACTCAGGAAAATGACATTTTTTTTATGAAAATAAGTTTGTGCCTGCATTAAAATAGTGTTGTCAGTCTGCTGCAGTTAAAGTTATGCAAAGCGGCAGCTGCAAGGTGTCAAGGAGAGAAAGAGCAAGTGGGAGAGCCGAGTGTTGGCTCCATAGGTCAGCGCTAGTGCGCTGAAGGGAGTCCCCTTTCAACAGCTGAGCAGCAGCTGTGCGAAAATGTGACAGCAGTCGCGGAACAGGCTAAGGCCTGCTGAAGCAAGTTTCATTCGAGAGGGAGATGTGGGAAGAGCGCACCACTTGCTGGCAGGAGGCCAGATATTTCCTTTTAAATTGAAATTGAAATTAAATAGTTGGCAGGCGGCAAGTGCCAGGCAGTACTTTTAAGGACTGGCCAATATTAAATTAATAAATACAACAATGGGGGCGTGCAGACGAAATGGTGATGGGTCCCACACCTTACTGTATAAGCCAGGTGCCAATTAAGAGTGGCAGGATGGCTGCTCATTTTTAAGAAAGTCATAGTGGAAACATTTGAGGGAAAACACTCAAAACCCTGGCAAATCCAATAAACAAGCACCACAAGGGGCTAGCTAACAGCTCAAGGAACATCAGCATATGCAAAGTATGATATAAAAATGTTTAGCATTAAAAACAGAGTTGTTTGAAGCACACTGTGCAGTGAGAAATGAATCAGCCAGATTTAAACTGGAAGAGAATACAGCTTTATTTCTAAGTGCACTGCCAAGTCATTTAATGTCATATTTGCATCAAACTTAGCTGGAATATAGCATAAGGTGTGCTCTACTGAGGAAAACTAGATTTATTAAAATAAACCCTTAGGAAAGGGGGGTGGGTCCCTAACCTGGAAAGGCGGAGTAACTGTAAACCAGAATCCATGCTGTAGGGAAGCAGGGTGGAGGAAGTATCATGAGAGGGTGTGTGCTCTTTGGTAGGAGCAGTTACAGATACCTGTGAGACAGCTCCAGGGAGGAGTTAACACATAAAATAATAGTTAAATTTCCCAGTTCCAGGCTAGAGGAGGAAAGTCGGGGAGGAAAGTTGTTTAAAGGGGAAATGACTTGTTTTGAGGTAACTTAGTGTGGGAAGTCTCAAAGAAAGCTGTTTTATTTTACACAGTGGAGGAACTTTGAACCTTAGCAACTCCATATTCTCATAACTTCATTTTTTTTAAAAACTACACTGGGGAAAGCTTAGAAAGGGAGCTTTCAAATGGGAAGTGTGATGGTACTTAAATCTTGTGTTACAGTAATTTACTTAAGTCAAAAGTTATGTATTGAGTATACTGGGAATCCAAACTGACAGGGCAAAGCAGTTTCGGAATTTTTAGAAAGGCAGTTGAGAATCAAAAACGAAGATTCCACTGTGGTTTATGCTGCTGCAGAATTTCAAGCTGGAATTCATGTTGATTGGTGCTGAGGCTTGGAACAGGGCGTTGTCCACTCAGTGACCAGGATTTTGTAAAACAGAATGTTCAAAGCATATGAAAGGAGCTGCACAGCTGAGTTTCAGGGAATTTGAGCAGGGAGAACAACCTGAAGGGACCTGACCTGTCAAAAGGGAGTCCAGCCAGCTGAGACCTACCAATTGATATGGCCTGGGTGACTAGTAAAGTGAATAGCCAATAGGGGATCACCTGCATTCAAGTGCTGGGGATAGTAGGGCAGTAGGTGAGAGACGGGACCGTGTAGATTAGCCTGCTGCTTCAAGTACTTGTTTTCCACAAGTGTCTTCAACTTTCTTCTGATCAGAGCGAGACTGCTTCAAGTGCCAAGGTCGTCTCCGAGATCAAAGCCACGTCATCGATGCTGTCTCCACAAGAGGTCTTGGACATCATTTTCTTCAGCTTTAAAGGGAAGTGGTATAGTAACATTTTCTTTTTTTTTTTTACTTATTGTTTTTCCACCTACTGTCCCTCAGCTTTCCACTCCTTCGGTTCCCCAAGGAGTACCACCCCCCTCAACCCTACCGACACTCAGGGTCTGCCCCTAGAGTACCACACTCACTGCCATTGGACCTCCAGGTGGGGCGAGGAGAGGTCCCCACCTTACCTCCCTCTGTCCTGCAGTGAGCTGTACAGCGAGGTTTGCCCTGATCGGTCAGTGGGTGGTAAGACTGGCTCCGAAGGACATCATCTAGGTAGGCTGGAGGGCTTTTTTCCTCCGAGATGTTCCCCGACGTTGGCGTGCAATGAGGAGCAAGGCTGCCGGCGTGCGTGGAGGCGCACGTCGAAGCCGGCCCTCTGCCAACGTCTACCCTTCTTTACATCCGGTTTTCCTCAACTGTACCAACCACCCTGAGCTTCCCCAACAGGTGGCAGTATCCCGGTGGAGAGCTTTGCCCCGGAGAAGAGAGCGGCCGTTGGGCACTCAATCCTTCTCCCTCCTGCCGAACCCCCATCGCCCCATGCTCGCCTCCCAACTCGGGTCACCGTGGTACGAGGTGTGGCGTCCAGCGCCTTAACCCTCAGTGCCACCGGGCCGGCAGTAACATTTTAAAGTTCATCTATGGACTAGTTCAAAAGGGACAATTGTCTGTAATGGAATTCTGAAATCCTTATTATTTAAGGGACCACTGTCTAGCTGAAGAAGGACTGAAATTTAAGAGATGGGGGGAGGGAGTGCTCTGCAAATGCTGTTGAGTGTAAGCACCCTTTGGGAGCTTACTAGTTAAATTTTCTGTAGCTAAGTGTAGTCAGGCAGGAAAAGCTTTGGTGCCGGTAAGTCTGGGATGTGGGCATGCCTGCTGACAGCAGGGGGATCCCTCCTGGAGGGGATAAATAGGGGTTTTTGGGCCCCAAAAAGAGGATCGGGAGTTTGGGAGAGACAGGGGTTGGCCTGTGAGTTCGGCTGTGAGGGCCGCGGCAGGGCCGGGGTGGACCATCCGGGTTCTATGTGATAATGACGAAAGCCTAAAGGCGATCACCGTTATCGTGCAGTCAGAGTGCCAAAACCATTTTCGGCACTACTGACACCCCGGCACACAGGACAACGGTGCCGGGGACATGCATTACAATGCTTTCTGGGGGTGGGCTGCACCACCCACACACACACCCCACATGGGGGGCTTTGCTCTCCGCATCCCCCTACTAAAGTATTCTCAACTCCAGAGACGTGCATGTCGGGAGGGTGAAACATGCAAAATTAAAGATTCGGGCTGGGCGCAATAAAATTGCACTGGTGCCCAGACCCAAACCCGGTACCTCACCCACCCAACCATAGGCCAACCCCAGACGCCATGACACAGCTCGGCAACCCAATGCAGCACCACCCCCTACAGCTCATCCGCCCTCTCCCAGCCCCTGCTCACTCCCCGCACCTGTACATATAGCGACATCATGTCGCCCATTTTGCCCCCATCCAGTTGCCCTACCCTCCCTTCGCTGTGAGGGATTCAGTGGGGAAGGAGTCACCGTTTTGGATGGCACCCTTCCCCATGCACCCTCCTCATGGGCTACCGATCATCCGCCACCTGGCTCTCCTCCTTTGAAGACCTGCGAGGTGTATGTGGTTGTTTGGGGCTGAGAGAATGGCATGGAGCAAGCAATGGGGTCCCTTTGGTGCCATTCTGTTGGGAGCTGGAGCCCTGGTAAGGAAAGTAATGGAGCCCACTAAGTGTGCTCCAGCACCTTGGTTGGGGTAGGCACTGGAGGGGATCCCAGACAATAAAACTCTCATCTGTGGGTGAGCGTAGTCTCATAGAGCCAGACAGAGACCTGCGGTAGGGCAGGTAATGGCAGGAGGGGCCTGGGGCGCGGTCCAGAAGTGGCAGCCTGGATCATTGGTGGGATAGTGGTGGCAGCCTATTCCCTTTCCCCAGATTGAGTGCCACTGCAGAGTTGGGGCTCCCGGGGTAGTACAGCCTGTGGAGGCATGAGGAGTTTCTACATGGGGTATGACTGATTGGGACCCCAGTGGGGTGGCAGGCCACCTGGGTGCTTTGTGTGGCACTTCAGCCTGGCCCCTGGGTGAAGGCAATCCTGGACTGGAATCGCTGTATGAGCAGAAAGTGCATTGGGTCTTCAGGATCGCTAGGGATATATGAGACTCCCTGAGATGCTCGGTGCAGGCATGTGGCATCAGTGATTGTGTGACAGGAGGGTTTTCGGTGGTACTGTGCATGCTGTAAGTAACACCACCATTAAGACAAAAGCGCTCCCCGTTTAAAGAAAGCAAACTAGAAATGGGACTGAGGCAATAGAAACATCACATGCTGTCCTGTTTACCACCTCTGATTGAGTATTTAATTGACCAAGGGAAAGAAGTTCAAGTAAATGTGCTAGTGGATGGAAAGTTGTAATGTGCAAGGAGCAGGTAAAAGAAGCGCTGCTAAGTCAAAGTATAACTCTGATGCGGCCTTTTCAGCCCATGGTAACAGTGCTGCTGCAAGGAATTGTAGCTTTTGCAGCTCAGGGATGAGTACTGCATAAAATAAAGTCAATCTACTGGAAAAAGAGATTGCTGTAGACTTACGGTCAGGTTCTGTGCCTGTGACGTGCCCCGGCCATTGTTATGTACCTCACGCTCCATGGAGTGGTTTATCAATTTATTAGTTCTACATTAAATCAGTTATTTGCACTTTTGATTCTAGTATGGGCATTGGATTTAATTAAGAAGGACTGATTTCACTTTTGGTGCCTGTTAATGAACATTGCCCCTGCAGATGTCCCCACTGAAGTGAAGCGAAGTACCTGCTCCCCCTGCATGCAAAGCCATCTTGCAACATCGGATGAACCAGCTAATGAGAATATTTACTTTCTGGACAGTGTTTTCTGCTGTACAGACACCCCCTCCCACATCTGTACCATCAGGCCTTCCCCTAGACACCGGGGGCCTTACATGGGTAAATGCTGTGTTACAAATTAAATGCTAATGAGAAATGCGTACTTTAACTGCATAGAGTGATAAGTATTTTAAAGTCAAGGTTAAAGTGTTAGATACCAGGGAGGGTATCGTATAAAAGGGGTGAGTGGGCTGACTGAGGTGGGTAAAGGTCTAGTAGCCACTGCATGCCCTTAAGGTAAGAAAGTTTATATGTGCAATGACTGAGGCATGAGGTATGGCCTAGTGCTGGATTAACTTTTAAGTAGCTGGTATAAAAGGGTGGGTGGGCTGACTGAGGTAGGTAAAGGCCTAGTAGCCACTGCACGTCCTTAAGGCAAAGTAATTTTATGTGCACTGAGGCCTGAGGTGTGACTTAGTGCTGGGTGTAGTTAAAGTAGCTGGAGGGCTGGTGGGTGGATTAGCTTGCAGACTCTAGGGGCATTCAGGTTCAAACCTATGGAAGCAAAATGTTTTCTTACTAGAGTTATTTGTTAATACAAAGTTTTTGCAAAGTGAATGTATTGCAGTTGCTAAAAGTTATTGCTTTCTCATATGCTAACTGTGCTTGTAAGTTGGCATTTCAGTTTAGTAAAGCTTGAACTCATGTCATAGTCTTCAAAGTTGTCCGAGTCTCACATTCCTGTAGTCTCCAGGGTCAGCCCAGTGCAGCCCCTCTCTCTCTCGCTCACACCGATCCCTCAGTGATTCGATTGGGGAGGTAAATTTAAAGTTTCCTGTGTGTACTCAACTTGAAGGTTGTGGGTGGGAAGAGAGGCAAAGAACGTACTGGTGGTGCAGTCCTGTTTATCTGTTTAGGTGCTGCACCTACCCGGTATTATAGGTGAACGCTCACATATGTTATACAAGTAGCATTTCCGCTTTCCTATCCTGAATGTGCTCACAGTTGGTCAGGACCAGATCCAGCACAACCTTCACACTAGTGGGTTCCATGACACCCTGGGCCAGGAAACCACCCTGAAATGCATCCAGCAGTACATGCTCCCTAGTGCAGGAGGTAGCCAGGATTTCCCAGTCCACCCCAGGTAGGTAAAAATCCCCCATTATTACTACCTCTCCCTTACTGATCATTTCCGTGACTTGAGAATCTAGTACTCTCTCCAACTCCTCTTCCTGGGAAGGTGGGCTATACACCACCACTATCCTTAGTTTCTTCCCACTAGTGCATTGTACCTTTTCCCACAATGCTTCAGACTTACCCTCCACCTCTTGCTCTCTGGTACAAGTTATTCCTTCTTTCTCATACTACAGGGCCATTCCCCTTCCCCTATTCTTTCTATACAGTTTTACTCAGGAACTGTGAAGTCCCAGTTGTGGTTTTGTATGGCCCATGTCTCTGTGATGGCAGTTATATCCACCTCTCCCTCAGCCATCAGGGACTGCAATTCTTCCATCTTGTTTCCCAGGCTTCTAGTGTTCAGAGACACTGCCCTCCGCTGTGACTTGGGACTTCCCTTAATACTGATCTGCCTCCCATCACCCCCTCCTCCCTCAGTCACCCCCACCACTTCCACCCTTCTCATCTAACTCCTCCTCATGCTGTCCTGATTTGGTGGGAGGCCTGTCAGCCTATTAATATTTATTACATTTTTTTACATTTTATGGAAAGTTTTTAAAAATACCCATTTTCTAAGTGCAATAATACACTATAAGATGAGCAGTATGGGCTATACCTGCCCTTTCAGTGGCTATAAGGCCCTCTGCCCATTATATCAGGCCTTATGACATCCCACAGCAGGTGGGTATAGCCCAATACCACACACCCTGTTGAGTATTTTTGTTTTCACAGTTCCACCAGGCATTCTTCTCTAGTACAGCATTCTCTGCAGAGTTTAGTAATAATGTTGAGTGAGCTCCTAGCTGGACAACTGGCCAGTAGTCTGGGGATACGATAGAAATCTTGGGTCAAGTAACAAATTGAAGTTAGTCTCCCAAACAGCCGTCCTAGTGAAGTGAAGGACAAGTCCAATTGCTCAGTATCCACTCTCATCTCATTACTGAAGAAATAGGGTTGACAAGTATAAACGCAGTCAGTCTGACCTAAATCATTTTCATTATGGGAACTGCTTCCAAATAAATAGTTCCTTTCATTACTGGTGTACAGATTTAGTATTACAGGGCATAAGGGTCAACCTTCATAGGAAGTGTGGTCAATGGACCATTGCGGCTTCAAACAGAAGAGGAAGGCACCTTCTACTATGACTGCAATACTCTGTAAAAATGAGGAACTTGACTTTTATTTACTTCTGCCTTGATGTGTGTTTTTTAATGTAAACATCATTTACAGGAAAGGAGATTAAAAGAAGTAATTTAGGGGATTCTTTTTGGGGTTAGTGGCTCTGTTTGAGCTGTGCAACTTAATTTTTTTGCATGTTTTTGCAAATACTGTAGTCAATTAAATCTTTCAGTTTACTAATGCCATGACTTGAAAAGATACATAGACATCAAGGCACCCTTCTAAAAACACAAATCAGCACATCTTTCCACTACATGTTAATTACAGTAGGTATACTTATTGCAAAAACACCAACACGTTATTTATTTATGTGTTTGGAATTTGTTTACCCAGGACAACCCAGCTCAGATGCAGCATCTCATTTCCATTGGGGTCCTGCTTCTGCTGGTTTGCCTGGCAGGAATGACTTATTCACAGAGAGGTTAAGTGACTTGCTCAAGGTCAGACAATGACTTTGGTGGGATTTAACATGACTCCCAAGCCTGTGCTCTAACCAGTAAACTGTACTGCACCCGCAGTAAGAAAAAAAATGTTAGATGGAAGACATCATTGAGCACATCAAAGTGCCACCGGGATAAGTGGCACATTGACGTGCATGTGCGCATGCAGACTGCCTCTCTCATCTGATACTTGATTCAGTAACTTGCATTACAGTTTGTAAAAGCTCTGTCTCAACTTTACTATTTGTGTGTGAATCTGGATAGCAGTGGCAGAAATAAAGTACAATTTGTTAAGTGGTAAGTAGACCTGTTTGTTATTCCAAAACTGTCAGGAGTGCTGATCAGACTTGGATGGCAAGTTACCAGCTGCCTGTTTGTATTGTTCCTGTTACTGAACACTCTTGAATCATTTTTGGAGCCCAGGACAGCTTTATTTTGTTACACTATAAATTACATGTTTTCCCTGTGGCATTGCATTTGATAACATTTTTTACTGAGGGTACACTAACATTTAACCCAGTAATTTGAGGTTGGAAGGGACTCTAGGTCCATCTTGCCCCTCCCCGCTTTATAATCAGGAAGGAATAAGCATGCTGTACAGTCATGCACTTAAACATTGAGGCAAGACAGGGGGTGCATTAAAGTGGGATAAAGGCCCACCTCTGCTGGGTTGAAGCATGAGGTGAAGCTGAGTGGTTCAACTATCTGAGTAGGGCCATCAGCCCATGATAATGCACCCCCTGGAGCCTTATTATGATTATTTTTTAAACATATTTTTGTTGAGCTACTTTCAGCCAGGCTAATGTGCTGGGATAACAGCCCAGATGAAATGACCTCTTGTCCAGTCAGATGCCAGCATTTTTCTACCCATTTCACAATAATGTATAGCCCACTCCACCCAGGGTACCATATGATGCCCCTCAGAAGCAGAAATATGTCCAGGCTTAACATGAAGGCCTGTGTGGTCCTCATGTGCACTGTCTATGCTGGTGAGTTATATCATATGTTCACCCCCTCTGGGAGAATAAGTGACTCCAAATGTTTAACTGAAATTTACTATAGTTGAACTTCTGGATGTGTCTCTGTGTCCTGCCGAAGGACACCAGTGCAAACATTTCTTGTCATTACCATTAACTATGAAGACAGCTGAGCCTCCTGTTTTTTTTTTCCATGGTGTACACGTCAAGGGTCAGAGATCACAGTAGAAATTGTGCCCAGGGATGAGGAAAGCAGAGGGTGCTGTTCAAGAAAAATGCCAAGCTCCATACATTAGTCACGCAAATGAAGCACACACTCAATCTGGACCCTTGAACTGAAATGCTGCAGTCCAAAAGTAATGTAGCCTTACATCATTGGGAGACAACAAATGGTACAGTGGGAGGTAGACAACCCCAGCGTTTCTTGTCCTGGAATGACGCATCATCTGCAGGCCTCTTTTTGGACTTCACTGTTTTCAAATTCAGCATACAGATAGATTGTGGGCTCCATTTGTGTGTCTGATGTTACAGTCCACATGGGAATATGACACAGATCTACAAATGCCTCATGGGGGTGAGTAAAGTGCATAAGGGCAGTCTCTTTTACATGATAAAGTACACCAGAACCAGAGAGCATGCAATGAAGCTGGAAAGGAGGAAGTTTAAAGAGGATCTTCACCGGTCATTTTAACATCCATTCATAAATTTCCCCTTCTTGCATTGATTCTTGGTTTGTGTTTCTGTTATGTTCTCGCCAATTAGTTTTTGCATTCTGAACTGCTAAAAACTGTATGGCGCACCAGAGCTTCTACACTGAGCCTGGTGTAGCTACAGACCCTGGGCTGTGCTGGTGACATCATTATGTGGCGAAGGAGTGAATCACATGGTGCTGTACAATGAAGATGCAGTGGTTTCACTAGGGAAAACTTCCATAACTTGGTGTACATACTATGTTCAGCATTGTTCCCCATTCCCCAAGACACCCTGTTATCAATGCAATATGCCAACTCCAGTGGTTAAGGAACGCCTTGTGTATATGTCACTTTATAAAGCAGATTTATTTCATGCCTATGTAGCAAAGCACAGTGAATTCGAGAGAGTTGCTGTTAGCTGAAACAGCTCACTGTCAGTTTTTCATCTGTGTTTAATGCCTTTGTATCTGCACTCAGTAATGCCTCCCTGTATACCTCATAGCATTTTGTCACTGAAATGTTGGATACAGACACTCAAAATGTAGGGAAATGAGAGGCACTGGTCTTAATAATGTGGGACAAATTGTCAGAGACACATTCAGAAAACTGGAAGCTACCCTTGATCACACCCTTGACACTAGCTGAAAGGCCTGGTAACATGAGATATCAGTGCTGGGGATTGGATGCCTATAATAACAGCAATCCAATCCCCTGCGCATGTCTCCAGGGCTACCATAGAGTAGGGTGGCTAGATGGGGGGGTCGGTGAATATGGCACGGATGTCACAATACATGCGGATAGGGGAAACACGCATAGCAAGGGACAGGAGGGAATGTGAGGGTGGTGCACAGTGGGTTGCCAAGCTGACCCCATGGTGTGGTGGGTGGGTTGACGGCATTGGTCGACAGGGTACTGGGTTCGGGTCCGGGTGCTGGTGTGTTTTGGTTGTGCCTGGCCTGAACCTTTTTTTAAATGTTTTCACCCCCAACATTCACCCCTGAGTTGAGAATCCTTAATGGGGGGGTGAGAGGCTAAGCCCCACATAAACATTAAAAACTAAGTCCCTGGCAACTGCTTTGTTGTGCAAAAGGACATTAACCTGCTGGAGAAGGTCCAGAGGAGGGCTACAAAGATGATAGCAGGACAATAGGGTAAGGCATATGAGAAGAGAATAAGAGCTCTAAACACGTACTGCCTGGAAGACAGGAGAGAGAGAGAGAGAGAGAGAGAGAGAGGGAGTCCATGACTGGGACCTTCAAGTACTTGAAAGGGATAAATAAGGTTGATAAGGAGAGTCTCTTTAAGCTGAGTGGCAACCATAACATGAGGGTGCACAGTCTTAAGCTGGCGGGTGAGAGGTTTAGGAGGGAGGGAGGCCAGGAAGCACTTCTTCACAGAGAGGGTGGTGGACACTTGGAATGTACTGCCGGAAGAGGTCATCTCCTTGAAGACAGTGGACAGCCTTAAGAGAGACTGGGATAGGCTTAGGGGAAGGTAAGGATCATGTGTAGGGAGGATGGGAGGAGTGGGGAGGGAGGGCAGGGACATTAGCTCAAGCTGTGGACCCTGCAATACAAGCAGACTTGATAGACAAAACAGCCTTCTTCTGCTGGCTTCTTCATATGTTCGTATGTATGGTAGCATGACAAGAGGAACATTAGAAAATAGACAGAGATGAGCGAGGGTCACCGGAGATCAGATGGGATCTACGGAGACAGACTAGGCAGTGATCATCTGGGCAGAATGGGTGGGCCAAGCAGTCCTTTTCTGCTGACAAATTCTATGTTTCTGTGTTTCTACTAACCTCTAGGATAAGAAGGATGTAGAGGAAGACTGCACAGAAGAGGATCAGGAAAAAGCAGACATCCTGAACAAGTACTTCTGCTCAGTCTTCACAGTGGAGGGCGAGGGGAATGGACCACCAAGGGGTAGCAGAAACACTGGGGAGGGGAAGGTGGTCACAAGTCCATTTTCAGAGGAGTGAACACCAAAGGGACTTGCAAATCTGAAAGTGGTCAAGGCCATAGGACAGGATGGAATATACCCAGTGGTGTTAAGGAAACTCAAGGCAGTGCTTGCTGCACCACTGATGGCTTTATTCAACAAACGAGTCAGTGCAACAATGACTATAGCAAGGCTAACAGGATGCTAGGATGTATTGGGAAGGGTACTGATGGAAGAAGAAGAAAAAAGGTAATACTTCCCCTCTACAGATCCCTGGGGAAGCCTCACCTGGAGTTCTGCATCCAGTTCTGGAGTCCTCACCTCAGAAAGGACAGGGATAGGTTGGAAACAGTGCAGTGCGGAGTAACAAAAATGATTCAGAGCCAGCAGGGCAGGTTCTATGAGGAACACCTCAAGGCACTAAATATGTACTCATTGGAAACCAGAAGGGAGAGGGGAGACATGATAGAGACCTTAAAGTTTCTTAAAAGAATTAACAAGGTAAACTGAGGGGAATTATTTACCCTGAATACCAACTTGAGATCATATGGTCATGAGGGAAATTAATAGGAGGGAGGTTCCGAAGAGACACAAGGAAGTACTTTTTGGAAACGCTGGTGGAACCTTGGAACAGTCTGTCAGCTGAGGTGGTGGGTACAAACACAGTCAGGGGATTCAAGCAGGCATGGGATAGAATGAAGGGAATAATGGTCACCTGGGGTGGCAAGAACAAAGAGGAGAATGGGGATAGGACGGGAAGGGTTAGTACCCTGGAGAAACAATAGGATCCAGGGAAGGTTCCTGAGATTATAGGCATGGGCAACCTGGACGGACCTCTGGTCTTTTTCTGACATCATGAGCTACATTTCTGTGTTTCTATGTTTATTCAATAACTCACTGGAAACAGGAGTGTTTCCCGAGGACTGGAGGAAAATAGACATAGTGCTGTTCCATAAGAGCGGCAGCAGGGAGGAGGCTAGCAACTACAGGCTGGTGAGTCTCATCTCAGTGGTGGGGAAATTAATGGAAACCCTGTTAAAGGAAAGGCTAGTGAAGTATCTTCAATCCAACAGGTTACAAGACCTAAAGCAGCATGAATTCACAGGGGGAGGTCATGCCAGATGAATCTTATTGATTTCTTTGACTGGGTGACCAGGGACCTAAATCAAGGATGGTCAGTAGATGTGGCCTGCTTGGACTTCAGCAAGGCTTTTGACACTATGCCAAATAGGAGACTGATAAAGAAATTGTAAGAACAACCAATTTATTCAGCAACCAGCCACACCTTTTGTTTTTCATAAAATTCACTTTTTATTGAGATTTTTTTCTAAGAACACCATGATCCCCTGTAGCCCGACGTGTCACCAGACCTTGGGTTTCATCAGGGGCTAGGATCTTATGTTCAATTGCTTCTTGCTTTGTTCTTATTTCAAAACTGATGATTTTATTTTCACATCAGTTTCATAATGTACCATCAGTTAGCTTACACTGCTGCTAAACTTCATGAAGCCTGCACATACTGCTTTGGCCATTTATTCATCTATAATACCCCTTTCTAGGGGTCATTTGTGTTAAACCATAGTAAGACTTACTCTGCCACTACAGAACTGTGTCAGATGCCTGAAAGTAAGGAGCAAGCTCTCTTTTAACAGATCGGTGGAGGTGGGGTGGGGGTGGGACTACTAGACTACCAGGGAGTACTTTCAGAAATAATGGGATGGCGATCGGACATTGGGAGGGGGACTGGGACCACTAGACTACCAGGGAATATTTTTAGAAATAACAGGACAGTGATCAGACATCAGGGGAAGGGGAAGGGACAACTAGACTACCAGGGAAATACATTCCTTAGATGGGGATGAGGATCAGTGAATGGGGGAGGGACCACTAAACTACCAGGGAATTTATACACTGTTATGGAAATGATGTTTCTTTAGGTGCCCATATCTTTTTTCGCAAACTGTGGAAACCTGTTTTGTGATTCCTTTTTTGCAATTTGAGAAAAAGGATTTTGGCATGTTAAGAAACCACATCTCCAACTGAGATATAACAAAAGCCAACACAACCACTGGTGTTTATTAAAGGACTCTATTTTTTTTATTTCATTTTGTTGTCGCCGCTATCCGAAAACAAGATAGCGGCAGCACAAAAAAGGATTTCCCAATTGCAGCAAAGGATTTCCCATTTGCAACAAAGGATCCTTTTTCGAGCAGGACAGCTAACTGTTGCCTTTGAAAATAATGGGAAATTTTTAAATTTAATAACTTTGGAATGGATCAATATATTTTCACCAAACCTTCAAAATGCACATTTGTGACCCAAGACCTTTCTGCTCTAATCATTTCAGACGAAAATCCCAAGCTGTTTTTGCACAGTGGCACGACAAAGAATTTGACAAAACATGGTCATTTTCAAATTTTTTGACACTGTATCTCCGGCACTCACACATATGACTGAAACGACACTTGCCACATTAAGAGATCTTTGGTCCCTGATGGCACATGCAAATGTTCATGTGAATTGCTTGAATGATTGTGATGTTATTAAAGTGTATACTTTTGAGCTTAACATAGAAGTGACCGTTGAACCCTAACTATAGGGGCGTGACCACGCCCTATAATATATCTATATCTATCTATCTATCTATCTATCTATCTATCTATCTATCTATCTATCTATATATATAAAATAAGCCATGACAGGGTGTGCATTACAGGAGTTTAATTCATGCCCTAGGTGTGTAGTAAGACATGAAGCCGAAGGCTCAGTGTCCTTGTGCCTCTGGGAAATGCATCAAAATCCTATGATGCACACCTTGGAGGAGCTTATTACACTTATAAAATGGCTCTAAGTAGTGTTTTGGGGAGGAAAATCAGGTTTAACACCGGACCATGCATTTATAGAGATTTAATGGTAAGGTGATGTTTCTTAGCCAATAATTAAATTTCTAAATTTTTTCTTGCCATTTCATAAATATTTACACCTCTAGGTTTAAGCTGGGAACTTACACTCCTCTCTGTCAGCAATTCCAGTACTTCCAACACAGGACCCCAAGTACTAATTCATTGTATGCTGGGCCATTTGTGATGGGGACTTGGACAGGGACTAGTGTTAAGGAGGTTAACCCTAACTGTTGTACTTGATTGGATGCCTCTGCTGGGTCTTGGTGCCCAGACTGACTGCAGTTTTATCTTGAAGTGCAGGCATAGGCTCCAGCTACTGGATGCAGTGGCACAGGTCAGGGGTGGTGGCTTCTGCATTCTGTTCTGCCTTTGAAGTGACTGAAGTAACTATAGCATACAACAGTTTGAACACCATGAGCAAATTAAAACAAATGTCCTGGAATTAACAAGGTTAATGCTTACTCATGGAAAGTACCTTTGGGGAGGCAGTGTGGTCTGCTGGTCAGAACACCTTGGGAATCACAGGTTGAAACCCAGCTAGAGCTAATCACTCTGCGACCTTTGGCAACTCCTTAACTCAGTCCCTCTGAGGAGGCCATTTCATGTCAAGGTGAAGGAATGGAATGTTTCAACTTCTAAAAGTACAATTGGAGAAAACTGACAGTCATTCTAGCAGTGTTCCAGTCCACCCAGCTGTGAAAATGGGTAGAAGCAAGATCCCACTAGAGCTAAGATGTTGCATCTCAGCTGGGCTATACGGGGTGAATAAATTGTTTTGTTTTTTTTAATTTGGAACCCAATTTTGTCCATAAGGGAAGGGCCACTCCTTTTGGAAACAAGCAACTCTGTTGGCACCAACTTGTCATCCCATTTTACGGTATCATACATGTTACCCAACTGGTGTTGCAGAAATGGCTCCAAAAATATAGTGGTGTACATGAGAAGTAAGTAAGGTGATGGGGAGACAAGAAGACAAAATAAATGACAGATCCCCAACAGCTGTCCTAGAGTGCTGCAGAAAGCAGTAAGCCCTTTAGCCCAGCAGGGCAGGGGACACTCACAGGGAGTAGATGCTGGTATGGAGGGGATTTCACAAGTTCACAAAGGCCCTATCCACACTAGGGCTTTTAAACAGTTTGAACTCTATGAAAAAGGTTTGCATACAGATTGTAGTATGGTAACACCATGCTACAGTCTCTATTCTAAAACTGTGCTAAAACCCTGCTCAAAAGAAAGGCTTCAGCATGGTTGTAGACCAGGATGGTTACCTTGGACCATATTAACATCGGTGTGAATGCAGTCTGTGGACTGTGCTGTATCACGGTTTACGGCAACTACTGCTGCACCATAATAACCGTTTTTGGACTGCAAAACATAAAATAAAATTACTTACATGCATTCTGAAACTCAGAATAAGCTGACGATCTGAATGCCATCATTTTTTTCCAACTCGGTTACCATATCTAATCATGAATATCCCAGCATGCTTTGTGGTCCATGCAATGTGTTGCAGTATGGCTGCAGTCATGCCTGGGAACTTGCTCAGGCAAGCACTGTGTCAGAGCAGAATTGGGATGCTCCAAAAACCGTGCTCAAGCATGGAAAATAAAATGTTTTATAAAACGTTTTTAAAAACAGCCTCTAGTGTAGACAGGGCCAAAGAGTTCAGACCAGGTGTCCAATATGTGGGCAGATCCTACACTGATATGATTTAAACCAACAATACTGTGGTGATAGCTCCATCTTTTTGCACCAGTAGTAGGTGACTTTTGAGTGTGCTGGCTTTTTTTTCTCTTACAGCATATATTTTTTCATTTTGTTTTTATTCTTTCGTAACCGGGTAAGGCCCACAAGGCATAAGTGTCTGTTTTCAGGGGTGACCCGGGAGCACTGGGAAGATTAATTGACTTACTCACAGTCACACAGTATGTAAGTAGAGGTTGTCGGACTCAAAGACAGGTCTGCTAGATGTACCAAGTTCATTCACAGCTTGTTACTCTAACCTCTAGGCTATACTGCCAGCCCCTGGCTCTTGTACCCTGAGTAATCCAGAAAGAGGATATGCAAGATATTGAAAAGCTGGAACTATGGACTTGTCACATAGGAGAACTGGATCTGATAAGTCCCAGCATAATTGGGTGGTACAGAGTGAGTTTGTGCAGTCACTGAGGGATGCAATGTGCCACTGGGGAGGGAGGCTACAGATGCTGCTGCTTGCATTTTCCCTGGTAGCCTAGGGGCATGGGGATCCAAGCAGCAGAGTCAATTTGTTGACATTGTTTTGATTCCCCACTGCCAGGATGTTACTACCAGTCCAACGGGTTCCACGCCATGCTTGGCCTCCAGGGAGCCACGGGATCGCTTACCCACCTTCCCCTAGGTGACAGCTGTCATGGGTGCTGTTGCAGGGCTCAACCTGCAGTGGTTGGCCCCCTGATTGGTGGATGGAACATCATACCCTGCATATCTTTGGGGGTTGACTGGCAGTGAGAAAATATACGGGGGACACTAATGCATTTAAATGCATTCTTGGACACGTGGAGAAAACATATGTTTTCTATGTGGATGTGTTTTGGACATTAAAAGAAAAAATCCAGTCCTCATCTGAAGTGTAATGTCTATCCTTTCTGTTGGGCTGAGACATCCAGATCCCATACTGGGAGTAGTTAGAGCGGTTGTCTACATGCCTTGACTTTGGCTTAGACCCCAAATGTTGGCACTCCAGTGCAGCACTAGGGTGTTCTGTACAGTTGGAGTGTTTGGTTACGGTGCATGTCTGGCCAGGAAAGGCCTACTGAGCAGAAGCTTATTCACAGGAGCAACCTGGGGAGCATAGGGAGGTTAATTGACTTGATCATGGCCATACAGTGTGCAAGTATGCTCATTATGAGGCAGTGTGTTTTAGTAGGTTGAGCACTCGCTTTGCAGATGCAGGCTCAAACCCTGCTACAGATAAATACATGCTGTGTGACCTTGGGCAAGCCACTTAACCTCTCAGTGCTCCAGTGCACCCAACTGTGGAAATGGGTAGCAGGATCCCACAGGAAATGAGATGTTGAAGTATAATCAGCCTATTCTGGGTAAATAAACTGTAACAAAATAAAGGGGGGGGGGCAGTCATGGGCTTGAAACCCAGGCTGACTGTTTCCCGGGAGGGCACTTTGGCGCTGTAACTCCTGGGAGAGGAAATACTTGGCACTGTAATGCTAGGCAGCATTTTGCATGTGCCCTAATCAGCATCAGCAAAATGTATATTGCTGCGGCATGGGTGAACCCTAGGAGACCACCTTTTTTTGAGAGAAAAAGGGCATCCTACCTGTCAGATATAGTATGTCAGGATAGACAAAAGAACAACTAAAGTGTCCTAACCATAATTTCCCCCATGTTGGAGGAAATAATCCCCACGCCATTATGATTAAATATGAGAGAGAGGAAAGAAAAGTTTCTTTCTAACTTTGAGCCAAATGAGTCCAAAAACCTAGATCACATGGACAGGATATAAAAAGGTGTTCCCGTGCTTGGGGCATACAGTATTATTACAAATAGGCCTTGGACTATATGTCTCTTCTATGTCTTTTTGCTTAAGGGGAATTTTATTGAAACAAAGCAAAAAAAACATATATCACAAAATATACGCCACTACTTCCCCGTATCCTATGGAGATCAAATAATACATACAGAAATAAATACAATGAAACTAAAAAAAAAATCCTAGTGCCCCCACCTCAACCCCCATCTCAGTCACTCAAGTGTTACAGACAGTAGACACATATCAGCAACAAATAACAAGCATTTGTCAATGCCGAATGTTGATTGCTTATATGTGCTGTTTAGGTATTTGGAAGTGAAAGTATCATGATTAAGAACTGTCATGTGCCCACCACCCAAGAGGTCCACTGTGTCTTTCTATTCAGTATTCAGAGAAGAGGGGGAGGGGCAAGGGCCCCAGCAGTACAGCAGTTGCAAAGGCTATAGGCCGGTCAGCCTCACTTCAATAGTGGGGAAGATCATGGAGACATTGGTTAAAGAAAGGATAGTGGGGCATGTAGAAGCCATTGGAGCCCAGGACCATAGGCAACATGGATTCACAGTGGGGAGGTCATGTCAGACAAATCTGGCTGATCTCTTTGACTGGGTGACAAAGGAAGTAAAGCAGGGTGGGGCAGTCGACAATGCTTACCTTGATGTAAGCAAAGGCTTTGACACCGTCAGACATAGAAGGGTAATAAACTAGCTGAGTAGGCTGGGCATGGGGGAAAGGGTGGCAAAGTGGGTTAGAAACTGGGTAACAGACAGGAGGCAGAGAGTGGTGGTAAATGGGGCGCAGTCTGGGGAGAGGGGGTGACCAGTAGGGTGCCACAGGGATTGGTCTTGGGGCCAGTCCTGTTCAGTGTCTTCATTAGTGACATTGCAGAAGGGCTGAAGGGAAAGGTCTACCTGTTTGCAGATGACACCAAGATCTGTAAGACAGTGGATACCCAAGAGGGGGTGGAGAAAATGAGGAGGGACCTGGAGAAGGTTGAGAAATGGTCTGAGGACTGGCAACTGAAGTTTAATTCAAAAAAGTGCAAAATTATGCACCTGGGACACAGAAACCCTGGGGAAAGGTACAGGATGGGGGGAGGGAGTTGCTGACAGTCACAAAGAAGGAAAAGGACCTTGGGGGGGGGTTGTTATTTCAGATGTGCTGAAAATGTCAAAGTGGTAAGGCAGCTGGGAAGGCCAGTGACATGCTGGGGTTCACAGACAGGGGTATCACCAACATAAGAAGGGAGGTAGTGATGCCATTATATGAAACCATGGTCAGGCTTCACATGGAGTACTGTGTGCAGTTCTGGAGGTCAGACCTTCGTTAGGATATTAACAGGCTGGAGATGGTCCAGAGAAGGGCGAATTAGATGGTACAGAGTTTGCAACACAAGACTTCTGAGGAGAAATTAAGGTACCTCAATATGTACTGAGTGGAAGAGAAGTGGGAAAGGGGATAGGATAGAAACATTCAAGTACCTCAAGGGTATAAATATAGCTACTGAGAAGCAGGAGACAGCTGCTATAGGCATATGTGCCAGCTTCTGTGTGATATTCTTTTGTTCTTTTAAATCTGTAATGTCCGGTATTTCAGTAACCACATGACCACACTGCCTTCTGTAGGCAATTTTATGCTGGTTGATGCCTGGTGTCAGATGGCAGACAGAGGGCTCACCAGATTGCATTGCCATTTAAACAACATCATAGGGTGTTCTTTTACTGGTAAGCATTTTGGAAAGCTGGTGAAGGTCTCACAATTTTTATTATGATTGTATCTCCTTATGTCTGTCCCCTTTGGTTCCCCCATCCCCACACCCCAACAGTCATCAGTGGCCACAGTTGCAGCCTTCTTCTTGCCAAGATGGTGGGTGAGAAACATAGAAACATAGACTTTGACGGCAGATAAGGACCGCTTGGCCCACCTACTCTGCCGATTTCCCTACCTGATGGATAAGCTGCAGATTCTAGTTAAACAGCTTACTTCCTCTTACCCCCCAGTAGAATTGCCTTATGTCTGTCCATGAGCAGCTGCCTTCAGAGTCTGTGAAGTCTGACGTCTTCAGTGCCGCTTATTGGTCATCTTCCAACACAGGCAAGGCACTGCCAGCTGAAAAGTAACTCAGGACAAGCAGGTTTCAAAGTGGGGAAGAAATGGAGTGAGCAACAATGAAGTACTCATGCAGATGCGGCATCGATTTTAAGATCAGCATACTGGTGTGGACACTGCAAATAGGAACCCAGCTCTTTAAGCAGCCTTATGAAGAGTAAAGGCTTCTCAAAGCACTGGGGTTGTGTTTATTGTACTTTAAGTGGGCTGCATTTAATTCTGTAATTCACTGTACCTTACATCTGGATGTATGGTAGGCCCAACTTTAAATAAACACTGCACCTGAATTAACACATGATGCCATAGAAACATAGACTTTGTCAGCAGAAAAGGACCGCTCAGCCCACCCAATCTGCCCAAGTGTTCTCTACCTACTTGTAAGTGCTGCCTGTATATGTTACTGCATGTCTTATTCTGCCTGTGTCCATCTGGACCTCCTTGTGAATAGGCTTACTTAATGGATTCTTCCTGCAATGAACCTGAACCTACTCCACTTCCATAGCCCTATTGATCTCCGTTGACCTCCTCCTTCCCCTTTTTATGTTTGCTTGCATGCATGTGCAAGAAACATAGTGCCATCATCCAAGTTTTCGGAGGTGTGGCAGCCCTCTTCCAATTCAGTCAGTGTATTTGCAGGCGCGACCGCAGTTCTCCAATGGCTGCTGAAGCTGTCTATGACAGCAGTTGAAAATGCAGTGGAGTACAGTTGAAAGGGGGAGCTACGCTTCAGTGAGCAGCGATAAGATATCGCCTGCTCATGCGCGCTCCCCCTACATACACACACACACACGCACGCATATTGCATGCTTGCCCCCACACACACACTGTATAGCCGACGGGGTGCCCAATCCCCATCAGCTGTGCTGCGCCCCAAACAGAGCTCCACATGCCACGCTGGTGCCCACCCCAGCGTGACTACACATCGTGTCCCCCCAGAGTAATGGGTGCCACGCCTGGAGCCCACCCAATGTGGCAACAGATGCAGCCCGATGGGGCTGCTCAATCCCCATTGGCTCCACGCCCCCAAACAGCTGTCCTTGTGCCACTCTGGGAGCCCACCCCAGCGTGGCAAACGCCCCATGTCGTCCCTTAAAAAAAACAAAAACCCTCAAACACAAAAACGGTCCTCGCTGTCTCTGCCCCCACCCCGCCCACCCACTGGCACTCTGCCTCCCACATCCCCCTCATCCCATATTTACCTCCGACTTCGTAAAGATTATCTTCGTGGACGGGAATATGTCTGCACTCTTCGCTTTAACGCTGAACTGAGGAAATGCCAGTAAGCTGTATAATGGGATAGATAGGGTTTTTTTCAACTTTGTTGCATATCTCAGGCATTTTTTGAAATTTTTGCACCAAATTTTCAACATGGGGTTTTTGGGAACTCTTCTCATGAATGCTCTCACTGTCATGGCGTTAATTGGGCCTGAAGGGTGATTTCGCAGTCACTGTGCGAAATCACCTTTTGGGACTGAGTTTCAATATTTTCACTCCAGATTTTCAACATTGCCATTTTATTACACTTCCTTATGAACAGTACAGCTGCCATTTTTCACGTCGCCCAAAATGTGTTTCCGCACATGTAGCGCACAATGGTGCAGTTGGTGTGCGAAAGCAATGATTGGGACAGATTAAGAAAATCACAGGTACACTGTTCATGAGCAGAGGTCTAAATGGCTATGTTGAAAATTTGGTGACAAAAGTCCATAAAATGACTGTGTTACGAGTGAGCATTATGTAGTTTCCACGCACTCGTAAGTTCATGACTTTGTAATATTTTCAGTCCAGATTTTCACTAGTGGCATTTTTCCACACTTACTTATGAACAGTACAGCTGTCATTTTTCACAACATGGTCAAAAGTGTTTTCACACTTTCAGTGCAGAGATGCATGGTCGCTGTGGGAAATCATTGTTCGGACAGATAAAGAAAATCACAGTGACACTATTCATGATCGAGGTCCCAGAATGCCTGTGTTGACAATCTGCTGTAAAAATCCTCAAACTAATTACATTACGGGTGTGCGTTGCACAGTTTCTATGCACGCGTGACTTCACCAGTTTTTTTAATATTTTTACTGCAGATTTGCAACATTGCCATTTTTTGCACCTCCCCATGAACAGTACAGCTGTCATTTTTCACATCCTGTTCGGAATGTGTTTTTGCACCTGTGGTGCTAAATGCCGTAGTCACTGTGCATAAGCAGCTTTCGGCTAACAAACTGATATTGCCACTGTTCATGAGGTGGGGGTCACAAAAAAACCATGTTGAAAATTTGGAGTGAAAATACCAATTAATGCCTGAGGTGTTAGGGTTTCCAACCATAACGCCCCACCCTGTAGAGAATGACAGGCATCAAGGGTGTGACTTGGGATTCTTGCCTGTAATGCTCATACCTTCCACACACTGCAGCCAGTGAGAGGCATCGAGGTATGCCTTGGACTCTTCGGCCCCAAAGTTCCCCCCATTCTCCTATATCGCACCCATCTCACCGTATTTCCTGATGGAATTGAGTGCGCATAAGGGCCAAAGACCCCAAGGCACACCGTGACACTTGTCAGTGTCTGCAGGGTAGGGTGTGGTGAAATGGCGTGGCTGTTATGCCTGATGACCCAAAGGCACACCCCAATGCCTGTCACTCTCTGCAGGGTGGTGGTGGGGTTGGCTTCAGTTCAATACTTCACTACCATTCCTATTATGCAGCTCTGTAACTTCTACACTACCACTGCCAATGCCAGCAAGCAAACATTCGGCATTGACAAATGATTGTTCTAATATACCTCTATGTTTATCCCATGCATGCTTCATGCCCCCTACCATTTTAGCTTCCACTACTTCTCCTGGCAGTCTGTTCAAGGCATCTACCACACTTTCAGTAAAGAAATATTTCTTCACATCTATCCTGAATGCCCCCAGCTTCATTGTATGTTCCTTGGTTTGGGTGCTCATCCTCATTTGAAGGAAACTTCCCAACTGTACCTTCTTTACCCCTGTGAGGTACATTGTAGGTCTTGATCATGTCACATCTCGCCCTCCACTCTTCCAGAGTGTACATGTTGAGATTCTTCAGCCTTTCCATGTAGGGATTCCTGTGAAAGTTCTGAACCATTTTAGTTGCCCTCCTCTGGAAAACCTCCACCTTATGTCCTTTCTGAAGTGTGGACTTTAGAACTGGACACAGTACTGCAGTTGGGGGTATACCACAGAGTGAGACAATGGCAGCACAACATCCCTCCTCCTCCTACTGGAGATGCCACTCCTTATGCACCCCAGAATTCAATTTGCCCTGCCCATAGCCTTGTGACACTGTACTGCCATCTTGAGGTCCTCTGATATAATAACCTCAATGACCCTTTCATGTCTAGCGAGTATCAGTGCCTCCCCCCATCCTATACCCAGCATTGGGGTTTCTATGCCCTAGGTACATGATTTTACACTTGCTGGCATTGAACCCCAAGTACGTAAGAAAATGGAATTGATTTTAATGAATTGCAGGCTTTTAAGCAGCTTTTCAGGGAGTGTGTATGTGTGTGTCTGTTGGGGGGGGGGAGGGCTCTGCTACTATAAGTATTTGCTTTTGATTTGGTATAATGTGCAAACAGACTAACCTTGCTCCCCACCCATTCCATGTGCTATATTGGAGATAAAGAGCCCAAATGGCATTGGGCCAAGCATTGAGCCCTTCGGCACCCCGCTTGTCACTGCTCTGGGTGCTGAGAGTTACCCCACCACCACCACCTTCTGCACCCTTCCTTCTAACCAGTTCTCTATCCGTTTAGTCAGACCACCTTCCACCCATACCCCTCCTTCTCCTCACTCTTCTCCTCCTTGGCCTGTGTTCCTCCTCCTGGTAGTCCGCACCTTTTTTCCTCCTTATTCTTACTGGGTGGTGGCGCCTTCTGTATTACAGTCAGACCACTCTGCCTGCCCCCTTCCAGGGTTACTACACCTCCGCCTTTACCTATATCTAGGGCGGTGAACTCATCAGGCTCCCCTGTCCGGACCTTTCTACCAATCTCAGTCTTTTGACCTCCCCCCCACCCGATTTGTTGAAATCTACCTTAGTAGAGATATACCCCTCTAATTCTGGCTTTTTATTTTTTTTTTACATGTTTCCTCACAGGGCTATGGTCAGCTTGGTCATCCCTACCGGCCCCCCTAGCCCTGTCCCCGACATCAGGCTGACTTGCTCACCTCCACAGATTACCCCGTGCTGGGGTGGTGAGGAGCTTCCCAGGTTGACCCACCGGATCAGGATCCGGTTAAGGAGGCACCATTCGGGGCAGGTGGGGGGGGTCGGAAACCATAGCCCATTTTCCACTTTTCTCCCCTTTGTGGAGTGCGGGCGTGCAATGATGCCTAGGCACAGCATGCCAATGTCCGACATACTCCGTCACCCTTTACTACACTGATGTAGTAGCATCCACAGTCATCACCAGGGGCCACTACAGAGTGATGGGTCCCTGGATCCCGTCCGGGATAGGAGAGCAGTCCTCCGGACACTCAGTCCTATCCCTCCTTTGCCAAACCCTGGTGGCACGGGATTGTGTCCGAACTGGGTTGCCAGTGTGGCATGAGGTGTGGTGTCCAGTGCCTCAACTCTCAGTGCCAGTGGCTTGGCAGCAATGCTGCCTTTAATAGTCCCCTCCCCTTCCTGCTCCGGTGTACCTAGTCCCCCACATACGAGTCACTATTCCCCCCAGACCCTACCCCAGTTAGTCACTAACCCATAATGTTTCATGTAGCACCAATCCCTTAGTCGCTTGAACTCCACAAGCCTACCCTTCCTCCCCATGCTTGCACATGGTACCGGCAGTACCTCCAAGAATGCCACCGACTTCCTCACCCCCTCACACTGCCTGCCCAAGTACTCAAACCTCCCCCTCACTACTTCCACAGTGTCCCCTGCCAAGTCGTTTGTACCCACATGCAACAGTAAATTAGGTTTCTTCCTCCCCCTTGCTGCACACTTGAGCAGTACCTGCCCTGCCCCTCCTGCAGTCAACCTGGGGACAGCTTCAACCCAAATATGGCTGTGCCTTTCCCCCTTTCAACCCCATCTCACCCATTTCAGTATAGAATCCCCCAGGATGAGTACCCCCCTGTCCCTTACCCCCATTCCCTTCTAAAGCCCCTTCCACCACCCCAGTATTCGTTCTTCCCTGTCCCTTACCCCGACCAACTGCACCCTCTGTGACTTCTGTATCTGTACCATCTACTTCTGCCTCACCCCTTTTCTCTGCCTTATTCCTCCCATCCCCCTTGAACCCCTTCCCAGCCTGACTACTTCCTACTGGGCTTCTCATGTCGACCTCCCCTCCTCCCCTGCTGATTTCCAACCCCTCTCCTATCCCCACTGTTGTTGATTTAGAGCCCCCATTCCCTTCTACCCCGATAGTGATGCCCCTCCCATCCTTCCCCTTCCCATAGCCTTCTCTCCTTCATTCACCACCCCTTCTTCCTTACTAACCCCTTTCTACCCTTTTGTCTTCTCTATCTCTTCTCCTAGCTGTTGCCACCCCTCTCATGCCCCGCTTGTCCTCCCCTCTTCAGTATGTTCCTGCTCCCCCTCTCTGTCCGATAGCAGAGTTTCAAATTTATTCCTAGTCGATACCTGTTCTACATCTCTTCCCCCATCAGTTCCCCCCTCCTACTTGTTCCCCTCTGTGCCACCCCTGGTCCCTCCCTACCTGCAGCCATCTGTTCTCTCCCCTGGTACTCCACATGGTCTCTTCTTCCCCCATTGAGGCCCCCCCACCTAGCCTCAGGCACCCCCTTCCTCCTACTCTCTTTTCTGCTAGTGTCTCTGATACTGGTCAGTTTCAATCCCTAGTTATTCTTCCTTCGTCCCCCTTTGCCATCCCCTATTCCCCCCTCAGGATGCCTACTGTACTCATCTGCCCTGCCACTTAGACTCCTCCCTAACCTCCACAGTTCCTCCCTCAAACTAGTCAGTCATCTACAGACCATACACCCCCCCCCATCCTCTAAGCCCAGTCCAGGATCATGGCAGACCCACACCCTGTACACCACTCCACACCTCCAAAGATGCCCACCCTATTGACATGTGGCACCTGCACCATTTTGGCCCCCATCTTATGTTACGGGCTCTTACTCCCAGGTTCTGTACCCTACTACAACTGTTAGGCCCCTATTTACTCAAATTCTTGTCCTCCCCCACAGTAGTCCCCCTACTGACCCCTTGCCGACCGAGGTAATTCAGTCTCAAATCTCATCCGTTACATACTGTATTACTGTAGCAATCCTAAAGCCTCCTTGTCCATTTTTCACCCCTCAGCTACTATACTTTTTGTTCTCGGCTCTCATATAGTTTCACTTAGCCCACTTAGAAATCCTATTGCACTCCAAGTATTACTCGGCTCAGTTAGAGAAATAAACAGAACAAACAAATATGTATTATTACAGCAATCATAACAGTATAGCTCAGTACTTAGGTCAGTTAGAGAAAGAAACAGAATAACTAAATCTGTATTATTACAGCAATCCTAAAGTATCCAATCATTGCTTTGTCTCCACTCCAGATACCCTGCTATAATATAGGACCACAGAGGACCATGGGCGAGAGGGTGGGCAACTGTAAAGTCCTGGCAGAGCTCCACTGAGCTTGCTCACTCCCCCCTCTCACGCGCTCATTCTATTTCTCCCGACGCTGCAGGCTGCCCTTTTGTACTGGTGTCCTGCTTGCATTGGTACCTTTTTCTACCCACTAAGAAATCCGCAGCAGTCCCAACACAGCTCCGTTGAGCTCGCTCACACCCCCCCCCACTCACTCATTTTGTTTCTCCCGGTGCTGCAGGCTGCCCTTTTGTACTGGGCTCCTGCCTGCATTGGCACCTTTTTCTGCCCACAAAGAAATCCGCAGCGGTCCCAACAGAGCTCCGTTTAGCTCACTCACCCCCCCCCATACTCACTCACTCCGTTTCTCCCAGCACTGCAGACTGCCCTTTTGTACTGGGTTCCTGCTTGCGTTGGCACCATTTTCTTCCCACAAAGAAATCCACAGCAGTCACGATACAGCTCCGTTGAGCTCACTCACTCCCCTCTCTCACTCGCTTGTTCTGTTTCTCCCACCACTGCAGGCTGCCCTATTATACTGGGCCCCTGCCTGCATTGCTGCTTTTTTCTGCCCTCAAAGAAATCTGCAGCAGTCACAACAGAGCTCCGTTGAGCTCATTCACTCCCCCTTCCTCACTCCCTCATTCTGTTTCTCCCAGCGCTGCAGGCTGCCCTTTTGTACTGGGCTCCTGCCTGCGTTGGTGCCTTTTTCCGCCCACAAAGAAATCTGCAGCAGTTCCGACAGAGCTCAGTTGAGCTCGGTCGCCCTTCCTGTCTCACTCACTTGATCCTAATCTGTCCCAAACACTGATTTCTGAAAGCGACTGCGCTATTCTGCGCCGGAAGCATGAAAACACATTTTGGCCAGGATGTGAAAAATGACAGCTGTACTGTTCATAAGGAGGTGTGAAAAAAATGCCAGTATTGAAAATCTGGCATGAAAATATTACTAATTTGTGAAGTTACAAGGCTGCGTGGAACGTGCAAACGCACACTCGTAATACAGTCATTTTATGGAGTTTCATTACAACATTTTCAACTTAGGCATTTTAGGATCTCTGAACCTCATGAACAGTGTCACTGTGATTTTCTTAATGCATCCTGAACACTAATTTCCCACAGCGACCGCGCTATTCTGCGCCGGAACTGCGAAAACACATTTTGGCCAGGATGTGAAAAATGACAACTGTACTTTTCATAAGGAGGTGCATACAAATGGCAATGTTGAAAATCTGGAGTGAAAATATTGCAAATTGGTGAAATTCTGACGTGCGTGGCAACTGCATAGCACTTGCGCTAAATAAAACAATAATTTTGGGATTTTTCCACCAAATTTGCAACATAGACTTTTGAGAGCCCACCTCATGAACACTGGCACTGTCGTTTTGTTAATCGGTCTCGAAGGTGATTCCACACAGTGACCACGAAATCACCTTTGGGACCGGGACATTCCAATGACAGTGGCTGAATTCAGGGAGAGGCGCCAATAACAAACAATGCCTGAGATATGCAAAAGTTGAAAACCCTATTTATGCCATTATACAGCTTACGGCATTTCCTTAGTTCGCGGTTGGCTTTGAGGAGTGCAGATGTGTTCCGGTCCACGAAGATCATCGCACCAGACTCCAGAGGTAAGTATGGAGTGAGGGGTGTGGGAGGCAGGGGTGTGCAGTGGGTGGGCGCGGGTTGTGGGAGGGGCAGGGAGACCACGAGGGGTTCGTTTTCTTTTTACAGGTTTAAAAAAACATTACGTGACTTTTTTCTTTACAGGGGCATTGGGCATGCTGGGGTGGGCTCCCAGTATGCCACCTGAATGTTTGGGGGCTGTAGCTGACGGGATTGGCACGCCTTCCGCACATATGGAGTGCTGGGGAACAAGAGCCGAGGGGACTGGGCCCCCTCAGCATAAACCAAACATTTTGGCGGGGGGTGGACTATTATGCTGACGGGTGGTCTCCCGTCGGCAACCTGAACTCGCTGGGGACTGAAGCCGACAGGGATTGGTCCCCCGTCGGCAAACAAACACTGTTGTGGGGGGGCACATGTTGTCGAGGGGGATTGGGCACTCCCTCAGCACTGGGGGCTCAGTCATATTGTTTGTGAACACTGTGGCAAGCCACCACCATGTTCACAAACAATATTACAGTACCAACATTCCACCCAGCAATGACGGGTCATTCCCTCATTGCAGCGGAATGGCTGATGCTGCAAAGACGAGGCGGCCCCTAATTGCAGCGGCTGAAATGTTTCAAGGTTGTGGCACGCTGGCTGAACTAGTGTCAGCAGCAGCGTGCCATCCCATTGGGGAAAGTGGGCCAAGCCTCAAAAGGCAGTGGGAGCATTGGCCACAACAGTGCCACGGCTCCACAACCTGCTTCTGCAGTAAGCTGCCACAATATGTTTCTTGCACATGCGCACAATCAGCATAAAAATGAAAACACTGTGAGTAACTTGCTCCAGCCTGGAAAATGACCCTGATCAGAGCCTTAGCTATCCTGAGATCACAAGGTAGTAATTCCTCAGCTATATCCAGGGCACTGTTTTCCATAAGGATGGACAATCACTTGGAAGAAAGTGCTTGCTGTTTGCTCGTGGTTACACCCGTAGCTTACTTTCGACCATCTATGAGTGGGGGAATTTTATTGACAAAGAAAATCATATGGAGCAACAAAGTATCCAAAATGTACAAATCAAAGATCAGAAACCCATCATCTGTGACATCCTATACTACAAGGAAGAAAGGTTAAGACCCCCCACCCTAAACCCTCGGTGCCCTATATTTTGCTAAAGAGGACAGGAAATTATTTCTCATTGGCAGCTGCGTATAAAGTTTCCATGTTCAAAAATGATATTCATTCCCCTAAATGATCAGTGTTTAACTGTACCTGACTGAAAAGTGATGTCAAAGACAGTATTTTGCATTGTTTTGTTTTATGGGCAGTGTTTTGTTACAGTCCCCTTCAAGGAACCAGTGATCTGCTGGTGTGCAGCAATCTAGGCATGGTTCTGCTAGGTCAACAGCTCATAAGTAACATTCTGTACCCAAAGCATGACATAGTAAAATCTCCAAATTACTGTTTCCATGAAGAGAACAGTGCAGAATGTAGTCCATCAAAAGAAAACTGAAAACACAGTTTTTCACATCCATGTTCATTCAGGCGCAGTTATATATGGATCATTTGGAGTTATGCTTTTCACTTCTGGAAAAAGGAACATCACTAACTGATGCCAGTCAATAATAATTTCCTATCCCCTTTAAGGGGACTTTCCCTAGTGTTCTGGCCAACATTCTCCTTCTCCTCCCAAGAATCCAAGCAGCTGTCCATGACTGTGTGTGGGAGATGAATGTAGAATGTCTGCCATTTCATGTTTACAGTCACTTCACTACCAGCCTCTAAATTTAGGGCTATGTCCATAGTTAAGTGGGGGAAGAGCTCCTCCCCCCCACACCCTACTTAAAGCAGCAGGCTGCACTCCTCCCTGCTTAGAGCGAGTCGTGCTCACCTGGCTCGGAGCTGCTGGTCTGGCGGCTGCGCTCTCCTTTCCTTCCCCTCGCTGCGCTTCCTCTTACCCCCGCTGCTGTGTTTGGGCTTTCTGCCTCCATTTGTTCTCCCGTTATTGTTTTTGTTCATTTTCCCGTCCCTGGTGTTTCTTTTGGGGGTTCTTCCTGCAGCTTCTTCTCCTAACCATGGTGCACCCTTGCTCTGTGGCAGTTTTCTAAACTACCCCGCTTTCTTGCTTCCACCTAGCGCTCTACCCTTTTCCCGTTTCTTCTCCCACTAGCAGCTGCCACTCCATGCTGTACACTTCATCCTCCGGATGCCTAGCCCTGCAGTCTATCACATCAGGATTGCTGGAACTCCCTGCTTACTTACCTGCTGTTGCCTTCATCTTCCTTCAGGCTCAGTCATCTCACTGCACCTGGCTCATTCCGGACTTCTCCTCATGCCTTGTTTCTAGTAACCTACACTGCTGTCATCATGCCTCAACTACAGCTCCATCAATTCATGTTCACTAACAACGCTGGCACCTGCAGTCTATGGTAACGCAGTGCCCTCATACTCCTGGGATATCAGGTGCTCTGTTCCTCATTCACTATAGATGTACTTTGTTTATTCCATCGCTAGATGGCATTGACACCTTCACTAACTACCTAACTTTCTCCAGCGACGACCATGTATAGCCTCGGCTGTCTCAGTAGCTACTCGCCCTTGCACTGACTACATGCTCATGTGTCCATATACGGACCTCTTCTCTGGGACCTTTCAACAAGCAGTCCTTCAATTCTACTATCTGAGGAGTCAACCTATTCCTTGTATTGCTTCTGACTTTTTTGTTTGTATTTTACCACAACTTGCATTGCCAGCAGTCGCCTTGGCTTCTATAAGTAGCTACCTCCTGTTTCAAGCATTTAAGCCCCCATGGCTCGTTTGCACTTCCCATGTGCATTGCTGCATACCCACAGATATGCATTGCAACCCTCAACAATATAAATCCTGTTTATCCGATTTGATGTCATACCTCTCAATAATCTGCCCTAGTACCACTGTCGCAGCTTTATTCATTGGGGTCTAGCATAGGACATTGCAGAGCCCACTCCTTATTTGCAGACATCTGCGGGACATTGGTAGGATAAGGGCCTAATTTTGCAGTTTCTTCATGAAAATCTAATTTGCATATCACTACTATGCCCTACCATGCAGCATATGTTGTCTGCCATGGATGTTCCCTCCATACTTCAGTATAAACGTCGCTTCTTGGCTGCTGCTATTACTGTGCACCTGCATCTCACTGGCCTCATGAGCTAGCTACCACTCTATGTACTTCTCAGTGGACCTCGAAGGTCTAGCCATGCTTACATCGTCACATGGAACTAGTCGCTACTCTTCTTTCCTCACCAGCTGACGGTCAAGCTGTGCATTTCAGCCAAGGGACTAGCGGCGACATTTCTTCTACTAATCTGACCTACGTATGGGTCCTTGCTTACCACTTGATTACCCTTTGCTTGCCCTATTTGTACACCTGTCTTGTGGTCCAACCGTATTGGCTTTTCTTCTTAGGGGCTTCGCTTCCACTGTTTACTTACTTTATCAGCTGACCTATGTGTGAGTTAGCTGCGCATACTATCTTCCATGGGGCTAGCTGCTACTCTACTCACCTTACCAACTGATCTACGAGGGGTCCAGCTGTGCATGCTAGCTTACGTGGGGCTAGCTGCACTCTCACTGCCACCGACTGACCCTCCCCAGGGGTCAGCTGCGCATGCTAGCTTACATGGGGCTAGCTGCCACTCTACTTACCTTACCGACTGACCTACGAGGGGTCCAGCTGTGCATGCTAGCTTACATGGGGCTAGCTGCCACTCTACTTACCTTACCGACTGACCTACGAGGGGTCCAGCTGTGCATGCTAGCTTACGTGGGTCTAGCTGCCACCTTGCTCACATTACCAGCTGACTTTCGTGGGGTCCAGTTGCACCATATTTGCCTACTTCTATGACCTGCTTCCCCTTCGGGCCAAGAGTACACTACTTCTACTCCACCCACCTCGCCAGCTTGGGGCCTAAGAATTCGCTTATTCTACTATACGCCTACCTGCTGAGTGTCAGCCAGCCCAGGAGCTCCTTAGAATGGATTTCACATTTTGATGTTTTGACATTCATCATCTATTCTTTGGACGCTTTGTCTTGCTTCCCTGCTACTACGTCTGCATCATGCAGCTTTGCTTACTACTACAACTTATATTCAGGTCCACTTCTTTACCTTACTTGCTCATACTACCTGCTTCGCCCTTATAGAGCTTAGAGGTCATCACGACTAACCTGCCATTACAATCTACTGCGCTCCTCGTGAGCTGGCATCTCTCTAACCTATGTCTACATATTTACTGCAATCTCTACCTACCAGGACATGACCCAACAGTCCTCTTTCTGGACATGACTTTTTGAGCCTTTGACTCCAGGTTCTCCTCTGAGAAGTCATCCTCACCTACTGGAGTGCTTCCCACTGCAACTCATCGCTTCCAATTCATATCAACCATGGATTTCACTCTACTATCATTCCATTCTGCTCAAGGATTCTCGAACTTGGAGTTGACTCGATGGATGCTGCTTTGTTCACCTTCATGTCACGATTCATTACGTATCTAGTTCTCTGTTTCTCTGGACTGAGTTCTACGACTCTGGGGTTTAGATTAGCCGATTACAATATCTAGGATTACTCTCCTTTAGTATGCCCAGAAGGACGGGCAGGTCAGTAGCCATGGGTCCTCAGAGGTTTCCCCCCAAGGGGTGTTTTTCCTGTCCTGTGTGCTACTGGTCACACACTCTCTGGAGTTGGAGTAGGTGATCACTCTACTACTCATTTTCCTTGGGGCATCATCCTACTCGACTACTTTAACAGTCTGATACAGAACAATCGTTGATATCATTAATTTGGGGGGGTCTCATAATACTGGACTAAGCATCATTCCTATGGTGGGATGTAGAGAAAGGCCAAAAACTATCAAATCATAACAAGTGACTCATAAGTTCAGCATCTAAGCACCTTGTATATACTATCCAGTTCATATGTACTATAATCTCTGACTTGCTCATATCTATGCTAAAGTACCTAAGCATGTAGCATTCCATACTACTAGTACCTTGCAAGCATTATCCTATTTACTGGTCTGGCCTCTGTATCCAAGCACAACCTATAGCATCCAGCTATAGTATGTGCCATAAGCACTGAGCTCTGAACCACAGTTAAATACAATGCATACGAAAAGCATTATATGAACGCAAATTCTTCTTTCAGACTCAAAGCCACACATCTGATTAACAGCAAGGAATCTGATGACTTTGCCCCACAGAGGGGGCACACATAGCAACATAAAACATTACTTACACGTAATGAGTCTTGGACAGAACTAAATAATTTGACCCTGGTACGTACTTCCCATAGATCATAGTTTGACATGATTTCTAGGTGTTATATGGCATTTGAAACATGGCACACTACAAATTACAAGTTATTTTTATATACAGCATCCTTGATACAGAGCATCGCAGAGCACCTTATGGGGCAGTTTGCAAGGAACAGCCATCTCAATCGATTTATGAATATGTCTAATGATTATTTAACCATAAAAGAATGTGCAACAGTTGCACAGTTAAATCTTTACCTTAAAGCATACAGTCTGGTTTTCTTCAGGCCTAGTTTTGCCTGGCAGGCTTTCCTCACTTAGGTAGGCCCCCTTGGAGTGATGCGCTCATTACATGCGGATCGAGGAGAAGTAGCTATTCACCAAGCCTGAATATTGCTTTTTTACTCTCCATGGGGTGATGTTCGGATGAAATTTCATCAGAGTATGAGGGAATAAGCTAAGTTAAGCACTTGGGGTTTGATGCAGATCAGGAAAATAAACAAATAATTTGGTCTTTAATTGGGGGCTGGCAGGATGGACCCAAGGGGAGGGTCAAAGGTTGTATCACTTTGATGACTGAGCCTCATGTTAATACAGTGGAATTCAGTTAACGGAATAGCTTGGACATCCCCTGAGCCCAGGGATGGGTAAAGGGAACTTCTTGGATCCGATTTAGATTCTGAGGGCAGATTTTTCAGAGCAAATGACACAAGCGTAGTTCTTGATTTTGAGCTGCACCTGCATCCTCCCAGATTCTGCAAAATTCCCTTGCCCTGTTTTCAAAGGGCAGATGCATTTATGACAATTAATAACAATCTGTGCCAGCTTGCACCAGAAAAGGGACTCATTTGTCACCGTTTTTGATACAGGCAGCAGGCAAATTGTGGCAGTTGCACCTGAACATTAGCTTATCTTTTGGGGGTCCAATCTTTGGGCACAGTTGAATAGACTGCGCCCGAAACATGGCACAATGTGGCAGGCTAGTTATGGAAATCATGCTCTTAATGCGTGGATTCCAGATCTGAATCAGGACAGTTTTCTGGAGCTTTTTAAAATACTGTATTATTTGTATACCGAAGAACAAACAAATCTTACTGGAAAAAATGCTGTTCCATTCACACAGGGCAGAATCCCTCTGAATGTGATTTCATCTAATTACAACCCTTACCATTCAGCATAGCCACATACAGACAATTTATTTTGCAATAAATTGCATTGACATGAAATCATTTTAACAAAAAGAGTGCCCACCAGCCAGAAAATAGGTCATTATGCAGCCAACGTGGCTTGAAAAGAAACCTAGAGTCCCAGAGTGCCACACTTATTAGTAGGAGCATTGCAGGCCAGTTTGCATTCACAAGTTGCATCTGAGCCTGAGACAGCTACCCAGTACATTGGACCCCTGAGCTGCATCGTGGGCTGCCATTACAACTCAGGCAACACCAGGCCCTATGAAAACATGCCAATTCAGCACCCACATAGCAAATTTATTTATTTATTTTAGTTAGTTACACATTTTGGCCAGTAAAGCATGATGAACCAATGTTCTTTTCCAGGTCCCCAGCTGGGACTTAAACATAGAAAATGTCTATGTTTAGTTCCGATCTTGTGAGGTATTATGATGGGCAAATATGTAGGGTTAATACCTTGTTAAATATAAATAAAGCATACAATTTGAATAAGAAAATAATCAAAATTCAGTAGATACAGGAATAGCTGCAAAACTAACTCATGAAGGAATCTCAATCATTTCTGCAGAGTATGGCGGAAATTTAAAATTTGTAAGGCCCCATCCTGCCTGTACTGCACTTGTGCTAGTGTCAGTGCACTGCCACTGGGATATTCAGACAAACTATCCAATTGCTAGCACCTTTAAATACTGGGCTTCAGCACAGTGTACATCTGCAATGAAAATGCTGGCGCAGCACTGGCACAGCACAGTTCACTTGCACAGCACTGATTATAGCACTGAGTATAGAGCTGAACACAGGCTCAGTGCTGGGGGTGGGGCTGGTGGTGTGACAGGTGGGCGCCCATGAAAGACACACAGCACAGCAGCATAGGTATCAAAAATAAATGCTAAAATTTGCAATGGCTAATAGCACTGTATCAGGAGAAAAGGGACAGAGAAAAACACAACAAAGGCACGCACCCTTTACAAAAAACAAACAAACAAAATGAGGGCAATTGGGTAGCCCATGACATGTGCGACTGCGATTGAGCGAACCTCAAAATGGTGACTTAATCACGGCACATGTCATGGGGGCTACTGACCAGGTAAGGTGACCGGATGGAGGTGGGTGCACGCCTATAGAGACAGGATATCGCTACATGTATGAGTGCGTGGGGGGTGGGAGTGAGTACACTCAGTGAGGGGCTGAATGGTTTTTGAGGGGTGGTGCTGCAGTGGGCTGCCAAGCTGGCCCCGTGGTGTGGTGGGAGGGTTTGCAGCTTGGGTGGACATGGTGCTGAGTTCGGGTCTGGGCGCAGGTACGTTTTTGTTGTGTGCGGCCCCAATTTTTTTTTTAACGTTTTGCACCCCCACCGACACGCACCCCCCCTGGAGTTGAGAATCCTTAAGTAGGGGGGTACACGGGGTGCAGCCCCCACATGAAACATTATAATTGTGACTCCTCAGTGCTGTTTTGTTGTGCGCCGGCGAGTCGCATCATCAAAATGGATTTTTGGCAATGTGACTTTGCCGTAACGGCGATCGCCTTTCAGCGGTCACCATTACCCATTATTACTGAAAAAAGTATAGGGCCCCATGAAGGGGCTGCAAGTGGTGGTGTTTATTGTGGCTGCTGTAGTCATGGTGTGATGGCTGCTAGCAGGCTCTCAACTGTGTGGGTGCAGTAACCCACCTGCCACACAAGTAACCTCAGCCGGTGTACCTGGCAGTGCAGCAAGTTGTCCAGGCTCTCATGGATGATGGCATTCTGCTTCTTTTCAGGGGCACTTTGAGTACCTATGGAAAGAAATACACTAAACTCAGTCAGCTGGGCACACAGCATGAGGGACACGGGAGTGGCATAACATGCTTGTTCAACCAGCTGACACATAGGCCACCATGCCACAGAGAGGTGGAAGGAGTCAAACAGCCATAATGGAATGTGTGTGGCACAACAGAGGTAGCATTGTGTGCCCAAACAGTAGAGAACTGCAAGTATATTAAGCATGCTCTGCTGTAGTGGAGCATGACTGAGCCATGTAAAGGACACACAACACCAGCAGGCAAGCCAGATGTGGAAAAGCAGCACATGCAACAGCAGAGCCAAGCCAGAGTACAATCGGCAATGTAATGGCCCAAGTGGCTAGGAGTCATGCGTGTATATATACACACACGCACACACACACACACGCGCATACACTCTGCGTCCTGCAGACCAGGCGTCCAGCACATGGGGCAATGCAGGTGTGCAGGACAACAGACACCCATGAATCACCCTAATCAGTGACTGGGACAGGCCTAGATGAGTGAACACACACAGATATGCATACCTAGTCTCGACCATGTGGCACAACAGACCTGACTGACAATGACAGCCGTACCACCTGAGGATATGAGCAAACTGCCAATGCCCTGGTGTACCAGGTCTGAAGCACAGTGGACATGTCACCACAGGGTGTAATGCCTGCCAAGGCACAGTACACACACAGAGCAGCATGCCTGTTGCAATGATGAGTGAAACAGTAGACTGCACAGACCCTAACAAATCACAGTGTCATTGGTGGGACAATGCCCCAAGGTCCAGGTGAGTGTTCCCAAGCACAACTGCATAGGTGCTGTCCCCACAAGCATGTATGCAATGTGATGAGACACACTTGGACATCCTTCTCCAACAGCTGAAGAATGCAATATACTGTAGACATGCAACCCAGACCGTGAAATGCACAATGCAAGGCACTTACGTAGATGCATGTCTGAGGACCATCCTTTCCTGGTCTGACCACAACAGGCCCCATCATGACCTGGCATATCCTCACACTGCCACTGGTCCCAGTGGCCCTGCTCCTACACTCAGGCTCTGGCCTGGCCCTGGTGAGCCCTGGTGCCTGTGAAGGAGGACAAAGGAGACACATGATTAATAGCATGCAGTAGAACACATGGCACAGTATCATAAACCCTAAACAGTACACAAGCATATATACCAGTAATCAAGGCCCTGAGTTTTCTGTGGATCCATGGCTGCAGAATTTACCATGGAGTTCCGAAGAAAATGCGCAATTCGTGGCCGACCGCTGAAGTTGCGGTCTACCATGGAAGTTACTGCGGGGTCTATCACCATAAGCATTGAGCATAAAATAATCCTCTTGTGTCATGCTGTTTGACCTGCCATAAAAAACTTAAAGAAAACTCTTCTGGGCTGTGCTGTGACCCACCATGAGCAGGAACAAATTTATATTCACCTCCCCCACACCAGCACCGAGACCTCCCTAAATACTATATATTCTGTTTCCACCCCTACAATACAGTGTGGCCCCCAACCCAGTTCAGGTATGCAGACATTGGGGTGCCCACCCCTCATGCCACTAAACATCTGTGACACTGGGGTGCATAATCTCTGGTGTCGCCCTTGTACCTGTAAATGAAAAATGGTCCTTTGTAGTCTTTTTAAGATAATTTTAACCTGAAAAGCAGAAAAACGTCCATCAATGTCTTTTACTGGTGGCACCCCCGACCACCAATCAACACCCACCACCCCATATTCCCCACACACTCACTCACCTAGAAATGGTCCAAAGTGGTTCTTTCACTGAACACATCTTTCTTCAACGCTGACTAGGAAGTGAAGAAACGGTAAGTGTAGTCAATGAATATTCAGTACGTTTTTAATTTTTTCTGTATTAATATTTTTATATTTTTTTCATTGAATTTTCAACATGGCCTTTTTAGGACCCCACCTTGTGAACAAGGTAGGTGGAATTTTTCAAATCTGTCAAGAAAGGTGATTTTGTACTCATGCCACATAATCATATTTCAGGCAGGATTTCAAAAATCTCACCTACCAGGTTCATGAGGTGGGGTCATAAACAGAATATATTGAAATTTGGGGTCAAAATCTTAAAAAATACCAACGTTATGAAGGTATTTTCAAATTTTTCACTGTTCACTCATTACTTTAGTAATTTTCAATACTCTGACACTTCATTTTTCAACATAGCCTTTTTTGGAACCTACCTGATGCATAAGGTAGACAAAAATTTTTCAAATCCGACCTGAAAGGCGACTTTGCAGTTGCTCTATGGAAGCACCTTTTGGGCAGGATTTGAAAAATTTCTCCTACCAGGTTCATGAAGTGGGATCATAAAAAGACTGTTGAAAATGTTGGGGTCAAAATGTTGAAAAACACCAAAGATTTGAAGGTACAGTATGTTGACAATTTTCAACATTCAATTATAACTTTAGCAATTTTCAATAATTTTGACCCCATATTTTCAACATAGCTGTTTTTTCACAACACCTGATGAATGTGACAGGGGTCATTTTTCAAATCCTGCCTTAAATATGTTTTCACACTTGTGGCACAAACCAACGTTTCAGTAAGTATTTTATAAGTGATACCCTGCCATGTTCAGTAAGCAGGGACATGAAAAGACTATGTTGAAAATCTGAGGTCATAATGTACAAAAAAAGTTATGAAGTAACAGCAAACCTGGTCACAGCAGGCCGGTTCATGGGAAAGATGCCCATGCTTTCCTTTAGGAGAGTAAGAAAAATATAAAATGCTCCATACCTTTTCAGGGATCTTATCTATCCCTGGCAGACCTGGATTAAACAGGACACTTGACTGAAGTACTCCAGTGATGAAAAATTGACTCAGTGCCTGAGAGGCCCTCCCTGAATGCTGTCCAGGCCCTGAAAGTCAAAGGTATGTTCGACTGTGGAAAAGCCCAGCTGAATAATGACACAATTGACACTGATGGAGTACACCGAGGGAAAGAGGCAGCCAAATTTCCTGATCAGGATGTTGAAAGTCACTAATGCATACTGGAAAGGGAACTTAGTGGCCAGTGCCATAGACCAAGTCTGGGTAGAACAGGTAATGCAGAGCTGTGTTCTATGAACAAATAATGACTAACTAACATGTGAGATTGTATGGACTATCTGCCATCATATGGAGACTTAGTGCAGGACGTACGGAGCAGGAGGCCCGGATTCCAAAAAAAGAGACTCCTTTAGCATCTCTGGGAGTAACTCACCTTTCATTGCCCAGTAATGCTGTTTCAGACATAATAAGTGTGGCTGATTTCAGTATGATGCAGGAACATATGAGAGACTTGACTGAATTCATGGCAGGGCTCTAAAAGCAAAACCAGACCATCCAGGCTGTGGGGTCATCAGAGGAGGAGCACACTGAGTTGGATAATGCTGTGCTGTGGGACCTCCCCCCAAGGCTTCCCAGAATTAGCTGCAGCACAAAGGGTGTTTTGCTACTAGGAGTTTGCACATTGAACCTGAATCGACTGCTAGATACACCAAATACTAGCTGTGTTTGGTTGAATTCCGAATACCAGCTGTATTTAACAGCTGTATTTGGTACAAATGAACCCCCGAGTCCTTTCAAAAATATTCTCCACTATCCCGCAGAAAATATACCACCCATGTAGCACCACACCAACCTACCCCATCCCAACAAGTGCAGCATGGTATGGTAATTGTCCTGTCCTGAGACTCAATTGTAATCAAATTAATAAATTCCTTTCTTTTGGCTGGGCTGCCAGCAGTGGCTAACAAACCCCTCCCACTCCAACCCTCATATAAAGAGATGCCCCCACCCTTCACTGCACTGTGACACCCACCACCCTCATCTCACCCCAGAAGGCACATACATACCAACTCCCTCACTAGAAAAACAGAAGTGCGGTCCCACATAGGTGACTGGCACAGCCCTCCCTCCACCTCGGCTAGTCACCATAAAACACATATGTAACCTGGGTGTTGTGTACCAGCAGGCTACTACCCCTACCTGATGACCACAATGTAGGATGAGGGACCTGGACTCTGTTCTGATTGTGACTGGTGGGGTTCTTTCTCAAATAGAAATAGATAATAGCCCGGTGCCTCTACCTACACTCCCAGCCCCTCATGTGGTACCCGAGGGCTAGGGCATCATGTTGGAGGGGTTCCCCTTGCCCCTACTTCTCCACCATGGCTGGCAGTGGCATCCCATGAGGGAAGCATACCAGCTATATTTGGGTCATTTTGGTGTAGCTGGCTGCCCTCCACATACAGCACTCCGCACCTTCATGAATGGCATGGAGTGCTGCCATTTCCCTTGCACCACCTCCACAGACCACCAAAGTGCAGAGCTCACCAGGGGATCCTGTGCAGAACAGCTCCATGCCTCTATGGAGAATGGCATGCAATGGCCAAAAAGTGACTACATGCCCTGGATAAGCAGTGCGTAGCCACTCCGCATCATGGAGAATAGGGCCGAATAATACTATTTGTGAATTATTTGTGAAATTAAATTCTAAAAATGTGGAAATTTGTAACTTCTTTACTATTGCAGGTACAGTGTAGATCTAAAATGTGGCATGCATACTCAATGTCTATGGATCCTGGATTCTAACAAAACTAGAGAATTTCTTTTCAGTGCTTTAATGAACCTAGCGTACTGCCTAAAACTAATATAATTTTTTAAAAGCAGTCAACTACTTTTGTATCAGAGCTACTTTTTCTTTTCTCTTTGGTTGATTAGAATATCTTTTACCTGATGTTAGTTGGTATGATGTGTGGAACAGCAAACTGTTTGGCACTTGACATATCTAGCTCTGTTCCTCTCATTGCATCATCAGCATTGTGACCTCACTGTGACATCATGGCTGCTCCAGAAGAGCCACTCCAAAGCTCTCAGGACAGTCTCCAGCGATGTCACAGTCAGTGAAGTCACAGTGCTGATGATATAGTGGGAGGAATAGGACTAGATATGTCAACTGCCAGGCTGAGTGTTATTTTGAACATTCAGGCATTCTCTTCCCCTGAATGTACTCTAGCTGACCAGAAATCCCTATTTTGCCAGAATCTTGGCAAAAGCTAACTTGGCTAGTGTCTGTCACTGTTATTCCTCTGAAGCCCCTGGACGATGAGAAGTCTGCAGCAGATCACGCTGGATATCTTTCCCCTTATGAACATCCCCAACTGAATAAATTACTTCCTTATGTAGTCAGAACATGTACCCCCTGCAATGACACATACAACAGTTAGCCCCTTCCTCTTGCTGCAGTGCTTGGCTATGGATCACACTCATTCAGCCTGTATTGCCGGAAAGCAAATAATACCTGCACACACATCATGACCCTGCAATATCTCTCCAACTCTCTTGCTACTTGTATAATGGAGTCCCTTAAGAATCCAGTGTTATAACTGTGCTACCCAGTCATTTGCTTTCTTCTCCATGGCAGGTCCAGTGTATGTCTGGGCAAAATTCATCAATATTGCTTTTACATTATCACACAATTATACAATTTCCACAGAAACGCATGACATTCAACTTTAAGTACTGATGTGGGATTTTTGGCTGCTCCTTTTAACATGGATATTCTTTAAATTAGAGACTGAAAGTTGGCACTCGCTGCATCTTTTGTAGGGGGTATAGACCTGCCAAATGTGATAACATTGCCCTCTCTAGTTTTAAAAATACATGGGTTTATAATTTTGCAGTTTACATACTTGCAAAATGAAATTTAACATTTTCTGAATGTTTTCTTATAACTTTCCCTCAGTAAAGCTAGAGATCTGAACCATAGCACACCCATACATACAGTATGTGGTTTGAAACAGCAGACATGTCAATTCTAGTGCAATTTGGATGAGTGTGGTAGTTGTAAAAGGAGATAGAAATAACTGTAAATTAATTCTAGTGAAATTCCTCAACATTTTCACAGAACGTTTGAGACATTTGGCAGAAATTAAATCCTAATTTTGCATGAATTCCACTGGTGGAAGTTTAAATTTCAGGCAGCCCTTTTATTTGTTGAATAAGAAAAATGACAAAAATTGAGAAGGAAATATTTTTTGGCAGTACAGTATTTGGGTACAAATACTCTGGCGAATCGGGCTCTGGAGACAGTCAAACTAAACTTATGGAGACTTGGAAATAGGCTAAACACAGCCTTTCTGGCCTTTTCAGAGGTACTTCTGGTGTGAAGCAAGGAGCAGAAAAGGGTAAGGACAGACTCAACAGAGCCTTTTAACAAGTGTTTGAGGGAGTTATATCAAGAGGAAGGGAACCACTTTGTGGGAGACTAGAGGGATTACTGGGACAGAAGGCTTATCAAGGATGATGACCTTCACCTGATGAGCGACAGCATCAGTGCACTTGAGCAAAAACTCGACATCTAGGTACAGTAGGTGGACATTTAAACTGAGAAGGGGGAGGCAGCTGCTGGGAGAACCTTGAGTACAGTGGAGAAAATAAAAGCCACAGAAGTAAAAGGGCAACCTGGGGACTTGGAGTCACTGTGGCTAACAGTAGACATGGGCAAGGGAAAACCCTTCAGAACTGGCATCGTATACAGATCCCCAAATCAAGGAGATAAAGGAGACAAAGACCTAATAGAGGAAGTCCACAAAATGTCTGGTAAAGGCGAAGTAATACTAGTGGGGGACTTCAGCCTACCAGATATTAACTGGAGCATGCTAACATCAGCAAGAAGAAGAAGTAGGGACTTCTTATTATCACTGCAAGGCACGGGACTGTGCCAGCTTGTTAAAACCCCAACAAGGAGAGATGCCATTCTTGATATAGTCCTCACAAACTCAGAAAGGATCAAGGACATTGAAGTGGGATGACATATGGGCAACAGCGACCATTGCATGGTAAGCTTTAAGGTAAAGATAACACAGGACACCAGCCGCTCAAAGATAAAGGTGCTAGATTTCAGAAAGGCTGACTTACAAAAAATGAGGAACAACATAAGTAGCCAGTTAATGGAAAAAGAGGCTGAGGAAGTGGCGGTCATGTGGGGGAGACTCAAGAGAGCAATAAAGACTGCCACAGATCAATGTGCCAGATGGGTCAGCAAAGCAAAAAGAAAAATAAATCCTCTATGGTTTTCCAAGGAAGTGGCTACCACAGTCAGAGAAAACAAACATTTGTCAATGCCGAATGTTGTCTTGCTGGCATTGGCATTGGTAGTGCAGGAGTGAGAGAGATGTATAATAGGAATGGCAGTAAAGGATTGAACTGATGCCAACCCCACCCCCACCCTGCAGAGACTGACAGGCATTGGGGTGTGCCTTTGGGTCATCAGCCATAATGCTCACTCCATTTCACCTCACCCTACCCTACAGACACTGACAAATGTCGTGGTGTGCCTTGGGGTCTTTGGGCCTTACACTCACTCCATTCCATAAGGAAATACACTGACATGAGTGCAGTATTGAAGAATGGGGTGAACTTTGGGGCCAAAGACTCCAAGACACACCTTGATGCCTGTCACTGGCTGCAGTGTGGGGATGAGGGTGGAATGACATGAGCATTACAGACGACAATCCCAAGTCAGACCCCTGACGCCTGTCAGTCTCTACAGGGTTGGGCGTCACGGTTGGAAACCCTAATGCCCCAGGCATTTGTTGGTGTTTTCACTCCAAATTTTCAACATGGGTTTTTTGTGATCCCACCTCATGAACAGTGGTACTATCAGTTTGTTAACCAAAGGGTGATTTTTGCACAACAACTGCGGCATTTGATGCCACAGGTGCAAAAACACATTTTGGGCAGGATGTGAAAAATGACAGCTGTACTGTTCATGAGGAGGTGTAAAAAAATGGCAATGTTGAAAATCTGGAGTGAAAATATGAAAAATTGGTGAAGTCATGAGCGTGTGCAGAAACTGCGCAACGCGCGCGCATAATGCAATTATTTTGGGGATTGTTTTAACCAAATTTTCAACATAGGCATTTTGGGACCCTCCGCTCCTGAACAGTGGCACTGTGATTTTGTTAATCTGTCCAGAAAGTTGATTTCCCACAGCAATCGCGCCATTGTGCGCCAGATATGCAAAAACACATTTCGAACAGGATGTGAAACATGACAGCTGTACTGTTCATAAGGAGGTGTGAAAAAATGGCAATGTTGAAAATCTGGAGTGAAAATATTAAAAATTGTCGCAGTTACTGGCGTGTGTGGAAACTGTGCAATGCACGCTCGTAATGCAGTCATTTTTTGGAATGTTTTCACCAAATTCGCAACATAGGTTTTTTGGGACCCCACCTCATGAACAGTGGCACTGTCGTTTTGTTAATCAGTCCCAAAAAGTGATTCCGCACAGTCACCACAAAATCACCTTTTGGGACCGAATAACAAGATGACAGAGCATGTGTTCATGAGGTGGCATCCCAAGAACCTCATGTTGAAAATTTGGAGCCAAAATAAAAAAAATGGCTGCGATATCCACCTAAGTTACCCCCCCCCCCATTGATGACATTATATAGCTTACCGGCATTTCTTCATTTTGCAGTTCGGCTTTGAAGAGTCCAGACGCGTCCCGCTCCACAGACAATCACAGCGCCGGACCTCTGGAGATAAGTATAGAGTGAAAGGGGGTACAGGGAGTTGTGGTGCGCCGATGGTGGGTGCGGGTTGGGGGAAGGGATTGCAGGGTACTACAAGGACCCATTTTCTTTTTTACAGGGGAAAACAAAAAACGGACATCGAAGGACGGTTTTCTTTCTTTGTAGGTGAACTAAGAAAAATGTTGGGCACACTGGGGTGGGCTCCTAGTGTCCAACATCCCCAAAAAGTAATGAGGCACACTGGGAGCCCACCCAGTGTGCCCAACATTCTCTTAGTTCACCTGTTAAGAAAGGAAACCGTCTCTTCGATGTCCGCTTTTTTTGTTTTCCTGTAAAAAGAAAACAGTTCCTCGTAGTTCCCTGCGATCCCCTTCCCCAACCCACACCCACTCTCTGTGCACCCATCCCTGCACCCTCTTTCACCCTGTGTGCCCCATGAGGTTATTTCTGGTAGGAGGGAATGTTGGTCACACTGGGGTGGGCAGTAGGGTGGGCTCCCAGTGTGTCCCATGAGTTTGGGGTGGTGCTGATGCCAATGGGGATTGGGTCCCATCGGCAAAGAAAGTGTGCAGGGTGGGGGAACATGTCGATATGGGGGACTGGCCACCCTCTGATGTCGGTATGGGGATTGTGTGTGGCGGACAGCAGGAGCAGCCATGTTGATTGAAAAGTTTTACCAGGAAAGGCATATTGGGGAGGCGTGTCATCTGCTGCTGCATGATGAGCTTGTCTCTGATTGCTGCAGCAGATTTCTTTCAACTTGGTGGCACTTTCCATAATTTCCATGTCAGTGCTAACATACTCGCTAATTGGGGGATAAGGGACGCACCTACTAAAGCATGCCCTGCATTCTCCAACACTGACACACCTCTCAGTGTGGTACTACTGCAAGATGTTGCTTGAGCCTGCATGCAAGACAACATAAAAAGAAGGCATAAAGCATATACCGGGAAACCAAAACTGAGAAAGACTGAGAGTCGTACAAGGAAAAAATGAGAGAGTCTAACAGAGTCTAACAAACAAATTAGAAAGGCGAAAGCACAGACAGAGGAAAAGATAACAAAAGGGACAAAGTGAGGAGACAAATAATTGTTTAGATACATCAGGGAACATAGGAAGGCAAAAGGGAGGATAGTAAAGATTGCTACTGAAGAAGAGAAATGCACCAAACATAGTCCAGAGAAAGTGGAAATCCTCAACAAATACTTCTGCTCGGTGTTTACCAAAGAGGACCCAGGGGATGGCCCAGCCCTGAAAACACACAACACCTCAGGACCAGGGGTAGACACTAGTCCCTTTTACAGAAGCTGAAGTATGGGAGGTGCTAAATAAACTAAAAGCAGACAAAGCCGTGGGACAAGATGAGAAGCACCCCAGAATCCTTAAGGAACTGGGGGCAGAATTAGAAGCCCCTCTGGCACTTCTATTCATGAAATCCTTGAAGTGTGGAGTGGTACCTGAAGACTGGAAAAAGGCAATAGTGGTTCCACTTCACGAATCAGGCAGTTGCAAAGAGGCTAGTAATTACAGACTGGTGAGCCTCATGTGTATGGTAGGGAAACTAATGGAGACACTACTCAAACAGAGGATCACAGCATTCCTTGAAACTAGTGGCCAACAAGATCATAAACAGCACAGTTTCATAGCAGATAGGTCATGCAGACAAATCTGCTCAAGTTTTTTGACTAAGCTACAAAAATAGTGGGCGATGGTGGGGCAGTAGATGTTGTCTACCTAGACTTTAGTAAGGCCTTCAACTAGGTTCCACACAGAAGGCTGGTAAAGAAGCATGGGCACACAGAGGTTGGTCCGGAAGTAGCCCGATGGGTGCAAAACTGGTTACAAGGCAGAACCCAGAGGGTACTGGTAAATGGAACGCAATCAACGGAAGGCAGGGTGACCAGTGGGGTGCCCCAGGGCTCAGTGCTAGGGCCTCTGCTCTTCAATGTTTTTATAGCAGACATCACTGACATACTGGAACTTCTGGAAGGGAAGGTGTGTCTGTTCGCAGACGACATCAAGATATGTAGAAAGGTGGACACCTCAGAAGGAGTGAGCAAGATGGAAGCTGACCTCAAGAAACTAGAAGAATGGTCTGGAGTGTGGCAGCTGAGATTTAATGCCAAAAAGTGCAAGGTTATGCACATAGGAAAGAAAAATCCAAGAAAGGAGTATTACTTGGGAGGTGAAAGGCTGGCGGCTTCAAACCAGGAATGAGATCTGGGAATCATAATCTCAGATGACTTGAAGGTTAGTAAGCAGTGTGAGAAGGCAACATTGAAAGCCAACAGAATGCTGGGTTGCATTGGGAGGGGAATCACAAGCAGGAGGAGGGAGGTGATACTACCACTGTATAGATCACTGGTCAGGCCTCACCTGGAATATGGAGTCCAGTTCTGGAGGTCTCACCTCAGGAAGGACATTGACTGGGTGGAAACAGTACAGAGAAAGGCAACAAAAATTATTCAGGGTCTGCAGTACATGTCCTATGAGGATAGACTTAAGGAACTGAATATGTACTTCCTGGAGCAGATAAGAGAGAGGGGGGATGTGATTGAATCATTTAAGTACATAAAAGGCATTAACAAGGTACAGGAATGTTTTCACTTCAAGAAGGGCTCCAGGATCAAGGGACATGGCCTCGGGCTACAAGGAGGAAGGTTCTCTACCAACACCAGGAAGTTTTATTCACAGAAAGAGTGGTGGCCACCTGGAACAGCCTGCCCCAAGAGGTTGTAGGGGTCAACACTGTGGGGGGATTCAAAAATGCATGGAGTAGCCACAAGGGAGCCTTGACTACAAAGGGCAACTACAGTGTCAAAATCAGTCTAAAACAAATGGGCAGACTAGATGAACCTAGTGGTCTCCTTCTGCATCAACTTCTATGTTTCTATGAGATAAGGTAAAACTAGCTAAGACTCCCCTAGAAATGGGGACTAGGAAAACAGTGATTGAGAATGGCATGAGAGGGTCTTGAATCAGTTCAGGAGGTGTTGCTAATGGGAGGGGTCACAATAAATCAACAGGGAACAGGAACCTTAAGAATGAAAGGAGTAGGGGCAATGGATAACACACAGACAATAAGAGGGTGGAAAAGAACAGGAGCTGGAAGGTGTTCTACCTTAACACCTGGAGCCTGGGTAATAAAATCAGTGAGTTCCTGGTGATGGTGGAGGATGCAGAGTTAGACTTGGTTACTAAGACTTGGGCCCTTGGAAATAATGACTTGGACCTGGCTGTACCAGGATATACCCTGTACAGGAGGGATGGAGAAAGTGAAAGGGTAAAGTAGTCCTCTATGCTAGGAGGAGTATGAAGACAACAAAGGATGGATCCATTAAAAAGAGTTGGAAGGGAGATCACGTGATGCAGAGTGCTGAGTAGAAGCTCCTGCCTCCCAATCACTAAATCGTCTTTTTTGGACATCCGAATTCCTCAATTTCCTCGGTTTTCGAGATTCAGTGCTGTCTAAATACTTTGGAAGTCTGGTTTGAGTGTAAATTTGGTGGATGGAGGCTTGCATGAAGAAAGCCCCGAAGAAGCACACTCCCCCAGCTACTCCCGAAAAGGCCTCTAAAAAATCCAGGGCTTCGGGTGGGCCTGAGAGGCCTGATCCTCCGAGTCAATTTGGAGAGCAGGAACCTTTAACGCTCACTAGGTTCCTTGAAGAGTTTAAGCCCTTTCGTGAGGAAATGAAAGAAATGGCGATGGATCTGAAGTCTCTCTCTAGAAAATTAGATGGAAGTCTCGCTATCTGTCTCTGATAATACAGCTCGAATAGTCTCAATAGAGGAAAAAGTTAGAAAATCTCGATCCTGATCTGGTGTCTATGCATCAGAAATTACCTCGTCTCGAAGCCAAGCTCAAAGATCTAGAGGGCCGCAGCCACAGAAACAAAGTTGTGATACTTGGATTACAGGAGGGAGAGGAAGGCCAACATGTTGTGGCATTTGTCCAGAAGTTGGTGGAGCGAGTTGCTGGCCCCTCTCCCTTTGGCCCTGGCTATATTATAGAGCGAGCTCACAGGTCCCCACGTGACTAAACCTTCTCCAGAGGACCCCCGTCCCATTATCTGTCGGTTTTGAATTACTTGAGAGGCAGCATTTTCTGCAGAAAGTGAGAGCTTTGCAAGAGGTTCACTGGGAGAACATGAAACTGAGAATTTCACAAGATTTGCCTGGCTCGGTTCGCATGAAGCCGGAAGCGTTCCAACCTATTGTTTCCAAGATAATTGCGGCAGGCTTGAAGTTCAGGATGGGATACCGGCCAGGTTACAGGTTCTAATAAATGGATCCTGGTCCAACTATGACGATCCTGCAGTTGCCCTGATGAGCCTTAAGTCTACGCTACCAGACCTATTTAAGGATCCCTGAGATGTTGTGCTCGCAGGACGGAGAGCTGTGTGAAGCTAAGAATTGGAACTCTCGTTTTTTACCTTTTTGAGAAACCGTTCAGTGTGAATGTGAGGGGAAATTTCCCCTGTTCTGTTTGGACTGGAGGGATCAGCAAACGACACGCTTGCTACTAGTTTTCTTGGCTCCATTTACAGAGGGCCCATGCCAGTTAAGGGCAAAGGACACTTAGGGTCTCGGGCTTGTTCATGGGGGGAACAATATTTCAAGTTTTAGTATTTTTTGTGTGGTAAACATAACAGAGAGGGGAGTTGGTTTTGTTGAGATTTAGATTTGGAATTATTTCATCTGGATTGGAATTAGAGCGGTCTTGGGCTTTCTCTGTAGCTCGTTCTCATGCTATCATGACCTGGAACTGGCCACTAGAGGGCGTATCAAGCATTAGTAATTCACGAGGGTGCAGCCCTTAATTCGAGGGAGATCCCTCTGAATTTTCTCACTAGACTCGAGTGCAGGACAGTTAACTCTCACACGGAGAGCCAGTGCACTTGGAGGTGGGTTATCTCTGGGAAGACGTGTTTTTCTGCCTTCCCTTCCTGCAATGTGATTACTATCTTTTTCTCAATTCCTGCTCTCAGTCTGTGGTACAGGTCACTCCCCCTCACTGGGTTCCTGATCTGGTTTTAGTTCCTCCATAATTGCCTCATGAGGCAGGATGATTCAACTTTCTCTCTCAGTTTTGTTCGGGTTTCCATGGCTACCTGAGTTGTACATGGCTCTCGCTGTGGCCCTTTTCTAATAGGTTCCCAATAGGTTTACACTTTGGTGTGGTAGTAGTGAAAGCCCAGGACCGTTCTCTCTTTTTTGGGGATAACCAGCACTGTTTTGTTTTCTATACTAGGATAGCGGAATGTAAGAGTTTCTATTAACAGGGATGCATTATCGAGGGGCCGGAGATGAAGGAAAAGCACCAGTACTGTGCTGAGCGTTGCTTGTGACAGTTTAGAGGGTTGGGGGGTGGGTTTCGGGGTATTGCTGGAGGGTAGGGGGTGTGTAGGGGGGATGGGATGGACTTAATTGGTAGGGGGTTAGGGAGGAGGGTGGGCTTTACTGCAGTAACCATGGGTGTACGTTTGCAGGGGCTAGGTATCCCGTGTGCTGAGCTGAATACACTAAGTTTAACTACCATTACTGGATGGCTAATGAGATAACTGTTGCAACTTGGAATGTTAAGGGGATCAGAAAGAAGCACAAACAATATCAGGCTCTCAAACATTTAAGTTTACTTAGCTCTCAGATAACTTTTTTACAGGAAACCCATTTATTAGAAGGGGAAGCTTTACAGTTAAGGAGACAACAGGTGGGATTGATTTACAATGACCAGGGATCTACAAATAGCTGCAGGGTCATGCTCATTATTAACAGGGGTATTCCCTTTGTTTCTACACAGGTCATTAAAGTTCCCGAGGGAAGGTTTATCCTTGTTAAAGGTACTCTCTGGTCTGTTCCAATATTACTTGGCAGTATTTATGGCCCTAACATAGATGACCCAGGATTTTTTATGAGACTTATATCTGCTATTCTCCCAATGCTTCCCATCAGGATTATTTTAGGGGGGGATTTTAACCAAGTACTTGAGCCTAATTTAGACAGACCAGGCAGAGGTCTGGGAGGGGTCACTCCGGGGAAGAAGGCTTTTAAAGACCTGCTGGACCAATGCGGGCTCTGTGATGTCTGGCGTGTTTTACATCCTGATTCTAGGGAGTTTACCTTCAGGTCAATGACGCACGGCTCGCAGTCCCGCATTGATTACATACTTATTTCTCAGTGCCTATTACCTGGGGTTAAGACTTCCTTGATTCAACCTGGCCCAATCTCTGAGCATTCACTAGTGTTATGTAAATTGGTACTGCTTAATTTACCAAACAGGGAAACCAGATGGAAACTTAATGAACAACTTCTCAAGGATGTTAAATACTACAAACTTATAAGGGAACAAATTGAATCCTTTTTTTATCTAACCCGTTAGATAGTGCAAAGCCAGACATTTTGTGGGGGGCCTTTAAAGCCTTCATGAGAGGGATCCTTATCAGCATGGCGGTTGGTAGGAAAAGGGCACAGGAAAGGGAATTAATATCTTTACTATCCCAAATTAGATCACTTGAAAATAATTTCTCGATTAATCCTCTCGATGAGGATATGAGGAAACTCTTAGTGTTGAAAGATAGATAGATATTTGGAGTTACTCCGAGATAAGGCAGAATTAGCTATTATTTGTACAAGAGCTAGTTACATCGACCAGGGAGAAAAGGCGGGGCGCCTACTGGCACTGTGTATTAAGCAACAAGAATCAGTGAGATTTATCCTTCCTATCAGGGCAATGGCTGATGGATCCTTAAAAGTATCTCCCACTGAAATAGTTCGAGAATTTGCCCGTTACTATACAAACTTGTACAGTGACATGGAGCATCCCCCTTGCCCTGGGAGTACGGAGAGTTACCTGAAAGATTCTCATTTGCCCCCTCTCTCTGATCGACACAAGGATTTTCTGGTTGCTCCTATTTCTCAGGAGAAAATTGCCAATGTTATTAGTGAATTGCCAGCAGACAAGGTCCCAGGCCCCGATGGTTTTTCCTCCTTATTTTATAAAGTTTTTCAGGACCTTCTATTACCAGTACTTTGTCGTTTATTTCAGCATATTTTAGCTGGGGCGGAGACCAATTCCCACCTTTTTGAGGCTTTGATTGTTCTGCTCCCCAAACTAGATAAAGATCTTGAGCTGGTTCAGAGTTACAGACCTATCTCACTTTTAAATCAGGATATTAAAATTCTCTCCAAAATATTAGCCAATAGGTTAATGGTAGTTCTTCCTGAGTTGATAGGTATAAACCAGGTAGGATTTATGAAAGGGCGTTCATCTTCTGACCATTTACGTACCTTATCGCATGTCTTCTCGGCTACCAGGAATGCCGAGTTCCCTGCAGGGCTGGTCTCTGTGGATGCCGAGAAGGCATTCGATTGAGTGAACTGGAACTTTCTGTTCTGAGTTCTGGAAGCATTTCATTTTCCCTCTCTGTTTATTTCCTGGATTGCCACACTTTATAAAAACCACACTGCAAGAATTTCTGCGAATGGGGCATTCTCTAAGCCCTTTTCGCTTCATTCAGTAACTAGGCAAGGATGCCCCTTATCTCCTTTGTTATTTAATTTATATTTGGAACCTCTTATTCAAAATATTCTCAATAATATTTCTATACAGGGTGTTAGAGTTGGGCGACATGAAATTAAAGTCACTGCATACGCGGATGACCTGCTGATACACTTATCTCACCCTGTATCCTCTGTTCCAGCTTTGCTAAGGGAAATAGCAAGATTTAGCGACCTGTCCAATTACAAACTGAATGCTAGTAAATCCCTATTTTTCCCACTAAACCATAAAGTTTTCAAAAATGACATTAGCCCTTTTGGTTTGTGTTGGACTTCCAGGTCATTTAAGTACTTGGGTACTAAACTTTCTCGCAACCCTCTAACATGGTTTAAGGAAAATCTGGATTCTCTCTTGCAGTTGATAGCTCACGACCTTGAGAGGTGGTCCAAACTTCCTATTTCATTATGGGGCCGGATTAACATAATTAAGATGAACATATTTCCTAGAATTTTTTATCCATTATCTCTCCTTAACACCTTTATTCCTTTACTCTGGTTTAAAAAGACACATGGTGTATTCACCAGATTTATCTGGGCCGACAGATATCCTCGGTTGGCTTATCACTAACTGGCAGCCCCGAAACTGGAGGATTTACGAATTCCCCATCTGGCCATATATCACTGGGCTAGTCACTTAGCAAAATGTTTGAGATGGGTATCCCCCGGCCCAGAAAAAGAGCAACCGGTTTGGCTTAGAATAGAACTGGATGCAATCAAGTCCAAGAACTTGGACCCTCTTACACTATTTTTCCTTAAGTTTCCCCAGGTACGTATGACCGAAGAGTGTCCCATAATAATGACCTCTTTAAAGATTTATTCTCAAATGTGTTCATTTTTACAATATTCCCCTCATCGGGATCTGGCCCAGTCTATTTGGAACTCCCCATCTTTCACTATTAATAAGAACCAGATTTCCCATCAATGGTTGTCCCAATTGGGAGATGGGAAGCTTTTTTCCTTTATGGATGGAGAGGGGCATTGGTTATTTATTTATTTATTTATTTGCTTTTGTTAACCGGGTAAGCACACTAGACAATCAAGTGCCTATTTTCAGGTGTGACCCGGGAGAGTTACAGAGCATACAGGTATCGTAATACAAGTCAAGGAAACTGGAGTACAAAGTGAATATTACAGTCAGAAGCGACAGTCTCTACATGGGTGAGGGGTACAGGTCAGGCACAGGCAAAGCTAGGCAAGCAAACAACACAGAAGTAAACAACACAACATCGGGAGTCAAGGTATTCTGCTAAGTCAAAAATGCTGAGACACAGCTCAAAGCGGCAGTGCAAGATAATTCATAAACTAGAAAAGACAAGAGTTTAATAAACTAACAACAAGGGGTAGTAAGTACTAAACTGGGAGGTACAGATAAATAATGTAGCAGCTCTCCTCCCCAGGGGCAGGAGGGATAGAGGTATGCCAGGCCTAGGCGGGCAAGGCAGGCCACAGTGAGACTTGGAAAGCACCAGAGGGATGCTTTAAAGCTGTGGTGGGAGGGCGAGGCATGCATGAGCATGGGAAGGGAGTTCCAAATTTTGGGAGTTGGGACTGAGAAGGCCCAGTCAACGGTGAGAGTGCGCATCCTAGGGACAAGTTGGGCCTGAGAGGCACAGGAACAGAGATAGTAGGCTGGGGTTGGGGGGATTAGGGGGAGAGCAAGTACCGAGGGGGTGGCAGTTCGGACTATATTGTCAACAAAGTTGCTAAGGATGAAGGTACAATGTTTTTCAGGGAGGAGCCACTCCAGACGTGAGTAGAGCTTGCATCGATGCGTTAGGCGGGGGGTAGAGAGAGTGAAGCGACATATGTTGTTGTATGCAGTGTCCCATTTTGTGAGATGAGCTTTGGAGACTGGGGCAACAGCGACGAGCCCGTAGCATAGTGTGGGGAGAAGTATCCCCCTAGCTATGGCTAGTGGGGCAGCAGGGTTGAGGCAGTCCTTGGCTCTGTAGGCAAGGCTGAGCTTGCCATTAGATGCATTGCACACGTTCCATATGTGGGTGGTGAGATCGAGTATGGGATCGAGGGTGACCCCGAGATATTTGACCGAGTCAGAGACTGGAAGTAAGTCACCATTGGCCCCAAATATTTCTAGGGGAGTAGGGCAGAAAGAGGTGTGAGTGCTGACCCAAATAGCATGGCATGAGTCTTCTTTAAGTTGATGATGAGCTTTTGGCCTTTGAGCCAGTTTTGAATGAGCTCGAAGTCAGAGTTTAGCTGAGAGTTGATGGTGTTGATTTCATGGGAGCTGGCCAGGACAGCAAGGTCATCCACATACAAGATAGGAACACCATGGGTAAGTTCGGAGGGCAATCCATTAATGTACAGAGAGAACAAAAGGGGACCCAAGACGGATCCTTGGGGGAACCCGCAGTTAACAGGGGATAAGGCTGAGTTTGTTCGATTGTAGCAGGTGAACTGCTGTCTACCCACCAGGTAGCTTGAGAGCCATTCAAGGGCATGGTGAGAGAGGCCGAGGGAGTGCAGCGTAGTGTGGAAGAGGGAGTGATCCACCCGGTCGAAGGCCTTGGAAAGATCAACGAATATGGCCCCTGTCAGGAGACCTTGATCAGTTGCGGATTGATCACGGAAGTGACCACAGCAAGCGCCGTCGAGGTGCTGTGCCCTTTTCTAAAGCCGTGTTGGGCCGGGGAGAGAATGGAGTATTCCTCAAGGTAGTGGGAAAGTTGAGAAGCTACTGCCCGCTCGAGGAGCTTGCTAGTGGCAGACAGTATAGCAATGGGGCGATAGCTGCTGATGTCTTTGGGGTCACCTTGCTTGTGGACAGGGACCACCTTGGTTATCTTCCATATCTCTGGAATGGATCCCGAGATGAGTGAGGAATTAAAGATGTGCGTGACCGGTCTAGCAAGGAGGGGAGCTCCAAGGCTAAGGAGCTTGGGTTCAAGGCCATCATAGCCCGCACCCATGTGGTGGGACAGCCCCACCAGGAGTGCCTGGGTCTCACCAACTGAGTTGGTTATCAGTGGACGATATTATTAAGAAATTTGTCATTCTGGTTTCCTCTCATTTCAAAGTTACACAATTAAAGCATTTACTTGTAATCAATTTCGGCAATACTCCTCCCTCCCAGACCATCACTTCTCTGATACCTGAGGTTTCCACACTCTCTGAATCTTCAGGTGTAATCTCTAAGCTATATCAGGTTTTGTTTTACAAACAATATGGGGGTCCCTTTGGGCCTTCAAGATTCTGGAATAATTTTTTTCCCTCAACATTATTTGGATTGGCATTCTCTGTGGAGATCATGTCATAAATACATTTCTCAAGACAGATTGCGTCTCATGCAATATCATATTTTACATAACTTGTACTACACCCCAGTTAAATTACAGAAGTGGGGCTACCTGAATTCCAAAATATGCAATAAATGTTTTCAGGAAGAGGGAACACTTCTCCACATGTTTTGGTCCTGCCCTTAAATCTCCCCCTTATGGGACTCAATTAAAACTTTCCTGGACCCTCTGCTGGGCCTTCAGGAATACTTCACTCCCGAGATCTGCCTGTTATGGGACTTATCATCTATTAGAGTTAAGGTACGGAAGTTTCACATTTCTATGATTGCCTTATCGGCTAAGAAGCTTATTCTACGCCACTGGAAGGACAAGTCCTCTCCATCTGTCCAGGAATGGGTAAAAGAAATTCTGTCCAATCTGTGCACAGAAAAAGCGATTGCCAGTCTCCACAATAGAATGGCAGCATATACTAAAATCTGGGATCCCCTTCACTCTTTAATCTCTCTGGATCAAGTCTAAGTGTATCTCAGACTATATTGTCATGTAAGACCTTAAGTAAGGTGCTTGGCATTTGACGGGTATTAGGTTGGGTTACTGCAGTACGGGGAGGGAAGGGTGGGTCAGGCAGTTATTCCTTTACATTGTATCAGAATGTCATTGTCACTGTAACTTAAACTGCCTTTTATTGTGGAAAATGTATCAATAAAATTTAAACTGAAAAAAAAAAGAGTTGGAGGAGAGGTAGAGTCACTCTGGGTGCAGCTAAAAACAGTCTCAGGGAAAAAGATAAGAATGAGGGTGGTATATAGACTGCCAGGAGAAGGGCTTGAGGAACATTAGGCACTAGGAGAAGAAATGAGGAAGGGGACAGCAAAAGAGGTGGTAGTGGTTATGAGGGTTCTCAATCTACCACACACAAACTGGGATATCCCAGGAGCAAAGATCACTAGAAGTCAGGCTCTGCTCAACACGTTGCAGGACTGCTTACTGGTGCAGCTGGTCAGGGAACCCACAAGGCAAGCTACCATTCTCAATGTGGTGCTTACCAACTCAGAAATGGTGGGTGGTGTAGTGGTTTGGTAACCACTGGGGTCTGGTGACCATAATACCATATGGTTTGAATTGGCCCTTGTTAAGGAAAACTCTCATTAAAAGCTGTGGTCCTGGATTTTGGATAGGCTGGCTTTGACCAGAAGAGGGATAATATCAGGGGAAAATGATAGCTGTGGATAAGATCTAGGGGAATGAGAAAAAGTGGGATGACGTTAAAGGGGCCAGCCTAAAAGCAACTAAATCATGATTGATAACAGTTATCAAGGGTAGCAAATACAAGAGACAAATCTGGTTCTTTAAGGAGGTAAGAGAGGCAGTGAGAGAAAAAATAAACCTTCACTAAGTACAAGAAGTACTAACATGGGAGGAGGAGTTGGGTATGTACTGTACCAAAGCAAGCTAAAGGAGGCCAAGAAAGTGGTAAGAGGTGCAAAAGCAGAGGTAGAGCTGCTAATTGATGAGGCTGTCTGGTGGGAGAAAGAGTTCTTCTACTAGATAATGAAAAAAAGAAAGATGGGGGGATTGTTAGGTTGGCAGAAGGAAGGAAGGAGGGTAGTAGAAGAGAACGAGCAGAAGGCAACAACTTTAAACAAGCATTTGTTAATGCTGAATGTGGATTGTGTTGGTGTGTTGAGCTCACTCACTGCCCCTCTGTCACTCACTCAGTCTGTTTCTCCCAGTGCTGCAGGCTGCTCTTTTCTACTGGGCTCCTGCCTGTGTTGACACCTTGTTCTGCCCACTAAGAAATCTGCAGCTGTCCTGACAGAACTCCGTTGAGGTGGCTCACTCCACCTCTCTCACTCATTCATTCTGTTTCTCCTGGCGCTGCAGGCTGCCCTTTTGTACTGGGCTCCTGCCTCTGTTGGTGGCTTTTTCTCCCCATAAAGAAATCTGAAGCAGTCCCGACACAGGTCTGTTGAGCCTGCTGATTCCCCCTCTCTCACTCACTCATTCCGTTTCTGCCGGCACTGCAGGCTGGCCTTTTGTACTGGGCTCCTGCCTGCGTTGGCACCTTTTTCTGCCCACAAAGAAATCCACAGCTGTCCCGACAGAGCTCTGTTGAGATCGCTCACTCCCCCTGTGTCACTCACTCATTCTGTTTCTCCTGGCGCTGCGAGCTGCCCTTTGTACTGGGCTCCTGCCTGTGTTGGTTTTCTGCCCACAAAGAAATCTGCAGCAGTCCCGACAAAGCTCCGTTGAGCTCGCTCACTCCCCTTCTCTCACTAGCTCATTCCATTTCTGCCGGTGCTGCAGACTGCCCTTTTCTATTGGGCTCCTGCCTGCGGTGCCACCTTCTCCCCACAAAGAAATTTGCAGCAGTTACAATAGAGCTCCGTTGAGCTTGCTCACTCCCCCTCTCTCACTCGCTCATTCTGGTTTTCCCGTCACTGCAGGTTGCCCTTTTGTACTGGGCCCCTGTATGCATTGCTGCCTTATTCTGCCCACAAACCAATCAGCAGCAGTCCCAACAGAGCTCCGTTGAGCTCACTCACTCCCCCTCCCTCACTCGCTCATTCTGAGTCTCCTGCTGCTGCAGGCCGTCCTTTTGTACTGGGCTCCTGCCTGCATTGGTGGCTTGTTCTGGCCAGGAAGAAATCTGAAGCAGTCCCGACCCAACTCCATTGAGCTCGGTCACTCTCCATCTCTCACTCACTCATTCTGTTTCTGCCGGCGCTGCAAGCTGGCCTTTTGTACTGGGCTCCTGCCTGCGTTGCCACATTTTCTACCCACAAAGAAATCCACAGCAGTCACTCACTCATTCTATTTCTCTTGGCTCTGCAGGCTGCGCTTGTGTACGGGGCTCCTGGCTGCATTGGCACCTTTATCTGTCCACAAAGAAATCTGAAGCTGTCCCAACAGAGCTCTGTTGAGGCCACTCAGTCTCCCTCTGTGACACGCTCATTCTGTTTGTCCTGGCGCTGCAAGTGGCCCTTTTGTATGGGGCTACTGCCTGCATTGGCACCTTTTTCTGCCCACAAAGAAATCCGCAGCAGTTCTGATAGAGCTCCGTTGAGCTCACTCAGTCTCCCTGTCTCACTCACTCATACTGTTTCTCCCACCGCTGCAGGCTGGCCTTTTCTACTGGGCCCCTGCCTGCATTGACACCTTTTTCTGCCCACAAAGAAATCCGCAGCAGTCCTGACAGTGCTCCGGTGAGTTCGCTCACTCCCCCTTCCCCACTCACTCTCTCATTCTGTTTCTCCCAGTCCTGCAGGCTGCCCTTTTGTACTGGGCTCTTGCGCTGGGGCCTTTTTCTGCCCACAAACAAATCCACAGCAGTCCCGACAGAGCTCAGTTGAGCTCGGTCACTCCCCCTTCTCACTCATTCGATCTTAATCTGTCCCAAACACTGATTTCCCACAGTGACCATGCTATTTTCTGGCAGGAGTGCAAAAACACATAAGGAGGTGTGAAAAAATGCCACTGTTAAAAATGTGGCGTGAAAATATTACAAATTTGCGAAGTTACAAGGGTGCGTGGAAACAGTTGAACGCACAGTTGTAACACAGTCATGTTATGGAGTTTTGTTGCCACTGTTATTTTTATGTTTGCTTGCGCATACGCAAGAAACATTATGTGACAGCTTAGGAGAGAAGGGGTTGTGGAGGCGTGGCACTGTTACAGCCAAGGAAGGCACTGTATTTGGGGGCTTGGCACTGGTGGACCAATGGAGGCACAGTGTGCCGATGACACTGATCTTCCAAAAGTGCACCAAGTTGTAACGTTTTCGCTGCTGCAATCAGGGGCTGCCTCGTCATTGCAGCATCAGTCATTCTGCTGCAATGTTGGAGCGACTCATCACTGCAGGGCAGAATGTTAGCTAGCCTAATACTGTGTGTGAACATGGTGGGTGGCTTGCCACTGCATTCACAAACAGTATTAAGCAGCTAGCCCCCTTGCTGAGGGGGTACCCAACCCCTCGGCAGCGTGTGCCCCCAAAACAGTCTTTGTTTGCTGGTGGGGGCCCCAATCCCTGCCGGCTGCAGTGACCCAGGTATTTTGCTGACTGTGGAGCCCACTCCCCGTCGGCATGAAGTAACCCCACCCTTTTTCCTTGTCTGCCGACGGGGTGCCCAATCCCCATCAGCATAAGTTCCCCCCTTTTGCTGTATGCCGACGGGAGTGCCCAATCAGTGTCGGCATAACGGCCCCCGCTTTAGTTGTGTGCTGACAGGGGTGCCAAATCCCCCATCGGCTACAGTTGGCCCCCCAACAAAAGACTCCCTTGGCATGCTGGAAGCCCACCCCAGTGTGCCAAATGCCCCTGTGAAGTTAAAAACTGTCCCGCATTGTCTTTTTTTTTGTAAAGAAAAAACAGTCCCTTGCGGTCTCCCAGACTCCCCTTCCGCAACCCGCGCCCACCCACTGAGCACCCTGCCTCCCCACACCCCCCCATGCTTTCCTCCGGAGTCCAGTGCGACGATCTTCGGTGGAGCGGGAACACATCTGCACTCTTCAAAGCCGACTGCGAACTGAGGAAATGCCGGTAAGCTATACAATGGAGTAAACAGGGTTTTTTCAACTTTGCTGCATATCTCAGGCATTTTTTGGAATTTTGGCACCAAATTTTCAACATGGGGTTTTTGGGACCCCTCTTCATGAATTCTATCACTGTCATGACGTTAATCGGGCCCAAAGGGTGATTTCGTGGTCACTGGGTGAAATCACCTTTTGGGGCTGATTAATGAAATGACAATGCCAGTGTTCATAAGGTGAGTTCTCAAAAAGCCTATGTTGCAAATTTAGTGAAAAAATTCTAAAATGATGACTGTTTCTGGCGTCGTTCAACGGTTCCATGCCGTAAGTTTGCAAATTTGTAACATTTGACTCCAGATTTTCAACATTGCCATTTTATCATGCCTACTTATGAGCAGTACAGCTGTCATTTTTCACATCTTGCCCAAAATGTGTTTCTGAGCATGTAGCGCACAGTGGCGCAGTCGGTGTGCGAAATCAATGTTTGGGACAGATTAAGAAAATCACAGAGACACTGTTCATGAGCAGAGGTCTTAAAATGGCTATGTTGAAAATTTGGAGGAAAAATTCCTTAAAATGACTGCGTTACGAGCGTGCGTTGCACAGTTCCTCACGAGCGCTCTTAGGTTAGTAAATTTTTATATTTGCACTCCAGATTTTCAACAATGCCATTTTACCACACCTCCTTATGAGCAGTACAGCTGTCATTTTCACATCTTGCCCAAAATGTGTTTCTGCGCATGTAGCGCACAATGGCGTAGTGTGGCATGTGATTCTGCGCTTGCATCACAGAATAGCGCTGTCACTGTGGGAGATCTATGTTCGGGACACATTACAAAAATTACACTGACACTGTTCAGTAGCAGAGGTCCTAAAATGCCCATGTTGAAAATTTGTGAGAAAAGTCCATGAAATGACTGTGTGCCATTGCCAAGGCATTGCACATCTCCACGCATCACCGTGCCTGCGCACATTAGCAATATTTACACTCCATATTGTCAACACTGCCATTTGTCCACACCTCCTTATGAACAGTACAGCTGTCATTTTTCACATCCCAGCCCAAATGTGTTTTTGCACTTCGGGCGCAGAATAGCACGGTTGTTGTGAGAAATCCGTGTTTGGGACACATTAGCAAAATCATATTGACACTGTTCATTAGCAGAGATCCTAAAATGGCTATGTTGAATATTTGGTGACAAAAGTCCATAAAATGACTGTTACGAGTGTGCATTGCGCACTTTCCACGCGCGCTCGTAACTTTGCACATTTGCAATATATTCATGCCATATTTTCAACATTGCCATTTTTCTGCACCTCCTTATGAACAGTACAGCTGTCATTTTTTATATCCTGGTCAAAATGTGTTTTCGCACTTCCAAGGCAGGATAGCACGATCGCTGTGGGAAATCACTGTTCGGGACACATTTCAGAAATGACAGTGACACTGTTCATTAGCAGAGATGCTAAAATGCCTATGTGGAAAATTTGGTGATGAAAGTCTATAAAATGACTGTGTCATGAGCGTGCATTGAGCAACTGTTTATGTATGTCCTCTACTGTATCTGTTTACCCTCCACTCCCTGTAACCGACGTGGAGCCTTTGCAAAAGAGTCTGTGACTCAAAGGTTTGTAATTCCGATTGTATTCCAAAAAAAAAATAACAAATTTCCATACACGCTTACAACTTTGCACATTTGTAATATTTTCACTCCAGATTTTCAACATTGCCATTTTTCTGCATCTCCTTATGAACAGTGCAGCTGTCATTTTTCACATCCTGTTCGAAATGTGTTTTTGCTGTTCCGGCGCAGAATACCGTGGTTGCTGTGGGAAATCAGTGTTCAGGACACATTAACAAAATCACAGTGACACTGTTCATGAGCACAGGTTGTACAATGTGTATGTTGAAAATCTGGTGATGAAACTCCATAAAATGACTGTGTTATGTGCATGCGTTGCTCAGTTTCCACATATGGTCAGAACTGCGAGCATTTTTAATATTCCCACTACACATTTTCAACATTGCCATCTCATCATACCTCCCTATGGATGGTACAGCTGTCATTCTTCACATCCTGCCCGATCTTTTTTTTTTACATGTGGCACAGAATGGCACTGTCGCTGTTCGAAGTCAGTTTTCGAGACACATTGACAAAATCAAACTGCCACTGATCATGACAAGAGGTCCCAAATGCTTTCATGAGGTGGGGTCACAAAAAGGCCATGTTCAAAATTTGTGCGGTAAATAGCAACAAACGCCCGAGGAATTACAGTTTCTAACCATAACGTACTACCCTGTACAGACAGACAGGCATCGGGGTGTGCCTTTGAATTGCCGCCTGTACTGCTCATGCCATCCCACCCCACCCCCACCCACTGACAGGCATCGAGCTGTACCTTGGACTCTTCAGCCCAAGACTTCACCCCATTCTCCTATGCTGCACCCATTTCACCATCTGTCCTTATGGAATGGGGTGACTGTAAAGCCAAACACCCTAACGCACAGCTCAGCACGTGTCGGTGTCTGCAGAATACGGTGAGGTGACACGGCTTGACCGTCATGGGCGATGACCCAAACACTTACCCCAAACCCTGTCCATCTCTACAGGATAGAGGTGGACTTCATGTGAACTTCAATACTTCACTGCCATTCCTATTATGTATCTGTCTAACTCCTGCATTTCTAATGCTCATACCAGCAAGCAAACATTCGGCATTGACAAATGCTTGTCTTAATCTGTCCCTAACACTGATTTCCCACAGCGACTGCGTTATTCTGTGCCACAACTGTGAAACCACATTTCAGCCAGGATGTGAAAAATGACAGCTGTACTGCTCATAAGGAGATGTGAAAAAATGCCACTGTTGAAAATCTGGCATGACAATATTACAAATCTCAGAAGTTACAGAGTGGTGGAAAGTGTGCAATGCACACTTGTAACACAGTCATTTGATGGGCTATCATCACCAATTTCAACATAGGTATTTTGGGACCTCTGCTCATGAACAGTATCACTGTCATTTTCTTAATCTGTCCCGGACAGTGATTTCCCACAGTGACAGCTCTATTCTCCCGAAGTGCGAAAACCCATTTCGCCAGGGTGGGAAAATGACAGCTGCACTGTTAAGTAGTAGGTGTGGGAAAATGGTAATGTTGAAAATCTGGAGTGAAAATATTATAAATTGTTAGTTATGAGCTGCATGCAAACTGCACACCACACGCCAGAATACGTCATTTTATGGAGTATTGTTAACAAATTTCAACATAGGCATTTTAGGACCTATGCTCATGAACAGTGTCACTGTCATTTTCTTAATCTGTTCCGAACACTGATTTCCCACAGCGACCACGTTATTCTGCGCCGGAAGTGCAAAACCGCATTTCCGCCAGGATGTGAACAATGACAGCTGCACTGTTCACAAGGAGGTGTGAAAAAATGCCAATGTTGAAAATCTGGCATGAAAATATTGCAAATTCATGAAGTTACGAGCGTGCGTAGCAACTGCGCAGCACACATTCGTAAAACAGTCATTATCTGGATTTTTTCCACCAAATTTGCAACATAGGCTCTTTGAGAGCCCACCTCATGAACACTGGCACTGTCATTTCGTTAATCGACCCCGAAAGGAGATTCCTCACAGTGACCACGAAATCACCTTTCGGGACTGATTAATGCAGTGACAGTTCAAGAATTCATGAGGAGGGGTCCCAAAACCCCCATGTTGAAAATGTGGTGCCAAAATTCCATAAAATGACTGAGATATGCATTAAAGTTGGAAAACCCCCATTTATTCCATTATACAACTTACTGGCATTTTCTCAGTTCGCAGTCGGCTTTGAAGAGTGCAGACGTGTTCCCGGTCCACCGAAGATCGTCCCGCCTGGCGAGCCCTAGGTAAATATGGGGTGTGGGGGGTGTGGGGAAGTCAGAAGTGCGCAGTGGGTGGAGTGCGGCTTGCTGGAGGGTGGGCAGGAGACTTATAGGACAGTTTTTTACAGGGTTAAAAAACACGCTATGGGACAGTTTTTAATTTCATAGGCATGTGGCATGGTGGGGTGGGCCTCAGCATGCCAACAGAGTCTGGGCTTTTTTGGGAGTCACTGTAGCAGAATTGGGCACCCGTCTGCACCACAAAGAAGGGGGCTGCTACATTATGCTGATGGGGATTGGGCACCCGTTGGCAAAGAATATACACAGGGAATGATAACTGCTCTCCTGTGTCCGAAAAAACATTCCCCTGCACTTCAACCAACTAATGATTAGTTGGTTGAAGCACAGTGAAGTGTTTTTTCGGATACGGGAGAGTGGTTGTCATTCATTGTGACAATAGAAACACTGTTACAGCTTGCTATGGTGATGTACTAGCACTGAAACTTAATTAAATAATTTTTAAATTGTATATCCAGATTTCTTGTGGTCATTTTTTGCAGTGGAGTGCAGAGTTTTTTCTTGGTTTGTATAGTAAATTTGGGGTTTGCTAGCCCACTCTGCACCCTGTTACCAGACAGTGCACACAGGTTCCTTTTGTTTTCTTCAGGATACCAGACCAGGGGCCAGACTTGGGACTCGTTGGCTGTCCCATTTAGGAAAACGTCTCTTGGACAGCGGTCCTTTGCCTACAGTGCTCCCTTGTGGTTGAACGAGATCCCTGCTCACCTGTTATTCACTGACAGCCTCCCCACATTTAAGTCAGAGTTGAAACAGCACCTTAATGCAACTGGGGCCCATTGCTGCAGATAGATGGTGTACTACCAGTCCCTCTCTACCCATCTCCTAATATGTGTGAGTGTTGATACCCCGTCCCCCTCTCTCACCTGCCCTACATCGTAACTGTTGTAGCTTGCCTTAACAGTGGGCAAAGTTTCCTCACCTGCCCTCTACACTAACTGCCCCTGCAATTAGGTGGGCCTGGCTTGGATTTCTCCTCTACAGGCATGCGCTCTGCTCTGTTTTAGCACTTACTGTCCTACCGGAGGACAAGCCTGGTACTAGCTGACTCCCACCCCCCAAGTTGGCTTTTTTTCAGTCCCCATCCCTGTTACCAGGACAAAGCCTGTACTATGGGCTGCTTGAGGTCCATGTCTCTGTGTTTCCCCATAAGCTGATAGTCGTACTCTGTTTAAGGTTTTTGGAAGTAGCTTCAGTAGCTGGTTACTTGTTATTCTGTACTTATATTCTGCATTATGTCTCTCTGTTTGCATTACCATTTCACTATTAGTTTAAATGTTCCCTGAGTTGTTCTTATTTTGTACACTTCTTCCCATGAAGTGTGAACCGCAGAGTGGGCAATTCCCCTTAGGTTGCACTGTACATGCTATGTACTTGATGTGGGACCTTTGCAAAAGAGCCTTCGCTCAAAGGTTTTTTCCAAACAATGAAATAACTAAATAAATAAAGTTATCAGTAACCAAAAAGATGTTTGAATTATTCTTAGAGACTGGGTCAAGGCTAAGGAAGTCTATGCAAACAAGTTCCATTGGAGCACTTGTGACAGTGTTAACCAACGGAGCTGCTCTTTGTGGCTGTGCCTTTCTCTGTATGCACCGGCTGCAAGTCTTACAATATTGTTCAACATCTTTTGCCATTCTTGGCCAATAGACAAGTGATTGGACTAAGTCTAAAGTTCTCTCACTCCCCAAATGTCCCATATCATTGTGCAGAACTTTAAGTACAACTTGTTTAAACTTGGCTGGCAATGCTAGTTGTCACTTGACAGGCCCTCCCAGGTTATCAGTTATTTCTTGGTACAGAAAATGTTGGTCTAACTTGTGTCTAGGCCACTCTCTAAATAGTAAGCTAGCAGTAGAATAATTTGGTTGCAGCTGAGAGGCATCACCTCCTTTCTTTAAGACAGCAATCTCTTCTTTTAGTAATGGGTCAAAACTTTGTTCTGTCTGTAGATCCACTTTGATCAGTTGAGGCAAAGAGCTCAGATCTAAGGTGACTAGATAGCAATAAGCTGTGGGAACGCAGGTATCAGGTGGTCCGAGGCAATCCACTAAATGGTCAGCATTCTCCACAGGTGAGGAGTCATCTTCATCAAACTTTTGGCACAAAGCTTTCACTGATTGCTCAGGAATACATACCCACTTCTGGTCAGAGACTGGTTGATGGGAAAGGGCGTCTGCATCAATATGGTTTAAACCAGGGTGATATTCTACCACATAGTCATAGGTGGACAAAGCTGAAAACCATCTGTGATCTGTGGCATCTAACTTGGTGGAAGTTTGCACATAAGTCAATGTGTTATTGTCAGTTTTAACAAGAATCTTTGCTCCATACAAATATTCATGAAATTGCTCCACTAAGGCCCACTTAAGTGTTAAGAATTCAAGTTTATGTATTGGATATTTATTTTCTGAACTAGTCAAACTTCTGCTGGCAAAAGCAACTGCGTGCATCCCCTCAGGATATTCCTTATAGAGCACAGCCCTTAGACCACTTAGGCTGGTGTCTGTGTGAAGTACATATGGTTTGGATGGATCAGCATACGCCAAGACAAGAACATGGATCAGCCGATAAATAATCTCTTCAAAAGCAGCATCACATTCTGTAATTCATCTATGGCTGAAAGGTTCAGGAGGTTTGAAATAGGTCTTAGCAGTCTCATGGTCAGTATGTCTTTTAAACTTCTTGTGCATGGGTGGATACTCTTGTGTCAGAAGAGGGCACACCACTTTAGTATAGTCTTTAACAAATTTACAGTAGTAACCACAAAATCCAAGGAATCGCTGTAGTTCTTTAAGATTAGTGGGCTTGGGCCAGTCAGTCAAAGCTTCTGCTTTGCTAGGGTAAGTCTGGATGCCCTGTGAACACATGACATGGCCCATGTACTTTACTAAACTTTGAAAGAATTGACATTTATCTATTGAAATCTTAAGACCAAATTGTTCCAGTCTATCGAGCACTTTAAAGAGGCGAGCTTCATGCTCCTCTAGTGTTTTGCCAGAAACAATCACATCATAAAGGTACACAAGACATTCAAGGAGATTCATGTCCCCAACTACTCGTTCCATAAGTCTTTGGAAGGTTGAGGGGGCTCCCAATATCCCTTGCGGCATTCTAAGAAACTCGTAAAATCCCAATGGGCAAATAAAAGCAGTATTCTCTCTATCTTCAGGTGCCATTGGAATTTGATAATACCCACACTTCGCAAGTCTAAGACAGAGAATCCCTTGATCCCATTCAAACAGTCCTGTGCTTCTTGTATGTGAGGCATGGTGCAATGGTCTGGAATGATTCTTTCATTCAACGTTCTCAAGTCTACACACATTCACTGCTCCATTTTTCTTCCTTACCACCACACTAGGAGAAGCATAAGAACTTCAGAACTCTTGGATTATTCCAGCACTTAGGATCTCTTGCAGGTGATGCCTCACATCATCTATGTCAGCAGGCGCTAGTCTTCAGGACCTCTCATGGAAGAGCCATTCATCATGTAGATGGATGTGGTGCTCAGCACCTGTAACACATCCTACATTCCACTCTTTAAGGGAAAATACTTTAGTTCTCTGAGCCAGCTTCCTGGTGATTCAGGTTCTTCATCCATCTGGAATGGGAGAATTCCCAAAATTAAACATATTTTCAGATACTTCACCATCTTCTTTCTTTTTCCCAGAAGGCTATACAAGAGTACTGGCACAGTAGACTTTTGCCAGGGTGTATCCTCTATGAACTTCAATATCTCTGTCAGTGACATTCTGTACTTGGACAACCACTTGCCGGGCATAAGCATGGGCTCATTCTGGAAGCACGCTGGGCTTGACTAACAATCCCTCAGCAGCTTACTTTATCAAGAGCATCCAGCATTAGTATTTGATTGGTCACATCTTTCAAGTGGACCTCCCCACTGATGCTACATTCTGCATTTGGAGGGAGCACAATAATAGAGGGATCCTTCCTCCATACAATTCCCACAGGTTCATCTTTATCCTCCTCTTTAGGCTGCATTTGTAATTCATATACTTTTCTCACCATGGCATGAATGTGCAAGGCTCTATCAGTCTTTTTATTCAGTTTCTCTTAGCAAAACTGGGCTAGATGATCAAACATGTAAGCATTAGTGCCAATCAACATGGGTATGCCATCATAGATCCCTCATGGAAGGCATGCCAAAGCAATAGTCTCTACTGGGTCTCCCACACCAGCTACAGAAGGTAGAAACAAAAGTCATACTTTAAGATAGCCAAGATAAGGATAAGACTTGTCACTTAGCCCCCACACATGTAAATCATCAAGGGGTTGCAATGGGCAATGATACGTGCTGATCATACCAGTCCTTGAAAATGATGGTTACCTGAAAACCACTGTCCAGTACTGCTTGAGAAGGGATCCCTTCTGTATGCACAGTAGTCTCCATAGATAGGCCTACCAATTCTGCCCAGCCCAGGGAAGTATTTACAGGAGTCTTAACAGACAACTTTGCTGCAAATATGGTGAAGTAGGACTTGCTGGGGCCCCACTGGAGTTTCCCTGTTTCTAGTGTTTTTTTTCAGCAGCTGGTCTCTTACTCTTGTTGGGTCCTCCTGCAACCTGCATTTCCTCTTAATGTGGCCATCTTTTCCACAGTTGTAACAGAATACACCCTCTCTGTACTGTTGTCTACCCGACTTAACACAACTTGCACCTGAAACTCCAATAGGGGTGTTAATAACTACTGGCTTCCACTCAGGAGTCCTTTCCCTTGACTGAGCGACAGCTTGAGCCTTACACCCTTCTAATTCAGTTCCTCATTTCAACAACTCATTCATCTTAACTTTAAGCTTAGGGAATCCAGAGGGCATCTCGGCTTGTACCCCAGCACCCAACACAGCAGAGTTGGCAACAGCCACAGGCTGACTCTGAGGATCAGATGGTCCATGGTGTCGGATCAATTTTGTTGAGTTAACCACATCTTTACACTCTTTCAGCAGTGCTTTTAATTCTTATTTATTTATTTATTCAATTTCCGATTATAATACCTTTGAGCGCAAGGCGCTCATTTACAAAGGTTCCACATCATGGGGAGGGGTGAACAAACATACAGAGGTGGTAATACAAAGACTAGGTTTAAAAAACAGTAAAGTACATACTTTAATTATCTAGAATTAATAACTTTAGTAGTGGAGAAGAAAGAAGTGGGGGGGGTTAATAAGAGAGAAGAAAAAGAGTGGTAAGCAGCCAGAAGGCCTTGTCAGTAGGAGTAGAAAAGAGTAAGCGGGGTTCTGGTAGTAGGTGAGGTAGGAGGGAGGTGGTGGGGGGTGGGAGAGTGGGGGAGGGTAGGAGGACATAGCAAGGGTTTGAAAGGTAAAGCTTTGGGGTGGAAAAGATGGAATTGGAGTGAGCACAGGTGGTAGTCTCATAAGGTGAAGCAGTTGCAGGAACTATTTGTTGTAAGATGCTGACGTAGCCTGTGCTTGAAAGGACCTAATCTTGGTATGGATAGGATTTCATTGGGAAGTGCATTGAACCAGAGTGGGGCTCTGTAAGTGAATGACCGCTGCTCTTGAGATGTCCTGCACCTAGGAATCTTCAGAGATTGATGGGCTGAGCTTCGAGTATGCTGGGAGCTGAAGTGAGGGCTAAGGAGGTTTGCAATTCCAGGTGACAAAAGGCTGAGATGTGCTTTTTTAGCTAACAGGTATGTTGGTACTGTATCCTTCCGCTTAGTTGAAGCCACACAGATTGGGCGTATAGGTCGCATGTGTGGGAGAGGCATATAGCACCAGTGAGGAGTCTGCACGCCTTATTTAGTGCAATGGATATTCTACAGAGTGAAGAAGTAGTAGCAGCACCGTAGATAACCAAGCCATAGTCGACAGTAGGTAAGACAGAGCTGATAAATGCAGTTTTGAGGGCTTCGAGTGTCAAGCAGTGTTTATGTCTGTAGAGCAGACCAGTCTTGATGTTGACAGCCTGGGCAACGTTGTTGATGTGCTGAGCATAAGAAAGAGAGCTGTCCAGGGTTACTTCCAAATACTTAAAGTGTAGGATTTGTTCCAGAGGTACTCCCATGCAGTTTCGGATTGTAAGTGGTTGAGATTTGTGCTTGCTACGGTTGCCACTGAACAACATAACTTTAGTTTTTTTGTAGTTCAGGATCAATTTGTGAGCATTGAACCAGTCCTCAGCTTCTACAAAACTATGCTGTAGTTGACGTTCCAGTTGCTGTGGGTCAGGGTTACTAGCAAAGATGACAGCATCATCCACATACAGTAGCATCTGTTGGTGGCAGGCCTGCGGTAAGTTGTTCAGGAAGATGCTGAAAAGTAAAGACCCTAAAATGAGCCCTGCGGTACACCTGAGCTGAAGGGCAGTTTGACTGAGGTAACATTTGCAATTTTCACCTGTTGGGATTGACCATCCAGGTAACTCTCGAACCAATCTAACATGTCAGAGGTGAGATCTTTGGAGGCTAGTTGCTGAAGAAGGGTGTGGTGAAAGGCTGCTTCCACTAAATTGCCTTTGTCGAGAGATTGATGGATGTAGCCAGTGAGTTCCAATAGTACTGTTATGGTGCTATAACCTTTTCGGAATCCGTGTTGCTGCGGGCATTGGATTGAGTATTTTTCAAGGTAATCCATTAATTGGTCTGCAACTATGTGCTTGAGCACCTTGGATAATGGCGGGAGTATAGATATGGGCCTATAATTTGCATGTAGGACCCGGTCTCTGTTCTTGTGTACGGGTGTCACTAGGTCTGACTTCCATATTTTTGGGAATTGGTCCAGCTTCAGTGAAAAGTTAAGGTTCTTGAATCTCACTTGCCTGCATGCTTCTGTCAACTTGTATGACGGCTGCCAAGGCATGACAGGATGCCCAATGCCTCTGCACTTCTTCAGCCTCCCTAACGTCTTGCATCAGCACCCAATGGGGGGTCATCCTTCCTCTCTGCCAGTCGCAGTTAAAGGATCAGTAGGGTGGAATGACAAGCAGCCTTGAGTACATGCTCTAATCTCAAGTGGTTCAAGTCTTGGGAGGCCACACCTCCTTTGCAAAACACTTTCTGTAATGCCCTCTCCTCAAGAGTCAAAAATGCAGAGAGTGGTTCTCCCTCCCACTGCCGGGTGGTTTTAAACTTCCACATAAGATCCTCACAGGACTCTGTGCTCCCAAAAATACTTTCTAGGCTTGTCAAATACTCTTGGGTTGGGGTGTCAGGATCAGTGGCCCTTAGGGAGTGGATGAACTCTAAAGCAGGCCCACGAAGGCTTTCTCCAAACGCTTTCTTTTTTCAGCATCTGAGCACTACCGATCTTGCACTAAAGGGGCAGCAAAATCCATTCATGTTTCCAGATCATCCTCCCCATTAGGCATGGGAAGGGTGCCAGAAAACACTTCCACTCTGCGGTAGGAGTTAAGGATAACAGAGGGCACAGGCACAAGTGCGGACTTCAATGAAGGGGTATCTCTAGGAATCTCAAACATTTTTTCCAAGTCCTTGAGGGTTTGACCCTCAGTTTGTAACAGTTTATCAAACTTTTCTTTAAGTCCCTCAGATTTGGGGATCTTTCAGATTCCATTCAAGCACAGAAATCCATGTGGTTGCCCATATCAGCACTGAAATCCATGTGGGGCCCAACTGGTAAACAGGAGATCCCAGCGGTGCCCACAAAGACGTAACCCGGATGCCATGTCCCAGTGGGCTACTACCCCTGCCTGTTGCCCACAATACAGGTTGAGAGGATTGGGTTCTGGTTTTGATGACAAAAAGGGGCTTGTTACCAGTAGTAGAACTATTTGCACTGTGCCTCCACCCAGAGTAGATTTTAAGTGGGTCTGATGGCAAGCTAGTACAACTCTCTGGGATGCTGGCCTACCCACTGCCCCATCCAGTGGTCCCACACATGGATTTCCATAAAATACTTCACCTTGCATTCAGTGGTACAGTTATTGGCTATAGCTAATAATATGCTCACAGTAATTACAAATAATATGCTCGGTTGGCCCGGTGGTGCATAGGGCTGAGGCGCTGGACGTCACACCTCGAACCACGCTGGTGACCCGGGTTCGGGAACGGGCTCGGGCGCCGGGGGTCAGCAGAGGAAGGGGTAGGATAGAGCTTCCATATGACTACTCTCCTCCTGCAGCGGCCCCCAGTGGAGACCAGGGGCACAACAGAGGGATCACATGAAGGGGGAACACCAGAGAATGGAAATACTGCTCGCTGGCCGCCGGATGACGGCTCTCTGTCCGCAGTTGCTTCCACTGCCTTCCTGGGGCCTCCTTCTCCACGGCAGCATCCCGGGCCCTAAGAATAGTATGCTGGGGTTATCCCTCTCCCCCGGTGCCTTCCCCCTCGGAGGAGGGGAGCCCGCCCGGCGAAGGGATATGCCGGGATATACCGGGGATCGGCTGTGATACAAGGAGTAAGAGGAGGGCTGGGTTAGGACAGGAGGGGCTATCGGGAGACTTGGAGAGCCTGAAGGAGTGGGGGCCTGTGAGCATGAGGAGAGTGGAAAAAAGAATACATATATAAAAAAACCAAATAATATGCTCACGGTGACTGCACTTACCAACAGGGTTCTGATGTCTGCACCATACCCTGTATACCCACAAGGAATGCTTATCAGCAATAGCAATGCATTTTATAACTAGGACCAGTAAACTGGCACTCAGTAATAATATGCTCATGGACAGTAGTAGCATTAACAATAAACCTCATTTATTAAGGGGTAAACGAAGGGGGTAAGGGGAACACAAATTAAAGGCTAGGTATTTGGTTTCAGTTGGTTTTGACAAAGCATTTAAACAATTAATAGTCCATCTTGACAGTCCCAGTTATCTTCACTGGGTATCCAGACTATAGCCATTGCAGGCCTGGCACATTGCAGCTGGTTGGCTGGCATTGGGCCCTTAAACAAACAAACTGAGTTATTCTGGTCACCATGCAGAATGATTTAGCATTAGTGGATAAACAACTTTTTGACAAAATTGGTATTTGTAATCCCACACCAGATGGCCTGCAAAAACAATTTAACAACACTTGAAACACAAAAGCATTTGTTGCAGGGCAAGCCCTGAAATTACTTATGACTTTGCAGCTCTCCAGGCTTAGCTTGGCAGATGAGGTGGATGGCTCCCTCAGGCAGTCTCGAACCGCTGGAGTCCCAGTTTCATGCTGCAGGTATTTTGACTTCTGGACACAGGGCCAGCAGAGGGGATCAGGGCTGGCATGACTCACCCCCACATCTATGCATATACCCTGAGGTGGCCACAAACCAGTGCTAGCCATGGTGGTGGTAGCTGACTCCCCATGCTGATATAAAAGTAGATTTAGTGCAAAAGACAGTCTTTGCAGTTTTGCTTCAGCAAGCAAATGCCGTCGCTATATAAACAGGCTTTTTGCAACTTGCTCTGTAAGATTGACATAGGCAGTACCTTTTGGCAGATGTAGCTCTGGGCAGACACAGTTCTCTGGCTGATGGAACCTATGGCAATAGGCCTGGTTCCCAAATCTACACTCTGGTAACTAGATGCAGGATTTATCTTCAGCTCTGGCTGTATCGCACAGTCTCAGACAAAGTTCAGGCAAAGCAGCAGAGTTCAGCTTAAAAGTACAGCTTTTTCTTATTCCCCAGAATTACAGCCACTGCTGCAGATACTGCAGTCAAAAACAGATCACTTCTGGACTATTGAGCTGTGGAAACCCAGAAAGGCCTCCACACATTCTCACAGAGCAAAAGTCTGAGCGTCCTCACTCTCTGGAAGTTCTCTCAGGACTGCCCAGTTCAACTGTCCCTTCTTAGTTACTGAAAACACAATACTGTAATCCAATTTGGAGATGAGGCAGTCACTCACAGTTCTAGCATTCTGACTGGCCAAAAAGGGCACCAAGCACACAGTTCCCTGTTTCTCCCAGCAGGCATAGCAGAAGGACCCCTTTAGGACCCTTTAAGTTCTGACTGGCTGAAATACAAGGTCAAAGTACCATCATGGCTGCCGGATGGCAGAAAGATAAACAGTCCCATTTTAACATCCGATTTTATAAACAATCAGTTTAGTTTAGAAATAAACATTTACAGCATTTGAGAGGGCTCCCTCTGCACTATTAAGTGACTTCAGAGTGGAGTCTGAAAGAGCGTTCCCCAGCTAGTCGCAAGTACCAGATTACTCTGACCCAGCACAGGCTATGCACTCTGTATACAGGGACTGAGCTTCTTAAAGCTACAGCATGACTGCACCATCTTGCACATTCGCACAGGAACTATGAATACAGCATTACTTTACTTAGATTTACACTTACATCACTGGATATTAGCCCAGGCTCAAAGGCAGAACATAGGACTGGAACATGGCCATGGAGGGCGAAGGAAGTGCCCAGGGAGACAACTTGAGATAAGTCCCACCACTTTGGGGGGGGGGGAGGTTACACAAGGGAGAGGATAGAGAGGATCTGAGCAATTACAGACCCATCAGGCTTACTTCCATTGTAGGTGATAACTGATGGAGACCCTGGAAAGCAATGGACTCTAGGATAGTGAACATATCAGGGAAGTTATGTCAGACCAACCTGATAGTATTCTTTGACTGGGTTACAAAAGTGGTGGACAGGGGACAGACGGTAGTTTTTCTCTACTTTGACTACAGCAAGAGGCTCCTAAAGAAGTTAGAGGACATTGGAGTGGAGGCAGAGCTAGTAGGGTGGGTAGTAAACTGGATGGGGGAGACAACAGAGGATGCATTAACAGGGTCAAATCAAGGAAAAGAGAGGTCACAAGTGGGGTGTTGCAGGGATCAGTCCTGGGACCTGTCCTTTTTAATGTTTATTGGTGACATGAGGAGGGTATACTGGGCAAGATGTATTCCTTTTCAGACAACACAAAGCTTTGTGGCAAGGTGGACAGCGGGTGGGAGGGAGGGGAGTTGCAAAGGGACCTGGAAAGGCTAGAGAGATAGTCAAAAGTATGGTAGTTGAGATTCAACACCAAGAAGTGCAAGGTAATGCACACAGAGAAGAGAAACCCTAGGATGTGTAACCCTGGTGCCATTATACCAAGGGCTACTGCCCGTGCCAGCCTTCCTACAACAGCTTGAGGGGCCTGGGTTCTTAATTAAGTGGTACCAGGGTCTCCCTACCAGTGGTAGTACTATGATTATGGTGCCTCCACCCGGAGTAGTGCTCAAATGGGTAACTGTCACAGTAGGTACAGCCCTCTGGGAAGCTAATACCACCCACAATCCTGCCTAGTGACCTTGCACACTTAGTTTTGCAACTGCAACTCTTGACACTTAGAACACAGGTTAACACCAGCATTAATGATATGCTCATGTACAATCCACTTACCCACAGTGTTCAGTCCCCTGGCATTCACCCAGTAACCCCCTGTAAAAGACAGCTTCAATAGTACAACCATGCACTTTCAGAATTCTTTGATAGTATTGCAGTATCCTTATACCAGGTAATGATTTGCTCACAAGCCAAGTTAACAGCAGAACAATAAATCAGGTTTATTGAGGGGACATGAACAAGGGAGGAGTGAAAGTCTAGGTTAATGATTACTTTGCTGTACTGAAACAGGTTTAATTTACTTTAAATCACTTTGGTCCCTGACTTTATCAGTCCATGCAACTACTGAGTACCTAGAGTGGAAAAACAGGCATTCCTGAGTTGGTGCCATGGGTTGGTCGGCATTGCAGCTGTAGTTAGGGCCCTTGGTAGAAGAAAGGTGGTTAAATATAAGCAACACACTTGTAGAAACATAAACCTTTTGTAATCGTAGCTGGATGGCCCAGTCACATTTAAACACATTAAACTGGCAAACTGAATCAGATGGTACCATTAAACATTTAATTGCTTGGCTGCAGGGAGCTACCCTGGTTTTACTCACTGTACCCAGATGGATGGAGTAAGGCACTGGCGACATCAAGACCTGTTGCTTCCTCAAGTTGTTGGTGAGGACCGGGGCTGACATGACTCACCTCCACTTCATGGCCTTTCCCTGTTGTGGCTACAACCTGCGTTCAGTTGCTGCGCAGGGGCTGATTTCCCAATGCTGGTCTTTCACCAGAATGTTGGCGACGGTACAGGGACAGTCTGAATGGGCCTCTGGTGGCATAGGCCCAAATGAGAAAAATGTCTTTTGCAAGTCTGGTCTGCGAGCTAGTGAACCCTCCAGCCGGGCTTTGGCAAAAGTCTTTTCTACACAGGAATGGCTCCTGATTTGGCACAAGAGTCCTAGAATCAATGTTTCCACACATGCGGTAGGCCACAACTCTGGCGGCTGAAGTACAGTAAACTTTCTACTTAGGTATCTGGCCAGTTTCCCAATTCTAGCTCTTGGCTACAGAAACCTCTTGGTCCACTTCTTATCTGCTGTTATGCAGTCCTGGAATCAATCAATCCGTTTTTTGGAATCGAGCTGGGTCCACAGGAGGCAAGACAGGCCTCTCCCTGTGGAGTTTCTCTCAGCCCACAAACAGACTGTTTCCTTCTCATTGGCTTAAGCAGGCTGAACTGCCTTGAACACAGTTTTTACTGTAGGACCGGGATATCTGGATTCTGGTTGGCTACCCTTGCTGTCATCACAGTTTGAGGATCCTCATTAGTTAGTTTAGGCGCCAACCTGAAAGTTCACAGTTTCACCCAGAAGGTATTGTAATTAGGACCCCTTAAGGGCCACTTGGTTCCAATTGGCACAAAGTGGAAGTCCTGGACCAAAAATGGTGGCTCCCATCAAAAAGTTTAGTACTGACGACATAAACAACTTATTTATTTGACAACAGAAAGGATTTAGAAATAAATATTTACAGTACTTCGAAGGACTCCCTCTGCACTACTGTCGATGGCAGAATGAATTGAATTGGAACAAAGCCTGGCTGGTTGCAAGCCTTAATTCACTCTGACCCGGCCCAGGCTATGTATACCATACATAAGCTGAAGCTCTTGAAGGGGTAGCGTGGTGGCACATCTGCACACTTACACAGGACTACACCAGAACTTTACTGTACATGAATTTACCGTCTTAGGCGGGACATCTGCCAGGCAGTGGGCATCAACAGAGCCCAGGGAGATACTTAAGGTAACCCCCCTGAAATTGGGGGGGGGGCTGCTGATGGTGGGGTCAGGGAGGCCACTACCATTGAAGAAAGGGGATCTGGAAGTCATTATAAGTGACTCTCTCAAACAAATCAGTCGATGTACAGAACAGGCGCTGTTATTCTTGGCAGCTTGTTATTATCACTGTAGCTGCCGCCCACCCTCAGACCTGCTACTGTGGCTCCTACCCTCCCTTGGGCACTTCCTAATCTCTAGGTATGCAGTACGCTCTGCTGGCCACTGTCTTCTCCAAAGACTCCTCCGATCTGTGCTGCTTGCTGCTATTTTTAATTAGCGCTATAGACCGAAAGACCGAGAGAGAAGTGCTGGCTGAGGACTTTACAGTGCTGGCTCACATTTCTTGTGCTGGCTCACATTTTTGCTTAATTTTAATATATATTTTCCATGGTATATGTTGGGGATGTTAAATGTGTTGCATTTGTGTATGAATTATACTGGGGATGTTAATTGTGTTAAAAACTGGGTTTAGTTAAAATTGTTAATATAGTTTTTCTCTGTGGCTTTCCCCCTGCAATCTCTCCCTCTCCCTCCCTCTGTGCTATCTGTTGTTTCAGTCCATTCCCTCTTGGCACTGACTTGCTCCCCCCCCCCATTTATTTCCTCACCATGCTTGACTCCTTTTCCTCTGCCTACCCACATTCTGTTCTGCTAATTATCTCCTGCTTTGCTCTTGCCTCCTTCCTCATTCTGATCCCCACCCTAAATTCTACTGCTCACCCTTGTCTTATATTTATCTCCTATCCTTCTCTCTCCCCCTCTTCTCTCCAGGCTCTCCCCGAGTGCGTGCCCCATTTGCTCACCATAGCATTGGGCCACAAGGGGCAATATAAACCTCACTGTCCCACTGTAGTCTGCTTACTTAGTGCAGATTACATACCTCCCTTTGGAAGCCGGCGCTGACCCACCCTGCCCCCAACTTTCTTCCTCCTTTCTACGCCACCCATTGAAGCCCTTCTCTAAACCAGGAAACATGATCTCTTTCTGTATCTCTCTCCTGCGATTCTTTCTTGTACTTTTCACCGTGGTCTCTCTTCCGTCCCTTCAATTGCTAAATACTTCCACTCCCCACCACACTTCCTTTGCAAACCGTACTACCCTGCTAACTCCTTACTTCAACCAAGTGGTAGTTCCAAAGCCTTTTTATCATACCTGGACCCACTTGTCTACACAGCCTTCTGCCCCACTCATGTCTTTACCTTACTCCTACACTTTACTGCGCGTCCTTAAATTTCAGCTCTTCACCTTCAGCTACGGTATTCACCTCATTCACCTAAACCATCCAACAAACTTTGGTTCAAGAGTACCAAGCTGCATTTCATCATTATCGCTCTCTTACTCCTCTCGGCAGGAGACATAAATCCTAACCCGGGTCCAACACTCAGTAAAGCCCTTACCCCATCCACTCCCCCCCCTCCTCAGCCTCTGCTCCAACCCCAGTTTCACTGTCCCATGGCCTAAAACTCCTCCACCTTAACATTCGCAGTCTGCTCCCTAAACTTGACCTGCTACTCCCACTTGTAGGATCCCTCAATCCAGACATCCTAATTGTATCAGAGACCTGGCTAACAAACAAAATCCCTGATGCTTCTATCACAATTCCTGGATATGTCGTTACTTGCCAGGACTGAACTGGTAGGAGTGGGGGCGTAGCTATCTACTCATCCTCCTCTCTCTAAACCACTACTGTTCTATCGGATTAGGTACGTTTCATCGACTCTCAATCCACAACCTACTATTTTGCTGTATCCGATTTGCCGAATTCTGAATGAACGCCTTGTTTAATTGCACGACACTCAAAACACCGACTCAGTTGTGATTTGTGATTTGCAATGTGCCAGTTGCTATTTGCATAATTACCTTTAGTTAAGTTGCATTTTGCGATTTGTGATGTGCCAGTCGCTATTTGCACAATTACGTTTAGTTGAGTTGCGTTTTGTGATTTGTAATGTGCTAGTTGCTAGTTGTACAATTACCTGTTCGGCATGTTAGTAAAGCGAAGCTGTGAGCTAGGAAAACAAATAAAGTCATGTTCACCATGAGCACCATCTAGTGTGGCTTCCAATTACTTTGTGGTCATTTTGAGGCGGAGGCTTCAGGCACAATATAATGGCCTTTCATTGGCCATTTCGCCTTTGTTTGTCTTTTTACTGTGAGTACAGCAATTGCAATGGCCGAGCTGTGTAAGATGGTTCCTTCACAGAGGGGGCATGATAAGCTTTCACTGGACGGCTACCTGTACTATAAAGAGCGACAATGGGGTGATTTGTTTTACTGGTGCTGTCAAAACTGTAGCAGTGGTTGCCATGGCAGGGCAAGTACAGTGCAGGTTGGAGGACAGCATCATCTACGGGGGAAGAAGGGAGAGCACAATCACTCACCGATTGCCAGTTCAGGTCCTCTTGCTTCTGTTAAGGAGCGCGCTGTCACCACTAATGACATTCCTGCTCAGCTAATTCAAGCAGAGTCTGGTAAACTCACAGCTGAAGTATGCCATAATATGCCATCCAGATATGCGTTGCAGCAGGTTGTAAAATGAGCGAGGCGAGAAAACATTCCTCCGGAACCGAAAACACTTGGTGATGTGCTCGTACCAGAGTCACTATGATACATTGATGGTGAACTGTTTCTTGCAAGAGAAATTTTGCGAGGTAAGTTTGTGCTAAATTCTCTGCCTTGCAAGTAAAGTTTGTTTAATTCTGCCTGCTACTTGCTACTTGCTGCTTGCGAGCTGTTTCATGAATTCACTAGCTTGACTCAAAGCACAGTTGCGACTTGCATGTTAAGTTTGTTTAATTCTCTTGCTTCTTGCTACTTGCGAATTGTTTCATGAATTCACTAACTGGACTCAAAGAACAGTTGCGACTTGCATGTAAGTTTGTTTAATTCTTTTGCTTTTTGCTGCTTGCGAGTTGTTTCGGTGTTTTGATTGGCAGTAAATAGGAATTAGGTGAATTCGCAGTTTCGGTTAGATGGAGTCGTGATTGATGTGTCGGTGAATCGAGAGTAGAACAGTAGTACTGATCCCGTTCTATCGCCTACCGACCCCAATGCTTATGAAGCCCTTGTCATTGGATTATCTCTACCCTTTTCCCTACCAATATTTATCACAGGAGCCTATTGCCATCCTGGTCTACACCACTCTGTAGCCACTGATCTAATCACCACTATTGGGTCCCTTACCTCTTCAGGCGAGCTTTACTTGTTAGGGATCTAAACCTGAACTGATTGTCACCTGCCCTAGATTAGACTAGTATTGAAATAGCTGCCCTTAACCTGTCCCAATTAATCATGGAACCTACTCGCCTAAACCAGAAATCCCATAATTACACTCTCATAGACTGGGCCCTTACCCCCCATCCTCACAGAGTAATCCAGTCGGGCCTACTGCCAGACATTCTTAGCGATCATCATATGACCTACATAGGAAAGTACACAGACCTAAGGCACCCCACAAATTACTATCTGCTCTTACAAAACATTAGATCTTGCCCCTCTGCATCATGACTTGACTGATACCCTATATCCTCAGCCAAAACTATCAATCACACCCTGGCTTATTTCAAAGCTAATTTCATCAACACCAGGAACAAACATGATCCCATGAAGCAAGTTAGAGTGCATGGTAGTCACCTCCCCTGGGTAATCCCTGAACTCCTGGCCTGTCAGCAAGCGCGTGATAAAGCATGGAAACCCCACAAATCCTCCAAACTCCCTCGTGACTACTGTATCTACTGGACACTCTGAAATGCCTGTACCAAAGTCATCTGTCTGGCCAAAGCAGAATATTTCCGGTCCACCTTTAATACTAACATAAACAAGCCATAAAAGTTTTGGAAAGTAGTTCACTCACTTTTCTCTCCCCAAACTAAACCCCATCTCTGCTGCTCAAAATAAACAACCAACTCATTGCCGACCATCCTACAGTAGCGGCAGAATTCAATTCCTACTTTACTTCCTGTGCCTCCACCCTGTTAGCCTTCCTCCCACCCCACCCTACTACCACTTTCCTCCCTCATGATTCCTCCCAACACCACCAATTAGCAGAAAGTTTTGCCTTTTCACCCATCTCACCCAACAACACCTTAAAGGCACTACTCATTATCAATCCAGCTAAGGGCAGCTCCCCCAATGGCCTTGACCCTAAGCTGCTGCACCTCTCTGCTCCTGCTATTTCCCTCCCTGTCACTGATCTCCTCAACCTGTCTTTCCACACTTTGACTGTCACTGAAGCCTGAAAACATGCTACAGTTCTCACCGTACCAATGGGGTTTGATCTCTCATCTCCTGGGAATTACCACCCCATCTTGCTTCTACCCACCCTTGCTAAACTTCAGGGACACCTTGTTCTCTCCCAACTCTCCTCCTTTCTTGACAACTCCTCCTTCTTTACTCCCTTCCAATCTGGTTTTCGGAAGAATCACTCCACAACCACTTCCCTACTTAGACTCAATGACTCTATGCATTCAGTCATGGATAGAGGTCACATCATTTCTGCTATTTTTGTTGACCTTGCCAAGGCTTTCAACACAGTCTCCAACTCCCTCCTCCTTGAAACTCTCTCATCAGCTGGCTTGTCTCTGTCTGCCTACAACTGGTTCAGAGCCTACCTGGTAGGTAGAACTCAATCTTTTAAAATAGCTGACTCTACGTCCCCTCCACTACCCATCTCTACTGGTGTGCCTCAAGGCTCCGTACTTGGCCGACTCTTACTCTCAGTTTTTCTAAATGAGCTACCATCACTATGCTCCTCATCCTCCATCCATATATATGCTGACAACATGGTCTTGTTCACCTCTGGCCAATCTCCCTCCAATGTGACTTCCAGACTACAGCTTGACTTCAGTAATGTTCAACGCTGGCTAAGCTCACATCAACTCTTCCTCAATGCCAAGAAAACAGTCTCCATGACCTTTGGCACTAGGCAGAGACTCTCTAGGCTGCACTTCCTTCCCTCTTTCTACACCCTTGATGGGACAACACTAGAGGACACCACCTCTTTCAAATACCTAGGTGTCTGGCTTGACCAACACCTTAACTTTTCTGTACATATTGACACCATCCTGAAAAAAACTGCACCCCAAGCTCAGCACCTTTTACAGGAACCATTACCACTACCGCTTAGGCGTAATCTTGTTCAGAAAATGATAGTCCCTATTTTGGACTGCTGAGACATAGCCTACAGTGTTGTTCCTAAGTCTTCCCTTATCAGGTTGGATACTTTCTTCAATGCTTTCTGACACTTTGCTCTTGACCCCCTACCCTGCATACATCACTGTACCTTGTATCATACTCTAGCTTTCCCCTCCCTCGCGTGTAGGCATCTCTCTCTCTCTCTCACTGTGCCAAGTTCACTTCTAAATTCTGGTTTGAGACTCTCCCCTCTTACCTCTCCTCCTTACTCTCTGCTCCGCTGCCTTCCTCCCGTCCTTTCAGGTCTATTGACACATGCACTCTAGCTATTCCTCGTCGCTCTACTTCCATAGGACAGGAAGCTTTCTCCTATCACTTCCCAAAGCTTTGGAACCCACTGCCATCTCCTATCAGACTTTCCTCTTCCCCATCTTCAATTTCCTTAGTCCTCCACAATTTCTATTCCCCTAACTGCACTTGTTCTTAGCCCCCCCTTCAACACTCCTCACCCTGGCGCATTATCCTTCAGCCCTACTTTACTTCTATTCTCCTAACTGTACTTGTTCTTAGCCCCCCTTCACAACCCTCACAACACTTGTGCACTATCCCCTACTCCTCTGTGCCTGACTTACCTCCTGTCTCCAACCAACCCTTCCTCTGATTATTTCCCACATGCTACCTCCTATTATACCCCCTTCTCCCACCCCCTACCACAATCTACTGTGCCATTTCAACACTCTACTACCATCCGCAACCTATTGTGCTATTTCAACACTCTACAGCTGTCCTTCTCCCCCACAACCCCCTCTTCCAACCTACTGATGCTCTCCCCTATTCCATTCCTAGTTTACCCCTATTTTCTCCAGCCTCCCTATTCCTTATCCCTCTTCTGCCCTCCGGTCACCCACCACACTCCACTTCTCCTCCTTGCCCCCCCTCCTTTTCTGCCTGGTCCTGTCCCCCTTGCAGGGTTCTCTGTCATCCTGAAGGGGTCTAGATCTTGGCTCCCTCTCTTCTACCCCTCTTCCTTTCCTCCCACTTTCTAATTCTGACCCCCTTGCAGGGTTATCTGCATCTTGCAGGGTATAGCTTGTCTCTCTCTCTCTCTTCCCCCCTTCCTTTCTCCGCACTTTCAAATCAATTTTCCGCCCACTTCCCTTCTTCCTTATCCTCCTCCTCCTGTTCCCCTGCCCCTCTCTTCTCTACCACCCCGCTCCATTTCTTTCCCCTCCATGTCTGCCTGGTCCTAACCCCCTTGCAGGGTTCTCAGCAACCTGAATGGGTACAGATCTTGGCTGTCCCTCTCTCTACCTCTTCCATCCCCCACCCTCTATCCCTCACCCATCCACTTCCCCACTTGTCTTATAACTGCCCTCCCTTGGGTATCCAATAGCACTTTGAATCTTGTGCTCAGCCTACACTACTTTTGGCACTTCAAATGTGTTATCCATCCTCTAACCTTTACCCTACTGGATCACCTGCTCTTGAGTTGTTGCAATGTATGCTATATCTGAATATGGTTTTGTTTACCCTGGCCTATTGGTCTGGGTTATTTCTGCTCTGTAATTGTACTACACTGTTTTGTTTTAGTAATTGTACTTGTATTGCTATGTGTTTGCTTGTTCTCCCAACTCTTGTCCCCCACCCTCACCCCCCGACACTTCTGGAAACTAGCTGTTTACAGCTCATGTTGTCTTTCCTGGTGAAACATTTTCCAAATAAAAAAAATAAATAAATAAGGCCAACAGTAGGGCAAACAGAACATTCATCTGAATTGAGAGGGGTTTCATTAGTAGAAGAGATGATATGGCCACTATATAGGTCACTAGTGCCCTATCTAGAGTACATTGCCCAAACCTTAGACCACCTCTGTACATTTGGAGATCCCTCTGCATTTCCTTGATACCTTTGTTACTATCTACCCTACCACAGAGCTCTGTGTCATCTGCAAACAGACACTAATTGTCCCGGATACCCTCTCCAATGTCACTGATGAACATATTGAAGAGGACAGGACCCAGGACAGATCCTTGTGGCACCCCACTCATGTCCTCCCACTCTTCTGATTTGACCCCATTTACCACCACCCTCTGCTGTCTCTTCTTCAGCCAGTTTCCTACCCATCTAAAACATGTGTCTAGAAGTGCCCAGATCCTCTAGCTACTTTAGCAATTTTCTGTGTGGCACTGAGTTAAATATCTTGCTGAAATGAAAGTAGAGTAAATCCACAGCATGGCCATTATCTAGTATCTTTGTTAACCAGTCAAAGAAAATTATCAGGTTGGTCTAACAAGACCTCCCTGCTACAAACCCATGCTATTTATTATATTGTAGACCATTGCTATCTAGGTAGTCCACAAGGTCTTCTTTGATTGAGGCAGTAAAGTGCAGTGGGTTAAGGCTCTGAGCTGCAGATCTGGAGACCTGGGTTTGAATCCCACAGCCACCTAAGTGCATACTGTGTGATCCTGAGCAAGTCACTTAACTTCCTTGTGCTCCCAGGTCCCATCTGGAAACAAGCTTCGGCTTAGTGTGATACTCCTGGATAAACAATGTTCCCTTTCCCTGATTAGTGACTCCATCAGTTTACCCACTACAGAGGTAAAGCTGACAGGTCTGTAATTCCCAGATTGCTCCTTGCCCCTCCTCTTGTGTAGTGGGACTACATCTGCTACCCTTCAGTCTTTTTGAATTACCCCCATCTGAATTGAGCTATTGAATAGCCCTACTAGAGGTTCAACCAATTCCAGGGCATTATCTAACTTTAGAGTTTCAAGCCCCTTCTAGACCCTTTCTCTGGTAACTAGTGGGTGCCTCATTTCAGGAATGATCCTAACAGCTACCTTTCAGGCAGGGGCCCAATGTCTTCCCTTGTGAAGACAGAGCAGAAGTAACCATTAGGGACAGCTGCTTTTTGTTCATCTTCCTCTAGTACCTTCTCCACCCCCCGTAGCCTAACAATACTCCCTTCTTGCTTCCTTTTTTCCTCACTATATCTGAAGAATTGTGTTTCCCACCCTTGAGTCCCTCCACAGTTTGCAACTCTGTGTCTGCTTTTGCCTCCCTGACCATCGTCTTTGCTTCTCTAGATTTTTATTGGCGTTCTCCCCATTCCTCCTTCCCCTGCTTTTCCTTGTACCTGGTGAAAGCCTTTTTATGTTTGCTTGCACGCATGTGCAAGAAACGTAGTGCCATCATCCGAGTTTTCAGAGGTGTGGCACCTGTCTTCCAGATCAGTTAGTGTGTTTGCAGGCACGGCCGCAGTTCTCCAATGAACATTGCAGCTGTCTATGACAGCAGTTGAAAATGCAGTGGCCATACAGATGAAAGGGAGAGCTACACTTCAGTGAGCAGCGATAAGATATCGTGTGCTCATGCACGCTCCTCACACACACACACACACACGCGCGCATATTGCGTGCTCGTGCTCCCCCCCATGCACACACTGTATAGCCAACTGGTGTGCCCAATCCCCCATCGGCTGTGCTGTGCTCCCCCCCAACAGAGTTCCAGATGCCACGCTGGGAGCCTACCCCAGCGTGGCAACAGATCGTATGGCCGACAGGGTGCCCAATCCCCCGTCGGCTCCACAGCACGCCCCCAAAACAGCCTTCCAGCTGCCACATTGGGAGCCCACCCCAGCATGGCACAAGTCTCGCATCGTCTAAGTTAAAAAAAAAAAGAAAGAAACCTGAAAGAAAAAAGCCTTCCCCTGCTGACTGTCCTAACCCAATCTCCCCCCCACCTGCGCCCACCCTCTGCACACCCTGCCTCCCCACACCCCCTCCTCATGCCATACTTACCTCCGGAGTGTGGCGCGACGATCTTCGGTGGACCGGAAACACTTCTGCACTCTTCAAAGACGACCGCGAACTGAGGAAATGCCGGTAAGCTGTATAATGTAATAAATAGGGTTTTTTCAACTTTAGTGCATATCTCGGGCATTTTGGGGAATTTTTTCACCAAATTTTCAACATGGTGTGTTTGGGACCCCACCTCATGAATTCTGTCACTGTCATGGCGATAATCAGCCCCAAAAGGTGATTTTGCAGTTACTGCATGGAACCACCTTTTGGGACCAATTTATGAAATGACAGTGTCACTGTTCATGAGATAGGCCCCCAAAAACCCTATGTTGAAAATTTGGTGAAAAAATTCCCAAAAATGACTGTTTTACAAGCATGCGTTGCGCTGTTCCTATGCACGCTTGTAAGTTCTCGAATTTTCAATATGTTCACTCCAGATTTTCAACATTGCCATTTTACCATAGCTCCTTATGAGCAGTACAGCTGTCATTTCTCACATCTGACCCAAAATGTGTTTCCGCCCACGTAGTGCACAATGGCGCAGTTGGTGTGTGAAATCAACGTTCGGGACAGATTAAGAAAATCACAGTGATGCTGCTCATGACCAGAGGTGTTAAAATGGCTATGTTAAAAATTTGGTGAAAAAATTCCCAAAAATGACTGTTTTACGAGCATGCGTTGCGCTGTTCCTACGCGTGCTCTTTTTTGCAAATTTTCAATATTTTCACTCCAGATTTTCAACATTGCCATTTTACCACACCTCCTTATGAGTAGTGCAGCTGTCATTTTTCACATCTCGACCAAAACATGTTTCCGCCCATGTAGCGTACAATGGCGCAGTCGGTGTGCGAAATCAATGTTTGGGACAGATTAAGAAAATCACAGTGACACTGTTCATGAGAAGAGGTGTTAAAATGGCTATGTTAAAAATTTGGTGAAATACGTCCATAAAATGACTGTGTTACGAGCGGCCATTGCACAGTTTCCACGCACCCTCGTAACTTCATGGATTTCCAATATTTTCAGTCCAGATTTTCACCACTGGCATTTTTCCACACTTCTTCATGAATGGTACAGCTGTCATTTTTCACACCATGGCCGAAATGTGTTTTCGCACTTCCAGCGCAGAAATGCGTGGTCGCTGTGGGAAATCACTGTTCGGGACAGATTAAGAAAATCACAGTGACACTGTTCATGAGTGGAGGTTACAAAATCCCTGTGTTGACAATCTGCTGTAAAAAATCCCCAAATTAATTTCATTACGGGTGTACGTTGCGCATTTTCTACGCACGCTCATGACTTCACCAGTTTTTTTAATATTTTCACTGCAGAATTTCAACATTGCCACTTTTTGCACCTCCCCATGAACAGTACAGCTGTCATTTTTCACATCCTGTTCGAAATGTGTTTTCGCACCTGTGATGCCAAATGGCATAGTCGCTGAGCGAAATCAGCTTTCAGCTAACAAACTGATATTGCCACTGTTCATAAGGTGGGGGTCACAAAAAAAAATGTTGAAAATTTGGAGTGAAAATGCCAACGAATGCCTGAGGCATTTGGGTTTCCAACCATAGTGCCTCAGCCTGTAGAGATTGAGAAGCATCAGTGGTGTGACTTGGGATTCTCGCCTGTAGTGCTCATACCATTCCACACCCTGCAGCCAGTGAGAGGCATCGAGGTGTGCCTTGGACTCTTCAACCCCAAAGTTCACCCCACTCTCCTATACAGGACCCATCTCATCGTATTTCCTGATGGAATGGGGTGAGCATAGAGCCAAGACCCCAAGGCACACTGTGACACTTTGTCAGTGTCTGCGGGTAGGGTGTGGTGAAATGGCGTGGCCGTTATGCCCGATGACCCAAAGGCACACCCCAATGCCTGTCAGTCTCTGCAGGGTGGTGGTGCGGTTGGCTTCAGTTCAATACTTCACTGCCATTCCTATTATGCAGCTCTCTAACTCCTACACTACCAATGCCAGCAAGCAAACATTTGGCATTGACAAATGCTTGTTCTTGGCCCTCACTGCTTCTCTAGCCTTTTCCAAGAACCATATTGGTCTCTTGTACCTGTTTTATTTTATAAAAATGTTTGTGCATGACTCTTGCCTCAAGAATGGTCCCCTTAATTGCTCCCCCCATTCCTCTACACCTTCAGTGCTATCAACCCTGGTCAATTTGTCTCGGACCAGCTCCCTCATCTGGCTGAAGTCTGCTGTTCTGAAATCTAGGACTTCAGTTTTTAATAAGGGCATTCTGGTCCTGAGGGCCCGCCTGAACCAAATGGAGTTACGGTCACTGGACCCCAGTGGCTCCCCTACCCTCTCTCCACTTCCCAGCAGCTCTGAGTCAGTGAATACCAAGTCAAGCATGGCCATCTGTTTAATGGGTTCCTTACTCAGCTGCAGCAGCAGGAAATCCTGTAATGTATCCAACAGGCCCTGACTTCTGGTACACCTGGCTAATGGAATGTCCCAGTCCATATCTGTCAGGTTCAGATCACCCACTGCTACCACTTTCCCCTTCTTCACTCCCCTTTCCAGCTCTTCCACCAGCTCCCAGTCCCTCTCTTCCTCTTTTATGGGAGTATATAGATCACTCCACCCATGTTTTCTTGCTTGAGGACACCATGAGGTGAACGCACAGTGGCTCTGTTTCCCTTTTGCTTCTCCTGATGTGTTTGTCCTCAGCTTCTATGTCAGTGGTGGCCAACTTGTACCTCACGAGCCACATGTTGCTCACAAAGCAGTTTGATGTGGCTCATGATGGGTTTGGCAATTACATGTCAAGTACATCTCACTTTTAAATTTGAGAAACGTCAAAGTACAGGAGCTGAAAAGTGCCCTGAGTGCTCAACAAGCTACTTTTACTAAGTTTGCAAACAAATCTAAAGCTCCAGAGTGGCTAAGAATATTTATTTTAAAATAATTATTTTTAAAAAATACTGTAACTTAATAAAATACTATTATTGACTATTTACTATGACTATGTTATTGTTTTAATGGCTAAATATAGGTAAATATGGGTTTGGAAAGGGGATGCACATTGGGTGTGGTACGGGCTGCACATTCTTGTGTCTCACATCTTACTCAGAAATTTAAATGTGGCTCATGGCCCCGAAAAGGTTGGACACCCCTGCTCTATACCCTCCCTAATATATAAGGCTATGCCCCCCCCCCTTGCCTTTCCTTCTGTCCTGTCTAAACATTGTGTAACATGTGACTGACAAATCCTAATCATTATTTTCTGTGGCCCCAGTTTCTGTGATGGCTACAAGGTCACTGATTTTATTAACCAGACTCCTGGAATTAAGGTAGATCCCCTTCCAATCCAATTAACTTCAGATCCTCTTTTGCTATTTGTGATCCTACACCTACATTTCTTTCCATTCTCCTTATTTTTCCTAATGCTTGCAAATCCTGAGAATCTTCCCCCCTTTACCTCTTTCACTACTCCTTCTTGAACCTCAACTTTATTTTTTCCCCACTTTACTGCTTCTAGTCCCCAGTATGGGTGATCACTAGCTAGGTTCCCCTCCCTCACTCCCTTTACCATGGTTCTCTAGCCTCAGTGTCCTCCACTGTCAGCTTAACTGTCTAATGAAAACATCAAACTTCTGCTCCAGTGCACACACCCCCTATTATGTAAGGTGAAAGCCATCACCTTTGAGGAGTCTCCTGTCCCTGAAGTCCCCTTAGTCCCCCTCAAAGTGGTACCCATTCTCCTGACACCATCTCTTTAACCACCCATTTAATCCTATATCACTTCCCTCCATACTCTGTCTTTCCGTCACCCCTGCTCAACAAAGAAGACCCTTGGAAAAGGCCATGGAGGCCGAGTGTGACCGCAATCTATCACCAGCCTCTGAACATTCTGCTTCACTTGCTCCACAGCCTGGTTCACTAGATAGTTGGAACCCAAGTGTACCAGTACCCCTGACTTCCCCTCCCTCTCCACTGTCCTCCATATTTTGTCTATGTCCTGGATGGCTGATGCCCCAGGAAGCACCTGATCATTCCCCACCCTTCCTCCCCCCACCCACCATCCTCTCCTCTCCCTTGATCATAGAATTCCTGACCACTAAGACTCTTCTAGCTGCCTCTTCTTACTCTCACCCCTGGGTGCCACCAGGTTGTCACTCCCATTTCCCTGACTGACTCAGATTCCCCCTCGGTGTAATTAGGTACCTGAGTCTCCTCAAGGGGTGCAAAGTGATTTGATTTTGGGATGGTGTATGTTTGGTTAACCTGCTTGTGACTACCCCTGCCACCCTTCCCCCTCCCCACCATTATCAACCCCTCTTGGCCAGTGGACCTCTGGGGGAGTGGGGCTTTGGGATCTGGCTCCGCTGAGCCAGTACTGCAGAAGAAATATTTATTTTCTCACTGTGACCAGCTGATCATGGACCTCTGCAAAGATCCTGCAGAAGGGGCAGTAACCCTTCCTCCAGAGCGTAACCTTGGAGAAGAGCACCATGCAGTTCCTGCAACTGACTTGCTCCCCACTAAACCTCATGAGCTTTAGCTGGCCCTAGCCCTCTGCTTTCCCTAGTGCACTGCATCTGAAATCAGAAGCAAAATATTAATGCTTGGTACTTACTCTCCTCCTTGTTAGCAATTCCAGTACTTCAAGTATATAATAGTAGTGAACTATATAATAGAAGGAAAGATTATAAATACTTAACTTCTTCGAAGATTCCAAATTCTGTTTGACTTCTCTTGTTTTATTGAGAACAACTGGTTGCTATGTACTGCTATAAATTGGTTCAAACATGGCCAGGGCAGTGTGAGGGGTCTGACAGTTACGTTGAGGGGAATGAGTAGAGATTCAGGGGGATGGTGGGTGGATGCTTTGCCAGGACATTAGTCAGGGAGTGAGACTGGGATACCTAATTCAGGCAGACAGGCTGGACCATTGATCTTTTACTGCTGGCACTGTCTATGTTTCAATGTTTCTGTTTCTGAAATGCTGCAAGGAGCAGCCTAAACATCAGAAAAAAGACTTCCTTTAGTGGACTGAAATTGTCAATTATGTCAAGTTTTAGGAATGTCATTGACAGACTTGGAAAAAAAGCTGTGCTAGAATGCAAACGCCACATTACCTCAGGCAACAGGAGTATTTATTTTCTGCATACTTGCTATTCAATTTGATTTGTATTGACCTAGGCTAGAACCACCTAAAACAGCTCCTCAAAAGTCAGTAAAACCTTTAACACTGTGCCACACAGAAGGCTAATTAAGAAACTAAGCAACCTCGTGGTTGGAGGAATGATGGTAAACTGCATATCAATGTGGTTAAAGGATAAAAGGCAGAGGGTGGTGGTAAACAGCAGTCACTCGGGGGATGGGACAGTGACAAGTGGAGTACCACAGAGATTAGTATTAGGTCCTGCCCTCTTCAATGACTTCACAAGTGACACTGTTGAGGAACTGGAGGGGAAGGTGTGTCTCTGTGGATGACACAAAAATCTACAACAGGGTGGACACCCAGGAAGGGGTGGAGAAAATGAAGAGGGAGTGGGAAACTAGAGGAGTGGTCTAGGGAGTGGCAACTGAGTTTCAATACCAAAAAAGGCAGTCATGCTCCTGGGGAGGGGAAACCCTGGACTGTATAAGATGGGGTGACCTTTGGGTAATCATAGCTGATGATCTCAAGGTGGCAGGCAGTACAACAAGGCAGTAAGCAAGGCTAGCCAGATGCTGAGTTGCACGGGGAGGGAGATTTCTAGCAGGAGAAGGGAGGTAGTGTTGCCACTATATTGCCCTCTAGTGAGACTCCACCTAGAGTACTGTGTCCATTTCTAGAGGCTGCATCTCTGCTAGGACATTGACACAGTGGAAATGGTCTGGAGGAGGACTACCAAAATGGTACAGGGTTTGCATGAGACACCATATGAGGAGAGGCTGAGGGAGCTCAATGTGTACTCCCTGGAGGAGAGGAGAGAGAGAGGGGACATGATTGATTCCTATAAGTACCTCACAGGGGTGAACAAGGTGCAAGAGGGAAGTCTCTTTCAGTGGAGGAGGAGTACCAGAACAGAGAGGCATACTATGAAGCTTGAGGGTGGGAACATTTCAAAGGGATATGAGAAAATACTTCTTCACAGAAAGGTGGCAGACAATTGGAACAGCCTGACAGAAGACTGGTGTGAGCAAAGACAATGGGGAGCTTCAAACACATGTGGAATAGACACGTGAGCATAATAGGTAGAGGAAAGGGAAGAGGGAGGGATACCTGTGACCAGCTAGGGACAAGGATGTAGAAATAGGCAAGGAAATTAAGGCAGACTAGATGGGCCTACTGGTCCTTCTCTCTTGACAAAGTCTATGTTTCTATGTAACAGCCAATCAAAGTAACCAAAACAAGCATGATCAGTTGATCATGTCCCATGTTCTGAAGCCCTCAAGAAATGGTACAAAGGAGTGCCTGTACCAAGTTTGCTCACAAAAGTATACTACTGCATATGTGTTTTAAAGATATGGTAAAGAACTGTACAGCCAAGCACAAGTAAGAAATTATGCATTATTAGGTTGCTATGACCAGTATATCAAAAGCCTACCGAGATTGTAAAAAGGAATGTCTCTATCAAGATTGGTCACAGTTAGGGAAGTAATTCTAAAGGCACTGCATATCCAGAAACCTAACAGCCAGTCTCAAGCCAGAACTCATAATTAGATCACGTTTGATGAAATTCAAGGAGTGATACTGACAACTGAATATGTAGTTTTTAAGACATGACCAAAAATACATGTTGGACATGACAGCACATACTGTATATTCAGTAGGGCTGTGCAAAATATGGAATTGCACTGTCAGAATTGTGGCTGTTCTACTTCTGAAATGTTTTTTAGAATTTCTTTTTTTTAATTCTGTGAAATTTCGTAAAAACACTTCTGTGTAAATTGCAGAACAATTTTCCATGAATCATGTAAACCATGGAACAATTTTCTGCAGATTTCAGAAAAAGAATCCACAGTTTATGTGATACATGGAAAATTATCCCTTGAAAAGTATTCCACATGCGGAATGTTAGAACTTAACTACTAATGGAATTCCATGGAATTTTCTGAAATTCCACTGAATTCCATTCAGTTGGAATTTCAGCATCTTGCACAGCCGGAACAGTCAGTAGATATTATACATCTGTATGTACGTAGACCATCAGTTTACCACTTTTATCAGTGGGTACTCCTCTGCAGAGGTAACAAGAAGAGAAATGCAGTCGACTTCTGGCTGAGCGTTCTTCTGACATGGCGACTCACTGGAATAGGTCCTAGACAACCCCTCTCCTAAATCTCTGCAGATCTTAAAGAAATGACATAAAATAAGAACAAAAGCTGAGAAATAGCGGGGAAATTAATATCTGATAATGGAAGATAAATTAAGAATACCTCCATTGGAGAAATACAGCAACGTGGCAATGTCCGTGCCGGAGGCCTCTGATTCTGAGCACTCCATGGCTCCCTAGAACACACAGATCAACTGAGCAGTGCACGGAACAAAAATAAAAACAAATGCATTAAACTAGTTACAATCTATAAAGAACTGTTATCCTTTCATGCAGAGATCAAGGATTTATACGGAGAACTCTGGAGAGATGTAGTTAGCTTGGAGCAATGTATAGATGCATCAGAGCAGCAGATTACCATAGTACAGAACTGGGTGGATGACCTGGAAATGGCAGTACAGGACCTACAGGAGCAGTGTGCGCAATTACAGGTGAAACAGGAGGATACAGAGAACTGGGCCCGTCGTAAGAATTTATGGGTATACTGCATCCCGGAGGGCACGAAGGGACAAGATATTTCTTATTTTAGTACCACCCTCTTAAAAACTGCACTAGAACTTCCTCCAGATTTACCATTGGATTTGGAGAGGGTCCACAGGGCCCTGGGACCCCGACCAACAGACCCTAACATCAGACCTCGGTCAATTGTGCTGCGCTTCCTAAGTTATGCGGTAAAGGAGAAGGTCTTATCTATTGCATGGCATAAAGGGAAGATCTTTTACAGCCAAACCAGGATCTACATCGATAATGATTATGCTACACAAACCCTACGGAACTGTTGGGCCTATGCTGATATACTTCCAGCACTAAAGGAGGCAAAGATCAAGTTTACAACTCCTTACTCTGCACGCCTTATGGTACAGCTTCCTTCAGGCCATAGAGAGTTTCAATTAGCAGATGAGGCAAGAGAAGAGCTGATTAAGGAGGGCATCCAGTTTAAGAAGAGGCTACAGCAGTCCACAGTGCAACCAGATCCCCCCGATGGCAGGTGGTGCCCAGATCAGGGAATTAGCAGAGAGACTCCCTTTCAAAACTATTGAGCGTTTCTGGCAGGCTGGCAGCATTTTGTCATATTGCTCGTGGCAGGACCTGCCTGGTAGGCCGTTTGTAGTCCTGGGGCATAGAACAGGAAGAGAATTGGCTGATGTTTAGGCCCAATAAGGCCGTAGGCTGATTTCTTAGCTCTGCATCAGACTCGCTGTGTCACAGTAGTACGAATAGTGGTGCAAAGAGACCTGGGGTCGTGCTCCAACACTTTACAAAAAATAATTTCTAGTTAAAATAATTATGAGTTAATGGTTTTCTTTATACAGGTTGCTAACCATTACTACAGAATACTGATGTGATTTTAGAAGTTAGTAAGCAAGATTTATATAGAAGGTTTATACTGTTATGCAGCAAAGGAACTAAAACTATAGAGATAAATAATATGGGGGGGACTCGTTTCCACTATTGTTATAGGATGCTCAGGTTTGCAAAAAAAGGGGCAGCTTTTAGGCTTTTTATTTTTGTCAATTTGGTTATTATGCCACCTGCCCACCATTCATTTGTTTCTTACAGGGTATTTTCACCCCAATGGGGCCCAGAAGTGTAGTACAAATGGATTTCCCCGTTATTCCACAGAGGGTGGAAACATAACGAGGGACAAGATTTTTGATCTCCCCTGCATTGGAAGCATCTAGTAGTGTATATAGTGGCAGAGAAGAAATCCAGTGTTTGTTTAAACTGGAAATCTCCTGGTTAGAAAAGTTGATGTGGTTGAAGTTTAAATGTTTAAAAAAGTTAGTAGTTTTCATTTTTTTCCAATATTATTTTAAGCAGCAGCAGAACTCTACATTACAATATAGGGATTCAGTGCTTAAACTACAAGATGGTTTAGATAGTAAGAAGTGATTATATAATATGATAGTTTTTCAGGTGACTCACAATGGTAAACAGAGAGGACATAAAAGGGTGGATAAAAGTAGAGACAGCGTGGAGGGAAGGAGGGACAAGACATGGGAGAGGAAGAAAATGAAACAGATGGATTGGGAAGTGACTAATTCATGATGGCAATGCAAACTGTGGGGCTCTCTCTCTTAATATTAATGGATTAAATAATCCTATGAAGAGATCACGCCTATTTCAATATCTTAAAAAACATCCTAGTGAGGTCATGTATCTCCAAGAAATGCATGTTAATGAGAAAGAACATGCTAAATTAGCTTGGGGGGGGGTATTATCAGGTTTTTGCCTCATCCTACCCAAAAGAGAAATGTAGGGGGTAGTAATATTACTTCCTAGAACTTCCCTTTTTCAATTAGACTCACAGTTTGTAGACCCACAGGGTTGCTTCATCATAATAAAGGGGACATTACTGGGAAAACCAGTTACATTAGTGAATGTTTACTTTCCACCCGTCTACAGCCTCACATATAAATAGATTTTTTGCAAAATTATTAGATAATATGCATGGGTGCTTGATTATAGGTGGAGATATTAATTTAATGTTGACTTCCCCACTTAGACTCATCAGCACCTCAGCAGCACCGTAACTCTCTGGCCCAGGAAGCATTTTACTCCCAATTGGCCCCATTGGGGTTGATTGATATTTGGAGACACTTTTTCCCTACCTCCAGAGGATATACGTATTACTCACCCAGGCATGATTCACATTGGAGATTAGATTATTTTTTCATCTCAAAAGAACATACAGATTACTTACAGGACCTATCAATAGGCCCTAGATTTCTCTCAGGCCACTCGCCTTTATTTTTAAAATTAGACTTTAAGATTCCTAGGAAGTCCACTGGGTGGCGCCTGAACACCTCCTTCCTTAAGGATAAGTCCTTCAGTGAGGATTTTAAGTCTATAATTTCCCAGGTTATGATAGAAAATTCTACCCCAGAGGTCTCAGAAGCTATGATTTGGGACACATTGAAATGGAGTTACGAGGTCAAATAATTGCATATGCAGTAAACAAGAAAAGATTATGGGAAAGGAAATATAAACAAATATATGAAGAGCTAAAATAACTACAACAGAACATGGCCCAATCTAATGTAGAAATTAAAACTTAGATTAATTATAAAAAAGCGGAGTTACAAATAATATTAGATGAAAAGATACAACAGGCCTTATTTTATCTTAAGGTCTATAGAGTCTATAGATATGAGGGGGATCGAGGGGGGCAAGGAATTTGGCCTGGAGACTTAGGGGACATAGAACAGCTACATATGTCACCCATCTACTCGACCCTACACGGAATTTCAGAGCTACTAATACTACGCAAGAGATGGAGGCATTTAAAAGTTATTACTCCCAATTATATAGTACACCCCTCTCTCCTAAACAGATGGAACTGAAAGGGTTTCTGCTCCCCCTTTCGCTACCAAAACTCTCTCAGGATATGGTGGAGAGACTACAGGTACCAATCAAAATGGAAGAAATGGCGGAGGTTGTGAAAAGGAGTAAAACACTAAAAACTCCTGGCCCCGATGGACTACCCTCGGAGTGGTACAAAACATTTCAAAAACAATTGAACCCCCATACTGCTAAAAGTATTTAGTAAAATACAGGAGGGTGGAACCCCGTCACCTTCTTGGGTGTATACCAATATCTCCCTGATACTAAAGCCCAGAAAATCTCCAGACTTAACTACTTCATATAGACCAATATCCATTCTAAATATGGAGTATACATTTTTTATGTCCATTTGGGCTAATAGGATGGAGAATATGATGCCTCAATTAGTAAACCCTGATCAGTCTGGGTTCATTAGGTCTAGGCAGACAGCTGACAATATTAGAAGAACCATTCATTTATTAGAACATGTTAATCAGAGACTAATACCAGCTGTCTTTGTCAGCCTTGATGCTGACAAAGCTTTTGACCGAGTAAATTGGTCCTTTCTGTGGGCCACATTAGCTGTGCAGAGGTTTCCTCAGGAACTGATAGATGTCTTTTAGTGAATTTATACTATACCTAGGGCATACTAAAAGTGAATGGCCAGCTCTCATTAGTGATTTCACTGAACAGAGGAACAAGACAGAGATGCCCCTTATCCCCACTATTATTTGCCCTCTATATAGAGCCATTAGCAGCAGCTATAAGACGACATCCAGATATACAGGGAATTCTCCTTGGGGGGAGGGAATTTATCATCTTGCTATATGCAGATAATATTCTGCTAACATTATTAGACACAGAAACAACTATCCCTACAGTATTAAAATAATAGCAGATTTTTCAGACATGGCAGGCTCTAAAATAAATGTACAAAAAACAGAAATACTTCCACTAAACTATCCTCCCACTCAAGCTTTGAAAGACCAGTTCCCCTTAAAGTGGAGAAATAATAAAATAAAATATTTGGGAGTTATTATTCCTCATAAGATAGATCACCTAGAAATCTTTAATTTGGAACTCCTTACATTAGACATTGAATGAATATTAGGGTCATGGACACATCTATTCCTTTCTTTCTCCCAAAGAATTCAAGCTATACAAATGATCATTTTCCCCCAAAATATTATATTTTTTTCAGTCTATGCCGTTTACTCCGTCTAAATTCTATTTTTGTTCCTGGGATAGGGTGCTCTCTAGGTATGTTTGGCATGGAAAAAAGCCAAGAATTAGATGTTCATTACTTCAGTTGTCAGTAGCCAGAGGAGGGCTGAATCTTTCAGATTTAAGAGAATACCACAGGGGAGTGTGCTGCAAGATTATACTGATCTGGCTAAACAAACAAATAAATACAATGTGGAAATTCATAGAATTTGTATTGAACAACTTACATGATTTTCTCCCCATTATTTTTGCCGTTACGCTCTTTGTCAAACCTTAGAGACTACACTTATGGGACCAGTAACACTGTAAAAGTGTGGTATGAATTCCTCACACTCTCCCGGGAATGAAAGATATATTATCATATTTTAAGCTCTTAGCATTAGAACAGGAAGTTAAAGTAGCCAAACTTGATTATATATTTGGGGAGTGGCGGAGACGGGGATTGGCACTGACTTACCAATTGTTGGACTCAGGTGGTGTTTTACCTTTTGTTGTTCTACAGGCTAGGTTCCGCCTCCCCTCCACTCACCATTATAAATATTTACAGGCCAGGACATACTTACAGAAAACCGAAGTGGGCGGATTGGGACTTCCAATCCCACTTCCACCACTGATGGGTTTGTTACTGGAGGCCATAGAGGGCAGGGGGCATGACCCTTTGATTGGCATAATTTATAAATCTCTTAGAGATAAATGGCAGGAGTCAATGGAAAGTATTCTAGCCCAACGGAATAAGGAATTGAATACCCAAATTGTATATGAGAAATGGCTGGAACCTATTCAAAATTCAGTGACTTCACTTCAGGCTCCTTTCTGGTCAGAATATATATGGAAATGTCGTGTTAGATTTTTTACCACCCCAGATAAGTTAATTAAATATTTCCCAGCTAGTTATGGAGTGTGCTGGAGGGAATGTGGGGAAATAGAGGCAACCTTTACACATATTATTTGCTCATGCCCTAGAGTAACACTTTACTGGCAGGATGTAACTAACAGTTTGAGACAATTACTAGACCTGGAATTAGAATTAACACCTCAAATGATAATGCTTTATATTGACATGGAGGGACAGGTGCCCCACCGGAAGAGTATGTTGTAACTTTATATAGCAGTTGCTAAGAAGGCCATAGCACGGTTGTGACACACAACTATAGTACCCACATTATCCCACTGGCACAGAGCTATGACAGAAGTTTATCTGATGGAAAGGTCAGTTGCAAATACTTTAACAGGAACATCTTCATTTGAGATTAAATGGAGACCATGGATCTTTTATATAACCCCTTTAGATACATCATTTGTTCCATGACCTTAAGAATGAAAATTGTATTCGCTTAAAAAGTGATGGTGAGGGTATATATTCACTCTGGACATTTAAGACTAATGTAAACATTAATTTCACTGTATTCTCTTCAGTAATTTATAGAGCTTTAGAAGTGAACAGGGCTTTATACTATGGAGTTCTGCTGCATATATGTATATCTATGTTTGGAAAAGAAAATTAAGAATATATAAAAAAATAGAAGAGAAATGCAGTCCTGACAATCAAGAAAATAATTATCTAGATTGTTAAATTGTATTACTGCTTGGAATGCAAATCATAATAAGAAAGAAATAACGTGACCTAATTAGGAATTGAATCCAGATCCCTGGAATACCATCCCAATGTTCTGCCACTGAGCTATTAGGCTCACATGGCTGCCTGAGGTTCCCACAATCTCCTTCTCTGACAGCAAATCCCGTAGCTTAGAATAACTAAGATGGTGACTAGTGCTGGTGCACTATTAGCCACTGCTAAGCAATTGGAACAGGAACTGTAATGAGAAAGAAATAATGTATACTACATTGTAAGCATGTTTTACTGGTGGTTTTGCAAACTTGTTCTTCACATTTCATAATGTCAAGACAAGTAGAATCCATTGTTCTTAACCCTTCGGAATGTGAAGAACAAATCCCACCGTGGCTAACTCGGAAGATCACAAAACAGATAAAAAGGAAAGAAAAAGCATTTAGACAACTAAGAAAGACTGCTACGGAACAGAACAAAATACAGTACAAACTGGAATTAAAGAAAACAGGATCTAATTAGAAAGGAAAGAAGAAAATCAGAATTCAGGTTATCAGCAACAAAAGATAACCAAAAAGCTTTCTTTGCTTATATCAATAATAGCAAAAAAGGTGACAGCACAGTAACATCTGTAACTGAAAACAGGGTCGAAATAAAGGACAAGGAGGAAGTAGCAAATGCCTTTAATAGATTTTTTGGGTCAGTATTAACAAGAAAAGACCAAACAAAAGTACAAATCACACGTGACACGGATTATAATGACATTACAATTGAGGAGGTTAATGCAGCTATAAATGCATTAAAAAAAACTCTGCACCAGGTCCAGACAAGATGAATTCATGTCTTTTTAAAGAAACCATTAATCAGATAAACATCCCCCTACAGATCATATTCAATAAATCGTATAAGGAAGGGGTTATACCAGATAACTGGAAAAAAGCAATAGTCATCCTAATTCATAACAAGCATTTGTCAATGCCGAATGTTTGCTTGCTGGTATTAGCATAGGAAATGCAGTAGTTAGATGCAGAGTAGGATTGGCAGTGAAGTATTGAACTTTACGCCAACCCCACCTTCACCCTGCAGAGATGGACAGGCATTGGGGTATGTGTTTGGTTTGTCGCCCATAACGTTCATGCCATTTGTCACCCCACTCCATTAGGACATACACTGAAATGAGTGTAATATAGAATGGGGTGAACTCTGGGGCCGAAGAGTCCAAGGTAGGCGCGATGCCTGTCAGGTGCTGCAGGGTGGGGGGGGGGTTGGAATGGCATGAGTATTACAGTCGGCAATCCAAAGGCACACCCCTGATGCCTGTCAGTTTGTACAGGGTCAGACGTTATGGTTAGAAACCGTATCGCCCCGGGCATTTGTTGGTATTTGCAATACAAATGTTCAGCATGGCCATTTTGTGGCCCCCACCTCATGAAAGCATTTGGCACCTCTTCTCATGAACAATGGCACTGTGATTTTGTCAATGTGTCCCAAAATTTGAGTTTCCACAGCGACCGTGCCATTATGCACCAGATGTACGAAAACACAGACTGGGCAGGATGTGAAGAATGACAGCTGTACCATTCATAAGGAGATGTGAAGAGATGAAAATGTTGAAAATCTGCAGTGAACATATTAAAAATGCTCAAACTTCTGAGCGTACGTGGAAACTGTGCAATGCATGTGCGTAACACAGTCATTTAGTGGAATTATTTCACCAAATTTTCAGCATAGGCATTTTGTGACCTCTGCTCATGAACACTATCACTATGATTTTCTGAATCTGTCCCGAACATTGATTTCCCACAGCAACCGCGATATTCTGTGCCAGATGTGTAAATGCATATTTCAGGCAGGATGTGAAAAATGACAGCTATACTGTTCATAAGGAGGTCAGTAAAAATGCCAATATTGAACATCTGGAGTCAAAATACTACAAATTTGCGAAGTTATGAGGGTACATGGAAACTGCACAATGCACGCTTGTAACAGTCATTTTACGGACATTTGTCACCAGATTTTTAACATAGGCATTTTAGGACCTCTGTTCATGAACAGAGTCACTGTGATTTTACATTTTTTATGAGTGTGCAGCTAGCACCTTAGATTGCAGCTGCCCCAGCCTCCTCCCACTCATTTCCTCACCTGCTTGTCTCAGCCCCTGCCCCCCGACTCTTCCTCTTGCTTTATCCCACTCCTCCTTAAAGCTATTGACTGTCCTACATGTTACTACCCCCTCTGGCAGCACATTCCCAGTAGACACCACTGTCTCAGAGAAGTAGTGCCTCCTCATTTCCCTCTTGAAACGTCCCCCTTCCAACCTTAGTCTGTGCCCCCTCGTCTCTCTTCCACTCCTCAGTTTAATCACCCCGTCAGTGCTAGGTTTATTTACCCCCTCAGGTATTTAAATGATTCAGTCATATCCCCCCCATCCCTCCTCTCCTCCATTGTGTACATAGAAACATAGATTTTGACGGCAGATAAGGACCGCTTGGCCCACCCAGTCTGCCCATTTCCCTACCTAATGGATAAGCTGCAGATCCTAGTTAACCAGCAGCCTACTTCTTCCTACCCCCAACCCCTAGAATTGCCTTATGACTGTCCCATGCATGCTTGAATTCCACCACTGTTTTTGACTCCACAACCTCCTCCGGAAGGCCGCTCCATGCATCCACAACCCTCTCTGTGAAAAATACTTCCTTATACTACCTCTGAGCGCCTCTTCAACAATCAGCCCCTTGTTCTTGCACACCCTTTTTTTTGAAAGATGCTACCCTCTTGGACTTTGTTGATTCCCTTGAGGTACTTGAAAGTTTCTATCATGTCCCCCCTCTCCCTCCTTTCCTCGAGGCTATACATATTAAGCTCCTTAAGTCTCTCTTCATATGTCTTCCAGTGCAGACCCTGCACCATTTTAGTTGCCCTCCTCTGGACAGCTTCCATCCTGTCTATGTCTTTGTGGAGATTGGTTCTCCAGAACTGCATGCAGTACTCCAGATGGGGTCTCACCAGCTGTCTGTACAGAGGCATAATAACTTCCTGTTTTCTACTGGTGATGCCTCTCCCTATGCATCCCAGTATCCCCCCAGCCCTACTTACTGCCCTTTCACATTGCTTGCCCACCTTTAGGTCATCTGATACGACTACCCCCAGGTCCCTTTCCATTTTTGTTGTTGTTAGTATCTCACCCCCCATTGTGTACTCTTCCCCTGGGTTTTTGTTTCCCAGGTGCATTACCTTGCACTTCTTAGCATTGAATCTAAGCTGCCATACATTTGACCATTCCTCTAACCTTGCCAAGTCCCTTCTCATCCTTTCCACCACCTTGTGCATCAACTCTGTTGCAGATCTTTGTGTCATCTGCAAAGAGACATTTAACTTCCAGTCCCTCTGCAATGTCGCTTATAAAGACATTGAAGAGGACTGGTCCTAATACTGAACCTCAGGTACCCCACTAGTAACCCCTTTCTTCAGAGGGGACTCCATTTACTATTACCTCTGTGTCCTATTCTCAGCCATTCTTTACCCAGGCTGTCATCTTGGGACCCACCCCAGGCTGGCTAACTTGTATATTAATCTTTTGTGTGGGACTGTGTCAAATGCCTTTCTAAAGTCTAGGTAGGCCATGTCCACAGCCCTCCCTGATCTACTACTTTGGTCACCCAGTCAAAGAAATCTATCAGATTTGTCTGGCATGACCTTCCGCTGTGAATCCATGTTGCCTTGGGTGCTGTGCCCCTCTGGCCTCTAGATACTCAACAATTCTTTCCTTCAGAAGTGATTCCATCATTTTCCCTACCACTGAGGTTAAACTAACAGGTTTGTAGTTTCCTGCTTCTGCCTTGCTCCCACTTTTGTGAAGGGGAATCACATCTGGCCTCCTCCAGTCCTCGGGTACCACCCCATCCTCCCATGATTTGTTAAAGAGGGTAGTCAGTGGTGTCACTAGTTCTACCCTTAGTTCTTTAAATTCTGGGATGAATCCCATCAGGCCCCATTGCTTTGTCCACCTTCAGTTTTAAGAGTTCTTTCAGAACCCTTTCTTCTGTAAATGGGCTGGTATCAACTTCTGTATCCAGAGTGTTTCTACTGTTTGTTTTAGGTACCTCCCTCTTCCTTTGTAAATACTGAGCAAAAATATTTGTTTAGTATCTCTGCCTTTTCACAGTCACCCTCTGCCCACCCTTCCTCCCTTTATTAAGCCTCACTAACCCTCCCTTGGTCTTTCTTCACTCCCTGATGTACCTATAAAAGGTTTTATCCCCCTTCTTAACTGAGTTGGCTATATTTTCCTCGGTTTGGGCCTTTGCTGTTCTGACTGCCTTCACAGCTTCCTTTTGCTTTAACTGATACAGTTCTCTGTCCTGCTCCTTCTGTGATTCCTTGTACTTCCTGAATGCTTTCTTTTTCTCTTGAACTTTCACTGCCACTTCCTTTGAGAACCATAGTGGTTTCTTACATCGTTTCGTCTTGTTTATTTGCTTCACACAAAGGCTTGTTACCTCTGTGATGGCAGTTTTTATTATTCCCCATTGTTCTTCCACCCCTCCTTCCTGGCCATTTGCTAGTGCATTCCTTAGGCACTCACCCATTTTGGCAAAGTCAGCCCTCCTAAAGTCCAGTACTTTTGCCTTTGTATGGCTTGACTCTATTGATGTGTTTATTGTGAACCATCCTGTTCGATGGTCGCTAGTTCCCAGGTGGCTACCCACTTCTACATCTGTGATCCTCTCTTCATCTCCATTTGAGAGAACCAGGTCTAAGATTGCTCCCTCTCGAGTGGGCTCCAATACTAGTTGTCTAAGGCATGCCCTGTAGGCATCTAGAATAACCCCACTCTTCGAAGTGGCTGCTGCAACTGCACTCCAGTTAACATCTGGCATATTCAGATCACCCATCAGCAATATCTCCCCTTTTTCTGCCATTCTAAGTATTTTTTCTATCATTTCCTTGTCAATTTCCTCCCCCTGAGAAGGGGGTCTGTATACAACCCCTGTGCGGATTGTGGTGCCATTGCCGGTCTCCAAATTCACCCACAGTGCTTCTTCTCCTCCCTGTTTTCCCTTTTGTTCTGTTGCTTTGATTCCTTCCCTTATGTAAAGAGCTACTCCTCCTCCTCTTTTACCCTCCCTGTCCCTCCTGTAGATAGTGTATCCTGGTATGTTTACGTCCCAGTCATGGTTTGTGTATACCATGTTTCTGTGACTGCCATGATATCCAGATGTTCTCCTCCATCAAGGCCACTAATTCAGGAAGCTTGTTACTCAGACTACGGGCATTGGTACTCATTGCTCTCCATTTTTGATGGCTTTACCTTCTTTGCAGCATCTCCCACTGACCTTTCTACCTCAGTCTTTTCTCATTTAGTACCCTGTTTTGTAGGAGGCTGGGATTTTCCTGCTGCTTATCAGTGCCTCCCCTTGACTAGTTTAAAAGCTTGCCAATGAAGCATTTAAACCAATTGCTCAAAAGACTTGTTCCCTTCCTGGACAGATGCAGACCATCCTGCCAGTATAGGCTGGTGTCCCTCCAGGTGGAACCCCAGTCCCAATGAAGCCAAACCCCTGTGCTCCACACCATTTTTTCAACCATTCATTAAATTGCATGGTGCAAAGTACCCTCGCCTCACTCATGCCATTGACAGGCAGCACCTCAGAGAAGGATATTGTGTGTGCTACTTGTCTTAGATCCCTCCCCAATTCTACAAGGTCCTTCTGCACTGCTCTAATCTCATGATGAGCCAAGTCATTTGTCCCTAGGTGGAAAATGACATCCAGCTCAGACTCCCGTGCAGCTGTTCTCATGATCCTGAGGATGCGTTTCCTGTCTCTCCAAGCCATGGCAGGCAGGCACCTTACTTCAGTTTTCCCTGCTCCCCCAGTTCTATCCCCTAATAATTGGAGTCCCCACCAGGAGCTGCTTCCTTTCCTTGTGGTGTCCTCTGCCTCCTTCCTGTAGGCCTCCCTTGTGACAGTTGTCCTCAGCCTCCTTAGTCTCCTCTCGGGTGCATCCATAGGGGAGCTATGCTCCCCCTGAATGGTGTATGGATTGTGGAGTGGAACAACTGACTGGGTGTGCCTCTGTTCCACCATCCTCACCCTCCCTGAGCCGACTGTGGTCCAACTGCTGTGCTTTCTTTGCAACCTCTGAGGTAGTGGTGGTGGCTCTGGTGCTCCCTGGATGGGGGAGGTTCCCTTCCTACCGTCCAGTGTGGCCTGGGGGAAGGTTCCCTTACTACTGTCCAGTGTGGCCTGAAGACGGGCAACTTCCTTCCTCAGGGCAGAGAGTTGTCTGCAAATAGTTCAGGTCCTTCAGCCTAACTTCATACAGTGCCTTCAGAAAATATTCACCCCCTTGGATTTTGTCACATTTTGTAATGTTTTTTGTCATGTATCTACACAAATTACTCTATAATGTCAAAGTGGAATGAAATTTCTGGAATTTTTTGTACATGTAATTTAAAATAAAAACCTGAAATGTCTTGATTTGCTAAGTATTCACCCCTTTTGCTATGACACTCCAAACTGAGCTCAGGTGCATCCAATTTCCTTGTGAGATCACTCTAAAACTTGAATGGAGTCCACCTGTGGTCAGTTCAAATGGTTGACATGATTTCAGGAGAAACACCTGTCTATATAAGGTCCCACTAACGACAGTGCATGTCAGAGCAGAAACTCTACCATGAACAGCAAGCTGTCTGTAGAACTCCATGATAGAATTGTGAGGAGGTGTAGATCTGGGGAGGGCATAAAAAACATTTCTAGGGTGTTGAAAGTTCCAGGAGCACAGTCAAGTCCATCATTAGGAAATGGAAAGATTAGGGAACCACCCAGACTCTTCCTAGAGCAGGCCGTCCTCCCAAACTGAGCAACTGGGCAAGAAGGACCTTGGTCAGGGAAGTGACCAAGAACCCAATGACCACCCTGACAGAACTACAAAGTTCCATGGCTGAGATGGGAGAACCTGTCCAGAGGACAACAATCTCTGCAGCACTTCACAGATGTAGCATCTATGGAAGAGTGGCTAGACGGAAGCTACTCCTGAGAAAAGGCCACATAATAGCATACCTGGAGTTTGCAAAAAGGCACATGGCAGACTCTGAGACCATGTGGCAAAAGATTCTCTGGTCTGATGAAACAAAAATTGAACTCTTTGGCCTGAATGCAAAGCGCTATGCCTGGCGCAAACCGAACACAGCTCACCACCTGTGTAACACCATCCCTACCATGAAGCATGGTGGTGGCAGCATCATGTTATGGGGATGCTTTTCAGCGGCAGGGGCTGGAGCACTTGTCAGGATAGAGGAAACAATGAATGGAGCCAAATACAGGCACATCCTTGAGGAGAACCTGCATCAGTCTGCAATAGACCTCGGACTGGGGCGAAGATTTACGTTCCAACAGGACAATGACCCCAAGCATACAGCCAAAGCAACACTGGAGTGGCTTCAGAACAAGAAGGTGAATGTCCTTGAGTGGCCCAGCCAAAGCCCAGACTTGAATCCCATTGAGAATCTGTGGAAAGACTTAAAGATTGCAGTTCACCGACGCTCCCCATCCAACTTGACAGAGCTTGAGCAAATCTGCAAGGAAGAATGGGCGAAAATGCCCAAATCCAGATGTGCAAAGCTGATACAGACATACCCATGAAGACTCAAAGCTGTAATTGCTGCCAAAGGTGCTTCTACAAAGTATAGACTCAGGGAGGTGAATACTTAAGTGAACAAGATATTTCAGTTTTTAATGTTTCATAAATTTTTGTTACACAATAAAAATATTTTTTGACCCCCTTTCAATTGTTGAGTATGCTGTGTGAATCAAGGAGGAAAAAATCATTTCAATGCATTAAAAATTCTGGAAGTAACACAACAAAATGTGACAAAATCCACGGGGGGTGAATAATTTCTGAAGGCACTGTATTTCTTTCCTTCCATCCATTTTAACATTTTTGTTGCCCACATTTGCACCCCCTCTAGTAACTTTATATCTCTCCTCAGGTATGGCCTCCCAGTATTGCACACAGTACTGTAGGTGTGGTGTGACCAATGATCTGTAGAGAGGTAGGATTACATCCCTGTGTCTGGATGAGAACCTCCTTGTGATGCACCCCAGCATCCTGTTTGCCTTCGCTGCTGCTTTCCTGCACTGGGCCAAGTTGTTCATGCTCCCAGTTACCAACACCCCTGGGTCCTTCTCCTCCTCCTCTGTAAGCCCCAACCAATAGTCTCTCTTCTGGTTCTTTGCCCTGAAGTGCATCACCTTACACTTCTTTGCACTGAATCCTAGCTGCAACTCCACTGACCATGTCTCTAGTTTGGTTAGGTCCCCCTGCAGTTTTCCCCATCCATCCTCCCTCTTCATCCACCACCTCCCCCAATTTGGTATAATGTGCGAACAGACTAATTCTGCTCCCCACTCCATGTGCTATATCGGAAATAATGAGCCCAAATAGCACCTGGCCCAGCACTGACCCCTACGGCACCCCGCTTGTCACTGCTCTGGGTGCCGAGAGCTACCCCCCACCACCACCCTCTGCACCCTCCCCTCTAACCAGTTCTCTATCCATTTAGTCAGACCACCTTCCACCCTTACCCCTCCTTCTCCTCACTCTTCTCCTCCTTGGCCTGTGTCCCTCCTCCTGGTAGTCCACACCCTTTCTCCTCTTTGTTCTTACCAGGTGGTGGTGCCTTCTGTATTATACTCAGACCACTCTGCCCACCCCCTCCCAGGGTTACTACACCTCCTCCTTTACCTATATCTAGGGGGTGAGCTCATTAGGCTCTTCTGTCCGGACCTTTCTACCAACCGCAGTCTTTTGGCCACCCCCCACTAGTTTAAATCCACCTTAGTAGAGATATACCCCTCTAATCCTGCCTTTAATACTCCTCTCCCCTTACTGCTCAAGTGTACCCTGTCCCCTGCGTACAAGTCACTATTCCCCCAGACCCTACCCCAGATAGTCACTAACCCATCATTTTTGGTGTAGCATCAATCCCTCAGCCACTCGTTGAACTCCTCAGTCCTACCCTTCCTCCCTATGCTTGCACGTGGTACCGGCAGTACCTCTGAGAATGCCACTGACTCCCCCACCCCCTCACACTGCCTGTTCAACTACTCGAACCTCCCCCTCACTACTTCCACAGTCTCCCCTGCCAAGTCGTTTGTACACACATGCAACACTAAATGAGATTTCTTCCTCCCCCTTGCTGTATACTTGAGCAGTGCCTGCCCTGCCCCTCCTGCAGTCAACTTGGGGATAGCTTCAACTCAAATCTGACTCCAGCCTTTCTCCCCTTCATCCATCTCACCCCTTTCCCAGTATTAGAATCCCCAGGATGAGTACTCCCCGTTCCTTGCCTCCCTTCATGCCCTTCCACCACCCCAGTATTCATTTCCTGCCCCTTAACCTACCAACTGCCCTGTGTAACTTCTGTATCTGTAACCCCTACTTCCACCTCACTCCTTTTCTCTGCCTTATTCCTCCCATCTCCCTTGAACCCCTTCCCAGCCTGACTACCTCCTACTGGGCTCCCATGTCAACCTCTCCTCCTCCCCTGCTGATTTCCAACCCCTCTCCTATCCCCGCTGTTGTCAATTTAGAGCCCCCATTCCCTTCTATCCCGATAGTGATGCCCCTTCCATCCTTCCCCCTTCCCGTAGCCTTCTCTCCTCCAGTCACCACTCCCTCCTTCCTTACTAGCCCCCTTCTACCCTTTCGTCCTCTCTATCTCTTACCCTTCCTGTTGCCATCCATCTCATGACCCGCTTGTCCTCACCCCCTTCAGTATGTTCCTGCTCTCCCTTTCTCTCCAACAGCAGAGGTTTGAATCTATTCCTAGTTGACATCCCTCCTACATCTCTTCCCCCTATTGGTTCCCCCCTCCTACTTGTTCCCCTCCATGCCAACCCTGGTCCCCCCTGGTCCCTCCCTGCCCGCAGCCATCTGCTCTCTCCCCTGGTACTCCTCGTGGTCCTTCCTCCCCCATCAGGAGGCAGCCCCTCACCTCGGGCACCCCCTCCCTTCTCCTCTCTTTTCTGTTAGTGCCTCTGACACTGGAGTCGGTTTCACTCCCTAGTTGTTCTTCCTTCATTCTCCTTTGCCATCCCCTATTCCCCACCCAGCCAGGATGCCTACCATACTCATTTGCCCTGCCACTTAGACTCCTCCCTAACCTCCACAGTTCCTCCCTCAAACTAGCCAGTCGTCTACAGACCATACACCCCCCCATCCTCCAAGCCCAATCCAGGATCATGGCTGACCCACACCCTGTACACCCCACCACTCTTCCAAAGATGCCCACCCTATTGACATGTGGCACCTGACCCATTTTGGCCCCCATTTTATGTTATAGGCTCTTACTCCCATGTTCTGTACCGTACTACAACTGTTAGGCCCCTATTTATTAAAATTTCTGTCCCCCGCCCCCACACTAGTCCCCCTACTGCCTCCTTGCTGACCGGGTTAATTCAGTCTCAAATCACGTCCATTAGATACTGTATTACTGTAGCAATCCTAAAGCCTCCTTGTCCATTTTTCACCCCTCAGCTACCATACTTTTTGTTCTCAGCTCTCATATAGTTTCACTTAGCCCAGTTAGAAATCCTATTGCACTCCAAGCATATTACTCAGCTCAGATAAATAAACAGAGCAAATAAATATGTATTATTACAGCAGTCATAACAGTATAGCTCAGTACTTAGCTCAGTTAGAGAAATAAACAGAACAACCAGATCTGTATTATTACAGCAATCCTAAAAGTATCCTATCATTGCTTTGTCTCCACTCCAGAGACCCTGCTGTAATATAGGACCACAGAGGACCCTGGGTGGGAGGATGGGCAACTGTAAAGTCCTGGCAGAGCTCCATTGAGCTCGCTCACTCCCCCCTCTCACTCACTCATTCTGTTTCTCCCAGCGCTGCAGGCTGCCCTTTTGTACTGGGCTCCAGCCTGCATTGGTGCCTTTTTCTGCCCACAAAGAAGTTCGCAGCTGTCCCAACAGAGCTCCATTGAGGTCGCTCACTACCACTCTCTCACTCACTCATTCTGTTTCTCCAGGAGCTGCAGGCTGCCCTTTTGTACTGGGCTCCAGCCTGCATTGGTGCCTTTTTCCGCCCACAAAGTTCACAGCAGGTCTGACCCAGAGCTCCATTAGGGTCACTCACTCTCCCTCTCTCACTCCTCATTCATTCCTATTTCTCCCAGGGCTGCAGGCTGTCTTTTTGTACTAGGCTCTTGCCTGCGTTAAGGTGCCTTTTCTGCCCACAAGAAATCCAGAACAGTCCCAACAGAGCTCCGCTGAGCTCACTCACTCCTCCTCTCACATGCTCATTTTGTTTCTCCTCGCTGCAGAACTACACCTTTGTACTGGGCTCCTGCCTGCATTGGTGCCTTTTCTGCCCAAAAGAAATCTGAAGCAGTCCCAACAGAGGGTGGTTGCGGGTTGGGAGAGGGCCACCGAGCGCACAGCGAGGACCATTTTCTGGTTTACAGGTGTTAACAAAAGGAAAAAAATAATGGAAAACATTGCGGGATATTTTTTTTTCCCACAGGGACATTTGACACACTGGGGTGGGCTCCTGGCATGCCACCTGAGTGGTTTTGGGAGGCTGTAGCCGAAGGGGGATTGGCACCCCCCTCAGCACAGAACAAAGTGGGGGTGGGGGGACATTATACCAATGGGGAGTGGGCTCCCCCATCGGCAAACTGAAGTGGGAAGGGGGAACTGAAGCTGACAGGTATTGGGCCCCCCGTCAGCAAATAAAGACTGCTGGGGGGGTGCATGATGCCGAGGGGGACTGGGCACCCCCTCAGCACACAACAAATGGGGGAAGGGGTCACAGTATGCTGATAGGAGTGGGTTCCCCATCGGCAAATGTACTGGGTCATGGCATGGGATGGCAAGGTACCACCCTGAAATGAGGGGTCGCTCCCTCACTGCAGTGAAATGGCTGATGCTGCAATGATGAGGTAGCCCCTGATTGCAGCAGCGAAAATGTTTCAAGGTGGTGGTACGCTGGCTGAACTAGTGTCAGCAGCAGCATGCCACCGCATTGGGGAAAGCGGGCCAAGCCTCAAAAGGAACGGGGGCATTGGCCACAACAGTGCCACATCTCCTCAACCTGCTTCTGCAGTACGCTGACACAACATGTTTCTTGCGCATGCGCGCAAACAAACATAAAAATGGTAGTAAAACCGACACAGGGAACTACCGCCCAATTAGCTTGACATCTGTTGCTTGTAAAACTATGGAAGAGATAGTAAAAAACAGATTAGACAAAGAAATTAAGGAAAAAGCTTTCCAGGAGCAAACACAACATGGATTCATAGCAGGGCACTCCTGTGCAGCCAATTTCATTTCCTTCTACAAAAGTGTCAGTAAGAGTATTGACAAAGACATTCCAGTTGATATTGTATTTCTTGATTTTAAAAAGGCGTTCGATCTAGTCTCACATAAAATACTGGTAGAGATGATGAAAAAGTTGGTTCTAAACAGGTATATGACAAAATGGGTAGAAGAGTGGCTATCTCACAGAAGCTAGATAGTAAGAATTTCTTACACACTATCAAAGGAGATCTCCATTACAAGCAGTGTTCCACAGGGCTCTATACTGGGACCATCCCTGCTTGGAATTTTCATTAATGAGCTACATAAGCTTGTTAAATGTAAGCTAGGCAAGTCTGCAGATGATACAAAGATCAGTTCTGAGGTGCATACTACAACAAAAATTAATATTTTATCTAAAGATTTGGAACACATTGAGAGATTGGCACACAACAACAATATGGCTTTCAATGTGAAAAAATGTTCTGTCATCATCTGGGACTGAAAAACCCAATGGCTAATTACATTTTAAATGGTAGTATAATAAAATCTGTCACTTCTGAAACCAACTTGGGTATTCTGATGAATAACATTCAATCACCAGGGGACCAATGTAGAAAGGTGGCTCTTGTGGCAAATAGGCTGTTGGCAGCAATTAAGAGATCATTTGTCACAAGAAGTGAATTGTGCATAGTCTCGGTGTACAAAGCCTTTATCAGACCACACTTGGGCTATGCAGTCTCCTTTTGGGCACCGTATCTATCTAAAGATAAAAATATGTTAGACAGCATCCATTGAAGGACAACAGAAATAATCCCGAGGGTTAGGATGCTAACCTATCATGACAGGCTTAAAACACTGAACTTGTATGACCTGCAACAACAAAGGGACAGGGGAAACCTACTAATGCTTTTTAATATATTACATGATGAACACCTAACCAAGGAATGTAACATAACCCTAGCCTCTAAACCAAGTAACCTAAAATGCCGCACTAAACAGCTGCACATCCCAATGGCCACAACCAATAAGAGAAATCATTATTTCACAATTCAGTCTTATAAACTGTGGGACACATTACCCCAGCAGTTAATTAATATCAACACCTTCCAGAGGTTCAAAAATGAACTAGATAGGTATCTTATGGGTTATGATAGCTAAATCTCCCCTTCAGAGTGTGGGGACAGCAGTCTCAATGGGCTTAGTGCCTACTTCTGCCTTAATAAAATCAAGTAATACCAAGTAACATGTTTTCATGGCTGTATCAATCAGAATCACGCTCCTGCTGTGGAGCATCAGAGTAGTGTGAGCTGAGCTATGCCCCATCCAGCAGCAGTCAAATGAGGATTCAAAATCAGCAATTAAAATCACAGCTATCCATACAATGTTGCACATGATAGAAAACATTAGTATGACTAATGTGTCGCTGAGTACCATTTCAAAACACAAAAACACCATCAACCTCAGTACACAGTTTCACAGTATCGCAGCAAATGAAACTGCACTATTAAAAACATAATTTGGTCCAAAAATGGTTGTTAATAATATTAGCTCAGTTTCATTTACTGTGATAAACAAAGCAGCAAAGAAGCCTCACAAGATGTGCCATGACTTCTACTCAGACTCTGAGTTGGAGTAAATCACCAGAAGACTTAATTAATTTGGAACTTTGTAAATAGATGTTTATGTGTTCTTGTTGCATTTTGGACTGTTAACAGGTCACCTTGTTATTTACTTGGATTTCCAGTTAGACTGAATTCAGCCATTCAATGTTTTCAGGGGCTACCAGTGCTCTTTAAAGGTAAGACTGGTGATGATGATGATGTATTGTAAAACATGCTGAAACTGTATTATATAAATTAACAAACTTCCCCCTGGGCTAAGAACAAGCAGATTCTCAACTCTTTGTTAGATCAGTGATATCGGAAGGCACTTGAGCTTCGCTCTTGTGCTGCTAATGTCACCGATTTAACTCAGTGTTGAGAATCTGCTCATTCTTAACACAGAGGAGTTAATTATTCTTTATAACCTACCTGAGATTATTATTACCTCAAGTATTCCTACTTGCAGAACTTTGCAGTCAGAGAAAAAAGTGAATGTAGGAACCTATGTCTGCCATGTGAGCCTGATGACTCAGGGATAAGAGAATCGAGGTGGTGATCTGAGGGCCTGGGTTCAATTCCCAGGTAGGTCACATTACTTCTTTAGAATTCTACCCAGTACCAATGAGGTCCACCAGCACCTATAATACTAAACAGAACCAGGAGAAATCTGCTCCACAAACTTCAAACGTACAATAAACTTCCCAAGACTGTGGAGTAATGAGATCCACTCACCAGTAAGATTTTTAAGGCATTTTATTCACAGATATGCTTACAGGCATACACATAAAATTGATATTTCATGGTCATATACCCTGACCACTTCTTCAGGATGACAAACAGATATGCCATTTGTAAGCACCCACACATCTAGTTTATTGCTTCTGTCTTGCTTGTATGTGTAAATTACTCTTTCTTGTTAACACAGCAGTATGTGTTCATTGACAAAACAATTCCATCATATTGTTTTTTTGCCAAAAAAAGTATATGACATCCTTAAATTCATATACAGTTTATTTTTAGTTTTCTCAGATATTGTTACACCAGCTTTCACAACTAATTTTATAATTAATGACTCACATCATTAAAGATGGCTGCCACTCACAAGTTTTACAAAACTCTTCTGTTGAGGATACCTACAGTTATAACATGGACATATTAGGATTGTGTTGTCACATGTTTCTGATGGTAAACAGCACAGCACTGTAAGATTTTTATTTTTAATTTTTTGTGGTGGGCATAGCATGGAAGTGGAATATTTAAAAACTTGGTTCAGGAATAAAATAAAATAAAATAAAAGAAAAAGAAAATGGGGTATCTTGATATTTTTCCCAGACAAACATTATTGCTGAAAAAAGTGTATGGTCACTGACAAATATTGTTGTTTTCTGTTGTAGTTCTCCTCAGACTTTTATTATGGTTTCTCATTTCCATGGAAAAATCTAAGATTTTCTCCATGGCCCACACACTGCCCATCTCTCTGTTTTGCTGTCTTTCTGAGGCCAGAGGCTCAACAATGGGACACACCCCGTGGACACCTCATACAGTCATTTGACCATACGATCACCAAACATCAAAGTTATGTGCATGCTTACAGTGTTTCTGTGAATAAAACACATTATTTCTTTCTCATTGCTATTTGTGTTCCAATTTCTTATTGCTTAGAACTGATATGCAGCATTGCTAATTAGTTTAAAGTTGCCATTCTGGGCATTTACATTGTTGTATAATAAAGAAATGTGGCAGCTCTGCTAGTTCAGGACACAAAAAATAACAAACACCAAATACGTTGCTGTGGTGAGACCTTTTATTTTACTAAAAAACTGTTTTTGTTTGAAAAACAAGCTTCTGAGAGTTATACTGTTCATCAGGTCAGTGGCTAATTATGGTATACAGACTGAGAAGCAAACCCCTTCTGTTACTCAGTATAGAAGTTCACAGCTCTAAGTACTGCATTCCTCATCTGTTACTCATTCTCTTTTGGACTGCGCAAATTGCTCATGCCGATACTGCTTATGTTGAAAAGAAACATTCATAAATCTTAGATTCCCAATGAAAATGGGCTAAAAAAGGAACTGAGGAGAGGGCTATGTGTAGTACTGCAGTGTCAAACTGAATCTTTTGACAGTGCTTTTAAGGGGCTATAAATGTTATAGTCTTTTGCTGAAAGTTTCTGTTTCTCAAGACTTGTTTGAACAAAAATTCATGGAAGTACCCTTTTTTGTTCTTATTTTATGTTTTTGTTTTCTTTTTTTTTTTTCTAACTCATGCTGTTGAAATCCATAACTATGCTCTGTACATTTCCATAAAGTTATTTAAAAAGATATGTTTTACTTGAAGTGGACTGTTTAACAGATTCATCAGTCAGTTGTAAAATACTCTTCTCCTTTTAAAAGACAATAGTTTACTACTGAATAAAAAAAAAGAATATCATTTAGAATTTCTTTCTTTCTTTTTTTTTCATAAAAAATACCCTGCATCATTACAGATCCAGTCAAGAGCACATGTGAATGAGAGCACAGTAAAAACCACACAGAGAAAACAGTATAGGTGAAAACAGCTACAGGGAAATTGTAGTGCGAACATTATAGTGCTATACCTGTAGCTGTTTTTAGCTGGACCAAGCAACATATGTTTGTGAGTGTGTGCTGACATCATGGTGTAGCGGATAGGGGTAACAAACCGAGTGGCTGTGGTATGTGTGACTGCAGTTTGAGCCCAGTGTTCTACTTCTACATTTTCTTTTTGTCGCTTATGTTCCACTTTTAATAATCTTTTTCAATGTGCTTGCCTCCCCAATAATATTTTCATTGTGTGGTGATTTCTTCCATTGTGGAGGATGTATCTGAAGGCCCCCCACCTAAAATTTTCCAACATATCTCTACCCCCATCCGAGTTGCACGCCCTGCAGAGTTTCATTATACAATATGCCTCCCCTCCAAGTTCCATGCACTTCCCAGTACCAGTATTCAATCTGTCCACTCCCCAACATTCCCCCACCCTGAGTTGCAGTGCTGTCTGTACCCTTGCAGTTTTTCCTCAGTGCTGTCATGTATCCCATTATTTTCCCTGCACGGGTTTTGACTGTGCTATTTTCTTCTCACTCTTTTGACCTAGGCCAGCATCATTATAGTGGAACCAGATCTGCTGTCAGTTGTATAGAGTAAAGATTGCATGCCAGAAATACATGACACAGTTATTCTTTTTGTAAAACTTGAAAAATAAGAATAAGAATCAGCATTTATATAGTGCTTTTCATATACATTGTATCCTAAAGCACTTACAGGCAATGGAAGACTGGTAATAAAGTAACTGTGAACATTTAGTGGCAGCCATTCCACACATTAACACCCCCACGCAGCCTTGGACAATTGCATGAACCAAAGTTATGGGAAGGGGAATATTGGCCAGGACACTAGGGCAAATCCCTGTCTCTTGTGGTCAGGGAGGGGGAGCACCTAATTGTTTTGAAATACCTTTTTGTTTCTTTTCAGGAGAGTTTATGTTTTCTGTTTTGTTTCCTTTCCTTTGGATTGTTTATTTTTTTTAAACCACATGCATTCCGTTATGGTTATTTAAGATTCTTTGTGTGTGCCTTTGTTTTTAACAAAATTCCTGTACTCTTGAGAGACGTGCTTTGTTTCCTTTACTTCCACTTGGACACTTACCAGGACAGCACCAGAGATGGGTAGAAGGGACCCTGGTTTAACATTTCATCTGAAAGATGGTACATCACCTTCTAGTACTGCACTTGGGCATCAGTGTTTATGGTATGAACTGAATCCTGGAGTGGGACTAGAACCCGTGACCTTCTGGCCCAGAAGGCAGATGTGCTACCAACTGAGCTATGCTGACACCTGTATAAGTATCCTACTGTAACAGTGCCCTAGCAAACATGGTAAATTGTATGGCAGACCCTGCAGTGTTGGCCGCAAGCATTAGACAGATGTGGGTTTCAGAACCAGATGGTACTAGTTGGATTGAGCTTGCAGGTACTGGTTGGGTGACCCATTCCTTCAGGATGTAGTGAATACAGGGAACAATAGGATCCACCAATATCTCATTACCAAAGCTTTGACTCTGCTGGCGCCTCAAAGCATGCATTGTATGTGGGGCAACATACAGCTCCTTCAGCCCTCTACTAGTAGCGAGGATAGGGATGTCATTGCTGATTATGGAAGATTGTGATGAAGAGATACCAGGGAACACACTCCACCCTCCCAAAAATGAACTGAATTCAAAAAGTCTTACCACAGATACGCAGTATATAGAGTTGTTCCTGGAGATGCTATACCCTGTCTCCCAACTTCCCAGACATGTTAACATGGTATTAGGGAACATGATTGATTCACAGTTTGAAATTTCCATGTGCAGTAGGATTTCCCATGAAGAAATACAAGGGGGTCCTATTTTTGATTACTCCTGCCTGTCCTCTGAGTCCTGTTGGTTTCCCTCTTCCTGTCTTTCATGGCTGTGTGTGTGTGTGAACGGAGAATGAAATGCAAAGTTTTTTTTTTGTTTTTTTTTTTTAGAACAGAGAAGATTTAAGCTACTGTATGGTGTGAATATAGAGTCATTTTAATTTAGTTTCGGTGACAGAATGCAGTTGTGAGTATTCTGTGGTGCCCTTCAGTTGAATGTTTATGCTAATGAAAGGGGCTCTTTGTGCCCACATTTTCCCTCCTGGCTCTGTGGTCATCACACTCTGCTCCTCAGTGGTCTCAAGGGAAGCAATAAATTGACATAATAAATGTATTTTCAAATAAAAAATGTAACTGGGAGGTAAAAAACTGGGAGGTGACAAGTACGACTGATTGACGTGCAGATGTAACTGTTTGGAAAGCTGACACAGAGCTGCTCGTGTCATGCCTGTGGAGGGGGTCTGCTGATGTTCATTTCAACAAAATGGAATTTCAAGGGTTTTTTTTCAATGTTTTTGCATGATGTTATGGAAAGCTGCGGTAGCATAACATTAACACAGCAGACCACTGAAAGGACTTGCGAGTTCTTAGTTAAAAAAAAATAACAAATATGGAAAACATATGACTAAATCCCTGCGTGATAATGAAAATGCAAAATAATGAAGGAAGGTTAAGAGTTATTCTAGAAGTGCAGTCTCTTTCAGTAAGTTATTTTTTCTGTACATTTACCCAACTGTACTGATGGAATGTCACTAATTTGTTAAATTTAAAAAGTACATACTTCAAATTGCTGCAGTTAATGTGCAATAAAATTATTTAGAAAATAGGCTATAGAAATGCAGTCCTGTGATTGGCTGATAGCATTCTCTACCTATAAGTTCATCAGGCAGCACCACTCTTTGAACAAGGTCTGGTCAGAGACAAAATGAATGTGAATGCATTAACCTGATAAGTGATATGGAATTAATAGGTGTCTCATATTGTACAGTTAGATCACAGTATTAGCCACACAGTACCTGATACTGTAGATAATCAGAGAGTTTCAGTCTCCACTGTGGTCAGTCTCTCACCTTTGATCAGCACTAAATACATCAGTATACGCAAGCCTCACTACCTGCCAAACAGTGCCCCTGACCCCGTGGCTAAACAGGGGGCTTCAGTTAGGAATGTTGTCAGTCCCTCACCTTTCACCAGCACTAAATATATCACAGTACAGTGTAGCCTGCACTGTATCTACCCCATACTTTATCTGGCCAGTGGGCAAACACATGACTTCAGTCTTTAGTGTTCTCACTCTTTCACCTTTCAGCAACACTAAGTGTGTCACATTGGGCCCTATGCATGAATGGGGTGGAATGGCTAAGGCACACGTATCTGGGGCGTGCAACCACTCCACACCCTATGCGCCCCCCATGCAGAATGCACAAAGGGGGGCACGTGGCACATACATGCCCAATCATATGGCAGCATGAGGAGCAATGCACAGGGGGCAGGCGAGGGGAAGGCCAGCATTATGTGCCATGCACCAAGGAGGATAATGCTGGCCGAGGGGGTGAGAATGGGTGTGCAGGCTATTCCAGGGAGAACCCTGCCATAAGCCAGATATACACACCCCACTCCCCTCTGTGCTATGGCTGCCAACACCCGGGACCATGACAGAAGCAGGAGAGCAATGGAAGGAGCCGGGGGGCGGCAATGGAGAGTAGTAGTGGTAACAGCAGCAGATTGCCTGAAATCAGGTACCCACACCCTTCGTTCCACTCAGTGTCTTAGAAAAATCCTCCCACTCCCTCCCTCCCTCAGTATACTCTACAACCCTCTCCCTCACCCTCTGTTCCCAGTGTCTGAAGAAAACAAATTTGCTGATCTCTCCCTCTATTATTGTCTGAGTGTCCTAAAAAAAAAAAAAAAAAACTCCTGCTCCCTCCAACTGCATCCTCTCCAACTACAACCCTCCAATGTACTGTGGCAATCAGATGACTGCTGCCCCCCCTTGCCAGGGTGGTGATGGAGGGAGCCGGGGTCTGGGACAGGGAGTCGTAGCAGCAGCAGGGCACCATGTACCGAGAGCTGTGATAAAGTGTTTGTCAGGGCCGTAATGTGCCCCATGCATGTTGTGTTTAGGGTTAGGGAGCCGGGTTGTGGAGAAAGCCCAGAGACAGAAAGGAACAGGCCAAATTAGAGGCCAGTGTGAGTGGCATTTGGGTTGGAGGATGGGCATTCAGTAGTCAGATTCTGCAGGCTGGAGTGACAGTGATGACACCAGTGTGAACCCCAGGTCCAGAGGCTCCAGGAGAAAGTCATAGGTCATGGAGGAGAACAGGAACAAACCAAAACTGACAAGTGCTTGTAGCTGCTGCCCACAGTGGGTATAGTTTTTTCAGTACTACACAGTGCTGTTGACTAGGGGAGATACTGTATATACATTTGGGGCCATGGGGGTCAAGATCTGGGTCACTACACATGCGTTGGGGCTTGGCATTGGGAAGGCACTTGTTGAGGGAACTTGAATTCTGGCCATTCTTACACCTTTATACTTAAGAGACCAGGTGGATATTAAACCTGCCAGCCCATGAGTGGGTACAGAATTGTACCATTTGGACTCTAAAGGTGAGCTGTGTCAGCAGCAGGGACACTGCTATCGACCCACCAAGGACATAGGGCGCTCTGTCTGTATGCGATGCTTGTTGGGTGATACAGTGGCAACTGACCTGCAGCAAACTCTGTCGATCACTTCCTTCCTTCTCTGGCTGTATTCATCAAAAGCTGGTCAGTACATGGCTAAATCACCAGAAACCTTGGTTGACAGGTGCCACCTGTATTTCTACATAGTAGGCATTTGCATCATTATGCAAAGTGGCAAGACCTGTGGTTGAATGGCTCCAGTGCCACTTTAGCCTAGATCACTGTGCTGCTGACTTGTGTGATTTCATCAGTTACATTGTCACAAGTTCACAAACTATTGAAACAAAGTACATATCTGTGGTTTCAGAAACCACATTCAACTAGGTGATGTGGCTGTGTTAAAGGTACCCGGAAATTTGCCTGAGTTTAAGGGAAAAGTTGCTAGTCATCTTGTTAGAGTTGTAAGTCCATCAAGCTATGAAGCAACAGTGGTATGGCTACTTATCATACTAATTTTTCTCCACCACATGGAGCAATTGACAGCAGTGCTAACCATCCTGTTTTAACATGGTTTCAAGTTTATGTTTGCTTGCATGCATGCATGAGGCAAACATATCATCACAGTAGCAGCCTTCAGAGGCATGTCACTATTGGATCCAATGCAGCTTAGGCTGCTGAGGGGTTGACAGTGACAGGCCAATGATCAGTAAAGCTGATCATGACATTGTTCTGCTGCTTGAGGGGCATAAACTTTGTAGTTGAAAGAAGCGAGTGGCTCCTATCACACAGTGCCTGTATCCTTTTATCGACATGACACCACCCAGCAGCCAGCTGAGCTGTATCATATTCAGCCTGCCCTTCATTATAGTACCAGTACTAGTTACACAGAAGCCCTTTTTTGGGCTCATAGACTACTTTGATTCCTGATTTGCACTTATCTGTACTTTGTTTTGCAGTAACCATCATTTTCTGGTTTAAATCTTTCTTTCCGCTGCCTTTGTTTTTTTTGGAATGCCATCCCACACCTCACATGTGCTAAGATGAAGGTCCCTCCTCTTTCATTTTGGTGCATGTTCCCAATCGCTGGACAGCTGATCCTTCCTCATTATTCTCTGCTTCCCTTCCACCTTTTGTTGATCTCCCCTCCCTGCTGTTTCGCAATCCCTATCATTATCATTCTCATTCCCTGGTGTCCAGTGCCCCACTTCATGATTGCCTGCATGATCCCTGACATACTTGCTGCTACCACACAAAAAGCCTGCCTATCTGTTTATCTGGACTGTTATCAATCATAAGTGTGTGGTGTGCATGTATATGGTGTCATATATGTGCATGCTACACCCTTGTGATTGAAAATGTAATTATCTGTGCATCTCCAAGTTATGCAGTGGAGAAAGAGTAAGGTTCCTTTGGGAGTCCTAGGTTTCTAGTTGCATTGGTGGCACAGCTGATACTGCAGCTGGAATGGTATTCTGGGTGGCCTGGGTTCAAATGCCAGCTAAGGCAGTAATTTCTTTCTGTCTTCTATTTGTTATCTGTACTGTTACCCTGCTGCAGCTTCACCTGTGATGATGATACCACTCCCCAATAATGCAAGGCCACCCTCCTGTAACAACAGTTCACACCCCACACTAGCACCTAATGTCCAGGAACCATAAACACCTATACATTACTGTTCTCTGATGGTGACCAGCAAATCCCCTCTGCTCACCACCTCAGTCGACCACCATCTGAATGACTCTACATAACAGTGAGCAATCGCTCACTGTCATTCGGATGACAGCCGTTCATGGTGATGAGTGGAGGCAATAGTCCAGTCACTGTCAAAGGAGCAGGACAGAGAATTGTGTCAGTTAAAGCAAAAGGAAGCAGGAAAGGCAGTCAGAACAGCAAAGGCCCAAACTGAGGAAAAATTGCCACCTCAGTTAAGAAGGGGGATAAAACCTTTTATAGGTACATCAGGGAGCGAAGGAAAACCAAGGGAGGGATAGTGAGGCTTAATAAAGGAGAGGGGTGTGTGAAAAGGGTGACTATGAAAAGGCAGAGCTACTAAACAAATACCTTTGCTCAGTATTCACAAATGAAGAGGGGGAGGTACCTAAACCAAACAATAGAAACATGCTGGATACGGGGTTGATACTAGACCTTTCACAGAAGAAAGGGTTCTGAAGGAACTCTTAAAACTGAAGGTGGACAAAGCAATGGGGTCTGATAGGATTCATCCCAGAATTCTAAAAGAACTAAGGGTAGCACTAGTGACACCACTGACTACCCTCTTTAATAGATCATGGGAGGATGGGGTGGTACCCGAGGACTGGAGGAGGGCAGATGTGATTTCACTTCACAAAAGTGGGAGCAGGGCAGAAGCAGGAAACTATAGACCTGTTAATTTAACCTCAGTGATTGGGAAAATGATGGAATCACTTCTGAAGGAAAGAACTGTTGAGTACCTAGAGGCCAGAGGAGCGCAGGACCCAAGGCAGCATGGATTCACAGTGGGAAGGTCATGTCAGATGAATCTAATAGATTTCTTTGACTGGGTGACCAAAGTAGTAGATCAGGGAAGGGCTGTAGACATGGTCTACCTAGACTTTAGCAAGGCATTTGACACAGTCACACACAAAAGATTAATATACAAGTTGGCCAACCTGGGAGTGGGTCCTAAGATGGTAGCCTGGGTACAAAATTGACTGGAGAACAGGACAAAGAGGGTCATAGTAAATGGAGTCCACTCTGAAGAAAGGGGGGTTACTAGTGGGGTACCGCAGGCTTCAGTACTAGGACTGGTCCTCTTTAATGTCTTTATAAGTGACATTGCAGAGGGACTGGAAGGAAAAGTAGGTCTCTTTGCAGACGACACAAAGATCTGCAACAGAGTTGATACACAAGGTGGGGTGGAAAGGATAAGAAGGGACTTGGCAAGGTTGGAGGAATGGCCAAATGTATGGCAGCTTAGATTCAATGCTAAGAAGTGCAAAGTAATGCATCTGGGAAACAGAAACCCAGGAAGAGTACACAATGGGGGTGAGATACTAACAACAACAAAATGGAAAGGGACCTGGGGTAGTCATATCAGATGACCTAAAGGTGAGCAAGCAATGTGAGAGGGCAGTAAGTAGGGCTGGTGGGATACTGGGATGCATAGGGAGAGGCATCACCAGTAGAAAACAAGAAGTTGTTATCCCTCTGTACAGACAGCTTGAGTACTGCGTGCAGTTCTGGAGACACAATCTCCGCAAAGACATAGACAGGATGGAGGATGTCTAGAGGAGGGCAACTAAAATGGTGCAGGGTCTACACCAGAAGACGTATCAAGAGAGACTTAAGGATCTTAATATGTATAGCCTCAAGGAGAGGAGGGAGAGAGGGGACATGATAGAAATTTTCAAATACCTCAAGGGAATCAACAAAGCCCAAGAGGGTAGCATCTTTCAGAAAAAGAGGTGTGCAAGAACAAGGGGGCACAATTTGAAGCTAGAGGAGAGATGGCTCAGAGGTAATGTGAGGAAGTATTTTTTCATGGAGAGGGTTGCAGATGCATGGAACAGCCTTCCTGAGGAGGTTGTGGAGTCAAAAACAGTGGTGGAATTCAAGAATGCATGGGACAGATATAAGGCAATTCTAGTGGGTGGAGGTGGAAGACGCAGGCTGTTGGTTAGCTAGGAACTGAAACTTATCCATTAGGTAGGGAAATGGGCAGACTAGGAGGGCCAAGTGGTCCTTATCTGCCATCAAATTCTATGTTTCTGTGTCTATCTTTATGTTTAAAGAACAGTAATGTATAGGTGTTCACGGTTTCTGGACATTAGGCACTAGTTGGGGTTGGTGAACTGCCATGATGGGAAGGTGGCGTCACATTATGGGGGGTTGTGAACAATGTGATGGGCAAATCTGCAGCAGGTTCTGCTGCTCACTCTGCCAACCACGCATTCAGTTTCCTACAGCTGGCTTCTGTTGCCCACCAGTAAGTGCTGTTTGGGCATCCTTCACTCTGCCTGCCAAGTCCAATTCCATACCAGTAGTTTTTGCATTTCCTATTGAGAACTCTCTATCGGTTCTGGCACTTTACTTGCCCTGTCCCTTCAGACAGTCATGAAGGCTGTACAGATTTGTTGTCTGCCTCAGTTTTCCTTGCCTTCAGACCCAGGCTCCTCTGCAACAGTTTTGCTGAGAACTCTTGGGCTCTGACTGTTGCTAACAAGCCTGCAGCTCCTGTGTCTTTGATTTGTGTCTGTAATTTATGAACAGATGCATGTGGATGTGGCGTAAGGTCTGTCTTTAAAATATATCTGAGAAAAAACTTGGAAATACAGTACATGGTGCCAGAGAGATAGGTGAAGTCATGAAACTTTGCTTTGTGAAATTGTTTGCAAAGGTTTCCCTACTTCACTTCACTATGACACTTCACCAGACAAAGACTACGCATAGTGACCCTTTACCGATGACTATGTGTAGTCTTTTCTTTATTAGTTTTAGAAAGCTAAATCCCTCCACATCCATGTAGCAATGTCCCTCACCCCTGCAATTCTGAATAAAATGAGGGCTGTAATCTATCTATACTTGTTCCTTAGTGCTACTAGGATGTGGGATGCTGGGGGAAGATGGGCATATTTAATCAGATTGATCAGGGTGAGGAGGGTGGAGTACACTGCTTTGTGTGAAAGGTGTGGGTTTTAATTCACTCTGTGAGACTGACTGATGTTTGTGTTTGCTACTCTGGGCTCCCACTGCTACAAGTAAACTGTGCCTGAGACGGCCTGATCCCACTCATTATTAATTTGTAGTTCTAGGAGAGTTTTTTTTATGGCTAATAATTTACTTTTCTTGGAGGATTAGAATGAGTTTAAGGAGGAATTAGATTTATAAGAGGGGCTACATAGATGATCAAGATGCTGTGGGCTCGATTTTCACAAGGTGCTTGCATCAAAGAGGTGTGAAGCAAGCATACACTGCACTGCACCTTTCATCATTCCTGATTTTCAGCTGGTACTTGTGGCACCAGCAGGATCCCCTGTGACAAATGGCTGTGCTTTGGGCTTGTGGCAATTTGCAGACTGTGCTCTGGTACTGAGGCATCTTGCACCATGAGTTGGCTGCAGCATCCCCAACCACAGATTTTCTAAACCTTGTACTGGCCACAAGTGGCGGCCACTGTTAGACTAGCCACAGCTTGGACTAATGGCCCTGTGTGCCTCAATGGGGATCATAAGTGGAATGGCCAGTGAGGGGCAATGGCAGTGTTCAGCCTCCTACCACAGCCTGAGACAACCCCTAGGACAGTCAATACAGGGATAGTAAGTGCCATGCGTGACCCTGGCACCTGCATCATGACATCTGTTCTGTGTCTGCCACATCGCCACCTGCCCCCGTAACCCAGGGGGAGCTGTTATCTTTCCATATGTGCTGCAGAGAAGGTAACACCACATTTATTTGTCTTACTGTTTCGGGACAAATGATGAACCATTATACAGTGATGTTTATCAGCTTTATGTTGGCCTTTACAGAGTAAAGGTTATAAACAGAAAGCCATTCATACAGTACTTATGAGCAGGCCATCTCAACAGGCTATGCCATAATATAAATGGGTGCAGTGCTCTTATCCAAGTACTGAGGAAACTGTGATGTAAAATATGTTACTAAGCCTTAGAGTTTGTTACACGCATTCACCCATGATTGCAGACAGTTTTTAGAGGGTGTTTGTGAGCACACACTGTATAAATTTACAGCATACTGTAAGTCAGCTGTCCAGGCCACTGGCGGCTTCCGCCAAACCCCTCACTTGGCTCTCTGCTTGTCACAAGGCAGAGGCTGTTGCAGACTGGGGGAGTTTAGTACCAGGACTCCACCTGTACTAAAATCAGGTGCAGGGTCAATGACTCACTGGGCTCCAACGCAAGCTGCTGTTTGCCACAGCTTGTGCTAATATAAGGACCTGTTTGAAAACTGAGCTCTATGTCTTATATTTTCCTTATTTTGTTGTTGAATAGAGTCTTTTAATATGTATTAATTTATTTTATATTTTATTTGTAATCAGTTGCCCAGGATCAGCACTCTGAGCTGGAGTACATTTCCAGATACAGACCCTGGGGTGGAGTAGAAATTACGCACAGGAGCATAAGGTGATTTGCTCAGTGTCAGACAGTGACAGCTGTGTGTTGATGAATACTTCGTGTTTGAATTGGATTTGTGCTAAATGCAGCAATATTTGTTTTCTGCAAAAGTTTTGATCAAATAATTTCTCTTACCAAACATGTATTTCTGACATCACTAGATTCATAATCAATTTATTTTAACTCCCTCGGAAATTTAAAAAAGCATGTTTTAAAACTGTTTTCATAATTATTGTCTCAAGTCATGAGCAATGGCTAGCACTTGTAGTATTTAAAATCTTTTCCCTTGAGGGTACCTTTGGACTGTACCTACTGGGTTCATACTGTGGATGTATTATGATGCAAGAAGATGTTTCAGAAAGGTAAGCAGCACCGCACCAGACCAAGACCTTTCATTTTTTTAGTGGGTAGAATTGTAGGGGAGCAGGAACTTTTTGAAATGAAAAATTCAAAATAACATCTCAGTTCAGGAATGAAAGAAAATTAAAAGACAAATAGGCACATTTATGGTTTCTTTCCAAAAATACATTATATTGCTAAAAAAACCACAACAACACAATGACTAACAAATACTACTACTCTGTTGTGACTAACATGTCTTCCTACTGCACATCTAGATTCCAAGACAGACATGGGATTGCACAGAGCCAGCCCCAAATTATCCCCTCCCCCCACGCACACACAAGATACTTCAGCTCAGCTGCAATGCCATCCATGGTCCACCAGATAGTGGTATTGCAGTGGAATTTGCTGCCTTTTTTCTCAGGAGGAACAAAGCACACTTTGGGATGCAATGTCTTCCTCCCCCTGACTGACCAATCATCCAGTGCTCTGGGGTTCTTCCCGTACCCTGGTTGCCAGTAACTAATTTTGTTCCTGATTTATAAATCCATCATCTGCATTAATATAACTCTAATCTTATAAGACTCTACGATTCTCAGAATGCATTTTACCCAGGTCTGGGCAGCCTGGTCTGAGTGCTGACACTCAATGTGAATGTATTCCAGCCATACAATTTAAAACATTCTAACCTTCATTTCCCGCCAAATTAAGAGCATTCAGAGTAGCTGGTTCCCCCTCTAAATGATATCTTAAGGCATCAGAACTCTTCAGCTTCCGGGGGCATAGAAAGCCATCCAGCCCCAGCCTATTGGTAAAGTCCCATTGGCCTTCACCATTATACATTGCCCAAAAGTTGTAAATCCAGATTATCCAGGCCTGAGTATAGATATACAGATAGGCAGATTTTTTGGGGGGAGGGTGGAGCAACAAGTATATCAGGGATTATGCAGGTGATTGTGAGGGGGCACTGGACACCAGAGAATAGGAGTGATGATGATGATGATGGGGACTGAACAACCCGTTGGCCCGGTAGCAGGGAGGGGAGGGGAGGGGAGACCAACAAGAGGTATAGGAGGATAGCAGGGAGTAAGAAATAAAATAAAATGCACAGCAATTAGTGATAAGTAATTTTTAATGAAAATATACCAGAAAAGCCAACCACTAATAAAATGCCAGCACTTTAGTAAACTCTGTCTCAATGCGTGTACAGCTTCAGCAAGCAGCAGGCAATCATGAACACATAGCACTCTGCAATGAAAAATGTGTAAGAAAGACGGTATCATAACAATCACATACTATAAGTGTTTTTTGAGCAGCACATGCATTTGGACATCAAACAAAAGCTTACATACATGAGACTCTAGTTCCTCCATCCAGATTGTATCCCCCCTTCACAAACTAGTGGTATTATAGAGGGATGAGATTTTCATCATGTGATTGATTTGCACATTCCAACCTCTTTTTTTCATTTTTATATATGCACAGGAGGGAGGATCATCCTTTTCCCCCGGTGCAACAATCCAGATTGGCTTGGGACCCGAGGACACCTCAGGATGGAAGCATGATAGGAGCATCATGTGGCCTGCTTCTGCTTCCAGTTTTCCATTTTCTGTCCCCATCCCTGCACTGAGGCATGCAAGCCGGATGTGCGTATGTGGAGATGTGCGCACACCTGTGGAATCCCACAGTTCCATCCTTTCTCTGCCATCCTCAGACTTGCATTACCACCACACCTCCACTTGGTGGCAGTCATTAAGTGGGAGAGGCAGTCCTCCCTCTCTGGGAAAGGATAGCAGTCCAGCAGATGCTCAATCCTTTCTGTCCCTGGCCAACCCCGAGCACCCCAGACTCGTTCCTGAACCAGGGTTGCTGGCATGACAAGAGCTATGGCATCCAGTGCCTCAGACCAGTACACCACTGGGCCAGCTGCTAGTGTTATTTCTTTGCCGAACTGTAATTTAATTACATCAACAATTACGAGCACATAAGCAATTGCAATGGACTAGATAGACTGGGCGGTGAATATAATTAATCATGTTTTACTTTTTCTTTTTATATGTTCTCTCTGTTCCCTACCACTACAATTTGTAAGGCTGTGTGTTAATTTGAGCTGTATTACTCATAACCTCACAGTGGAAGGTCATAGAGGTCAGAGGGGGACTGGTATGCTCATGTGTTTTAGAAAAAAATTTCTCACTTCATAGAATTTTCATCCTGGAATTTAAACAACCCCAGTTACACTATGCAATTGATACCTGTACCAATATTAACCACCAAATAAGGTATTTGCAGAAGTAGCACAAGAAACAACTATATCACACATTCCCATTCCGTGCCATGCATGTACACTCACTCCATGACAGAATGTTCTATAATTCTCTAAAAAATATTTTCTAAATCCATTTCAGTGAACTTCAGTGAGGAGCAAGGTGACTGCACTGACTATTGTAAACTTGGAAAAGTGCAAAATTTCTCCTTTAAGAACTGAACTAACAGTCCACAGAACCCAATAAAAAAAGGGGGAGGGATAATACAACAGGGACAGGGAGTCAAATTAATTTATTGGGTACTACAGATTTGCAAAAATAATTTAAAAAAGAAGCTACTAACAAGTGTGGACAGTGACCCTATTAGTGCAATTCTTGAAGGAAAGCTTTTGTGGTCTTTATTCATTAATTGTTGCCATTGCTGTCACCTTGCTCCTTAGTGTTCACTGAAATGGATTTAGAAAACAGTGTTTAAACAATTATATAACATTTTGTCATGGGATAGTGAAATAACGTACAGATTGGAATAAAGATATACTGTAGTTGTTTCTTGTGCTACTTTTGTAAATATCTCGTTTTGTGCTTAATATCAATAGAGATATAAACTGTATAGTATAATTGTAGTTACTTAAATTGCAGAATGGTAATTCTGTCAAGTGAGAATTTTTTTCTAAAACACATGAGCATATCTGTCCTCCTCTGACATCCATGACCTCCAAGTGTGAGGAGACTGTGAAGCTGTGGATTATGCAGCTCAGATGAACACACAGCACTACAAGCTGTAGTGGTAGAGATCAGACAGAGTGTTAAATGTAAAAAGAAAAAGTAAAACATGATTAATTATATTCACTGCCCAACTTATCCAGTCCATTGCAATTGTTTCTGTGCTCTTGATCGTTGAAGTAATCAAATTGCAGTTTGGTAAACAAATAAGATTAGTGACATGAGTGGGGAATCCAATTCCTAAATAAATATATAGACTGAGGTAATGATGCAAGGGCAAAAATATATACAGAAAAGGGAAAAAGAGGTTGGAATGTGTACATCAATCACATGACGAAAATCTAATTTCTTTATAATACTACGAGGAGAACAGGCAGACAGAACTGGAATGTAAAGGAATGCTGAACTATGTCAGCCCATGGTAGCAAAGCAAGGCTAAAACACAGTGGTGTGTGTTTGTGTGTAAAATTTAAAACCTAGGAGGAAACAACATGGCAGTGATTGATTGAGTACAACACTGTTAACTCTTACTGTTTACAGACAGAACTTGAATGTTATGTAAAGGAATTCTCCCTAACCTCCCTGCCACCTTTTTTGAAAACCATAGTGGCTTTTTCTTTCATTTTGATTTGTTTATTTTCTTCACACAAAGGCTTGTTGCCTCTGTGATGGCAATTTTGATGTTTCCCCATTGTTACTCCACCTCTCCTTCTTGCCTGTTTGCTAGTGCTTTTCTAAGACACTCTCCCATCTTGCCAAAGTCAGCCCTCCTGAAGTCCAGTACCCTCACTTCTGTATGGCTTGACTCTGTAGCTGAGTTTATCATGAACCACACTGTTTGGTGGTCACTTGTTCCCAGATGGCTACCCACTTCTAGATCTGAGATCCTCTCACTGTCCCCATTTGAAAGTATGTGATGCATTCAGTATCTAGTCACGCCCTTCCAGACACCCTATATTCTCTCCTCCTCCATTAGCAGTATGTCAGCATAGCTCTTGCTTTGCAGCAGTAACAATCATTTGCCAGTGCTGAATGCTTGCTTGTTTGTATTTGCTGTGTAGTGTTTAGCATTGATACTGCAGAGGCAATAATTAACAAATTAATAACACGAGTTACAATAGTGAAATTATCATAATTTGGAAATGAAGAGGTTCACACATAATATTGTTGTTTTCTTAGACCGTGACCTTGAATTTTCAAAATTCTAGGTTTTTTTTTGCCCCAGCATGTGAACATGACAGGTGTCATTTATGAAATGCTACCCAAAACATTGCTTTGAGGAATGACCATGAAAATTAGTTTGGAGGGGGATATGAGAATGACACTTGCAATTTTCATTGAATAGGAGTAAATAACATGAGTATGTTGCAAATGTGGATGCAAAAGTGCAACCCTTACCCCGGCCAAGAGTGGCATCTTGCAACCAGGACCCTCCTAACTTGTACACAGACAAGGCAACAAACCACAAGTTGGCATAACCTAGGTATCACCCTAGGCATTAGGATACAGTAAATACCAGGCTCGGCCTCTAAGAGGTCGAGGAGTTAGAGCACAAAATAACATTTATATTTACACCGAGTTCTGGGAGAGAGGTGCTAGGGCTATACTATGTCTCCTATCTTAGGGGGCCCATAAACAAGCTCACACTGGGAAGCACAGATGTAATGTCCACTACTAGAAATGGGATTGTATAGCATGGATTTATTCTGACACAAATGGAAAGCAGAAGGGGTGCTCTCACAGGTTGGCACTGTACATTACAGAACACACATGGCACAAGAATTTCCCCTTCCCCAGAACAAACAATTTGTGCTTTCTCACATTTTTCTCTTCCACAGAACTGCAAATATTCCATCCTTCTTTTTTAAGGATCTCAAGGACATTATTTTCCCGTAAGTGTCTAATACGTACGGGTTGCCACATTCTTAAAAACACATTCCTCCTGACACAATGGTATGATATTATTTTATTGTTCAATCTAATAAGATCATTACAAATAAATAAGACATCATATACAAAAAGATACACAAACACACATACAAGATTTAACAATTTCATTAAAATCAAGCTTCTATATGAGAGCTATCTCTAAAGTGCATTCCCTAGTGTGCTCATTCAATTATTGTTTTTGTTCTCAGTTTCCTTATTTGTCGTGTTTGTACTAAAATGTTACCCATCCTGGTTATTATAAATTCATCCTCTGTTGCTAAGAGTATATTAAGTCGTACATCATCTGCACAATTTTGTAAGCAATAAAGTACATCTCCTAACCACTTTCTTCTTGCCCTTTCATACCAGGAGCATCTCAATATAACATGTAGGCTATTTTCAATTTCCTGTGCTCCACAGTAACATAATGTGTGTACAAAGTCCTGTGACTTTTTAAACCTTGCCTGAAGCATGTTAGACTCAAAAAATTCAGTCCTGAAGCTTGCATACATTTTCCTTTGTTCTGGCTTTTCCAATATATCAGTATAATATTTATATCTATGTGTTAAAGCAAAGCAAACTTTATTTGCATAGCACCTTTCAAAATAAATGTGCTTTACATAATATAAAATCACAGTAAAACAAATAATAAGTTGTTTAAAATCAATCAGTTAAATAATCATTTAATCAAGGAAGGCCAAAGAAAATAAATGGGTTTTCAACATAGATTTAAAACTACTGACGGTCAGGCATTCTCTTAACTGACAAGGTAGGGAATTCCACAGGGTTTGTGTTGCAAATGAAAAAGCACGAGCTCCAGATGTTTTAAGACGAACCCTGGGAATCTCTAGCAATCCCTCGTCAGTGGATCGGAGAGGGCGATTGGGGGAGTAGGGAGTCAGGAGATCTTTCAGGTAGTCGGGTCCCTGTTCATATAGGGCTTTAGAAGTAAGCAAGCCTACCTTATAGGTGATCCACCACTGAACTAGCAGCCAGTGCAGTTCGCGCAGCACAGGTGCAATATGACTGGTCCTGAAGGTACCAGTCAACAGCCTGGCCACAGTGTTCTGCACAAGCTGCAAGTGGTGGATATCAACCCCAGACAGCCCTAGGTAGAGGGCATTGTAGTAAAGTCGGGTGGTAATGAAGGTGTGGACCAGTGTTGGAAGATTGCCTGGTGGAATCAGGTGTTTCACCTGGGAGATATTCTTCAGATGGTAAAATGGGGATTTAACCACAGCTGACACCTGAGACTTCAGGGTCAAGTCTTCATCAAAAATAAGGCCCAGGTTATGCACCCGATCTGAGGTAGTGAGCTGGACACCATCAAGCCATAGGCCCGACATGTGCCCAGCCCCAAAATGCACCTCCAGGTGACCTGGACCCATGATCAACACCTCAGTCTTATCCAGATTCAGTCTCAACCAACTCAAGCTCATCCAGTCTTTGATCTCGGAGAGGTAACTATTTAGCACAGAGATCGCATCAACCTGTCCGGGCACAAAGGACATATATAGTTGAGTATCATCTGCATAGCAGTGAAATCTCAAGCTGTATTGCCTGATGATATCTCCCAATGGCAGCATATACACTGTGAATAACATGGGTGCCAATGTGGAGCCCTGCGGCACCCCACAGGACAGGGGGAAGGCGTCAGAGGAATAAATTCCGGTGACCACCCTCTGAGACCTGCCTACGAGGAAAGATCTAAACCATTTGAGGATTGTACCCGACAGTCCCCAAAGGAACCGCAGGGTATCCAGAAGCACCTCATGGTCCACAGTGTCAAAAGCTGCTGAAAGATCAAAAAGGACCAAGATGGTATGAGCCTTTCGATCTCTCACCATTAGGAGATCATTTAATACCCGAACAAGGGCAGTCTCCGTGCTATGCCTCTTCCTGAAATCAGACTGGAGAGCTTCATAGATGTTGTGAGTTACAAGGTGATCATCCAGTTGCAACACAACCACCTTCTCAATAACCTTCCCCACAAAGGGAAGGTTAGAGACAGGTCGGTAGTTAACGGGATCATCGGGATCCAAGGAGGGATTTTAAGGAGTGGTCGAATGACCGCCTCCTTTAGAGGGTCTGGAAAGACTCCCCTCTCCTGGGATCTCCATACAATTTCAGCTAGGATCAGGCAGATAGCATCTACACATCCCACTAAAAGGGAGGTAGGGCCCGGATCCAAACTACAACAGGTTGGGCACAAGGTCTGGACAGTCTTCACAATGTCCATGAATTCTGGTCAGTTGAAATCCATCCAGACAGACCAGGTGCTCACCACCTCCCATCGACTTCTGCAACCCCTCGTGGAGAGAGCCGGGCCAATTCTGAACCTGATGCTGGCAACCTTATTTGCAAAAAAATGAGCTAGCTCATCACACTTAATTTGTAAAAAGGCTCTTCAGGACTGGAGACAGATTGGATTACACAATCTGTCAACAGTTCGAAAAAGCTGAGCAAGTCAGTTCTGTGCAGCAGAAATCTCCCTGGACAGGAACTCTGCCGTCTTATGGGTAATTTCTGATTGATAGCCCTTATAATGTTCCATCAATCTAAGCCTGTCAATATCCAGGCCGGACTTCCGCCATGCTCTCTCTAGCCTTTGACCAACCTGCCTCAACTCCTTCAAGGACCCATCATACCATGGGGACCTTGGGAAAAGAGTGAGTAGTTGAACACAAACAGGGGTAATCAAGTCCAAGCCATCTCCCATGTATTAGTACATTATTACTGTACCACACAGAAAATCGTGACATCCTTTTTTTATCTAGATCATTCCTGTTGTATCTTTTGACAAGTAATTTCTTAATATACTTTTGTATTGCACTGATATCGTAACATTTTTATATGTCCATTCTATCAGGAATTCCAACCCAGTTGAACATAGGGTCTTTTCAACTTTCAACAACCAGGGAGACTTCTAGTAACCTTTCTGTTTCCATATTTTTTCTCCTCTAGACATTTTCTAGTTATTCTATTTTCACTTTGTCTGTTTAGCTTAATCCAATAATTTATTACACGTGACTCTGCTAATGCCTTCAAATTAATAAATAATTTTTCAGTTCTAACAAAAGTTGATGAAATTGTTGGGGGAAATCCTATCGATGTTCTCAACAAACTCATTATTTTTTTTTTTTACTATATACTTATGATCCCACAATTCTGCTCCGTACTAAATCTGAGCATTGTATTTTGCTTTGATTGCTGCCACTAAAGGCCTTATCGAGAGGCCACCAAATTTTTCATTGAATTGTCTCAGTGCTAATGATGTATTCATAACCTTGCTATATGTTATTGTATAATGAGATTTCTAGCATAGGTTTTTTGAGAACACAAGACCTAAATATGTGCAATCTTGTGCTATTTCAACTGGTTTAGAATTTCTATACCACTTCCCTTGATATTTTTTATTATAAAACAGCATTATATTTGTCTTAAGTCATATTTTTAGACTCATAGCATTCACAAAGTATTCCAATAGTTTTAATTTTTCTTGCAATCCCCTCACTGTTAATGAAAGTAATATAAGATCATCAGCATATGCCTTTCCTGAACATAAATCTTTGCTGATCTTTGGGGAATCTGTTATAGAACTTTGTAAAAGTTTCATCAATGGGTCAATATATAGTGAGAACAGTGGGGTGCAAGAATGCACCCCTGTCTCACTCCCATATTGATTGGAAACTGTGGGGACAAGTTTCTAGTCAGGTCCAGCCTAACTTGTGCACATGTGTTGGAATAAAGCAATCTGACAGTATTTATCATAACCAAATTTACCCCCACATTCTCCATTATTTCCCATAACTTACTTTTATTAATGGTGTCGAATGCAGTAGAAAAATCAATATATACTGTATATTTTTTTTTTTAGTTTTATATATTTTTTCACATAAATGTGAGAGAATAAAGCAAGTGTCCATAGTTGAATATGTTTGCTGAAAACCTGCCTGAAATGGTGACAGACCTCCTGCTCTGTTAATATCATTTATTATTTGGCCCAAAAGTATTCTGGCTAGTATTTTTCCAACTATGTCCAAGAGGCTTATTGCTCTATAGTTCTTTGGGTTGCACTTATTTCCCTTCTTATAAATAGGCACAATTACTGCTCCTCTCCAAGATTCAGGTATAAAGTTTTCATATATACATTTATTGTACAAGGAGCATAACACTTCCGTCCATTGATCCATTTTACTTTTAAATAGTTCACCTGGCATTATATCTGGACCTTAGGCTTTATTCAATCGCAATTGTCGTATAGAATCCAGAACTTCTAATTTTGTAATTTGTGTAAAATTCAACTTAATCATGATTTAATCTAATGCCAGCCATGTCCTTTTTTCATGCCTATTTAGCATGACTTGTGCAAAGCATTTTACCCATTCTTGTGCTGAAGCATAGTTTTCTATTTCTAACATTGAGTCCTTACAACCACGTGCCACTAAGGCCCAGAAATTTTTTACTGTCCTTGTATCTAGCACAACTAACGTGTTCCCACTGAGACGCATAATGTTCTCTTTTTTTAATATCAGTAATCTCCTATACTTTTTTCTTGGTGTTTTTAAATTATTTTTTGTCTGTACAGTAGGATTTTGTCTATATCTCCTTATTCCTTTTTTTAATAACTTTTTGATACCGTACAATCATTATCAAACCATCCTCTATTTCTTTTCCCTGGTTTGAAGATTCCTTCTCTATACAATTTGTCCTGAATTTCTTTAATAATTTTTTTTAGCGTGGCTTAAAAACATCGAGGAGTCCATATGATCCATACATAATATTATGTTTTCTATAAACTGTTCCAAGTATTTTCTTAACTGTAAATCCACTGTATCAGATCAAGCTAATCTTTTCTTATATCTGATTTCAAATTGAGCAATATTTGCATTAGTTTCTATCAGATTCAGACTAGTCTCTGCTTTCTTCATATAACAAATAACCGTTAGATGATCACTTTCAGTTCTAGTTGATATACTCAAATAATGCCACCAAGCCATTTGTCCTCTCCAGCATATTAAATCTAATACTGTATTTCCTTTGTCTCACATGTAAGTGGCTACACTATTATTATCTCCTTTTAATCTTCCATTGAGTATCTATAACTCATTATTCTTTAATATATTCTGCAATTTTCTACCATTAGGGTTAATTTTCTCATCTTTTGTCTAACGTCTTATGTCAGCTATGTCTGGGTACATCCATTTCATGATTATACTGTCTAATATTCAATCAAAATTATGTATTCTAGTGTTAAAATCTCCTAATAATATTAGGTAATCCTCTGGGTATTCCAGGAAATTTTCAGAAACAGTTTTCTCCAATAAAATCCAGGCATTCTCTGTAAAGAAATGCGATTTAGGGGGAGGAATATAACACGAGATTAGCATTAACTTTATTTTGTTTATATATATCCCAATAACCATAAAATACTCTTTTTTTATTTCCTCTATACTATCAAACATTACAATCTTAATGTGAGTGATTAATCTCCCAGCTCTCCTCCCATGTTTTGAAGCCCTTTGACTAGCACTATGGAAAGTTTGATAACTGTTTATATTTATCTTATGTGTGTTATTATGCCGTGTTCCTTGAAAACAAAGTACTGTATGTTGCTTAATAATACTCAAGCATTCTGTATTGTAGATTTTATCATTATATCCCACTATATTCCATGACATCAAACTTATTATATTATCATCTTCCAACATACTATCCATTTCCAGATTGTTACTTGTCATATTAAGGGCTTCACAATCCCCTTCTTTAACTTTTGTAATCAGGGATAGTCAAGCTTCTCTATCCTGTAGGATCTGAAATCTATTCTGTATACTAATCACATCATTAATTATATCTGTGCCTGTTTGGCTCTGAATGTGTTCTTTCAACTTTTTTATATTTTCCACGGTATTACTTTTTTTTGGAGTATCTTCTTCTATTCTATTAATTGCTGACTTATGTGTTTTAGATGTATCTTCTATTAATCTATTCAGATTCACTACATGCAAACCTAATTTGTCAATTTTCGCAGTTATCTAAAATCCTATTAGAGAAAAATTAATTTCTACATAATATGTCCACCTGACTCTCTCCTCTTAAACTCTCATGTCAGTACTCTTCCATAATACCATTCTAACCTAGTCTTATTTTCAGAACATTGGAGAAAAAATTGCACATGGACCACAATAAGTTTTTTGGTGTCTCTTTGTACATTTTACTACAACCAAACAGTGATAATGTCACTGGTTGTCCCCAGCTTTTGTCCTGTTCACTAATGAAGGGGGTATAATCTGATTCCTTCTCCTGTTCAATGGTCAATCTTAATTGTTCAAACAAGTGAGCATTTCTCCATATATAATTTGCCACGGTTTTGTGTGCCACAATAATTATAACCAAGTCAACAAAACCAGTGTTGAGTGGTCTAACGACTTCTACTACATCAGTATTTTCAATTTGTAATTCCAAGATTTCAGTAAACATTTTTAATACTTCTTCTTTTAGTGATTCTTTTGTTTAAATAACCATTTCAAAACCCATATAATCTCAAACAAGAATCAGTTTCCCACTTAGCTTCTCTTTTTTCTTCCAATTAAGCTTTCTCGCTAAGTTGTTTCTTAACATCTCATTTCTGAATTCTTTTCCACATTATTTTCTATATGCAGATTGTTGTTTTCATTCAGCTCCTGGTTTTGTTTTACATTAGTGATGTCAACATTATTCAATATACCAGAGTAACTTTCTACATAATTTTGTGTCTTTTTCATTAATCCATCATCTACTTGTTCTTGTTGTCTTCTACCCTTCATGTCTTTATGAGATTTTTCCAAGGCCTCACGAGTCTTTGTCTTTTTTTAGTTTATGTTCCTCTTATTTTTTCCTGTTTTCCCCTTTTGTTTATTTTTTTCTCCTACCCTTCTCAGATCGAGTCTCGGGAATTACCATTGAAAAATCTAATTTCTCGTTTACATCTTCATTTTGCTGAATTATTTCACTTACTACAAGTGGAACTGATGAAGATTCCTTAGGAGGATGTATTTCATTCAGTATTCTCACAACATCATCTAGCCTAAAGCCATTTAAGGCAATATTTTCCTTAATTGTTTTAATCTCACTTCATACTGCTATCAGTTGCTCCATCAATATTAAATTCACTGCATGCTGGTTCTTCATTATTGTCACAACTTCTTCACTAATTGCTGTGGGGTAATACATCATTGATTCATCTTTAATTTCTCCTATCCCTTCACTATCTCTTTCATTCACTTTATTATTTGCCAAACTCTGTATTCTAACTTTAGGGGTGTGTAAGTTCCTTAATTTCTTGACCTCAGTCCCTGAATTGTATTCTGAAAGTCTGATAATATATTTTTTATTTCATTTTGCTTAAAGTCTGTATCATTTGTATAGTCAGTAATCACTTTTCCTGGTACTATAGGTGTATATATAGTATATTCTCCTACATTATTCTCCGATGATGTCCATTCAGTAATATCTAAACTTATTTCTTGATTAGCATTTTTAGGTTTCTCTTTAGCGTGCAAATTTAGAGACACTTTTGTCTTACTCTCAGTCATTGAAGTAGAAATGGAAAAATCCACTTAAACCCATCATTTCTATTGCAGGTTGTTCACCATTTACCTTGTCTGTACTCATTTGAGTCAGAAAAGCCTTCTCTTCCAAATATGGTGTCTGTTTTTTCAATAAGGGGGAAATTCTTGGTTGTTTTACATCAATTTTAATAGTATTGCCACATTTACCGCCTTTTGTTTTTCACTTCTTTTTTATTTATTTTTTCCTTGGAATTTTATCATTCTTCTCTTGCTTTTTCCCTTTTTCTTCCTCATATTTTACTTGCTTATTAACTAATGAGTCACTATATATTTCTTCTGTTCCATCTGGATCATCATCCTGTTCCAGTTTATAATTTTTTGTCACATAAAATTTTACCTTGTCTGAGACCAAGGATTTATCAAAAATCACAGATTGTGCTCTGGTAACAACCATGTCAGCAAATTATAAATTATGGATCTTGGTAGTCTAACAATCCTTATTTATATAATTTATACTATTCATATAATTACAAATACTAGATTCATAAAGTGTTCAATACTAAGTGCAATCAGGCAGGTACAAAACGTGCAAAATGCAGAAAAAGTAAGCTGCTACAAACAGCAGCAAAAACAACCTATCTGTTTATATAGTAGTCACAGAATGTTCAATTAATCGTTTAGTCCATAATGGTTCACTGAGCAACACACAAAGAAGCACAATTAAATATCCCAACTGAGTGAGCCAATTGGGCCTTTAAACTTAAAATGCTGTAGCCTTATAGAAGCCCCAAACCATTCACTCTAGCCTTTGTTTTAATATTCAATCAAACTTAGTTCATAAATTTACCAGCGCTAAACACCTAAAGTGCCCAGTACTGAAAGCAAAGTACAGAGTAAAGCAGTACAAATTTCAGATTAGCAGCCAAACAATACAATACAATATGATATTTACTAAAAACTGGCCACACCAAGTTCATTCAGTTCACTGTGTTTTCACTGAGTGGTGCTTCTGGAAACAACATGCCTGTAATTAAATCCAGACTCTCCCATTTACTACAGTTTGTCACAGTATGTCCCAGCAAGTCACAGTTCAAACTGCTTCAGGACTCTCTATTTCTTATTTCTTTTAATTTGTTTCAATCTCTTAGTCCTTCTCTCAGTTCTTTGAAAAAGTATTTTCCCTTCTTTTCCTTCTTTTCCCTGTTCCCTGTTGGGTCTGTCTGTTTTATATCTTATATTGCTTTTGTAATCACCAGACCCTGGGGAGAGAAGGAGGAACAGGTCACAGATCTTTCTGGACAAGATCAGATACTAAAATATCTGTCTATACTCAGAGTACTTTTGATATGTGATATTTACAAATTTTAGCAGATTCTTAGCAGACTTAGCAGTAAATTTAGCAGATCTAGTAGATCTAAGCAAATTCTAAAACGTTCACACCTATATAAGAAAAATGTAATACATAAAATGACACTTACTAACATACTAAATAGCCAGCAGATTAGGCCCTATCATCTGTCGAGTCTGCTTGGGGATCAATGCCTACTCAGGGCACAGTTATAGCCTTCCCCACCCTCCCTACAAGATCCCCTACCCCCAACCCCCAGCATGGCTCTGGGATGAACTCTCCTCCTACACTTATCCCAGCCCTTCTTGAACCCCTCCACAGTTGTAATAGCCACCAGCTCCTCAGGCAGCGCATTCCAGGGTGCCACCACCCTCTCACTGAAGGAGCATCTCCTTGTTTCCCCCCTTAGCCTCCCCAACCAGCCTCAATGAGTGTCCCCTAGTGGTCCCCTCCTCCCTCAGCTTAAGCACCCCTCTAGGTTTACCCAATTCATTCCCTTGAGATATTTGAAGACCTTGATCATATCCCTTCTGTTCTTGTTCTCCTCCAACGAGTACAGGTTGAGCTTCTCCAGTCTCTCTCCATAGGGCTTTTCCTCTAGACCTAATATCATCCTGGTTGTCCTCCTCTGGACCCTCTCCAGAAGAGCAATATCCCTTTGTAGGTAAGGACACCAAAACTGCGTGCAGTATTTAAGGTGTGATCTAACCAGATAATTATACAGCAGAAGGAGCACCTCTTGGCTCCTTGAGGTTATTCCCATGGCTGTGTACCCCAGCATTTTGTTTGCTTTCACTGCAGCCCTTCTACACTGCTCTGAGTTATTCATTCTGGCTTACACCACCACCCCGAGGTCCTTCTCCCCCCTAGAAGCCTGCAATGTTCTCCCCCAAGGTGTATACATGAGCTGGGGTTTTGGTCCCCAGGTGAAGCACCCTACATTTCCCAGTGTTAAACTTTAGTTTCCAGGTGCATGACTACCTCCCCAGAGTCTCCAGATCCTCCTGGAGAGCCAACATTCCCTCCTTCTCCACATCCACCACCGCCCACAGCTTCAAGTCATCTGCAAAGAGGCTCATACCTCTCCTGATACTGCTTCTGATGTCTGAGATATAGATGTTAAACAGGAGTGGACCCAGTACCGATCCTTGTGGGACCCTGCTAATGACTCTCCTGGGGGATGACACCTCCCCCCACCATCTCCTTCTGTACATGCCCTGCTAGCCAGTTTCCTATCCACCTGACCATCTGTCCCCCCAACCCCATATTCCCCAGATTCTCCATCTGCCCGGGATGTGGCACTGAGTCAAACACCTTGCTGAAATCTAGAAAGAGGACATCCACTGGCCTGCCCTGATCCAGTGCTCTTATCACCCCCTCATAGAACTCCACCAGGTTGGTCTGACATGATCTGCCCTTAACAAAGCCATGTTGGTAGTCATCTAGGTGGCTCCGTGCCTTCAGAACCCCTTCCAGCCTCTCTTTCAAAATGACTTCCATCACCTTGCCCACTACCGACATCAGACTTATTTATTTATTTATTTATTTTTGAAAGTCGGATTTAACCTTTGAGTCAGGGGCTCATTTACAAAGGCACCTCATCGCAGGGAGGGTAGACCTGGTTACAGTGTGAGATACAACAGAGGTAACATACAGGTGCAATACAGATAACAGAAAGAACACAATATAACAGTGGTTTATGGGATAAAGTTACATGCAGTAAATAGCAATCGTATAAAGTATAACAATAGTATAAGTCACAACCCTGGTCGTACTGGGGAAATACCTAAGTGGAAGGGTGGTGGGGGGACAGGGGTCAGGAAAAGAGGGAAAAAAAAGGGTGAGAAAGCAGACCAACGGACACTGTCAAGGCTATGGGCAAGAAACGGGGAGGAACCCCAACATTAGGTTGATTAAGGGCAACTACAGCTGATGGGAAGTGATCATGCTATGGTCCAGCCTATAGTTTCCTGGCTCCTCTCATGAGTGATCCTTGTGTATTGGCACGATATGGGCCATCCTCCTGTCCTGAGGCACCTACCTTGTCTAAAGGGAGGAGTTAAAAAGGTCCACCAGAGATGTGGCCAGGGTATCAGCTAGTTCTTTAAGCACCCTGGGATGGATCCCATCTGGTTTCGGTGCTTTTTTTGCTCTTAGGGCCTTGAGGGCTTCCCACACCCTCTCAATAGGGATTTCAACATCCATTGTCCTCCCTTCATCAGCTAGTCCCCCACACTCCCTTGCCATATAGCCCCCATCTTGCTTGGTGAAGAAAGAGGCAAAAAAGTCATTTAGTACCGCCACCTGCTCCCATGCCTCCTCCACCCACCCATTCCCTGTCCTCAATCTACTAATCTGCCCCTTCCCTTTTCTTCCTTCCTTCTCTGATATACCTGAAAACCCCTTCTCCCCTTCTAATCCACTATGCCAGTCTCAACTCCGCCCTCCACCGTGGCCGACCTCACCACCCTGGTGACCCTCCTGGCTATCATATCATACATCCCCTTGGATATAGCCCTCCTGAGAACATTTGTAATGGCTATAAGCAACCTTTTTTTCCCTCACTGCATCCTGGAGCTCCCTTGTCCACCAGCTCAGCCTCTAACCTTTTCCCCACTTGCGTTTCTCCCTCGTTCAGGCCTTGGTAGCCTCAAGAAGCCCCTTTTTAACAATTTCCCAACGGGCTTCAGTGCCCAAACCTGCCCTGATCTCATCTAAGTAGCCCCTAAGGATCGGCTTCATTCCCCTGAAGTCCACACCTCTAAAATCAACCATTGACATTTTGATGTGATCCACCCCCCAGGTCAAGGGAGAACCAGACCGTGGCGTGATCACTTCCCATCAGTGGGTCCCCAACAGTTAGGTCCCTGATGAGCTCTCTGTCTGATAGGACCACATCCAGGATGCTCCCCTCCCTTGTTGGATCAGTCACCAGCTGGGCAAGAAATGCATCCTGGAAGACATCCAGCAGGTAGTGCTCCCTGCCAAATGATGATGCCATAGTTTCCCAATCTGTTCCTGGAATATTCAGGTCCCCCAGCACCACAGTTCTGCCCTCTCCCCTACCACAGTGATTCCTAAGGTTTGCCACCAGACCTTCCTCCTGTGCCTCCCCCAGCCCTGGTGGTCTATATATTACCCCCATTTTCATTCCATTACCCCCATAAAGCTTCCACCTAATCCCCTGCTTCCTCAACTATGCCATCCCTAATGATAAATGCTACTCCCCCTTCCTTCCACCCTATCCCTTCTGCGCATGGTGTATCCTGGTAAATTTAGGTCCCAGTCATGTCTGGAAGTGGCCAAGTCTCAGTGACAGCTGCCACATCCACCCCACCCTCCACTAACAGTGCCTGAAGCTCCTGCATCTTGTTCCCCATGCTCCTGGCATTAATGAGGACCACACTCCAATGTTCCCCCTTTCCCCTTCCCCGGCTCTGGGGGCTCCCTTGTCTCTGCCTACAAGGACCTCCTCATGCACTATTGGGTGCTCCTGGTCTGTGCCCCCTCCCCTGGTCTGTGCCCCAAGGAAGGCCCTGGCCATCCTGGCTTGTCCTGATGGAAGTCCCCTTCCCCATTAAAAGTTTAAACCCTACCTGGAGTGTATGAACTCTGCCAAAGGTGGAGCCTCTCCCTTGTTTACAGTTCCTTCTCCTCCCAGGTTGCACCCCAGTCCCCCATCCACCCATACCCCCTGGCCTCGCACCATTCACTGAGCCATACATTTACCTCCCTAATTTTTTGCTTATTCTCCACACTAGCCCTAGGCACTGGTAGTATCTCCGAGAAGGAGATGGAGTACCCCACATCCTGATAGATCCTGGCTAGCTCCCTAAACCTAGCCTGAATCTCCAGCTCACTGTTCCCTTCTATATCGTTTGTACCCTAGGTACACTAATATATCAGGGGTCCCACTGCACTGTCTTGCCAGAGCATAGACCTGATGTTTGGCTTGGTGTATAGTCAAGCCAGATATACTCTTGGTCCTACCACAGGAAGTCTCCTCTCCCCTCTCCTCACCCCCACCTCACCCCCTAATCATGGAGTCACCCAAGAGAAGCACTCTTACCACCTCCTTTTCCTCAGGCCTGCTCGCTATCCCAGTTGTCCCTCCCCCCACATTACCATGTACATCCCCTCCCCTCTCCCTTGTGCAAATTTCCGTCTTGTCCCTTCCACTCCAGCCCTTATTCCTCACTGTTCTGATCTCCCTAGCCTCTTCCCTTCCTGCTACAGCCCACTGGTCCATCTCCACATTTCCCCCAGAAGCAAGGGCCCCCCACCCCCAGCTCTTCCTCCTCAAAGACCTGTCCACCTCAAACACTTTCCTTCCCCCACTGTACCCAGGTCCATCCCTGTATCATCCCAGGGACAAGGGCCCCCCCTGCCCCTGGTTCTTCCTCCTCACAGCCCTATCCACCTCCACCTCTACCACTTTCCATCCGCCTTCTGTACCAGGGTCCATCCCTGTACCCCTCCTGGGGCAAGGGCGCCCCCACCCCAGCTACTTTCCTTCTCAGACCTGTCCTCCACAACCTCTACCCTTCCCCTGCTGCACCCAGACCCATCCCTGTATTTTCCCCAGAGGCAAGGGCCCCCCTGCCCTACTGGCAAATGCATTTGCCCCCTTCCCTCCTTCCTCTGTATTTCCCTCTCCCCCCCCCTGCATGACCTCAACACCTTGTATTTTACCCACATCCCTTACTAGGTCCCCCTTTACCACTCAGGGCCTCCCCACTCCAAGCTCCCCCTTCCTTGCCATCCCCTCCTTTCACCTTGGCATCCTGCCTCCCAACCCTCCTGCTGGTGCTTGCACATCCTCTGTATCCTGCTCCCTCTGAGACTCTATGTCTGGGAGTATCCCCTCCTCCTCCTCTGTTTGCTGAGCCTATTGCCATCCACCACTTACCTGCCTCCAGAGGAGCCTCCTCCATTCCAGATTCCTCCCTATCACTTGACTTAGCCAGGGGCGCAAATCTGTTATGCTCTGTGTTCATTGTCTTGGCTCTCTCTGCTGTCCCACACCCCCTCTCAGTTCTCTTGTGCCCATACCCTAGCCCTTTTCTCCCAGCCTCTTTCCAGGCTCCAATCTGCTCCTTATTTTCCTAATCTCATGCCAGACCCCCTGATCCTTATTTTGTTCAGGGCCACCTCAACCCCATGCTCCCTAGTAATCCCCTCCTTCCTCTAGGGTCAACTCCAACACCTCTCTTTATGGTAGCGTGGTCCCATGCACTCATGTCATCCTTCTCCAGTCTATTCCCTCCCATTGTGAGTGCCTCACCTGGACTCACTACCATTCTACCATTTTTCCCCCAACCCACCCCTGCCACAGAGCCATCATCCTTTTCAACCCTCTTCCTCCCATCCCTACCCAACAACCATCTTAGCCTCTTGATCTCCTCCTTGAGATGTGCCAATCAGTGGCACACCATACAACTCTGCATCCTCCAGGCCAGGGCTAGCACCATGGCTGATCCACACCCTAAGCACCCCACTACCCTTCCAAAGATACCAGCCCTCGTGGTCTGTGGACCCTGCCCCATTTCCTTCCAGGTTATCTGCCCCCTTCCCATTTGTCCTAGCAATGCCAGAGCACATTGGACCCCCCACCAATGCCTGTAAGGCCAGTTACCATATAAAGACTGCCCCTTTTAGATGTGTTAGAAAAACAGCAAAGCACAGATACATGACCAAAAGTAAAATAACTACCCCAACATGACTGCACCGGTCCTGCAGCCCCATCCCAAGAGTTCACTCCCCCCATTTGTGGCCACAACCCCTTTTAGCTAGCTCCTCCTTCTACAAGCATTTAATAGCGGTCAGGGCCAGGAAGGGCAGATGGAACACAAACACCAGTCATTACAGCTCCTCCTGGAAGTTCTCCTTGCTGGTATGCCACACAGCCAGTGCCAGTGCTCAATTTCTCCTGAGTCCTGAGTGGTGTAATCTAGCCTTATCTCTGGGCACATACACCATCAGCCAACTCCCTCTGAAACATTCCCATGTAGCTGTACTCATAGTTTGTTTATCCCTTTGTTATAGACATGGACCTTGGAAGAAACACATTTCTCTTCTTTTCTGGTAGCTTTCACTGAGACTCTCCCCATCTCTGATCTTGGCAGCTGGACAATCTTCTAGTCCCTCAGGAGATTGCCCCTTGGACCACTGGATCTCACAGTCCCATTCACTTCTCACAAAAGTGACCCACTGGGGTCTCAGAAATTACCGATCTCCACCACATCCTGTGCTACTGCTGCTGTCTCACATACTGGGGTGAGAAAAACAACCAGAGGTCCTTCACCCAGCCTCAGGGCAGGCTGGCAGGCAACTCCATACTGGGAGCTCCTCTCTCCATTGCTCCCACACTCAGACTGTCCACTCAACTGAACCCAGCATTCTAAATTATAACCCTTGCAGCTGATTCCACTGTGGCTCATGCTGCTGCAAGAGTTCTAAATGACCTCAGTCATTTCTCACTCAGGCTAGCTAGATAAACAATGAGAGTCTGTAGAGAGCTTCTAATAAACTCTCTACCAGCTTCCCACTACCTTCCTAGTCTAACACTGATGGGATTCTAGTAACCCCAGGTGACTGGATGGCTACACTCACCACCAACAGACAATCCTTGCTGTCTGCATCAAGACTTTGGTCTGCAACACAAGCCATCCAACCTCTGAGTGTCCTATGGGTAGAGGTGGCCAGGCTCACCCCTACCTATGCTGAGCCACAGGCAGGTTGCACCAGAGAGCAGAGGCCCGCTAAAGAAACTTCAGCTCTACCTAACAACTATCTCAGGATTCTTTCAGTGGCTCCAAGAGACTGCCTGAAGTATGCCCTAATGGACAGCACTGGTAATCCCTATACAGATTAGGACCACCAACATATCTATCCCCCTTGCCCTCTAGGGAAAAGCTGTCTAACCTACACTACCTACAAGGTACCGATACCAACACACATTTCATGCTTTAAAACTGTAGACTGCTTTAGAAACATACAGTACATAAAGCATTGCTATGCATTCCCCAAACCCCAGTACTACACACTCTGAATCTGAAAAGCAGAAAAAATATTTAACATTCTCTAGTTATAGATTTCTAAAACCCAAAACACTCTAAAAGGAGAACTCAGTGGAGTCATAAAATACATAAAATATCCTCTTCTTGTCTTCTTTTCTTCTCTCAGGTGCACCCGCAAAAGAAAACATTCCAAAACACATCCTGCAAGAAAACAGTGACCAAACCTCCAACCAGCAGGATACTACACAATCCTGAAAGATTTTTTAAAGGTTTTTTTCTACAAAAGGCAGTATAAAAGTAACAAAATAAATACATAGAAAACATTTGGGGGGAGGGGTCTCTACGATGTCCCGGCTCTAAGGAGAAGAGTCCCGAGTGCACATGGCACTCACATTCAAGAATAGTCTTTTATAGGCTGAAGCCTTCTGAAAAACTGTTCTTGCAACAGGGTCAAGGCCTGCTAAACTGTAGTCCAGATCCAGATGTCCCTTGGACCAAACAATTTAAAAGGCATCTTCTCTTTAAGTGGGCACAGTCAAAACATAAAAAGTAAGAGGGGATTTTAGTCTACCATGTCAGACGTACAGGTTGACTGTCTGCATCACCTCTCTGGATCTGGATGAAGACAAATCTTCTGATCAGGCTCTTCCATATCACCTCTGGACCTGGTTGCCACAGATACAGTTCAAGCTCAATTCACCAGGACATAAGAAACCCACGTTGGTCTCACCCTCTTGGCGCTAGGCCGGAGACTTTTCCTCATGAAAGCTGGCTCCCCATGGCTGGATGCTGATGTGTTACTCCCAGTGGCCGGATGCTGGCTCTGGCCATTGGATCTCTTTCTTCAGCCGATTGCATGCAGAGTTGGGTGGCAGACCCACCATGTTGCACCTCTTCTGGTGTGGCTATCTTTCAAGCTGGATGCTGGTAGTGGCACTCACCATGTTGCACTGCTTCTGGTGTGGCTATCTTTCAAGCTTGCAAAATGCTGGTATAGTGGCACTCAGGGGTAGTACCACTCAGGGTGAGGACCATAAACTATTGTCTTGTCTGGACAAGCAAGTCTTTTGGTGTAGATTGTTTCATGACCAGCTCTGTCAGTTATTTGGACTAAATCTAGATGGAGGGTGTGACCTAGTCTCCAAAACTTTGACCTGTCATAACAGAGTTTGATTCCCATGAACATACACACTTGGGGCTTATAGGTAGATCTGGCTTCTTCCCACAACCATTCATCTCTATGTTTTTTTATTTATTTATGTACATCTTTGGTAACTGGGTAGGTGAGCTGATCCAAAGGACTGTTTTCAGTCATGACCCGGGCCACAAAGTAGCAGTCAACAATCAACAACAGTAATAAAATACATTGGTGATAGTCACAGCAAAAATACAATACATGGTAACAGGACAATGCACACCTCAAACATGAGGCCAAACATTTTTCTGGTAGTTTTCACTGAGACTCTCCCCATCTCTGATCTGGGCAGCTGGACAGTCTTCTGGTCCCTCAGGGGATTGCCTCTTGGACCCACTGGATCTCACAGTCCCATTCATTTCTCACAAAAGTGACCCACTGGGGTCTCAGAAATTACTGGTCTCCACCACTTCCTGTGCTACTGGAATAGAAGACAAGAAGAGGATGTTTTAGACTCCATGGAGTTCTCCTTTAAGAGTGTTTTGGGTCCTCAATGGCTTCCCACATCCATCTTGGGAAAAATGCATACTTTAGTCTATACTCTGCCTCAGCCCTGTGTCTGATCAGGTGTTCCTCTTTGCTGCTTTTGGGTAGACTCAACCCAACAGCCCGGCTTGGGGGTGGCCAGACCTGGTCAAGCCAGCACTGGATGTTCCAAACAGGGAAAAAGCAGTCCATCCCTGTACTTGCTACAACTTCTCTGTAGCGCTGTACAGTCTCTCATGGCTCACTTGCAGATAGGGCCACTGGTAGCCCATGCTCACTACCAGTTGCCTTACTAACTTGCTCCATTTCTGCTTGTTCTACATGGTCTGCCCTGGATCTGATAGCTGTTTCAGAACAAGACGTAGCCCACTCTTCACTATGTTCTGAGGCAGTTGCCTCCCAATGTAAGGCATCTTCTATTTCTTCTTCACTGATCAAACCTGGGCTTAGGCCTGCTGCTCACAGATCTACTGACTCAGTCTCTGGCAGGTCTCTTTCAACCTTTTCTGGGGTTGAAAAGACCATTTCTGCCTGCTACTGCAAGTTGATCTGGGTCATACCCTCAAACAATTATCCTACTAGCACCTCTGGATCTTCTTGCCTGCATGCAGTTGCCTTCTGTAATGCACATGTTGGGCCCTCTACAGGGGTCCTCATTGGAATCAGACATATTGCTTTGATGTGCTTGCACAGTGCCACTGTCCACACACATACCATATTGCTGCCTACAGTCTTTGCAGTGTGGAATCATTAAAACAACTCTCCCAGTTCTCATGCAGATCATACATACATTTACTGGAAAGCTAGGAAGCGCAACATTTGCTGGTGCACCTTCACATTTGTACAATCGTTCATATTTCTCTAGTTCTCTATCTTGCTGGTCTATCCAAATCCTGGTGTGGAGGCGATACCCTGTCTTTTTGCCAGCCATTTTGTTCTGCAAAAACAACAATGCACAAGTCCAAGTTACTGATCTGCTCTTTGCACTTAGCACATTGGTTCTGACTGTTTTATCTGTAAATGTCTTTTCTCTTTCTGCATTTGCTGAAACTGCTGCCTGAATTGCATCTCATCTCATACCTTTTGTGCAGTCTCTGGTTGTTTTGTACCATTAGACCCTGCTGCAACATGATGCTTCATTGTTTGTTTACATCTGCTTTGAACTACAGTATGCCCCAACAAGGCCACTGAAACTTTCTGCGTCATACACACACTGGTTCTGGATGCATTTGGTTTCCTTGTCATCGTGTTTTACTTCTACTATGCACAACCTTGCAACTTGACTTAGGAAAACTTGTATTTAATTCAGCATAGTCTTTGAAATCTTTGCACACTTTCTAGTGACTTTGTTTAGTACTGCCCAGTTAAAACACAGCTTGTTTGCTTGCATCTAGCCACAGCTACTTTGCTCAGTCCTTTTGTCCTCAGTTTACTTGCTTACTCAATCTTTTGCTGACTTTAGCACTAGATCTTTACTTTGCACATAGTCTCTTTGCTTTTGCAGCCATTCTTTGTACTTACAGAAAGTAGCTGGTTCCCTCCGATGGTATTTGCAGCATTCCTGCTGATTTGAGGATTGTTGGGTTGGTTGGGTTGTCCAGCCAGACAGGTGGCACCACACACACTCATGATCACTCTCTGTAGTGGTTGCTACTCAGGAGAAGCCCGATTTACTGGTTTTTAACAGTTTTTAAAAACAAACTCCAAAGTTCAACAATACAATGTTCACTACTGCTGCTGCTGGTCTGAACTCCTTGCACACTCCTCACTCTGTCCTCCTTGAATACTCCCTCAGAGCAGAAACTCCAGGCAATGGGCAGGATTTGGTTTTGTGGACCAATCACACAATGCCATGTAAATGAGCTGCTCTCTCTCTCTCTCTCTCTCTCTCTCTCTCTCCTGCTTGCTGTCTTTCATGACGATTGTTGAGCAGGCAGTTTTAAACAGCAAACTGAACTTTTTTCCACCGCTTGAAATTTCAATAGTCTGAAGTTCTTTTTAGGCAATTTTAGTACAGTTTTTTGCACAATTCCTCTAGTGACTGCCCCAGTTTATTTCACAGCCACTTGAAACTTTCAGTAAACTTGGGCATAAATGTTCTCTTTGTCCACAGTTACTCAGAACTCTGAAATATTTACTTTTAATAGTTTTTAAGCATTCTGACTGACAGGGAACACATTGCTCAGCACAACAGTTCTTGGCATCACAGTTTCCACAAGCACTCAAACAGCACATTTTTTCCTCAGAAAACACAGGCAGCAAATCTTTGGATGTCACTTTCCTTGACACAGTTTCAGCTTTCCTCACAACAATTCCTGTTATGGTGCACCACCACCAGACAGAAATACCCTAGACATACCTCAGCATTTGCACTGGCAAGGCAACTTTTTTTCTGTCCCCAAGATCTTCGGACAAGCCCCCAGTTTTGCAACCCTTACCCTGGCCAAGAGCAACATCTTGCAACCAGGACTCCCCTAGCTTGTACACAGACAAGGCAACAAACCACAAGTTGTCATAATGTAGGTATCACCCCTGGCATTACGGTAAATACCTGGCTCAGCATCTAAGAGTTCAGGGGGGAGAGCACAAAATAACATTTATATTTACACTGAGTTCTGGGAGAGAGAGGTACTAGGGCTATGCTATGTCTCCTATCTGAGGGGGCTCATAAACAAGCTCACACTGGGAAGCACAGATGGAATGTCCACTAATAGAAATGGGATTGTATAGTATGGTTTTATTCTGACACAGATGGAAAACAGAAAGGGTGGTCTCCCAGGTTGATACTGTACATTATAAATCACACATGGTGCAAGAACTTTCCCTTCTCCAGAACAAACAGTTTGGGCTTTCTCACATTTTTCTCTTCCACAGAACTATGAACAGTCCATCCCCCTTTTCTAGGGATCTCAAGGACATACATTATTTTCCCATAAGTGTCTATCATGTGGGGGTTGCCACACATTTAAAAACAGATTCCTCCTGGCATGATGGGCTTAGTTAACATCCACAGGGTAACTTTGTGCTCTTCTGGTAACCATTTAGCCCTGACTGGAGTTTTAGATGAGATTCTGCCCACCCTGACCCCAGCCAGCCTCTGCCATTCCTTCCGGATTACATAAACCGGATCCTTCAGCCCCTTCGGGTTGCTAAAGGCTTCCACACATTTGCTTCTACATTCAGCACATTTTTGTGGTGAAAATTGGGGTCCTGAGTGATGTAATCTAGCCTTGTCTCTGGGCACATACATCATCAGCCAACTGTCTCTGAAACATTCCAATGTAGCGGTACTCACGGTTTATTTGTCCCTTTGCTACAGACATGGACCTTGGAAGAAACACACTTCTCCCCTTTTCTGGTAGCTTTCACTGAGACTCTCTCCATCTCTGATCTGGGCAGCTGGACAATCCTGCGGTCCCTCAAGGAATTGCCCCTTGGACCCACTGGATCTCATAGTCTCATTCACTTCTTACAAAAGTGACCCACTGGAGTCTCAGAAATTACTGGTCTCCACCACTTCCTGTGCTACTGCTGCTGTCTCACATACTGGGGTGAGAAAAATGACTAGAGGTCCTCCACTCAGCCTCAACGAGTCTGGCAGGCATCTCCACACTGGAAGTTCCTCTCTCCACTGCTCCCACACTCAGACTCTCCACTCAACTGAACCCAACATTCTAAACTGTTCCCCTAGCAACTGATTTTACTGTGGCTCAGGCTGCCGCAAGAGTTCTAAATGACCTCACTCATTTCTCACTCAGGTTAGCTAGGTAAACAATGAGAGGTCTGTAGAGAGCTTCTAATAAACTCTCTATCAGCTGCCCACTACCTTACTAGTCTAACACTGATGGGATTCTAGTAACTCCAGGGAACTGGGCGATTACAAAAGTATAAATATTACTAAGTTATGAGTAAACATTGACAAAAGTCAACATTTGTTAATAACATTTTTTTCAATTTTGACCTCAGATGTTCAACATTGTCTTTTTATTACACCACCTTATGTACACAACAGATCTCATTTATGAAATCCTATCCAAAATGTAATTTTGCAGCACAAGTGTAAAGAGCCGTTTTGAACAGGATTTGAAAAATGACATGTCATTTTTATGACATGGGGTACAAAAATAGTTATGTTGAAATTATGGATCACAATCTGGTAAAATAGCAAACCTAGGAGTAAACAGTGAAAAATGTCAACATTGCATCATAACTTTGTTGTTTTTTGAGAATTTGACCCCAGATTTTCAGCATAGTCTTTTTATTACCCCACCTTATGTTTAAGACAAGTGTAATTTTTCAAATCCTGTCTGAAGGGTGACTTCATGGAGTGATTGCAAAAACATATTTTGGAGAGGATTTGAAAAAATACACCTGTCTTGTTCACGAGGTTTGGTAACAAAAAGGCTATGTTGAAAATTTGGGGTCAAAATCTATAAACATAGTAAAGTTATGAGAAATCAGTGAAGAATTTCAACATTGCTTCAAAATTTTGTTGCTTTTTAAGATTTTGATCCCAGATTTTCAACATAGTCATTTTATTACCCCACTTTATGATCGAGACAAGTGCACTTTTTAAATCCTGTGCAAAATGTGATATTGTGGAGTAACTGTGAAAACTTGTTTTTGGGGTGGGGGGTGCTGGGTGAAAAATTACACCTGCCATGAACATGAAATGAGATAAGAAAAAGGCTGTATTAAAAATTTAGGGTCAACATCTGGAAAAATATTAAAGTTATGAGAAAACATTGAAGAATTTCAATGTGGCTTCATAACTTTGCTGTTTTTGGAGATTTTGACCCCAAATTTTCAACATAGTCTTTTTATTACCCCACCTTATGATGAAGACAGGTGACATATTTTAAATCCCATCCAAAACATGATTTTGCAGAGCATCTGTGAGAACATGTTTATGGAGGCATTTGAAAAATGTCACCTACCTGGTTCATGATGTAGGGATAACAGAAGACAATGTTGAAATTTTGGGGTAAAAATATTAAGAAATTACAAAATTGTGAGTAAAAGATAAAAATGCATTAAAAAGCCATCAAACATACCTTGTTTTCAGTCACTTACCAATGGAACTCAGAAGAAGCCAGGCGTTCAAGAAGGAGCAGCGCTGGACTGGACAGATAAGTATGGGTTGGAGTTGTAGGGGTGTGGGCTGCTGGGTGCTGGGATGAGAGTTATGGTGGGGGGCTGGGGAAGAAGTCATTGGTGGAGCATTTTTTGTTTTGCAGGTTTATGGACGGGGCACAGGGAAGGACTGGGAGATGGGTAGGATACTTGGCAATTGGAAGGTGTTTATTTTTTATGAACAGGGCATGGGGAAGGATCAGGAGGTAGGTGGCATACTTGGCAGTAGGAGGGTATTTATTTTTACAGATGGAGCACTGGGCAAAGGATCGGGAGGTGGGTAGGATACTTGGCAGTGGGAGTGAGAGAGTGAGAGAAAAGAAGTGGGGGGAGAAGGGAAGAGAGAGAGAGAGAAAGAGAGAGAGAGAGAGAGAGAGAGAGAGACACACTGATTCATGCATACTCTTTATGTTCTGCAGCTCCACTGGGTGGAGTGCAGAGCGAACATTATGTAATGTTTGTCATGAACCCACTCCTGGGGGCCAGGTCTACTGAGCTCACAGTGCCCACCTCTAAGTGCAATCCATGATGGGGGAACAGGAATATCCTCCACGTGTCTGTTTAGAGTGCTGGCTGATCTCACAACTGAACACTTGCTAGGAGAGCCCACTGCTTCCTCTTTAAAATCTGGGTAAGGGTAAAATACAGTCTCAAGTCTGTAGCTAGGTGAAGACCCTCCTTGGTTGCTGTACCGGGGGAGGTCCTGGCATTATGACCTCTTCAGGGCTTGCCTTTCACAACCCTGATTGGTGTCTTCTCCCACGGGTGGTACAATGACCTGGTTCTCCCTTACAGACTCCTCCTGAGACCTGTGTATCTCCTCAACTTTAGGCACCCAGATTTCTCTTTCAGGGTGCTAGTGTTGGTAATGAATGGTAGCACTTTGCATTTAAAGACTGGTCTCAGTTTTAATAAATGTTCCACCTCTATACAACACACACACACACACACACACACACACACACTACTCACAGGCAGTTTTAAAAGCAAAGAGATTTTACTAAAATTACGTAAATAATTACCATACAAACTTTACAAACAAAAGATTTCAGAAATCTGGTTACAGAATAACTAAACAAAGTTGGAAAAATATAAATACAAGCTACACTTTAAAATTTGAACTGTCTTGTTTCTACCTGGTTTGTGGGTGATCAAACTCCAGAAAATAAATGAGTTTGCAAAGACCCACTTCTCTCCTGCATTCACTGGTCCTCAGTCTGTCTGTGTGGCAGTCTTGCTTCTCTTGTGCATCAGGAACAAGTGTTCAAAATGTAATGCCCTGAGTCTCTGTTCTAAGGGCCTTTTTATAGACTTGTTTATCCCGAAGTCCAGCTGTTTATTTTCTAGGCCACTAGGGGGTCTCTCTTGCTCTTTTCCAAGCTTTGAGGGAATCATCATTATTAATATTTTAGGTATTCCCCCACAGCCCAACTTCCTGGCACTTACAAAAAAATGTAATTAGACTGTGATGGTAACTTTCTGACACTTCCTGCTTAAACCATTTTCCTTTGATGTTAACGTTTTATGTCAGGGGAGATGGCTTCTCCCAGCCTGAGATTTTATTACACCTCTTTCCCTTTAATAAGCTAACTAGGGACTTCTATCCTTTTGAAATGGACTCCTAGTTTCCTGGCTAAGCAGCCTGTTCTCAGATCACAGAGGAATTCAAGACATTCTCTCCTTCCTGTAACCTTTTCAGTAAAACTATGTATTCCTTTGTCAAAGCTCATCTCCTGGCCTGAATTTACACATAACCAAGTTCGTCTGCATGTAACCCTTTTAAAGCATAAACAAAATCACAGCAAAAAATATAACAAAAATATATCTGCAATATTACACAGCAGTGTCCAAATCGTAGCATCCTTCTCTCCTTAGACTGAATTTATGGAAACACGCCCCTATCGTATGGTAGAGTTTCCATAATTCTCTTTACTGTTCTAATTGGTGAGATAGGCCATTTGCATTTGCGTTGGCTGATCTGGCCCAGTGCACAATTGTCCTGTCATATGCCTGTAGGGCAATACTCTATTGGAGTAGCCATCTATTTGTTTTGCCCATCTGATTTGATCAGACCAGGGGGTTGTGATCGATCTGTACCTCAAAGCATCTTCTGTAGAGGTACAGCTCTAATTTATTCAGGTCCCATACCAGCACAAGGCATTCCTTTTCAACTTTGGAGTATGCCTGCTCCCAGGGAAGTAAATTCTTGCTAAGGTACACAATTGGGTGATTTTTTTCCCTGATTAGATGGCTGGCTGAGGACTGCTCCAATCCCGACATCTGAGGCATCAGTCTGTACTGCAAACAGCTTTGTGCAATGTGGACTGGCCAACACAGGGGCACTTCACAGTGCCTCTTTTAACCATGTGAAGGCTCTTTCACAGGCTTTCTCCCACTTTACCCTTTTGGGCTATCCTTTCTTCAGCAAGCTAGATAGGTGAACCGCCAGGGCACTGTAATTGGGCACAAACTTTCCGTAGTACTCTGCGGTCCCTAGGAAGCTCTTATCCTGCTTCTGGGTCTCAGACATAGGCCATGCCTCTATTGCCCCAATCTTCACTTGTTTGGGATGAAACTGCCCCTGCCTTACTACATTGCCTAGGTATGCCACCTCTGCCATAACCACCTGGCACTTTTAAGCCTTGATAGTGAGCTCTGCCCTCCTTCCAGTTGGTGCTGAAGATGGCAATATCATCCAGATAAGCCACTGCATACTCTTCAGTACCCTGTAACACCTGGTTGACCAACCTTTGGAAGGTGGCAGGGGTGTTCTTCATTCCAAAAGCATTGCCCAGAACTCAAATAATCCTACTGGAGTGATGACGGCTGACCGTTCTCTAGCTCTAGCAGTTAACTTCACCTGCCAGTACCCTTTTCATCAAGTCAGTTGTGGTAAGGTATGTCACCACTCCCAATCTGTCCAGTAGTTCATCCATCCATGGCATTGGGTGGGCGTCAGACTTGCGCTGAGTCTGCAATAGTCCACACAAAAGCGATTAGAGCCATCTGGCTTGGGAATGAGGACTACGGGTGAGGCTCGGGGACTGAGGGATTTCTGGATTACCCCATAATCCACGATTTCCTCCTCCTCCTCCCTCCTAATGTCCTTTAGGATGGCCTCAGACCCTGGGTAGGCTGTCCGCCATATGGCTGCTTGTGTTCCCATGTCTACATCACATGTCACTAAAAGGGTTCACCCAGGCTTGGCCGTAAACAAAGGGGCCAAGTCCTTTAAATCCTCCCTCACTTCCTGGGACTGTTCTGGAGTCACCTGCAGCAACAGTTTGATTGCCTCCACAGATGACTCCCATTTGCTTTCCTCTAGCAAGTCCAGGAGGGGGTCTTCCTTGTCCATCCCCTTCCCAGGACTACATACTGCAAGTACCATGTCATCCCTATTTGCATATGGCTTCATCATTTTTCCAATATTCAGCTGCAGGTTTGTGGAGCCAAATACCTCCATCAATTAGGAACCAACATAGGTTATCTGCTTTTAAGTTAGCCATTGACACTTTCTATCAATGAGAATGTGTTTGCTTCTGAGCTAATCTTACATGTCTGCATTATTTATTGTATTTTGATGATAGCTGTTCTGTAATGTATGCATGACTTGTATTGTTAATTGTCTGTATTTTGTGTATACAGGACAACTTTGCAGATAGGTCCTTTTGGACCTAAAGTTCTATCCTGTTAAAAAATAAAGTTTTTAAACTAACTAACTACTAACTATGTTGACATGGTACATCCTATGGGTATGTCTCCTGTCAGGCAGTTCCACAATATAATTTACATCACTGACCTATCGGACTACCTTATATGGCCCTGCCCACTCGGCCTACAGCTTGGCCTCCCAGACTGGAATTAGGACCATTACTTCCTAACCTGCACTGTATGAGCAAGCTCTGGTTCCATGGTCACACCAAACCTTTTGCTTCTGTTGGGCAGCTGACAGGTTATTTTGGGCCACCCCCATAAGCTCTTCAGCTACTCCCTAAATATAAGGACATACTCCACTATGGGAATTCCCTGAGTGGTGTGCTTGCCTTCCCAGTCATCCTGGCTCAAGTCTAGGGGCCAACGCACCCTTAGTCCATAAAAGAGTTTGAATGGGGAGAACCCTGTCGACTCTTGGGGTACCTGCCTGTATGCAAACAACAGGTGGGGAAGGTATTTCTTCCAGTCCCTCCCATACTGTTCAGCAAATGCTTGGTGCATCGATTTCAGGGTACCATTAAACATTTCCACAAGCAAATTGGCTTGTGGGTGATAAGATGTCATGCTTCTCTGCACCACCCCACACTTCTCCCACAAACACTTCATCAGTTCCAACATGAAGCTACCCCATTGATCAGAGATGACCTCCTGCAGAAACCCAACATGGGAGAAAATCCCTAGCAAGGCGTCTGTCACTTTGTCTGCCCTAAGTGAGGAGAGGGTGACTGCCTTTGGTTATCGGGTGGCGTAATCGACCACCATCGGGATAAACTTTTTCCCAGAGAAGTTTGTGGTATTCAAGGTAATGTCAATAACTAAGCTCCTCTAGGATTAAAATCAAAGATCAACATTATTTAGGGGAACACACCTCTTCAGCTAAATTCTCTGGGTACAAATTTTATTTTCCATAATAACCCATTTAAATGGTGGTGGTAGTGGGGGTGCTGCATCCAATTTTCATCAGACTCTGAAAATAAATTAAATTTCTGTATGATTTTATACTTAAATATTTCACTGTGTCCTAATAAGATTTAAATATCTCAGAATTAATGCCAGTCTTATACCTGTTCTCAAATAAGGTATCTTGCTTCAAATCACTGGGAAAACCCTTTCTTGTTCATCATTAAGATCTACAACAAACAGAAACTCTCTTTCAATTCTATCATTTTTAATATAGAGAGGTCTGAAGGCTTGAAGCAGCTAGCTGTGTTTTAACAGCATTCCCTTACCTTACAAATGAATATTAGTGGACTTATGTTCACTGTGCCACTATTAAAAGGGAATTTCTTTCAACAATGGACCAAATTAATCCACAAACTTAGGCAGCAAACCCGCCGTTCAAAACCACTGCCATAACTTAGAATGCCACTTCAGCTTGTGCACACTTGCATCTCTTTCAAAGAAGGGGCCGGGCCATCAGGAGGGCACACAAAAGCATGTACACATCATGAATGACATCCCCCTGGGCGGCCAAGTCATAATGAAATCTCTATCGGAATGCCGTGATGCAAAGTAGAGATCCCCCTTCTTAATGCTTTCCATAGCATCAATTCGCAATTTATATAGTTAAAAGATATCCTTCCTGGTGTCTATAAGCACTATAATTTCTTCTAAGCAAGTGCATTGATATCAGGATGTTAGGATGAAATTAGGCTCTGTGAAAATAATTACATGGGATTGTTTAGAGATCCATTTGTATCTACTTAAAAGAAGGGGCCAGGCCCTCGGGTATACACGCTGAGCATGTAGATGTCATGACTGATGTCACCCTGGGTGGCCCGGTCATACAGAAATCTCTACCATAGTACCGTGAGGTGAAACAGAGACCCCCCTTCTCAATAGCTTCTCATAGCATTTGCTAAATGTAGTCAAAATTGCCAGTCTTAATATCCATTAGCACTGTTTTTCTAACATACGTTTAGTCACTAACCTCTTTACAGCCCAATTGTGCTTCTATTTACTCTTTAGACCATCACTATAACCCTTTTGCCCCTGGTTACCTACCCTTTCAGTGTGATCCACCTTTCCCATGTCTCTCCCCAACCCCCGAGACCCCTTTACATCTGCAAGTGTTTTTTTCACACATAGCTCGATTCCTTTTAATAACCTGATAGGAATGTTTATGTTTGTTAGAAAAACAGTACTAATGAATATTAAGGCTATCTTTTAACTGTATAAATTGTGAATTGATGCTATGGTAAACAATTAAGAAGGGGGATCTCTACTTTGCCTCACAACATCACAAAAGAGATTTCTTTATGTCCAGGCCACCCGGGGGACATCCTTCATGACGTGTACATGCTTTTGTGTGCCCTCCTGATGGCCCGGCCCCTTCTTTGAAAGCAGTGCAAGTGTGCAGAAGCTAAAATGGCATTCTAAGTTATGGCAGTGGTTTTGAACGGCGGGTACACTGCCTAGCTTTGTGGATTAATTTGGTCCATTGGTGAAAGAAATTCCCTTTTAATAGTGGCACAGTGAACATAAGTCCACTAATATTCGTTTGTAAGGTAAGGGAATGCTCTTAAAACACAGCTAGCTGCGTCCAGCCTTCAGACCTCTCTACATTAAGAATGATAGAACTGAAAGAGAGTTTCTGTTTGTTGTAGATCTTAATGACGAATAAGAAAGGGTTTTCCCGGTGATTTGAAGCAAGATACCTGATTTGAGAACAGGTATGAGACTGGCATTAATTCTGAAATATTTAAATCTTATTGGAATACAATGAAATATTGAAGTATAAAATCATACAGAAATGTAATTTATTTTCAGAGTCTGATGAAAAGTGGATGCAGCACCCCCACCCCACCCCCACCACCATTTAACTGGGTTATTATGGAAGACAAAATTTGCACCCACAGGCCCGGATATTCAAAAGGGATGCACCATGCGCAACCGGGATGTGCCAGCGCAAGTAGGGAAATGCGCCATTGTGCAATATTCAGTGGGAGGCAGCTGCTCTGCGCAAGTTTCAATGCACAAGAGTGCAATAGTAATGAATGTATGTGCAATTGTAGGGGGTGGAACCATGAATAACATGCGCAGTGCAATATTCAACAGCATGCGCCATGCGCAATAGGGGAGCTAGCGGAAGTTGTGCGACAGCAGAAATGATCCAAAATAAAAAGGATCAAGAGAGGGGCACAAGAATGCTACAGGAAAGCCACAGGTGGGAGCGAGCTGACAGGCACAAGGCAGAGGGTAACAGTGAGCAGGACTGGGCAGGAGCAGGACAGGGCACACCTGAAGCTAACCAGGAACAGGATAGGAGTGGGGAGCCTGTGCCACTGTGCAGGATCATAAGTGGAGTGCCACAGTGGACTGAGGGCAGTGGCAGTAGTAAGGACAGCCACAGCCAAAGGCCAGAGATGTACCTGGTGCAGGGGGAGCATCATAAATGGACAGTGGGGGGAATGGAATAACAGCCACCGGGGGGGGGACACCAGCCAGGGACATGGCCAACGCCACCTTCCAAATGGAGGTGGTAATGAGGGGTGTGAGAAGGCAGGCAGCAGGGGGGCATGGCCATGGAAGGGCCCATTGGCAGTACGCCCAGAACAGGCAGTACCGAGCCTGCACCACCTTCAAACACTACTCTGACACAGAGATTGTGGGCTGGTACCGCCTGAACCGGGTGATCTTGAGGCGGCTCTGTGAGCTGTGCAATGATGAGATGGAGGCACTCACACGATGGAGCCATGCTCTGTCAGTGGAGATGAAGATGACAGCTGTCATGTGCCTGCTCACCATGGGCACCTTCCAAAGACCAACAGGGGACATGACAGGCATAACCCAGTCAGCCACGTCATGCCTACTCGCACAATTTCTCAGCGCACTGCTGCCACATGCTGCGGAGTACATCCATTTCCCCAGCACACAGGTGGAGCTCACAGCACACATACAAGAGTTCCACAGGGTAGCACAGTTGCCTGGCATGCTCAGGGCCATTGACTGCACCCTTGTGGCCATCCGCACACCACCTGACCCGGACGGTGTGTCCTACATCAACTGGAAGGGGTATGCCAGCATCAACTGCCAGGTGGTGTGCGATGCCAGGAGTACCATAACCAATGTCTGTGCCACGCACCCTGGGGGAGCACATGATGCCTTCATCTGGCACCAGTCTGCATTGTGCCACAGGTTTGAGAGTGGGGACATCCCCACTGACCACCTAGTGGGCGAGTATGCATATCACGCAGGATGACATGAGCAGATATGGGGGGTGCATAGTCAGAGGTGCCATGGATACTGGCCTTGTCGGCCAATGACAAAGCAATGCAGACCACCATACTAATGTCCACCCTCTACACAAAGGTGACAGTGGCTACCCACTCCATCCCTGGCTGCTCACATCATACCGGCGCCCCGCGACCCCATCGCAGCTACGATACAATGAGGCACATGCCACAACACGGAATGTCATCGAGTGGGTGTTCAGGATGCTGAAGGCACATTTCCGGTGCCTGGACACGTCTGGCGGTGCCCTACAGTACAGCCCCTTGAAGGCCTATGGGCTATTCCTGGCCTGCTGCATCCTGCACAACATGGCCAATGACTGTGGGATAGCCGTAGAGGTCAAAGAGGAGGACAGCAGTGGGGACGATGAGGACACCGGTCTAGACAGTGATGGGCAGCCACCCCCTGGGTGAAGGGACCCCCGCCTGATCTGAATGTCACAGCTGCACCGGGACACCATCACAGAAGAGCACTTTGGTCAACACAGGTAGGCCATGGGACCATGTGCAACCACCAATGGCAAGGGCACAGCCCACAGACAGGCAGGGACGAACCCCAGGGGTGGATGGCGGTAAGGGAATGGGTCTGAGTGTGGCACCACACACAGTGTCAGGGATGGACAGGGCAGAACACAACACGTGCACACACACACACACACACACACACGCACACACACACACCACAAGACATGCACAAGGGGTAGACGGCACGCCCACCACAAATGCCACCCCTAGCCCCACACAGTTCCACACATGACCACTCCCAGTGGCCATCACTGTGTGTGCCTCAGATGCTGGGCACCATTGCACACTGGTGGACAGTGCAACGCAGGCATCATCATGCACACACCACAGTGGCCAGCAGCCAGGAGGGTGTGCACAGGGACTGTGTGTGTGCAGGGCCAGGTACTCCACCCTTGCGTCACATGATGCACACCACACTGCACATGGGGCAGCGGCAGACAGTGGCCATGGTGGGGGACAGGTCAGTCATGCAGCACAGTGCCACAGCCACCACAGATGCGTGGGTGGCCCCACTGAGACCTGCCAGCAGTGCCAGGCTGACCATTGGCCTCATGCGGTGGCACTGACGGTCCCCCAGGGGTCACGCTGCGTGAATGCGACCGTGTTCATGCAGGGGTCTGCAGCTCACTGAACATGCCCGTGCCAGGTGTGCTTGGTATGCCCACAGCCAAACCCGGTGTCAACATAGCAGGTGTCGCATGGTGCCAGGAACAGGGGGTGGACATGACACTGCGTGGTGTCTACAGTGCATAAGCACCAAACTGGGTGCCCAATGTGGCCATGACAGCTGTGAATGCATGTTTCTGCCTGTCAATGGCAGTGGTCACATCCTCCCACTGCCGGGCCATCTCTGCCAGGAGCAGACCGTGGTCTCTGCTGCACTGCTGCTCTGCCTGGCACAGAACCACACTGAGTGCATCCACCACAGTCACAAGCCGCAACTGCTGATCCACTGAAGCCTGGAGTAGATGGCTGTGCTCGTCAAATAGGTCATCCACCGGTCTGGCATGCTGTCCCTCGTGGTGTTCCTGGCCCTGCTGGGCAGAACCCCTTGACGATGGGCGCTGCACACCAGAGCCATGTCGAGGCATGTCCACACGCAGTGCACTGCCACTGCCCCCGACACTGTTCCCCTGTCGCCATTGGCCAACTGCTGGCACTGCCCCTATGGCTGCTGATTGCCAGGGCTCACCAGCACCACTGCAGCGGCCGCAGCAGCCCCACCGGCCTGGATGCACACCAGTGCTGCCCCACTGGGGCATACAGGCACAAGCATGGACTGTGTTGTCACGCAGGCCTCCATGACGGCACCACCCTTGGCTAAGCCCGTGCCGTTTCCTGCTGTGGGACCATCCTGCATCCCACACGTATCACTGTCTGGGACGTGAGATCCATCATCCTTGGTGCCGGATCTGGCACCAATCCATGTCCCAGCATGTTGGAGTCCATGGGCGCTGTCACGCTGGGACACAGGCAGGGCCTCATCTGCACCCACACCACCATCTTCAGTCCAGACAGACAGGCAGGTATGCACTCTTCCAGTCCCTTGGACACCTGTGGAGGTGGATAGGTGTTCATCCATGTCCAGGGCATCACCCTCGGTGGACACACCCACCACCGCTGACCCATGTAGACGCTCAGGAGCTGTAAGGGAACACAGTAGCATTATTGTCTCCACCCTGCCCTGAGGCATTTCCCCCACCACCCACACAGTGACAGCACAGGACCTACCATGCAGTGATGGGCTGCCATCTGTCTGGAAGCCACCACCAGGAACGCCCTCTATGGCACAACGCAGCATGCTGCCGGCCACCCGCTCCTCCTGTGGTGTCAGGCGTGGCACAGCTGGCTGTCCGCCACCAGTGCCAGCACATGCTGCCTTGATGGCAGCCACCTTATCCTTTATCCTCCTCCTGTCTGTGCCAACCTTCTTTTTACACTCCTGCATGGACCGCTGGTGGCTGCCATGCTGATTCATGGCATGAGCCACCTCACCCCACACCGCAGCATGGGCCTGTGGCGTTCCCCGCTGTTCGCTGAGCAGTGGTTCCCTGTCAAGATATTCCTCGAACAGGGCATCTGATTCAGCCTGGGTGAAGTTGGGCCTCCTCCTTCTCCCTGTTCCTCCTCATCCTCTCATTCAGTCATGATCGAGCCTGTGGGAATGACAGGTGTTACCTTTGAATGTGCAGTCCCATTCAGCCCTCACAAGCCACAGTCCACACATCCCAACAGCATGCAACCCACCACAATAGACTGCAATACCAGACTATGTCCTCTGCACCCCCATGTCGCACTTATAAAGCGTAACACATGCAAATGAAGTGAGACGCAACTTTAAGTGGATGCTAATGCAGTGGTTGCGCCATGGAATTGCTGATGAGCTGATTTGCTTATGCTGGCTGAATATCATGCTGTTGCACCTTGCTCAACGTTGTTGAGCATGCTTAGGCTATGGCGCAGCTCTGTGATGTGCACAGTAGGCACCACATGGCACATGCCCTGGGTGCTGATGCTGACGTGTGCCACGCTGATGACGTGCTGCATGTGGGAGGCAGTGCAGGGCATGGCCACCACCAGTGGCACTAGTGCGCTGTTCACTCATGTGGCACTCGTGCCCTGGTGCACCGTAGGTGCCATGGAGCCACAGTGCGGTAGGCCACTGCAGGGCATCACACACAGGCACCCTACCATGCTACATGCTGGGAGTCCCAATAGCGCTGTGGCATTCCATGCACGAACAGACACTTGATCCTGTGGTCAACCTTTGCCCCCTAGGTGCCATGCGTCCACATGGGTGCACCCCTATTGCGCCGTTCAGTGACAGTGCGATGGGGAATGGCAGCACTGTACCGTGCAGCCTCCGCACATGAGGAACGTGTGCTACAGAGCACCATTTTGTCATCTGTACTCACAGAAGGATGTCACGCAGGCGAGCTCAGCAGTGGAGTGCAGTAGAGCTGGAAAACCTTGTGGCCATTGTTGAGCCCCATGCTGGGGTCCTGTCTGGCCAGAACCCACTGAACAGGCCACACAGCACTGCGTGGGAGGAGGTTGCTGAGGGCATGGAGGAGGCCACTGGTATTGCCCAGTCTGGTGAGCAGTGTCGCCACCGGTATGGAGACCTCCAGTGGAGGGACCTGTACAGACTGGGGCATCTGCAGGCATGCACCCAGTGAGGCGCCGTGCCACAGCCAGGTAGGTGCTCCATCCATACACTGGTAGCGTCCGTCAGTCCAGGTATCGTGGTGTGCATGTGTTCACCCCACAGGGAGGTGGGGGCCATCTAGTGGGGGCAGTGGTGGTGGTGGTGGTGGGGTTGCGGCATGGCTGGGCTGTGTGGGAATGCACACACTGGGAGTGGGGGGCTTTGCTACTGGTTTGTACTGCTGTTCCCCTCTCCGTGTTTGTACCCTAGGCCCGGACAAGCACCATAGGGTGAGGGAAGCCCGAGCAGAGAGGGACAGGGCTGGTGAGCCGCAGCAGGGTCATGGAGGAGGGGCCATGGGCCAGCAGTGCTCAATTGGCCTGGATACAGGTGAGTGCCTTTTTTCCCCTCACATCTGTGCATGCTGTGTTGCAGGGTTGGCATGGCCACCAGCACTTGGCCCCACCGCTGCGCACACCACACGGTGCACTCAACACTGTCCTGTGGCACTGCATGTGTGGGGGGGCATCACCGGTTGTCCATGCGTGCACTGGGTACATGGCTGTGCCACTGCCTTTGCACCGCATAGCCATGTCACTGTACAGCCATGGTGGTGCTGTGCGGGACATGGGCGGTGGGTGTGTGCAGTGGTCCGCATGTCTGTGGTTGCCTGGGTAGGTGGGTCTTGTGGGCGTAGTCCATGTGGGTGGTCGCATGCCATCACAGGGGTGTGGCCCATGGCTGTATGCCATGCACAATGGGTGGGATGCAGGGTTCTGGACAGTCACACGTATTGACTCTGCTCCATTGTCCTAGGTGGACAATGCTGGACGGCGCTGGACAGAGGGGTGCAGGAGCTGCTGCAGCTTGCCAGAGCCACCCTAGAGATCCTGCAAAGGATGGAGCGGGATGGGGTACGGTGCCATGGAGGAAGGAGAAGGCACAGAAGTGGGGACAGGGGCAGGCGATAGGCCCTCTATGCCCCCTTATTGAATTCCCCCCAGACTCACCCTCACAACCCTTCTTCCCTCTCCCATTTGTTCACCTCTGCCCCATGCCCGCCCCCACCTGGTTTGTGGCCCTTCCCCTGTTTTGTTGTTGAATTTTGTTTAATATATACATTTTGTTATGACAACTGTGGTGGTCTCTTATTTGTAGTGGGCTAATGGTGCTTGACTGCAGTGGTGTGCATAGCATCGGGGGTGGTGCAGGTCTGGGCATATGTGTGTGTCCAGCAGGGACCCAGCTATGGAGTGGGTGGGGGACTCAGTCACTGTCTGTGGTATGTGTGTTGCTCCCTGTGCACTGGACATCTGTGTGCAGTGGTCCCTGGTGCATGCACTGTGTCCATGATGCCCCTGTCAGTATGTCCATGGTCCGTGCAGCTGACACCCTTGCATGTCTGTGCTATGCACGGTCTGCTGGCATGTCAGTGGTGGCTGTCCATGCTGGCCACCCCCTGGACCCGGCGCAATGGCAGTTTCCCTCCTGTCACCGGTATGGTGCACGTCTGCCTCGGGTGGCACTGTGGCCTCTGCTGTTGTTGTCCCCCCTCCATGCTGTCACTGGTGTCTGTTGCAGGGTCTGAGCTCTGATGTCTGTCACTTGTGCTCTGGCCGCATGCTGGTGGTGGACAGATTCATGGTGCATGTGTAGGGTGGCTGGTACACCTGTGCAATGGAGGGGTGCTGACTGTGGGTACACAGCTGCTGTGGTCGCATGCCAATGGGTTTGTTGCCCTGCTATTGTGTCCCTGTGTTGGGGTGCCCTTGGGTCTCAGTGGGTGTTTGTCCATGCCCTGTGTTGCATCCTGTGTGGCGCATGCTTCCATGCACTACTGTGGGCATCTGTGCTGGCTGTTGGGGCCAGTGCTGGAATAGGTGTGTGCTTGGGTGGGTGTGCGGGGTGCTGTCCTGCTGGTGGTGGGGTCCAGGGCAGGCTCTGTTGCATGCGGGGTACCTTGGGTGCCAACGCAGGATTGCTCTCTTGGCTGTGCCTCGGGGGGGCTGTGCAGGGTAGCACTGTGTGTGCAGTTGTTGCGTTGATGGCTGGTGCCACCCACTGCGGGGTGCTCACAGTGGGGCTGTTATGCATGGCTCCATGGTGCACAGGGTTGCATTGTCACAGTGGGGGTGGTGGCATGCATACAGAGCCATGCACTGTCGGGCACTGCTCCTGGGCAGGGCATATGGTGATCGCTGTGCAGGGTGTGCTCTGCATTGGTGGGATGGAGTAGCACAGGGTGGCCGGACCTCCTTGTGTTACGGTCACAACTTGCCAGGGGGTGTGCTGAGGCACCATGCCCTGGCTGTGGATTTGGTGCTGGTGTTCATGGGCTGGTGGTTCATCCAGCTCACCTCAGGTTGTATGGTTCATGGGGGGTGGGGGGTGCTGTATGGTCTGCTGCATGCTCCTCTGCTCATGTCTTCTATGGGTGGTGCACCCCTGTATCCTGTCCCTGCGCATCCCTGGTTGTGCTACTGCGCTGCTACCCTGCTCCAATGTGCATCCCTGGTTGTGCTACTGCACATCAGTCCTGCACCAATGTGCAATCCTGGTTGTGCCATGGTGTGGTTGGCGCGATATTCAGTTGTGTTGTGCAAGCGCACCTTGGCCTGCCCTGTGTTTGAATATGGTGCATGTTGCGCATGGGCACGATGCACTTGCACCTGATCCTGCTATTGCGCTTCTTTGTGGCACAGTTTGAATATCTGGGCCAGGTATTTAGCTGAAGAGGTGTGTTCCCCCTATTTAATTTTGATTTTTGATTTTAATCATAAAGAAGCTTATTTATTAATATTAATTTGAATATAAGATGTGGTGACAGAGCACTAAAGTGACTGAGGTATCTTCTTTTTACCTGTAGAACTGAAACTAAGTTCCTCTAGTGATAGAGAATGGAAACATAATTAAATATGATGTAAAGCTCATTGCCTGAAGAAGGAACAATTTAAGTTCTGAAAGGTTACTAAGTAACAGAGTTTTCTGTGGAGCATAAGAAAAATAAACAATACTGTTACTATTGAACCAAAGAAAAATAACAATGGAAAAATAAAAAAGAAGGACTATAAAAAGTAATATATGGATTCGGGCTGATTTTTATTGTGGTAGAGTAAGAATTCCTGTGTGACTTTGTTCTTTACAATTCCATTGTTTTTCCTCACTCCCCCTCATCAAGCTCTGGAGGATTTAAATCTGCTAAAAAGGGAACCCTAGGATACACATGGTGGAGGTATAGTTGAAGATATTCAAGGTCCCACAATATCCATTCCTACCCTCTGGAATGGGTCCTCCACAATGGGCAAGTGAATTAGGGCAGCTTTGATTTTACTACTTGCCTTCCTATTTGTTGGTACTAGTGACAAGACTTGCAATATTCCTTCACCTGCTGAGTGAAGTTGGGCCAATAGAAATTCTGGGCCAATCGCTGCATGGTGTGAGTGATACCCAGATGTCTGGACATGGGGATGTCATGAGCAACCTTGAGCAACTGCTCATGATACCCCTGGGAAACAACAAGCTTCCTGCCCATCACCTCTCCCTCTGTCCTCATGTCCTATGTATACAACAGCCCATTGTTCCAACATACCCTATGTCTCATGTCACCTCCCTGTGTTCCGCCTGATTCTACACAAGCCCTCAGCCTCTCCTAAGTTGGATCAATCCTCTGAGCAGCTTCAGAATCTTCACATTTTTCCAAAGCATAGGACATGTCCTCCTCAGTTCTTAAACTGGGGTTCATCACTCTAGCATCAGGGCATTCAGAGTCACTGCCAACCCTCACCTTCTGACTAAGTGTTACCACTCCCTCCTCATAGTAATTTTCCGTAGCTGTTTTGTGAATGGCTACTTGGGGAGATCCTACCTCCTTTTTCTTTACTCTCCATGTCAGGAGACACAGGCTGGGTAACCAGCCTCCTATTTTTTTCTATTGGGGTGTCTGTGGGGTTCAGGGAATCACAAGTGGCCTTATCCATCTTACTGCAGGTAACTGCACATACCACCCCCTGCTGTAGATTATTCCCTATAATCACATCCAGGATGAGTTTGTCTGCCACTGACACTTTTTGCACCCTCTCTCCTGTCTCACCCCAATCGAGGAGAACACTAGCTAGTGGCAGAGTTTTCTCCTTCCTAGTGAATCCCCTCACCTTTACAAACTGATCAGGTATAAGTTGTTCAGGCCCAAACAAATCCCTTTTTACTAGGGCAAGAGATGCCCCGGTGTCCCTTAACCCATGGGGCTGCACTCGATTTACAGTAACCAGGTGTGTGTTCTCCCTCATGTTTACAGGCATGCTTTCAGGGATACACAGTGCATCCAACTCTGTTCGAGGATCACTTTGCCCACTCTGTGCCTTTTTAGGGCACTGTCTAGTAAGATGCCCTGGTTGTTTACAAAACCAACAGTCATCATTTATTTTATCCAAGAAACCCCTTTTTGGTACCTTGGGCTTCCTACTTTCTGCAGAGGCAGTGAGGGTTTTAGCTGTCCTGAAGGCATTCTTTTCCCTTTCTGCCCTGCCACACCTGCTCCCCCACTTCTTTTCTGAGCAGGCCTGCTCTTGGCATTGAGGTCTGAGAGCTCAGCAGCTTGCTGGGTTGTTTTTGGATCTTGGTCCTCTAGCCAGGTTTTCAACTCTGCTGGGCAAACCCAAAAGAACTGCTGTAAAAGCACAATCTCTTCAATTTTCCCCACAGAGTTTGCTTCCACCCCCTTCCACCAACATTTTAAAAACTGACGTTGCTTTGTGGCAAGTTCCTCAAAGCTCATGTAAAGGCTTTTTTGTAGTTTACGGAACTTAACCCTGTAGGCCTCAGGAGTAAATTCATACTTTTTGAGTAAAGCAGCTTTAAGTTTCTGATGATCGCTACTGTCCTGATTGTCTGTTTCTGTCCTAGCACCTCACACCCTTTATCAGTAAGTAGCAGGGATAGCTGGAAGCTCTAAGACTCCCTGGGTATCTTGGCCTGGATACAGACCTTTTCAAACGAATTCAAAAATGCATCCATATCCTCCCCATCTTTAAATTCAGCTATTAATTTGGAATTTAACTCCCTCTGGTGCTGTTTTTCCTCAGCCTCTCTCTGGCACTGCAGTTCCTCTGCCTTTTGCTGGAGCAGCTTTTCCTCCTTCTCAGCCTCTCATTGGCACTGCTTTTCCTGCATCTCTAGTTCAATTTTTTTCTGCTTGAACTCCCTCTGCTGCTGGGCTTCGAACTTTCTCTGTTCCAGCTCCAATTTCTTCAGCTCAAATTGTAGCTGGATCCCTTTCAGCTCCAGCTCTGTGGTGGCCTTCCCCTGGTGCTGTGGCTCTGGGTTCTCTCTGGTCTCACTTTCTTCCTCCCTGTGACTGGACACTGTGACATCCCTTGGCAACCCCACTCCCAAGGTCTTGTTCCTTTTCAGTTATTTGCCGTGACCTGCGGTTTGGGCAACAACACTCATTGGATGCTGCAAGGCTCCACAGGTTCTCTTTGGATTTGCTCCCTCATACTTTACCCCTCTTTCCTAACTGCAGCTGCCTTAGGTAGTCTGTAGTGTATTCATTGTAGTTAGAAGCCATCTTTTTCCCTAAGTACTGCTACACTTACACCGAAAAAACAAAAAACCAAAACCAGGGTAGGGAACTTTATACTGTAACCAAATTGTATTTTTCTTTCAAATCTCTGCCCTATTTTATGTGTGGATTGTTTTCAGACTATCAATCTGATACACTGGCCTTGAATCTTCCCTCTATGCCTGTGCCACCAATATGTCTTGGATCCCACTGCTATGCCACCAGATCTGTCACAAACCCACTCCTGGGGCCAGGTCCACTGAGCTCACAGTACTGACCCTTAACTGCAATCTGTGATAGGGTGGAACATGAATACCCTCCACGTGCCCGTCTAGAGTGCTCATTGAGTTCACAACTGAAGACTTGTCATGAGGTCCCAGTGCTTCCTCTTTAAAATCTGGGTAAGGGTAAAATACAGTCTCAAGTCTGTAGCCAGGTGAAGACCCTCTTTGGCTGCTGTACTGGGATGGGGAAGACCCCGGTGTTATGACCTCTTCAGGGTTGGCCTTTCGTAACCCCGATTGGTGTCTTCTCCCACTGGTAGTACAGTGACCTGGTTCTCCCTTACAGACTTCTCCTGAGACCTGTGTATCTCCTCTACTTTAGGCACCCCAATTTCTGTTTCAGGATCCTAGTCTTGGTAGCGAATGGTAGCACTTTGCACTTACAGACTGGTCTCAGATTTAATAAATGTGCCACCTCTACACACACACAAATCACTCACAGTCAGCTTTAAAAGCAAAGTGATTTTACTAAAATTACTTAAATAATTATCATATAAACTTTACAACAAAAGATTTCAGAAATCTGGTTACAGAATAACAAAACAAAGTTGGAAAAATATAAATACAAACTGCACTTTAAAATTTGAACAGTCTTGTTTCTACCTGGTTTGTGGGTGATCAAAGTCCAGAAAATAAAGGAGTTTGAAAAGACCCACTTCTCTCCTACATTCACTGGTTCTTAGTCTGTGTCTGTGGGAGTCTTGCTTCTCTTGTGCATCAGGAACAAGTGTCCAAAATGAAATGCCCTGAATTTCTGTTCTGAGGGTTTTTTTATAGCCTTGTTTATCCCCAAATCCAGCTGTTTATTTTCTAGGCCAGCATGAGTCTCTCTTGCTCTTTCCCAGACTTTGAGGCAATCATCATTATTAATATTTTAGGTGTCCCCCACAACCCCAACTTCCTCCTAAAAAACTTGTAAATAGACTGTGTAACTTTCGATACCTGCTTAAACCATTTTCCTTTTGATGTTAAAGTTTTATGACAGGGCAGATGGCTTCTCCCATCCTGAGATTTTATTACACCTGTTTCACTTTACTTAGCTAACCAGGGACTTCTATCATTTTGAAATGGACTCCTAGTTTTCTGGCTAAGCAACCTGTTCTCAGATCACAGAGGACTATCAAATATTTAACAAGACATTCTCTCCTTCCTGTGACCTTTTCAGTAAAACCATATATCCCTCTGTCAAAGCTCATCTCCTGGTCTCTTTTATGAATTTACACATAACCAAGTTCCTCTGCATGTAACCCTTTTAAAGCATGAACATAATCACAGAAAAATATAACAAAAATATATCTGCAATATTACACAGCAGTTGTAAAGTCACCACAATGGTCACGCCCTTCCAACCTCCCCTTTCCTCCTCCTCTATTCTCAATTTGTCAGCATAGCTCTCATTATGCAGCCCATAAAAATAAGAGCTCTAAATGGTTTCACTTTCAGATACCCTACAGATATTCTTAAATTACTCAAAGGTCATTTATCTACCAAGCTACTGGGTTCTATAATGGTATACCTAAGGATTTTACTAAATGCAACTCAGTTCTATAATTTGTAATTAAATTCCCTGGTAGTCCAGTGATTCCCCTACACCTTGTATATCAATGAAATTCCTAGGTAGGCTAATGGTACCCCCTCCTGCACTGATCCCCACTGTGTATTGAATGTAGTCCCTGACAGGTCAGTGATATCCCCGGCCTGCGCTGATCCCCACTGTGTATTGAATATATTCCCTGGTGCATCAGTGATATCCCCCTCCTGCGCTGATCCCCATTGTATATTGAATATATTCCCTGGCAGGTCAGTGATATCCCCCTCCTGCCCAGATCCCCACTGTGTACTGATTAAACACACTGGCTGTCCAATGGTCCCCCCTCCTGCCCTGATCCCTACTTCGTATTGAATATATTCCCTGGCAGGTCAGTGACACCTCCCTGCTGCTCTGATCCACACTGTGTACTGATTAAACACACTGGCTATTCAGTGGTACCCCCTTCCCACCCTGGTCCCCATTGGAAAATGTATCACTTTGCTTGGCCTACCCACTCAGCACTCACAACTCACTGCACCCTTCCAGCACCAACCCACCTGTATACATCCATCCTCATCTGCAGACAGAGCTGTAGGTGGTGCCAGTACAGTCACTCCTCTCACCACATCGACTGTCAGTCATCTGAATGACAGGAACTAACCAATCCCTATTGTGAACTGATTAAATTCCCTGGCAGTCTAGTGGTACCTGCCTCCCATCCCTATCCCCATTGTGTGCTGATTAAATTCCTTGACAGTTCAGAGGTATCTTCCCACTCCAATCCCAGCTGTGTGCTGATTAAATTCCTTGACAGTTCAGAGGTACCCCCTTCCACCCCAGTCCCCATTGTTTGCTGATTAAATTCCTTGACAGTTGAGAAGTATCCTCCCACCCCAATCCCAGTTGTGTGTTGATTAAATTCCTTGACAGTTCAGAGGTACCCCCTCCCACTCCAATCCCTTTTGTATACTGATTAAATTCCTTGACAGTTCAGAGGTACCCCCTCCCACCCCAGCTCCCATTGTGTGCTGATTAAATTCCTTGACAGTTCAGAGGCATCCTCCCACCCCAATCCCAGTTGTGTGCTGATTAAATTCCTTGACAGTTCAGAGGTACCCCCTCCCAACCCAGTCCCCATTGTTTGCCGATTAACTTACTTGACAGTTGAGAGGTGTCCTCCCACCCCAGTCCCAGTTGTGTGCTGATTAAATTCCTTGACATTTCAGAGGCACCCCTTCCCACCCCAGTCCCCATTGTTTGTTGATTAAATTCCTTGACAGTTGAGAGGTATCCTCCCACCCAATCCCCATTGTGTGCTGATTAAATTCCTTGATAGTTCAGAGGTACCCCCTCTTGCTCTGATTCCAGATGTGTATTGATTAAATTTCCTGGCAGTCCAGTGGTACCCCCTCCTGCTCTGATTCCCACTGTGTATTGAATACTGTATATTCCCTGGCAGTTCAGTGATACCCTCTTCCTGCTCTGATCCCCATTTTGCATGGATTAAATACACTGGCTGTCCAGCTGTACCCCCTTTCATCCTGATCCCCATTGTAAAATGATGCCCCCTCACTGGCCCACCCACTTAGCACTCACAGCCCCCCCCCAACCCTTACCAGCACTTAACCACCTGAATACTCTCATCCTGATTTGTGGACAGGGCTGTAGGTCGTGACCGGCACAGACCCTTCTCTCACCACTTCAGCTTTCAGACATCTGAATGACAGGGACAGAGCATGCACATACTGTAGAAACAGCTGTACTCTGTGTCTTTTGGCCGCTAACAGGGATGGGTGTATTCAGGTGGGATGGGTGCTGGGTGAGGGGGTGGGAGGTGCTGAGTAGGTGGGCTTTGAGGAAGTAGTTAATTAATCTGTTTGGTTTGCAGCATAAAAATAAATGAATGAAAAAGTAGGGTAAAAAGTCCATGGAATCTTGCTAAATTGGTGGTGTGATGTTTCTCAGGGTTTGAATGATCATGTGACACAGTGTTGGTATTGCTCTAATATTGGCACCCTCTATGCAAGCATTGTGTCATTTACTCAGTGCAACAAGACAGTGCCGATATTAGGGTAATGACATCACTGTGTCACATCACATCACACCACCAAGTCACCAAGGTTCCCGAGACTTTTTAACCTAATTGTTCATTTCCCTATTTTTCATACTGTAACCATAATATGAAATCCCCATTGTGTGCTGATTAAATTCCTTGACAGTTGAGAGGTATCCTCCCACCCCAATCCCAGTTGTGTGCTGATTAAATTTCTTGGCAGTTCAGAGGTACCCCCCATCCTAATCCCCATTGTGTGCTGATTAAATTCCTTGACAGTTCAGAGGTACCACCCTCTTTCTCTGATTCCAGCTATTTTTAATCCATACAAAATGGGGATTAGAGCAGGAGGGGAGTATCACTGAACCACCAGAGAATATACAGTATTCAATGGTCCCAGGATATGGGATATTCAGGAAGGACAGGGCTAATGGAAATGGTGGGGTGACAATATATATATACGGGAGGGTATAAGGTGCATAAGGGAGGAGGGGAAGGAGGCAGAACAGAGGCCTTATAGATGCAGTTCCAAGACTTAAAAAATAAGACATTGAGGTTGGGGATGGTGTACAGGCCACCGGCCCAAGGGGATGACTTGGATAGGGAGTTAGCTGTGCAGATCAGAAGGGTCTGTAGGACAGGGACCACAGTGGTGGTGGTGGGGGACTTCAAACTACCGGGGGTTGAGTGGAGCACCCAAACCACTGCAAGTGCAAAGGAGCAGGTCATATTAGAGGCATCTTCCTGGTGCAGTTACTCCAGGAGCCAACTAGACTGGATAGGACTCTTGACCTAGTTCTGTCAAATGGGGAGGCTGTAAGGGATCTGGAGATGGAGGACCCTCTGGCTGGGAGTGACCACCACATGGGTATGGTTCATGCTCAATATTGGCAGGAAATCAGGAGGTATGAGCACCAGGGTGATTGAATTTAAGGGAGTGGACTTTAAAAAGATGGGGGATATTGTGGGCAGGCATTCAACCATGCATGGATGCTAGCCAAAAATGGGATATTATTAAGAAAGGGCTGATGGAAACTACTGGGACATGTACAAGAACAAGGAGTAAGAAGGGGTGGGAAAAAAAAACAGTTGGCTGACGCAGGAGGTCATGGAGGTGGTGAAGGCCAAGAATAAGGCATTTCGGAGACTCAAGAAATCAGGAGGCAAGGACAACAAGGAGATGTATATGAAGAAGTCCAGGGATGTTACCAGGCTGGTCAGAGCAGCCAAGGCTTGCAGGGAACTGAGACTGGCACAGGGCATTAAGAACGGAGAAAAGGACTTCTTCAGATACATCAGTGAAAGACAGAAAAACAAAGATCAGGTAGTGAGGATAAAGATGGGCAGAAGCTGGGTGGAGAAGGAGAGGCACTAAATGATTACTTCTGCTCTGTGCTCACGAAGGAGATTGGGGCAGGCACCACCTGGGAGAGGAGGTGTGGGTTGGGGGGAGGAGGTGACTGATACAGGGATTACAGAAGATACGGTGCTGAAAGGATTAAGGGCACTGAGGGGGAATAAGGCACTGGGTCCAGATGGCATTCACCCTAGGGTACTTAAGGCACTAGCTGAGATCCTGGCAGGACCTTTGGCTGACCTGTTCAATACCTCCTTGGACACAGGATGCATACCAGTGGACTGGAGGATGGCCCATGTGGTACTCATTCACAAAAGTGGACCCAAGGATGAACCAGGCAACTACCAACCAGTGAGCCTCACATCAATTTTGGGAAAACTGATGGAGATGATACTAAAAGAGAGTCTGGTATCCTTTTTGGAGAACAATGGTCTCCAGGATGGTCAGCAGCATGGGTTTGTCTCAGGAAGGTCCTGCCAGACAAATCTGATTGAGTACTATGACTGGGTGACAAGGGAATTGGACAATGGCCATGCGGTGAATGTCCTGGTTTTGAATTTCAGTAAGGCCCTTGATTCCATGCCACATGGGAGGCTGGGGGGAATCTGGAATATATGGGGTGGGAACAAAGATGGTAAATTGGATCACCAATAGGCTGAAGGGTAGGAAGCAAAGGGTGGTGGCGGTGGGGGGAACTCTCGTCACTGAGGGATTTGATGAGCGGGGTGCCACAGGGATCAGTGTTGCAACCAGTGTTGTTCAGGATTTTCATTGCTGATATCTCCCACGGGGTCAGGAGTAAGATCAGTCTCTTCATGAATGACACAAAGATGGAAGCGGTGGCAGATGACATCAAAGGGTGGAGGGGACTGCAGGAGAACCTGACCAAACTACAGGAGTGGTCAGAGACATGGCAGTTGAGGTTTAACGCCAAAAAGTGCAAGGTATTGCAAGGCACTTCGGGGCTAAGAACCAAGGGAGGAGCTATCAGCTAGGCAGTACAGCTGGAATGCACTGAAGAGGACAAGGATCTAGGGGTGCTCATAACAGGGAGTATGAACAACTCAGCTCAATGCAGGTAGGCGGCAGCAAAAGCCAATAGGATGCTGGGGTGCATAGCAAGGGGTTTCTCCTCTAGAAATAAGGAGGTGATCCTGCCCCTCTGCAGATCATTGGTCAGGCCGCACCTGGAATATTGCATGCAGTTCTGGTGCCCATTCCTGAAGAAGGACATCAGATTGTTGGAGGGTGTAAAGTGTAGGGTGACAAAGATGATCCAGGGATTAGAGGGATACTCCTATTTGGAGAGTCTGAGTGAGCTGAACATGTATTCCCTGGTGGAGAGGAGGTTTGGGGGGCATGATTGAAACCTTTATATACCTTAAGGGGATAAACAAGACTAGTACAGAAGGGATTTTCCAGATCAGATGGGGGAGGGTCAAGAGTGGGCACCAGCTGAGATTGGAGGAGGAAGATTCAGGAAGGAAGTCAGGAGACAGTATTTCACAGAGAGGATGGTGGACAAGTGGAATACGTTGCCTGAGGAGGTAGTAGCCTGTAGCATGGTAGGTGGCTTTAAAAGGGGATGGGACAGGGTGAGGGGGCAATTATAAAGACAGGAGGGGTGGATGGGGCAGCTGCAAGGTGAGAAGCTAGCTGCACAATCGAGCAGACTTGATAGACCATGAGACCTGTATCTGCTGGCGTTTTTGTATGAATGAATGTTGTTTTTGCAGTTCGTTTCCTTACAGTATTTCATGGAATAGAAGCCATCCTCAAATAGAAGACCCCCTTAAAAGAATACTTATAATAAAAGCCATCCACAAATAGAAGCCTTGGTTTCTAATCAGGGTTGAAGTCATGTCAGATAAAGTACTATAGGTTTGCAAGGCAAGGCAAATTTCATTTGTATAGCACCCTATCCAGTGACTCAAAGCACTTAACACAGATAATAATAAAAATTAAAATGCAATAAGACATCCCAAGAATAAATTATTCAAAGTAGATTAAAAACCTTTTCAAATAAATAAGTTTTAAAAGAGGCTTTAAAGGCCTCCACTGTGCTAGCAGCCTTAATGTATGGTGGAAGAGAATTCCAAAGGAGCGGTGCAGCCACCCCACAGGGCCTATCTCCCGATCTTTTTAAGTGGGAGGATGGTACAACTAATAAGCCAGCCTTGGCGGAGCGTAGGAGTGGATAGGAGAGTATGGAATCAGGAGCTCTTTTAGGTAGTTAGGTCCCAGACCACGTATGGCCTTGTATGTTAACAAGCCTATCTTGAAGGTGATGCGCGCACTCACAGGCAGCCTGTGCAGAGAGCGCAGAATAGGAGTGACATGGTCCCTCACAGAGGTACCTGTCAACATTCTGGTCACAGCATTCTGCACTAGCTGCAGACAACACATCAAACCTCCAGACAGCCCTAAGTACACAGCGTTACAGTAATTGAGTAGTCTAGTTACAAAGGCATGGATAACCAAAGCCAGGTCAGTAGAAGTCAAAAATGGGTGGATCCTGGCAATATTCCAAAGATGCAAAAAAACTGTCCATGATGACTGACAAGACCTGTTTTTCAAGGTCAAGTCGATCATGAAGAATTGCACCAAAATCCTTAACAACATTTATCACTGACAGAGGATAACCATCAACCACTAGGGCTGGCAGTCTCCCGTCAGTGAAAATACCTCCATGACCTGGCTCAATGACCACAACCTTTGTCTTGCCAGTGCTGAGACATAGCCAGTTAGTGGCCACCCAGTCATTTATGTTGGCTAAACACCGACTCAGTGTATCTGGGGTGGAAAGGAAATCAGGGGCACAGCGCAGGTACAACTGGGTATCATCTGCATTTCAGTGAAACCCCAAATTGTACCACCTAATGATCTCTCCTAGCAGCAGCATATGCATGGAGAACAACAGGGGTGCCAAGATGGAACCCTGTGGAACACCACATGGCAGTGCAAAAGAACCTGAGGAAACATTTCCTAGAACAACGTGCTGTGATCATCCAGTTAAATACAAGCAAAACCAGTGCAGAACTGCTCCAGTAATGCCCACATAGTTCCACAGACAATCAAACAACACCCCATGATCTACCATGTCAACTGATGAAGACAGGTCCAAGAGCACCAAGATGGTATAGTGCCCTCTGTCCTTCGCCATGAAGAGATCATGTGCCCCCCCGGGCTCAGTCATCTCAGTGCTGCGTCGTGGCTGAACACCTGACTAGAGAGGTTCAGAGATGGATAAAGTCTCCAGGCTCTCAACCAGCTGGTCAACCACCACATTCTCAATAAGCTTCCCCAAAAAGGGAAGATTAGAGGTAGGCCTATAGTTTGCAAGAACATCAGGGCCAATAGATGTTTTCTAAGGAGGGGTCTTACTACAGCCTCTTTCAGAGATGCAGGAAAAAAACCCTCCCTTAATGACCCATTGATGATCTCTGCAAACACTGGACTCAAGAAATCCAAGTAGCTGATGACAAGCCACGTCGGACCTGGGTCCAGGGCACAGGTGGTGGGACACATGCTGGTGAGCACCCGAAGAACCTCTTCTACAAACACCAACTGAAACTCAGTCCAACTTGGCAGATGATTTTCACTAGCAGATTGATCACCCCCAATAAAAACTGGACCAGAGGAGGTAATACATGCCCCGATTGAGGCCACCTTGTCAGCAAAAAACTGGCCAAACTGCTGGCCCTTTTCTACAGAAAATGCTGTCCTAGACTGAAGACAGGAGGGATTTAACCAACTGTAGACAGTGCATAACAGCGCAGCTGGACAGTTTCTCACAGCAGCAGTCAATCGTGACAAAAATTCAGTCTTCTTAAGATCAGTTGCATGCTGATACTCTGAATAATGGAGCCTCAGTGCCAACCTGTCCTCCCCAGAGCATGACTGCCTCCAGGAATGCTCTGCCCTACGGCCCTTAATTTTCAACCAGTGCAACTCAGCACAATACAATGGTGAGCAACGCCGGGAGGTCAAGGGCCAAATGTGGTAAGGTGCAATCAGATCCAGCACCTCGGTCAAAGCTGTATTATAAGTCTCAATCCTGGCTTTTGAACCCTGAGCACAGGCTAGCATCAGGCTCAAGACAACCAGTGACTCCTAGAGTTGGTGAGGCTCCAATTTATTTTTCGGACAACACCAGATTGGGGGGGGGATTAATTTACAGGGGGCCCCACACTGGAGCTCATCCACATGATGATCCAACTAACTGACCGGATCAACCTTGACCACTACAATGTCAAGTCTGAGTGAGAAGACCAGGTCCAAAGTGTGGCCATACGTAAGTGTCCCAGAGGCAACTGCCTGAGACAATCCCATCTCAGACATCAGCTGAAGGAGGTCTTGTCTAAAAAGACAGGATTAATTGTCAACCCAGACATTAAAGTCCCCCAGGACAAGAATCCTAGGGGACTCTTACACCTGCTTGGCCATGAAGTCTGCCAGCTCCTACAGAAATAGACTCCCACCGCCCGGTGGTCGGCAGATGAGAACTATTCTGCCATTGACTCCCGAGGCACATTTACTGACCACACACCCAAAAAACACGTGTTCACTCTGGGAATGTGGTGAGGCCCAGAGCGGATCTAAAGCAGATGGCCACCCTGCCCCCCCTCTATGGTCCTTCCTCAGGCAATGCAAGACTGAATAATGGTTCCATATCATGATAGCGATTGCAAAATAGTGATCACTATCACAGTGAGTGTACATCACTGAAAAGCAAAATGGTGATGTACACTTATCGGCGACACCATAGCTGACAACCAAAAACAGCAGTTATGTGGGGAGCATAGCCCCCCCATACGCCTCTTGCAGGGGCCTTCATCCCCTGCACCCTCCTGATTGTAGATTACCAACTCCAGGGGGGTGCATGTTGAGGAGGGAGAAACAGTCCAAAAAATAAAAATCCAGACAAAAGCACAAAGTGTTACCCCTCCCTAGACCCAAACCCTGTACCTGCTGCACCATAGCTAGCCACCCTCACTACCACACCACACAGCTAGCTCAGCAGCAGCATGCCACACTGCACCATACAAAACCTCTTCCCTATCCCTCCCCTTCCAATCACTGTCCTACAATACCGCAACCCTCCCTCGCTCATCCATACCCTCACTGTAAGTATCCGTTGCTAGCCTTACATGGTAGCTCACATGTCAGATGCTGCAAATGAGTTGCTCATTACAGAGTCACTCATTTGCAGTTGCCATCATCACTGGATATCCTGAATAACCAGGAGGGACGGAAACTGTCAGATCAGGGCCAGCATAATAGCCCAACCAGATGCAGACAAGATCAGCTGAAGAATTTGCAATGGAAGATTCCATCACTGCTGTCTTATTCCTCATTGATCTTGTGTTACCAAGAATGGCCCAAAGGGGATGAGCCGAGCAAGTTGGACACACTACCTGCTGCTCAGTGACATCTGGCAGAGCCCTAAGGAGGGGCACCAGATATGATGGTCCTCTGTCTTGGTACTTCCTCCTCCCTGGCATCTCCTGGTCCATACTACCATGGTTCTGCCCCCCCCCCACATTACCAAACTGGGGACCCTCACTGCGGTTGATGCTCTGCCCCTTTAGGACCCCCAGCCCCCTACAGCAGCTGAGCACCCCTGCCGGTAGAAACAAAGGGAGCCCTGAAAAGGGACAGAGCAACAAGTAGGCAAACCTTTTTACCTGCACACCTCTACACATATCTGACTACAATATAACAATAAAGTATAGAAAATTAAGATACATCCAACACACAGCCAGCGTACACACAGCCATCACACACCGAACACACAACCAACATACACAGAACAATCAAAATTAACACCACGCATCTACACTATACACACCACATACAAACACCACACCAATCAAACAGCACAACAAATTACTTTAAAATGCAATAATATCCTCCCCACTCAATCCTTACACAAAGTTATAACAATAGGAGATTCTGACCTCTTGGAAAATAAATTCTGTGGACAATCTGGTATCCACAGAGTAAAGTCCAGAACTCGTTGAGATAAACAATATTTTCCTTGTAAATTCTAGAAACGGACTTGCAACACAATCCAGGAAATCTTATAAAAGAAAGAAACTCCAGGGGCCCTCACCTCCTTAGGCTTAAGACTTTAAAACATCCAGCTTCCAAGCACTCTCACTGCTTTGAGCCGAGTGTAATAACAGTTCAAACTGTAAACATATAGTTCTGTTTTCTGGCACTCTCACTGCCCAAGTCCAAGCGATTTGTGAACCAGCTTATCTGACCAATAGTCACTCAAAATTACTGATGCTTACGTCGGTTAGAGGAAAAGCCAGCCTGCCCCAACCCCACAGTCAACAGTCACTTACAGTAGACGGACGTTTTTGGACTCTCTGGGATTTGTATCTCTGTAAATATGATTATTAGTGTATTTCTTCTTAAATGTTTGATCTTAGTTTATATTTTTCATGCTTATTTTGCTATGAAGTAGATCAGTAACAATATACTTGATCATATTCACAGAAATCACTGAAACTGAGGACTCCTGTTACTCATTGTGTTTAAGACCATATACTCAAAATACATTACAGAAGCCTGCAACTGCTTCCAATGATCCTAGCTTACTTATACCCCCCTTCCACATCCTCCCTGCTTTTCCCATCCTCCTTCCTTCTTGTATCAGTACATAACTTGTCCCTGAGCCACCTACTTATCTACCGCCCTAAATCTCACCCTCCCTCGGCCACCTATTCCTTGTATACCCACAGCATGTCATTCCTTCGCTCCTAGCATTATCCCAGTTCCAGACCACCCCCCCCCCACTGGCTGCCCACTTCTCCCGACACGTCTCCCCCTTGATACGCCTGGGTCTTTTTAAATGGACTATGTATGTCTCTTAGCTTGTAGCATCCACTTCAACTAATCTCTTCACTGGACTATAATGCCTTTACCTTACAGGAATACTAAACCATGTATGTTGTTGTATCTGGTATAAATATTTACTGACTTGCTACCCTATTGTTATGTATACCTTTACCGACTGTCTTTTACCTGAACCCAAATGTAATTTTACTTATCTTGTCTATTGCAGGACTACTGTACTGTTGTACTCTTGCATCTACTATCTATTTGTCTGTATATAAATGCATTGTTACTTGACTTGTGTAGTGCAGGTCCACCTTGTAAATGAGCTTGCTCAATTGTGTTCGTCTGGATAAATAAAGAATTTGATTGATTGATTGATTGATTGATTGATATTCAGGATGTGTAACATTTTTTTTCACACTTTATAATTTGATTTTGCAGTACAAGCCACCCTCAAATACAAGCTGCCTTCGAATATTAGCCGCAGGTCAAAATACAAAATTTTAATAGAATCCGCAAGTTCTATTTGATGAAATGCAGTAACATCTTTAGCTTATACCTTTCTTATACCCCATGATGACCCATGCAATGGGAAACTCACAGCACCAGACCAGTTGCTAGTTTTGTTAAAGCAGCTCCATTATGACATACACTGTGCTAGGCCTGTCATTTGCTCTTTGAGTGACAACCAGAAAACTAAATTAAAACATTTATAAAATATTCAAATTTCAGTGGAACTGGAACATTTTACCACCAAATAAATCTGAAAGATGCCTGGAATTTTTTTGTTATAAAAACAAATAAGGTCAAATGTTTTGCCCAGTTTTGTTGCACTGCTGCCTTAAGGTGCAACAAATAGGGGTTTAAAACAGAACAATTATAACCTTAATATAAGGAATAAAGTATCGGCGAGCATACACAACAAGCCTGTGTTTCCATTGAGGGACTGAGATACCGATGTATGGATGTCGAGAATGAAGCTCGAGAGGTCCATGCTGGTATCTCAACCCCAAGATGGAAACACAAGATGAGTTGTGTATGCTCTCCCATATTTTATTTTTTATAGTATATGGTTCCTCAGATGCAAATAAAAAGTAAAATTTATCCACATTTTTGTTTTACATGGTTTCATACCTTGCGTTTGTGCTCCTGGTTGTTGTCAGCAGCTTGCTCTGCCACAGGGTTCGTTGATACGGTCTTGTTCCTATCCTGAACCTTGCACCAATCAAAGTAAAAACCAAAAAAAATCTGTATGGTTTGAGAATGCAAAGCTGACTATGGCAGTCCATGCTCAAGCTGTCTCCGTGAGTCACTTGCTAAGCGGTGCCACCATGTTTGTTTTGATTTTGGTTTGGAAAAGGGCTGTTTGGACCAATCAGGAGGCAGATAGTACATAGCATTATGAATATTAATTAGTGGCTCATCAATATTGATTATAGAATGTGCACAATAACTTTTAGAATGTGCACAAGAACTTTTAGAATGTGCACAACAACATTTGAGCAGCCAAAACCATATGCTATAATAGGGTAGTGCCCCTGTATTAGGGTTGAGTAAACAGTTTAATGTTAATGCTTTGGGAGGAGTAGCTTGAAACTTGGCATGTGCAGAGCTGGTGACAGAGTCTCTGGATTCTGTAAATGTTAACGGTTAATTCACAGTTTAAAAGTTCTAGAAGGTTCAAAACACATAAAAACATTAAAATTAAGATACTGCCAGCCCGGTAGTGCAGAGGGCTGAGGCGCTGGATGCCACACCTCGAACCACGCCGGCGACTCGGGTTCGGGAACGGACTCTGGGTGCCGGGGGCTGGCAGGGGAAGGAGAGGATCGAGTGTCCAGAGGACTGCTCTCCTCTCCTGGGGTGGGATGGCTGGGACTCCTCGCTCCAGTAGTGGCCCCCGGTGGAGACCAGAGGCACTACAGGCAGCGGCGCAGGAGGGACAAAAACACCAGAACATGAGAAAAAAACACTCCGGACTGGCCGGATGTCAGCACCCAGTTCAAGACACATTCGAAGACTTCCTGCGGGGTCAGCCCCTGCCTCAGCAGCACCCCAGGCCGAAAAAGGAAAAAAATAATGTGCTGGACCTCCCCCACCAGTGCCTTCCCCCTCGGAGGAGAGGGACCCACTAGGCCAAGGGTAACGCCAAGCTACCTCGAGGTGGGCTGCGATATGAGGCGGAAGGGCACACGGGGAGGTTGGAGGGGGTGCGGGGAACCTAGGATGCCTGAAGAAGTGGCAAGATCCGGAGCTAGGAGGGGAGAAGATAGAATATCAAAAAAAAAAACATTAAGATACTGTATTTACATTTTTGCTCACAAAAAGTGCTGTATGGCAGGGAGCTGAAAACAGACCTGAAACTTTCAGGTTTGTTAGAGTTTAATTTGATTTATTTGATGACCTAGTTGGTTCATGTGCTGCAAAATCTGTTTCTGGGGACAATCAGACAATACAAATTTCAAGCATACAAAAACAAAAAGTTTGACCCAAGGATGATTCTTTCATAGCTTGTTTTTCTAAAAATATGTAGTTTTTAAATTATTTGAAAAATAAAGTGCAGGTTTTGAGCATGAGCTGAACATTTGTTTTTAAGGTTCTAAGGATAGCTATACTTTTTTCAAAATCTAACATGTGGTAGTTTTGTGATGGGGGCCTGATTTCATGATTAGAAAATAATGTTTTCATAGAGTTTTGAGTCATGAAAATGGTTCTCCCATTTGTTTACACTGCTGGTGGTGGGGAGCCCAACCCCACCACTAGCACTAGATACCCCAAAGTTTCTCCAGAAGTCAGGAGCCCATTGTCACTGCTGGCAGCCCCCAAACACCCACCAAACTCCTTTAACAACTGGTAGCTGCTGCCCAACTTTGATGCCAGTACCCTCCTTCCATCAACCTGTCCGATGTAAAGTAATACTCTCTGCAGGGAGTACCCAACTCTGCAGCTGGTACTCCCATCCCACCTGACTGATCTACAGTTAAACTTCTGTTGTGGGAAACCCAACCTTGCCACTGGTAGCCCTTCCTGCCTATCTGATCTGAAATAAAACTACTGGTGGTGTGTTCCCAATCCAACTGCTGATACCCTCCTCTTGCCACCTGACTGGTCTGTAGTACAACTACTGGCAACTGTTGCCCAATCCCATCACCAGTACTCTCGTCCTACCTGCCTGGTCTGTAGGTAAATTACCAGTGGCAGGTGACCAACCCTTTAATGAAACACACAAAGTAGTAGTGTGGTACAACATAAAACAAGTCACTCACTGTCACTAGGGGCACTAACCAAGATGGTAGCCTAAACCACAGGCTCTTTAGCCTAGAGGGACTCATCCATCACTATCCTGCCTTATTCTCATTCATATTGCAAATCTGAAGACATCCAACTGTGCAGTATACTTCAAGGACTCCTAGGATTTCTTTAGTTATATGCATCTTTTTTTTTCTCACCAGAAGCAGTTTGCTTGGGAACTTTAGCCATATTACTGAGGCCTCATTGTGCAGCATGGCACAGCCTCCTCAACAACCTGCAGCCTGGGACCAGGGATCAGTCAAAGGGATGTTCGGGACAATTACTAGCACAAATGTCACGAGTGACATTGGCCACAAACCACAACACTCAGGTCTGCAAGCATTCAAGGCATGGATCTTTCAAACAGAGCATCACTTGGCAGCCACTGAAACTAATGTGCAGGAACACTCAGCAATTCTCAGAGAGCATCGGTAACTAATACAAAAACTTCAGGATAGAACTGATGACCTAGAGGACCGGGGGTGAAAGAATAACCTCCAGTTCCTAGGCTTCCCAGAGTGGGCTGAACGTCAGAATACAAAGCTGTTTCTACAACAGGCCCTGGCCAAGATCCTGCACCTGGGCCCTGAATGTAGCCTGCAGGTGGAGCGGGCCCACCGCACTCTAGCCCCCATGCCTAAGGGCCAGGAAAATCCACGGCTAATCATAGCCCGGTTCCAAGGAAAGGGCGATGGCGAAATCCAGGGAGCTGCAGCAGCTGTGGTGGCACACCCACCGCATAAACATCTACCCCGATTACTCTAAAGAATTGTTCGACAAGCAGCGGGCCTACACAGAGGCCTACCGCATAATGCATAAAATTGGACTCACCATCTCCCTACGGTATCCGGCCACCATGTGGGTGGTGCATAATGGGGTTCCTCTTTGATTCTTCTCTCTAGACGCTGTGATGGAGTTCTTGCAGAGGAACTGGCCAGGTGAGGCTGGGCCACAGCCGTCACATCCCGAACCTTCAAGGAGCCATTAGGAGGGGTTGGACAGGCAGTCTTCTGTGTGTGTACCCAGGGACCGGACTTGGCAAACCAAACCAGACAATCAGTGGGAACTCCCTCCCCAGAGTAACAGGAAGCACCATACCTCCTGCCACCATGGGAAACAAGACCAACCATCAGAAAGGACCCGTCCAGCCAGCCCAGGGGAACACCAGATGGAAACATCAGTCGGGGATGAGCTGAAGAATTTCCATAAGGAGAACTGCTTCATGGAACTGAACCACCCTCCCCAGAGTGGCAACCAAAGACCTCCAGAGTGTCTCCCAACATCCTCCAGCTGCACTAACAGCCATGTGTTCCATCGCTACCTGGATTGTGGGCAGTCCAGATCCAGGCCTCTGACAAATCAACCACTGCATCAGAGGGCCTGGGCCATCAGGCAGTGCAGACTGTGTCATCTGATCTCCAGGAAGACGGTGGCAACCCCAGAATTACATCCCCCACAAGCCGAGTTGTTACACCCCTGAAGGAAGCTACCCCTGAATAGTCAGATAAGTGCTTTGTTTTATCGAAGCACAATATCTCCCAATGTACGCTCCAGCTGCGCTTGCTGTTTCAACCAGAGAGGGACGAGGGTTAATGGAGTTGAGGGAGGCCCACTATCAAGGTCCTGCTGTGTCACTCACGCCTACCACCAGTTCTTGGGCCTTCCACTTGGGCGGTTTTCCTCCTATCCCCCCTGTTCTCTCCGCCAGAGGAGTCACTGACACATGCTGGCCCCACTTCTGTACTGGGAGGGATTTCAGGGGTACATGGTCAGCTTGTCCCCATGTCCCCATATCTTCATATGCTGTTGAGTGTGGATCGGGGGCTCTATATGCTTCTGTTTTCACCTTATGTTGAATGAACTCCCCAAGCCCACATAAGTTTGCTTTTGCTGGGCAAAGAAGTGCCTCGACAAGCAGGGGCTTGGTCAGCTCCCTGTGTTATCTTTTAAGCAGTTGCATGCCTGACTAAGAGACTGCTCACACCCTCTGGCATTTGCCAAGCTCCCATACTGGGAGGGATTTGCTGCAAGATGGCAGAACTGCATGCTCTCCTATCAGAAGGGTCCGGGCCAGAGACCATCCTGCGCATGATGCTTCAAACGACCCCCCCCATTACAGGTCAGTACAAACACCAGAGACTGCTGTCCAGGAGTTCATCAGACTGGCAGAGGATGGACGTGGGACTTACCCTCCCACACAAAGGGCAGCTGAAGGACGGCCAGGACAGGGACCATTACTGAGCCAAAATCTCATGTCATGCTCATGCTTGACTAATGGCTTTTTTTACTATTTAAAATGTTACAGGTGCATGGCCATGGGATGGACTTGCTGGTATCCGAAGTGAATGTCCAGCTTGTTGTGGATCCATCCTTGCCTTTCTCTGTGCTGACCAGCCCTCCCCCGACCCTTTTGCCATTCTCCCCCCTCCAATCTTTCCATGAGTGGTGACCCAATGGGGCCAAAAAAGGGGAGTTTGTTTTGTCGACGTCCTATCCCAGTCCCCATTTTTTATGCACCTTCTTCCCTGACACTCCCCTCTAGATCCCTACCCCATGTCATATGTTAGGCCTCAGGGCTGAGTTTCATAGAGGAATACCCTCAACCCTCCCTCGTAGGCTGAGTAACCGATGCTTTTCCTTTTGACCCACACTCCTTGCTAGAACACTAATTTGGGATGCCCCTGTCATGTGCCCCCCCCCCAGTTGTTCTTACGGGGGTTTCTCCCAGATGCACCCAGGGGGCAGAGGTGGGCCTTCAGCAGTTTGCTGCAGCCAGCAGACCACCTCTGCATCCCATCTGTATTTTGTATATGAATGTAAATAGTTTGATTGTTGCATTGTTGCATTGTTGTATATTGACTATGACACACCTGGAAAGTTATACAACAAGAAAGTGGGTATTGCCAATATCCCAGACCATGAGGTGCCCTTAAATGTCTCAGCTCCATGCCTTGCCACTGTCCCATCTCCAGTGCTTCGAATGGGGGCCAGTAACCGAATCACAGTCCTGGCTCAATATTTTATTCTCCATTCGTACTTGATTTCCACAAAATTTCTTAATGGGTGATATCACCAGATATACTTGCAATGTGAGGGGGATGAACACCCCCATAAAAAGAAAGCAGGTGTTATCTCACCTGAAGAGACTGCATACCAGGCTGGCCTTCATACAGGAGACCAAATTGAGCCCCGAGGACCATGACAGACTGTGCAGGGATTGGGTGGGAACAGTGATCCATGCCTCCGCCCCTACCAGAAAAAGAGGTGTGGCTATATTTATCAGTAAAAAGCTCCACTGGGTAGTTTCCAAAAAGATCGGTAACCCTGAGGGGAGATGGGTTCTTGCCCTGATGTCTACGCCGGAGGGCCCCTTAGCATTGGGAAACATATACTGCCCTAATGAAGACACCACAACCTTCTTACACATAATGGTTCAGGATTTGGGAGGCCTTTCCAGGGACAATGTCCCAGTGCTTATCGGGGGGATTTCAATCTCACACCGGACCCCCTCGTAGATAGATGTCCATCCAAAACAGAACCACATGTTCGAGGGACAAAAGCGCTTGAGCAACTGAGGCAGGACATGGCCCTCACAGACATCTGGTGAGTGTTCCACCCTAGGGAACCCAGACTATTCATTCTACTTCACGGTTCATAACTCCCACAGTCGAAATGATTTTTGGCCCTCTTCCCCAGACATTACTAAGGTGCCCCTGGAAGCCACCATCCAGCCGATGGTGATCTCTGACAGTGCCCCAGTACAACTAAGTTTCTCCTGGGGCCCCCCCTCTCCTTCTCATCCCGCTCCTGGTGGCTAGACCCCCCCTGGCTCCAGCAAGAGACCACAGTGTTCTTTCAGGAGAACTCCATTTCAGATATGTCCACCGGTAACACCTAGAAGGCTTTTAAGGCCTCCCTAAGGGGTGCCATAATGGGGTACGCCAGCAGGATAAGAAGGAAAGAGAGCAGCACCTTAGAGAGTTAGAGAGGCAGCTAAAGGAAGCAGAAGCCCACTTCTGGGCCTTGACATGTCTATCCTTCCAATCCCAAGTGGGTTGTGCTGTGGCCATCCTCAGGCTGGAGGATAATGAGCTGCTCTCCAGAAAGGCAGAAGTTTCCATCTTATGCCTCAAACATAAGTACTGGGAAGCAGGAGGGGGGGAGATTCTTGCCTATCATCTTAGGAAACAACAAGCGGACAGGCATATTACGGGTTGGCTGACAGGCAAGGGGGTCTAAATCAAGCCTGATAATATTAACAGTATAATAGCTGACTTCTATGCCAAGCTCTATACCTCTTCCAGAGCCCCAAACCCCCAAGGGGTAGCCTCCTTCTTACAGGCTCTGAATCTCCCCACGTCATCCATTCAGCAAGCCCAAGCTCTGGATGGCCTCCTCACAACCGAGGAAGTGGAGGCCACCCTTAAGACCTTAAAAGGCAGGCAAGGCTCCAGGTGGGGGATGGCTTCCCACTGGAAGTCTGGCAACTACTGTATCACACAGTTTCCCCAATCCTCTGGCAGGTCTACACTGAGGCCCTTGAAGCAGGAACTCTCCCTCCTTCCTTCTGGGATGCTATAATTACTGTCCTTCTGAAAAAGTGAAAGGACCCTCAAAAAGCCTCCAGCTACCAGCCTATCTCACTGTTGAATGCCAACAGCAAAATTCTGGCCAAGCTATTTACATCCAGTCTTAATCCCTTACTGCCCAATCTTATACATCCCTCTCAGGTGGGCTTTGTGAAGGGCCGCTACAGTACAGACCACATCAGATCACTAATGAACCTGATTTATTTGGCTAAAATGCTCACCACCCCCGCTGCAGCTGTGGGGGATTGATTTTGAGAAGGCAATTGACTCCCTTGAATAGGATTTTGTCCAACAGGTCCTGCAAACAATGGGCTTTGCAGGGGCTTCCAGGCCTGGGTCCAGGCAATTTCCCAGTCTCCTGCCGCCAGAATACTGACCAATGCCACAATGTCCCCCCCTTCCCTCTGGGATGAGGGACTCACCAAGGCTGCCCTCTCTCACCACTGCTTTTCATGCTGGCAGTGGAACCTCTGGCTGCAGCCATAAGGCAACACTCCCACATACAGGGTTTGGAAGTGGGGGGCATGGAGTATGCTACATTGATGTATGCTGATGACCTACTGGTCCCTCTGGCTGACTTCAAGTCATCCATCCCACCCCTCCTAGCTACCCAGTCAAACTTCACGGGGTTTTCAGGACTATGCCCTAATCCAACTAAAACTGAGGTTCTCCCTCTAAATGGCAAATGCATCCCGCATATGGCTTCAGCCTTCAGCCTTCACTGGGCCCCAGATGGGATTACCTATCTAGGGATAGTGATAACACCAGCCCTTGCCAAAATCTGGGAGGCAAATCTAAAACCTCTGCTTGCTGCTGTCCGTACTGAGCTGGACAGATGGAGACCACTCCAGCTCACTCTTGAGGCAAAATTTCAGCGATTAAAATGATCATCTCACCCAAGCTCCTGTACGTCCTGTCCCACCTCCCATTAAAGTGCCCGCTGGGATGGTACAGTAAGATTGACTCATTACTGGGGGATTTTATATGGGAGGGAAAAACCCAGATATAGTCGCAATAAGTTGCGAGCTCATTGGAGAAAGGGAGGCTGGTGCTTACCATGGTTTGAAGGATACAAGTGGGCATTTCAAGCTGCCCAAACACTAAAGTGGTTTTCATCCCTCCTACCCGATGCCCCACAGTGGGTACACATGGAGCTGGCATACAAGTAAGGTGAATCACTTATCTCTGTTGTTATATAACAGCCCCCCTGAGGGATCCTAACTCATCCCACAATTGGCCCCGCTATAGAATGTTGGGGAAACTGCATAGGAGGTTGAACTCCAACCCACCCCCATCAGCCTGAGACCTCTGTGGGGTAATAGGAACATCATGGTAGACCACAAACCGATTTACTGGGCCTCCTGGACAATGGCTGGGCTACATAATCTTGGAGATACTTATTTGCCAGGGACCACCACTCTGGACTTTTTCAGAGGTATGTGCATCAGCCATAATATTTCTCCAAAAGAATTTTGGAGATATCTCCAGCTCAGAAGTGCTATCACTGAATATACCCACCTGTGCCCCAAAGGTAAACCTATATTGCTGGTCGCCCACTGGCTGACCCTAAAGAGAAGTCAGGCCAGTGTGATCTATGCAGCGTTCAGGACCCAACTTCCCTCTCAATCTCTGGAAGTCAAAGCTATGTGGGAAGTCTCACTGAACATCCAGATATCCGACTTGGACTGGAGAGCCTGCTGGAGGCTGGCCCACAAAGCCTATCCTGACCCTAGAAGCACCTGGATTCAAAATAAAATCCTACAGTCTTGGTGCAGGACCCCTGTGGTGCTCTGTAAGGCCAAGCCTATCCAGGATAACCTCTGTTGGAGGTGCAAATCTCACAAAGGAGACCTACTCTGTATCCTATGGGACTGCCAGCAATCAAGCCACTATGGCAGTATGTATGTAATATAGGATCCCAAATACTCCAGAAACCACTGCACCCTTCCGGAAGTGTTGCTTGTTGGCATCCACACTTTATTTACACCACGAGATCAACAGTGGATGGCCATCCTGAGTATGCAGGCCAAGAGGCTTCTCCTCTGTAGATGGAGAACATCAGAAGTCCCACCCGTCACTGAAATACTAAATAACTTAACGCAAGTTGCCAACTTGGCAAGGATGTCACATATGGTGGCCAACACTTTATCCCTGTATGATAGCCTCTGGGGCCCCTTTATCACATTCCTTAAACCTAGAGAGGGGGGTTGGCTGAGAGAGCCTTCATAGTGCACTGTCTGCCCTCACCATAGTGTGGGACGAATGACAGAAATTGTGGACACACTGTAATTGTACTCTGTTTGCACTTGTGCTGGTACATGCCTACTATGCAAGGACCTTCCAGATGCTTTCTGTGTGTTATATTTCTTTGTTTTTGATGCAGGTGTGATCCTAGGGGCACCATGTTCACACTGGTACTGTATGCATCACTCCTCAAATCACCTCTTAGAGATGATACTCCGGGCCATACCAGGTAGGCCTTGTATTATTGATCCTGTTTTAACCAGACATGCCTTATATTCCTACAGTTTTGTTATCAATATAAGTATGAGTTTAAGCCAGATACATCCCTACATTGTACTTGTGCTGGTTGTGATATTTGCTGTACTGTGCTAGGCTGTGTCGCTTGTGTACAGCTTAGATGTATGTATTGTTATAATTTTTTGGGGAAAAAAAATAAAAACTTTTAACAACAAAAAATAAAACAAGTTACTGAGAGGCATTCACTCCATACACCCTAGTTAGACAAAGCCAAGCCCAATGGAGACACAACCCACTAACCAGTTTGTTCATTAAATATTTTTATTCTGTAGGTATTCAGTTTATCACCCAAAGGACAAAAAGTTATTTTGACCATTGGGTGATAAAGAGAATATCTAGATTAAATATACTTACTGAACAGACTGGTGAGTAGGTTGTGTCTCCACTGAGCTTGGCCAGGTGACCAGCCCTGCCACAAGTAGCCCCCCACCCCCACCTGCCCACTTAAGAGGAAGAGGTACTCCAATAGATAGATAGATAAATATTCCTGGCTAAAACTTGAAAATTAATACATAAAATAAAAAAGATAAATAAATAAAATTTCCACTTCTCCCCATATGTAGCACATACATATTTGATTCTGCATTAAATAACCCTCTTCACTCTTCCACTCTAAAGACTCCTGCAAAGTAACTATTTATCAAATTTGCCATTTCCTTATCCTCTGTTTACAATTCTATAGGAGGACCAGTTTTTCTCTTTATCTGTACTTAGCTTAGTTTTAGTTATTATTGCATAAAAGAGCCTTTAGGTGAGTACCTATTTTCAAAGGATAGGGAGTCATACAAAGGTTACATATAGATATACTTTGATCAAACTTATGAAACAGAGCAAAGTAGCATACATATGGTACAAATAGATATACATAGTACAAGATTATAGGAAACAGTGTCCACTGATAAACAAGCAGTATACTAGATACATTGTCAAGTTCCAGCAAGTTTAAAAGCAGTTACATGAGTTAGAAGCATTGAGTGCATTTAACGGTTGATCTTTAAAGACCTTTAAAGAAGGGGATACTGTCACACTCCTTCAACAGGTCTGGGGAGGCACTCTATTATTTTGCAAACCTTTAGGAGGAGGAGTTCTGGCCCATCGGGTATTGTCTATAAAGCAATAATAAGGTGTTTCTAGCCATGCTCCTTGTGGAGTACTTATTGTCAGTGTTCTTGAAGCTGGATTGCAGGCCCAGGGTGAGTAATCCCAGTAATGCTTTCTTACCCATCAGTATGATATGGAATTGAACCCATAAAGCTAAGGTTTAGCCATCCCACAGCATCATAAAGGACACATATGTGGGACAGATGTCTAGCTTGAGGTCCAGTGCAAAGCAGCAGGCCCTATTCAATACACGTTTTACCTTAGACAGCAACCCATAGACCACAATACCATCATCAGTTATGCTGAGTATAAAACACTGAACCAACATTTTTTTAGTTTTCAGAAGGAGACCTTCTATTATGGAAGAGTAGGCCAAAGTAAGAGTTTACAGCTTTAGTCTGGTAGTCAACAAAGTCAGAGAAAGGTAGTGCACTGTCCAGGTACACCCCTAGGTATTTAGAATTGGTCACCTGTTCATCGGTAGCTCTGGACTATGTACAGATGTTAGAAGCATGGTAAGGGACAATTTTACCATGTGGGCCAAATAGCATACATTTAGTATTTTTGGTGTTTATTACTAGTAAATTTTGGGTAAACCAGGTCGAGATAGACTGGAAATCTTGTTGCAGACTCAGTCCAACTGATCTCGGTTTTTGTCACTTGTGAGGACTACAGCATGATCTGTATAAAGGATTAGGTTAGTAGATTGGCATACGGAAGATAGCTGGACAATGAACGGACTAAAACACAGGGAGCCAAATATAGGAAAAATTATGTAGAAATAGTGGGAGCTCAACCTCTTTTTTATACAAAAGACAAAATGAGTCTTATAATACATTTTTAAATTGATTTAAATCTTCTCCAACATCTTGCCACAAGACTTCTTCAGGGGACTTATTATGTACAAAAAAATACAATAATTATTTATTCATATTAAATAAAATATTCAATTTGCTTTCATTTTTATTTTTTATACTTGTAAATCTGATGAGCAGAAATTGCCCGTCTTCACAGATGACAAGTTACAATAATACAAAGAATGAAACATAGTACAAAAAAAACAGACACATAACTTATACAAGACAAATAACATACAACAAGTAGAGGACTACATGTGAGATTAAGATTAACAAGTGCATTTAAATTTATTGGTAAACCATTGCTTAAGGCGAGTTCGATAACAGCAAACAGTTTTACAGTCGACAAAATCAACAGGAAAGCTATTATAGAAAAGCGGTGCATGGTACATGAGTGACCTTTGGCCCGCTGTTTTTTAAAAAAATGCTACTTTAAACGAAAATCTACTCTGAGACCTAGTTCTACAGGAATGAATGAGCCTTGGAAAAAGAGCAATAGTTGAAGTAGGGAGAAACCCATTTATGATTTTAAACAAGAAAACTCCCATTTTGTGGGAAATTCTGTCAACCAAAAATAAACAACCAGAGGATTTATATAACTGACAGTGGTGCATCCGATATGGTGCACTAATCATAAACCATAAAATTGACTGATACGTCATCCTCAAGCTGTTTAATACTGTAGTCATTGATGAAGAATAAACCAATAAACCATAACCAGTTACACTTAAAAGAAAACTGTGTGAAAGTAACTTTCGAGAATCAGCTGTTAAAAATGTTTTTTGCTCGATATAAAAGACCTAATCTTTGATGCATAATTTTTCAAAGATGTTTAACATGTGACTCAAAAGATAATTTACTATCTAGTACTATTCCTAAATATTTGAAACTTTCACTACTTCTATAGTAATCCCCCCCTTATCTATAATAGGGGTAAATTTGTCATTCCCACTAGGCCTACCAGAGAAAATCAAAAGTTTAGTTCAACACCATATGACTCTGGATCAGCCAGTCCTGAAAGCAGTCAAAATCTGTCTGAACTTCATTTACTATTGCACTAATATTTGATCCATCACTAAAAATAAAGGCATCTTACTGTATATGTACAAAATAATTGAAGTTTTTGTACAAACACTAGGGGAAGAATTGACAAAAAGGGAAAAAATAAGAGGGCCCAGGATGGAACCCTGGAGCACCCCACTCTGCATTGTTATTGTTTTTGAAAAGCTACTACCTATGAGGGTCCGAAAAGTCCTATTAGTGAGATAATCAGAATACCATTTGCTTGATCCAAATTATTTAGTTCCATATATTATGCTAGTAACATTGTTTTTCCCCGCCTGCTATTTCTGACAGTCTTGTGTTTTCAATATTTCTGAAATCATTTTATTCAGTATCTGAAAGTAATATAGGAAAACCTTTATTTAATTTACAGATATGTACAACAGAATGTTGGCTGATTACATAATGTAGTTCCAAACTGGTGACAATATTATTTACATCTCTGTGTACAATACAGAATACCCACCATCCCTCAGCAATTCCACCTGTTCAAAATACATAATCCTTCATGTTCATGTAACATTTTTTTTATTTTAGACACATTGTTATACTGAAATAATTCCTAGATGTGAGAACTTTCTACATGCTTTTCCCATCAATATCCCACATGTATGATAAATATTTATTTGTAGCTGAACTTCTTATATCCTAGTCTGGCTGGCCAGCCCTTCTAAGCTAGAAGAACATTCCTATCTACCCTGCAAGATGTGAGCAGGGCCAAACACTAACCTCCCTACATTTAGATTTTCACCACCCATAAAGGCACTGCTAAGTGTGACAAAGTCCATTCATGCACAGCTTTGTGTGTACTAAGCCCTGGGCATATCTATCAGTTTTGGCATAGTATCCTAGTCTGGCATGACCTGCACGCATGGACTTTGCCACACTTTGGCCCTGCCTTTACTTACTTTTTATTGCACAATACTGTTCTACCACTGCCTATAACACCTGCCTTAGAACTCTATGTTAATGTTGATCTTGTAACTTGAATGTTTAATGTTTCACTCCTATTGTAAATCCCCAGGTTGACCAGGAGATGAGTGACTTGTCGCTCAGTGTACCTTCCTGGTGAAACATTTCAATAAATAAATAAATATTCATGGCAAATTTTATAAGTTTATTATACATATGAGGTACTGATGAAAAAAAAAACATGTAGAAAGTTCTCACATCTAGAAATTATTTCAGTATAAAAAAGTGTCTAAAAAATATAACATAAGCAAGACGGATTACGCATTTTGAACAGGTGGAATTGCTGGGAGATGGTGGGCATTCTGTATTGTATACAGAGATTTAAGTAATAATTACCTTATGAAATTAGTTGACATTTTATTGTACATATGTGTAAATTAAACAAAGGGTTTTCCTGTATTACTTTCAGATACCGAACAAAAGGATTTCAAAAATATTGAAAACACAAGATTGTCAGAAATAGCAGGTAGGAAGAGCAATGTGGCTAGCATAATATATGGAACAGGAGGTCATTTGCATCAGGAGAATTGAATATTTTATTTAATGTGAATAAACAATTGTATTTTTGGATTTTATTGTAGAGAATAAATCCCCTGAAGAAGTCTTGTGGCAAAATGTTGGTGCAAGATTAGAATCAATTTAAAATTTACTGTAAGGCTCATTTTGTCTTTTGTAAAAAAGAGGTTGAGCTCCCCTAATTTCTACGTAATTGCTGACTGAATTGTCGACAGGGGCAGCATACCAATCTTTTTTTTCCATAGAGATTTTTATCCTCTGGAACCCTGGCAGGTGGCTTCAGCCCTCCTGATGAAGGGACTCTCTCTCCAGTCCCACTGCTCCCGCACTCACCAATCCCTGGTAGTTCTCCTATGGCAGGGCCAAGAAGGAGGTTGCAAGCTTCTCCTCCCTCCTGGAGACCCTATCCAGAAGCCAGGGTAGGCCCTTGGGAGCAGTGGACCATCATCAAGCCTGCTAGGCTCTTTTCCTCCATTTTTTTCCATCACCCTCCCCTACCGATGTGAGGACATTGGACCGAACCTCCCAACCCATACTGCCCTCCAGCCACCACCAGAGGGCAGTCAATGAGCGAGACAACAAGTCTCCCTCTCCCCAAGAGAGGAGAGCAATCCTCTCTCTCCCCTGCTGACCCCTGGTGGCCTGGGCTTATTCCCAGACTCGGGTCACCCATGTAGCATGAGGTGTAGTGACCAGCGACTCAACCTCCAGCACCACCGGGCCAGCTACAGCATACCAATCTTAAAAACAAGGATACCATTATCTATGGAACTTCACAAATTTAGCAGAGAATGGAACTCTGCACCCTGAACCCCTACTGTAACTTCCCTGTCAGAAGACAAAATTTCCCCTGCATTTCACAGATGAGTCCTCTGTGACACGTAATAATGAAACCAGCCAACAGTGCCACAAGACAGGCCCAGAGAGTTTAGTTTATTGCATAGTAAGGCGTGATTGTCAAGATTGATGGCCTTAGTTAAGTCTATATAGATGGCCATAGCCAGTTCTCACTGTCTAAGGCCTCAGGTAGGAATTCTGTGAATTCAAGCAATGCAGTGTTAGTGCTGAAATTTCTCTTGAAACTGTGCTGTTCTGTGGCCTATAGTTCATATTTATTTAGGAATTGAACCAGCTGGTACTTCACTGTCATATCTAAGGTTTTGGACAGTCAGGAAAGAATAGAGATTAGGTGGTAATTTATGTGAATGCATTATTGCCAGCCTCAAATACTGGAACTACACAATCTTTCTTCCATAATTCTGGAATTATACCCATTCTCAGTGAGATGTTAGAGATAAGTTGGATTTGGTGGGTAATTGCACCCCCTTCCCGAAACAACTCTGACTCGGAGTTGATTAATTTAGTAGCAGGAGGTGCAGGGGGCAGAGGCCCTCACATGGGGATAAGGTGGCAAAGCCCCCAAAGAAAACACAGTCTGAAATGACTCCCTTTATCCGACCGCAAATGCGGTCAACATAAAGGACTCGCTGTAACATCGGTCGACAATGAAATTGTCGGCCGACTGTCATGGATCCGATCCAATCAAGCAAGATAAGCAGTGCCTATTCTGTAGTTAATATGAGTGGGCTTAGAGACACTTTGGGTTAGGTATAAGTTTGCTATTTTGTTGCTAAGGTCTTTGGACTAGATTCACAAAGCACCATTGGACTATGTCCCACACCACATCTCCATGTACGGTCCGAAATCTCCACAGGTGGTGAGACTGATATTCGCATACTCTGCAGTTGTGGATGATTTTATTTATTTTTTATTTATTTGCATCTTGGGTTAACACCTTTGAGCTAAAAGCTCATTTACAAAGGTTCCAAGTCATTTTGTACAGTACCGACACATAGTGCGATTACAGTTAATTACAACAGAGGTGATAATTCACCATTGCAGGATTTACAGATTGAGCTACAATCAGTGTACAATTAATTCAAGTGGAGGGTTACACATTAAATTAATACTAACATTACAGCAGAAAAAACTTACAGGAGAAAAATTAAAAAAAGCTACAGGTGTTGACAAACTAGAAGATAAGTAAAGCTATAACGTAGCATAGGAGACAGAGTAGGGGAAAGGACTGTGAGAATAGTGGGATGTTGTAGTGCAGAGGTCAGAAAGGCTAGAGTTGAGTGGTGGGGAGCAAAGGGGAGGGGGGACTAGGAGGGAGGTTGAAGATAGATGGGGGAGTAGCCACCCCAGCGGCCCCTTGTCAGTGAGGTGGTAGAGACAGTCTTTGCAGAGGAGGTCAAAGGGAGTACTGAGTGTAGGAGGAAGGGAATGAGTGTTAGTAGGGGCCTGGGGGAGGATGGGGATGAGGTGCTAAAGGTTGTAGGGAGGAGGCACAGTGAGTGGAGTTAAATGAGAGATGGATGGTGGGAAAGATAGGGAGAAAGGTGCTAGTGATGGAAGGTGGAGGGTAATGGGTAAGAATGTTAGGGGAGAGAAGGAGAATACCATGGGGGAGTGTGGAGGGGTAGTAAGGGAGGGAGGGAGAGGGCAAGGGGGTGGGTGATGAAGTGCTGGAGATGAACAAAGCCATGGGAGGTGAAAGGGAGGAGTGCAAGGGGAATGAGGGGTGGGAGGAGCTAGGTGTTACAGTCACACGTATTTGAGGCGACGAGGTATTTGTGAAGATGAGTTTTGAAGCAGTCAGTTCTTTGCACTGCTTGTAGGTTGGCATTGAGAGAGTCAAATTATTTTGGGGCTCTGTAGGCAAAACAATGTTGCCCTAGGGATGTTCTTCGGAAGGGGATTAGCAGCATAGTTTTGCTTGCACTCCTGGTATTTCTAGGTTGAGAGGATGGGCAGAGGAGGTTCAGTACCCCGGGGGGGGGGGTGAAGCCAAGGATGACCTACTTGCTAAGGAGGCAAGTCTGGTACTGGATTCTGTTGTATAAATTGAGCCACCCTGTATGAGTGTAGAGCTCACAGGAGTGAGTTAACCTGTGAGTACCAAGTACTAGCCTACAAGCTTTACCGAGTGATGTTTTATCCTCTTGAATGCGGTATCATTGGTGGCGCCGTAAACTGCAAGTTCATAGTCTATGACTGATAGAACAGAGATGGACACCGCAAGCTTGAGAGCATCGTCATTTAGACAGTGTCTGTTCCTGTACAGCTGCCCTAGTCTTGCATTGGCAGCATTGGCTACATAATCAATATGCACCGAGAATGTAAGGGCACTATCTAGAGTGATCCCAAGATATTTGAAGCTGTTAACCATTTTGAGCGTAGTGTTCTGATTGTTTTGGATATTGAGGCAGTATGACCTATGCTTATTCTGCGCCAAGGCGAAGAGCATTGTCTTTGTTTTCTTGTAGTTTAGTAGTAGCTTGGATTTCATGAACCAATTTTTGATATCGGTAAAGCCTTTCTGAAGTAGATTCTCAAGGATGTGGGGGTTGTGGTGGCTGGAAAATAGTACTGCATTGTCCACGTACAGAAGGACATTGCCACGGCAGGCCATGGGGAGGTTGTTGAGAAATAGGCTGAACAGATGGTGTCCCAGGATTGAGCCTTGGGGGACTCCAGTTGTGACATTGCGATGATCTGATAAGATGTCTTGAATTTTCACTTGACCTCATCCTGAGAGGTAGCTCTGGAACCATTTCACTGATTCTGTGGATAGTTCAGTGTTTGATAGTTGACTTAATAGTAGGTTGTAACTGACCATGTCGAAGGCCTTGGTGAGGTCAATGTAAGTAGCCCCCAACAAGAGCCCCCGATCATGAGCTTCATGGATGTAGCCAGTGAATTCCACAAGCGCTGTGCTCGTACTATGAAGCTTGCGAAAATCATGTTGTTTGTTTGTTTTATTTATTTAAATTGGAAAGTCCATGGGCCAAAGACCCATTTTCATGGATGACCAGTATACATAACAAAAAATACATACACCTGTGTAACATGCAGCACAATATAAAATATAGTCATGCAAAAACAAACTTTTAATACTCAATTTGACAAAACATTTGCACTCACTTTCAGCTAATAAGTACTCCTTTGACTTCACTCTGAAAATCTGAAAAAAAATATCTAGACATTCAAAAATGGACTGAAGGGAATTAAGGAAAAATGGATAATATAAGGCAGAGAGTTTTGGCCTACAGTTGTTTTCATCCTTGGACTAAAAAAGTAGTGTTGTACAGATAATTGAGTAGTAACAGAACTGATATGTTTCTTAAGAACTGCATTTAATGAAATAGGCACCTTGTTAGAGGTTACTTTTTTAGCCGAGACCCAACTGAAGTTTATAGAGGCAATCAAGGGGAAGCCATCCTGCCTGCATTAATAGGCTACAGTGATTATATCTTGCAGGCATCTGTGTGGAGAACCTGGCTATTTGGTTCAATAGTACTCTAACCTTAAATAGTAACCCCTCCCCAGAAGAGTAATAGAAAAGCAGACCATAGTCTATGATCGGTAAAAGGAAACTTTGAACAAGGAGCTTCTTGGTTGATGAAACCAATAATAGATTTGATTTATAGAGAGCCCCCAGTCTTTGATTAACTATTTTAATCATGTTGTTAATCTGTAATTCATATGTCATACCATCATCAATAATAAGGCCAAGGTATTTAGATTCCTGACCTGTTCTAATTCCGTAACCAATATTGTATGTAGAGAGAGGGTAATATCCTCCTTCACTCTTTTTCTGTGATTGGAAATGGCCATAGATTTTGTTTTCTTTTCATTCATCACTAGTCTATTTTTTATTAACTAGTTCTGAGCTTCCCAAAATCACAAGCCAGGACTCTCTGAATCATTCTGAGATCTGGTCCACTTGTGAGAATCACTGCATCATCTGTATAAATTAAAATTTGTGATTTAGTGCAAACCAAAGGAAGAGTGTTCAAAAAAAGACTAAACAGGAGAGGACCCAGAACTGACCAATGAGAAACATCCAGTGAAACAGAAGCCAAGGGAGAATATTGACCGTTGATTTTAGTAACCTGTATACGGTTGCTTAAATAATTCCCGTCCCACCCAACAACGTCTTCAGACATACCAAGCCTTGCAAGAGATGACAACAATAGGCCATGGTACACCAGGTCAAAAGCCTTGGTGAGGTCTACAAACAGCCCCAGCAAAATGCCCTTTTTCAAGGGCCAACTTGTGCCCTCAACAGCATGGTTTTCGTAAGTTGAACAGCACCACTTCAGCATTGCTGGAGTTCACTGGTTTCATTCACCATGTGTGTGACTATGGTCAGATGGTGGGAGCAGCCTGCATTGACCTCACCAAAGCATTTGATATGGTCAATCACTCATTACTACTTGAACAACTTGCTGCTGCTGGGCACTCGGATAAGTCTGTGAGGTAGTTCAATAGCTATCTAGAGAACAGGACCCAGCAGGTCAAAATAAATGAAGTCCTATCCGACAGCCATAAGGTTGGCTCAGGAGTTCCAAAAGGGTCTATATTGGGCCCATTGCTCTTCAGCCTCTTCCTTAACCGCCTCCCCCTTGTCTGTTCTGACAAAGGTCTTCATTCTGTGGACGATACAGTTATCTTTGCCAGTAGTCTGGACCCAGTCACTCTGGAGAAACAACTCCAGAGTAACTTTACTGCAGTCGAAGCCTGATTCATGGAGCATAAACTCCTCATGAACTATAAAAAGACAAATGTCATGCTGTTTGCAAACCCACACAATAAACTTAAATCACATCAACTAACAATCTGTAATAGTGTCAGCACCCAGTTAGAAACAGTTCAAACTTTCAAATAACTAGGGCAAATGCTTGACTGCTCCCTTTCTTTCACCCACCATGTTGACCACGTCGCCAAAGCAGTCAACACTAGAATAGGCCTACTGCACCATTACAAACATTGCCTGACAACCAAGGCACTGCATACTGCTGTCAACAGCAGCATAATCTCCATCATAGACTATGGTCTAGTCATCTATAGCACCACATCAAACATCACACTTAAAAGGGTTACCACTGCGTTAAACAAAGCCTGCAGACTAGTCACAAGTGCGCATTGACTTATGCATACATTTGACCTATATGCTCAGTCCTGCTGGCTGCACCTTAAAGGCAGGGTAAAATACCAGACCTGTCTACTAGCCAAAAAAACCTGTTTAGGTCTCACCCCCCCCCCGCCAGCCCTCCAGCACCTCCTTACCCAACGTCCAACCTCCACAGGACTCAGGGCAAGTCCAGGCAGTCATATTAGGTCCCATTCCACCATACATCCCAGGGAGAAAGGACCTTCACCTACTATGCCACTGACTGGCTCAATGGTCTCCCCTGGGACTTCCTCATTGAGCCAAAGATTTTTCCATTTAAACATAAGCTTCACCAACATCTCACAGCTCTTAGTGGCTGTGACTGCACTCCATAGTACAAACTCCCTCTAGTTGTTAGTAACTATCAGCACTTACACTCTGCTTGCCCCTGGCCTTGCCCCCCTCCCCACCACCCTCACCCACACCCTATCCCCTACTCACCTTGCCCTTTCCCCCTGCATGCCCCATGCTTCTCTCAACCCTGCACCCTCCCTATTCTTGACAAAGCACCCGGGCTGCTCATGGCTTAGTTACATGTACTAAATTCTATAATTGAAGTGTCACTCTCAAACTGACTGTACTACTTTAAGCTCTCTATGTATCCTGCCATTTTTGTCCCATCTTGTTATTATTGTATGTTATTTGTTTTGCTCAGAGGTGGAACCTTTGTAAAACAGTTTTCAGTTCAAAGGTGTTGTAATCAGGCTGGCCCAGTGGCGCTGAGGGTGAGGTGCTGGACGCCACACCTCGCACCACATCGGCGACCCAGGTTTGGGAACGGACTCGGGCTGCCGGGGGTTGGCAGGGGAGAGAAAGGATTGAGCATCCCATGACTGCTCTCCTTCCTCTGGGGAGGGCTGGGGCACTGCAGCGCACTGTAGCGGCAGCTGGTGGAGGCTGGCGGCACAGCAGCGGCAGCAGAAATAAGGAAGAGCCGCGGCAGGTGTCGGCACGCGAGTGCCTTGACGCCATTGCATGTCGGCTCTCGGGAACACAAAAATCAGGTGGAAATTGGTGGATCCATTCACATATCTGGAATGTGTGTGCGGTATGGGCTGCCCATTGCTCATGCTGTGGACCACTGGGCGACAGCCCTACCGATGGTCTCGTGGCCGGCGGCAGTGGGGCGGCAGGCTGGTGGGTGCTGCTGCCTGCCACTGAGTGGGGACTGGTGGGGTGGTGGGATCAGTGGGCGGGCAGGGGGGGGTCCACTGGACCACCAGGGATGATGGGTTTCTTTTAATTCTACTTCAGCCCACAATCGGGCAGACAGGTCCTCTGGACCACCAGGGATAATAGGAATTATCTTTTATTCACTGAAGCCCGTGATTGGGTGGGCAGCGGTCCACTGAACCACCAGGGATATTGGAATGATCTATTCTATACTTAGCCCGCGATCGGGTGGGCAGCGGTCCACTGGACCACCAGGGATTTAGGGTTTATCTATTCTTTACTTAGCCTGTGATCGGGCAGGCAGCAGTCCACTGGACCACCAGGGATATTGGATGCATCTATTCTTTACATAGCCTGCGATTGGAAGGGCAGCGGTCCACTGGACCACCAGGGATTTAGGATTATTCTATTTTTCACTGCAGCCCGCGATCGGGCTGTGGGGCACATTGCCTTGCTGCAGGGGGTTTCGGTCCCTGATGGCTGCTGCCTGGCAGGGCGCCAGGTGAAAGTCGTCAGGGATCGGCGCACCTGCATGCAAATGGGGCCATAATGACATGCAAATGGCTCCATTTGCGCCTTGCATACATTATGTCCCCATTTGCATGTCAACTTTTGAATATCGTGGTTGCTGCACCCTGCGCAATGGAACTTGCGCTAGCGCATCCCCATGCTCCACTCTGGCCACTGGCACTGGTGCAGTGCCACTGCACCATGCACACTGCAGGTGGCCAGGGTGTGATATTCAATGATGCTGAGCCATGGTGCAGCTCTGTTGAATATCACCCGGTCAATGCCACTGTGCAGCCAAGTTGCGCTGCACCCAGGTTTGCGCCACAGCCTGGCGCAGTTTGAATATCTGGGCCAGTGTGTATGCAGTGGTCCTCATGAGCCAGTACTCAATCTCATCCTTCCTCACAGAAGGATGGGGATCCATCTTTAAGAGATACTTCAAGATCTCAATGGGTAAAAGGGATTTGAAGTAAAATTTTGGATACGGCAGGTCCAAATCAGGATAGGTAGGGATAGACATGTCCATTTTGTCAACAAGTATATACTTTGAGAGATTGGAAAAGAAATCATTAAACTCATGTGCTATTGAATGTGACTCAGTCTTAACCCTAGCTGGGGTATTTAGGCACTGTATAATAATAGTAATTTTTTTTACCAATTAATTCATTAATTAACTTCCATGTTTCTGAAGTATTTTTGCCTATGAATTCCCTCTGCCTCTCTATAAAGTAATTCTTCTTCAACCTTCTAACTAATGATTTGCATTTATTTCTAGCAACTTTATAAGCAATAAGTGAGGCTTGACTGAAAGACTTCCTATAGATTTTCCAAAATTATCTCAGTTTTTCATTAATTCCAGAAGCTCAGGGGTAACCCATTGTTGTCTGTTTCCCTTGATTCTGGACCTTTTCAGAGGGACAAACCTGTCACAGAGTGATTTAGAGAGAGAGAGAGAGCAAAAGGTAGATAGTGTCTCATTCACATCTGTGTATTGCTGCACCCCAGACCAATTGACTGAGGACAAGGCAAGCCTAAATTCATTGACATCCAATTTTTTTAAGTTGTGTGAAAAAATAAAAACAGGGGGAGCAGTTTTCTTTTTTGCTGTCCAACAGCAATACACAGAACTATGGTCACTGACACCATCCAATAAAACTCCAGACTGTGCAATCTTATTGGTGTCCGAGACCATAATCCAGTCAAGTAAGGATGCATAACTGATTTTATAATGAATTCTAATGGGGATATCTATTATTTGAGTTAGCCTTTGGTTAGTAACAGTCTCTCAAAACTTCAGCAAATCCCTTCCCAACCAGTTCATATTCAAATCTTCCAAGATTATTAATTCCCTGTTAATAGGGAGTGATCCCCTTATAGTGTCAATCAAGCTTAAACCATCCTCCTTTGAGCCTGGGGGAGCATAAATAACAATGAGCATAAGAATTTTTTGGTCTCCTAAAGTAAGTGATAAAGACAGGTAATCACAGGAGGACGAGTCAAACACAGGCACATCAGGAATCACATTATAGTGACTCCTGATGTAGAATAAACAACCCACTCCCCTCTTAGCCCCTCTATCCCATCTATAGAACTTGTAAGCCATCTAAATTAATCATTTCATCTGAGACCCCGGCTTGTAAGACAAGTCTCAGATAAAGCAATAATCTCAAATTGATGCTGAAGAGTCCAGGCTGTGAAATTATCCCACATTGCAAGCAAACTTTGAACATTTAAATGTCCCAATAGCCATAACAGTTTTCCGCAGCTGCAGTGATATCCTTGGCAACATCGCCCACAAGCTGCCATACATTGTGGAGCCAATGGTAATCTGACTTCACCTTTGAGAATACTCGCAGCTGTGGGACAACTGAGGACTTACAAGTGGCAACCCACTTGCACTGGGTTTTTGATGCAGCTGCAGGTGTACTCAGAGCTTTGTGAACCTAGCCTCTTGTTTTTATCAGCTACCTAATTACAGTTGAAATCTCCAGTCACAATCTGTTCGTGCTGGCAGTTCAGAGTGGGAACTGCATTGACAAAACAGTCAAAATCACTAGGAATATTCTTAGACTGGAAGTATACTACCAGGAAATTGATTTTTTTTAACTTTTTGTCCTAAGCTTTTAATTTAGGGCAAGAAGCTTACAAGTTGAGGCAGCTATACTGAGAAGAATTTGTTCAACTTTTAGGTAAGATTTAATGTATACAAGACATCCACAACCCTTCCTAGCAGCCCTGTCTTCCTGAAATAGGGTGTAGGAATAAATTTCAATTTCCTGATATGGAATCCTGTTAGTAAGCTATGATTCCATCACAGCAATAACATTGTACCGGGAGTCTAACAAACAAAGCTTGAATTCATCCAGTTTAGGCACAAGGCTTCTACTGTTAGCATGTGCTGATCCAAGAACCCCTTGTAGGATACAGCTGGCACAGAGGGGCCAGGATTTTGGTTTGTATTACTAGCAAGCACAGTATAAGTAAAAGGAGTATCAGCTGCCCAAGAACATAATACACTTTATGAGAGTTAGAAGGATGATTACCAGTAAGGTAACCCCAGCCAAACCTTTGAAGAACAGGTAGGTTTACTATGAATGGAGTACAATCCTGTTTATCTGAACCGCTCAGGTGACAAGTTTTTGATTGGGATATACAAGAGTTAACTGAAACAGGATTACTGTGTAGTACGTGCTGTAACTGGTAGCGACTGATGTACTGTGGTGTATACTGGTGGGTACAGTTGTAAGCCCCCCCAAGTGGGAATTACCTTTCAGGAGTTGTGGCTTCTTGTTCTCCATGACGCATTTTGCATCATTGGCTCGAGGGGACTCTTACCCTGTGGCCCTTTTGAGGCTCCACAGTTTCAGCCGCATGGATTCTAGGGTCTCTCGGCCTGTGGCAGGCATGCCAAGCACCAAGCCTTTGGTTCTGTGCCTCTGGGTGCATTCTAGTCCTGGGTCTGGTTTTTCAGGGTTGGCTGACTTGGAACTGCGTAGAGAGGAGACACAAAAATTTGTAAATGGTTTTAGATCGGTCAACAGTTTGGCACAGGTATGATCACGGGGGGGGGGATTTAAAGGAGTGGCTGCTCCATCTATCGGGGGGGTAGTTTGGCGCCTGGTGTACCGTAACCAGTGCCTATTGTAAATAGTTGTATTGGGACTATATGTCCTGTGGGCAATGGAGATAGAGGGTGGTTTTGGTGCCTGGAGGATGTACCACGCCAGGAGGTATAAAAGGGGAAAGCAGTGCAAGAACCGGGGGGAGAGAGAATGAGTGGTGTTAAGGACCGAGTGGGGGTGATTTCCTGCTCAGTTAGCAGATTCCCAGCTATTCTTTATTTTTGGTGTGGCAGTAACTTGTCTAGGGTGTAAAGGGACTTGGCGGCAGCCATCTTGGGTGGAGCCTCATTGTTGGGATTGACCTGGGGATCTGCCCCTTGATGGAGAAAGGATAGCTGTTTTCCTGGCGGGAAAAGAGACAGGTAGCTATGGGACCTACAACATGGGGGTGGGCTGAGTGTCGCTAGGCCTGAGGACGGCTGCTGAGCAGGGCACCCTATAAAGAGACTGCTGCCTGGAGAGATTCAGAAGGAGGAGTGGATCTCAGCCTGCGAGTAGTACAGAAGGACAGAGGAGGAGGAGGAATGGCGCCTGTGTGGTGAGGGTTCCTGAGGTCTGGGCACAGCCCCTGGTCTCAAGACTGATTATTATTTGGAGGACATGGAGAGACTGTGAGGTGAAGTGGACCATAGGGACCCAGAGGTTTGGGGCAACCCCTGGTCCTGAGAGGCCCCATGTTGAGATTGCCCATTTCCTGAGTTCAGTGCCAGGCGGGGATGTTCACAGTTGCTGCCTGGGGTGAAGTCACCCACCTGTGCCTTGCATCAAGTGGAGCCTGATGTTGAGGGTGGCTGTTGGCTGGGTCAGCCATCCCTCAAGGTGTCTGTGCTCCTATTTGAGATAGAGAAGGACAGAGGAAGAATGTAAAGACTATTGCTGTCTTCAGTGGAAAGCCTGCTTCATCCTTAAGTTAGCTGCCTGTGTTTGGATGTCTAGCTGCCTAGTTTGAGATGTGACCTTCATGGTCAAGAGCACCTATCGAGCTTCTAATGTGACTTTTCAAGCAAACTTTTGTGTTTTATTGCTCCATGGAGTGATTGTTCCTGTTTGAATTATCTGTTCATTAAATGGGATCCCCTGTTCCAGTAGTTTGGAGTGTTGCCTCGTTCATTTGGATGAACTGTTTTGCTACTAACAAGAACTTTGCCTCCACAGCTCAGCACCCAGAAGTTAGAGGGCACCCAGATTCCAGCAAGACCTGGGAAATGAGGCCATTCAGGTATGTGTTTTCTTTTGCTGTATAGTGCCCCCTTCCCTTGGACTTTTACCATCTTACCCCTATACGTGGTGGGGGGACTTACACACTATATTGAGGGCATACTGAAGGGGTTTGGCAGATGTTAAGCAAGAAATGCATTTTTTTTTTCATGAAGGTGTGCATATTGATGCTGTTCTGGGTGCGAGGGTATTAAGGAGAAGTGCTAAACAGTGCTTAACAGTGGGGTTTTTGTGTTTGTTTTTTATGCTGTGCTTGTGTTCACTGTGTATTGCTACACTAAACAGTTTGTACAGAACTATTTGTTTAGTGGTGTGAAACACTTTTGCATTGTTGCTTACCAAAGGCTGTAAACTCTCTTCTTTGTAGCCTTTGAATGGAGACATTGTAGTAACATCAGCTACACAGGGTCACAGTTCAGCTGATTCTCCAGCTATATCAAATATCTACTAAAGCAGTTCAGTCTCAGAATGTGTAGGGATGGGTTCTGCATCATCAGCTTTGTCAGCTTTGCCATCATCACTTTCTTCTTTGATGTCACTACCCTATGGTTGCTGTCTCACAGTGTCAATGATGGTCTCATCAGACATATGCTCATGTCCTTCCTCCATGCTGTCACAGATGACCCAGTTTTCCATATCTTCCTCAGTGAGACACTGAGCTTGTTCATCATGTCCTCTGCCAGGGCAGTGATCTGTGGGTCATTGTCAGGGTACATCACTTCTCTCACCCCTCTGTCTCAGCTTCCAGTTCCTCAGTCACTAGAATGCCAGACTCGTGCCGTGCCTTTGCAATTGTTTCAGGTTGGAACTTCTCCCATGCCTCTCCGTCCATATAAATCACATCTTTCAGTGATATGGACTTCACTATCTCCTGGAGAGTCGGGTCCTCATTAGTGTCAAACAAGACTGCCTGTAGCAACTGTTTTTTGTACTAGCATTTGAAAATTTCCAGTATGCCCTGATCACAGGAATGTATCTTAGAGGGGGTGTTTGGGGACAGGAATATACACCTTATGCTCCCATCCCTAGTTTGAACCATTGACACCTCAGGGTGCATTGGTAAAATGTCCAGAAACAGGACTGCATTGAGGGGGAGATTGAGGGACATTACATGCCTTTTTACACTTGGAACGAAGTACTCCATGTACCATTTGATGAATAGGACTCCATCAATCCATGCATTCCACTGGCTTGCATAAACCATCGGTAAGACTGACATGTTTTCATGGTGAAGTACCTGGGCTCATGAGATTTTCTAATCAGAAAGGGGGGCAGTTTATGAGAGTCACTAGCATTAACACAGGCAAGAATAGTAACCCAGTCATTTTGCTTTTTAAAATCCAGGGCATCCTTTTCTGCATTGCGGGCTAGAGTATTGTCAGTGAACCACTGCCAATACAACTCGGTTTTATCCACGTTGTAAATCTGGTGTTGTGACAGTGATTCAGCTTTTACAAGCTCATTAAGCTGCTGCATGAAGGAAGCTACCCCTTCTTCAGCAGCACTTAGCCTCTCCCCACACAGCCTCAGTCGTCTAATGCCATGTCACTTCTTGAAGTGACCCAGTCACCCATCACTGGCTACAAGGCTCCCATGATTGCCATTGAGCTTTGCATGCAGCCATGTGGCTTTTTCCTTCAGAAGGGGGCCAGAGACAGGGGCGCCTTTCTCTCTTTCCTGGCAAAACCACATGTAAATCGCATCGTCTCTCTCGTCATCCTTGCAGGCTCTCATAATTTTCCTTTTCGCTATACCAAAGGACCCCTCCATAGAAATGCCAAAATCTCTGAGCTTCTCCTTATCCTCTTTAATGTCACTAATAAAAGATTTACCCACTCTATACTCAGCTGCAAGAGTAACTGCACGCTCACCATTTTCTATACGTTCAAGGATTTGTAGCTTTTGCTGTAAGATTAGAATGCTAGGCTTCCTCTTACTGCTACTCATTTCTGGTTTCCACTGACAGCGCTCCACCTTCAAGCAAACCGACAGGTAACAGCTGATGTGTTAAGAAGGAAGCACTACCGAATAGCTGATGTTTGACTGCCAGTTGCCGGGTGACAAGATCGAGGTTCAGTTAAGAGGGAGTTTTGGTTTATTGGGGTTTATTTAAACAAGACCATACTGTATTTAAAATAAAATGTAAGGTACTTGAGATATTACTTCAGTTTCATACTTATTTTTTTTTCCTTTTGCGTCTTAGATTTGTTTTACTAGTGTTTGCTTATTTTAATACCTTTTTCAGATCTCTTGCTTGCTGGAGTCTTTATATTTTGGGTACATGTTATTATCCTTAATATATCCTGCAAAGTGAATTAGCAGTTGTAAATGAAGCTTGATTTTTCAAATGTGATTTCTTTTAAATATACCACCATTTTCATTGTACTGCAAATGGATGACACAGAATGAAATATTGACATTTCATGGGGACACCTCTAAATTTAAGATGTCCTGTGCTTACTGTACTAATTAAATTCCATCTAAGGCCCTTCAATATGACTGCAAAACTAAAGCCACATTGGATTTTCAAATTCTACACAATTTTGTCAGGAGCAGAATTCTGACATTTCAAAAGTGTTTTTTTTAAATCTGTGAATTATTTTAGTGCAGATTACATAAACTGCTGAATAGTACCCAATTGTTATGTAAAGTCTGGATAAATTTTTCCAGAAAACATGGAATAATAGTCCATAGATCATGTAATTTGCAGAACAGTATACTATTGGTTGCACAGAAATATTTTGCTTAATTATGCAGAATTAAAAAAAGAAATTTCCAAAATATTTCAGAAGCAGGACTGCCATTCAGCATGAATCCCACTGGCAGAATTCCCAGTTCCGCATAGCCCTACTCATAATATAAATCAGTGTTATGCTTATATTGTCAATCCTAGTTTAAAGCAGCAGTATTTGATAGTTGGCAAAATAAATAATCATATAGTTTTAGCATACATGTATCTTACATAATTAGATTAATCATCGGCATATTTTTATTTCTCTCAGATGTTTTTAAAACAGCTTTTATCACTCATTTTATAATTAATGACTCACATCATCAAAGGTGGTTGCCACTAGCAAATTTTAAAACTCTATTTCTTGAGGTTACTTTTTGACTTAACAGCACCACACCAGAATGTTTAATTTATTCATGGAAGCTCTTGGCAGAGGGCAGCACACATTTCTGGTGTCAAATAGAACCGCACCAGAATGTTTAATTTATTCATGGAGGCCGTGGCAGAGGGCAGCACCCATTTCTAATGGTAAACAGCACCGCACCAAAATGTTTAATTTATTCATGGAGACCATGGCAGAGGGCAGTACCCATTTACACCAAAATGTTTAATTTATTCATGGAGGCCGTGGCAGAGGGCAGCACCTATTTCTGATGGTAAACAGCACCGCACCAAAATGTTTAATTTATTCATGGAGGCCATGACAGAGGGTAGTACCCATTTACACCAGAATGTTTAATTTATTCATGGAGACCGTGGCAGAGGGCAGCACCCATTTATACCAAAATGTTTAATTTATTTGTGGAGGCCGTGGCAGAGGGCAGCACCCATTTACACCAAAATATTTAATTTATTCATGGAGGCCGTGGCAGACGGCAGCACATTTTTCTGATGGTAAACAGCACCGCACCAAAATGTTTAATTCATTCATGGAGGCCGTGACAGAAGGCAGCACACATTTCTGATGGTAAACAGCACCGCACTAAAATGTTTAATTTATTCATGGAGGCCATGACTGAGGGTAGTACCCATTTACACCAAAATATTTAATTTATTCATGGAGGCTGTGGCAGATGGCAGCACATTTTTCTAATGGTAAATAGCACCGCACCAGAATGTTTAATTTATTCATGGAGGCCGTGGCAGATGGCAGCATATTTTTCTGATGGTAAACAGCACCGCACCAAAATGTTTAATTTATTCATGGAGGCTGTGGCCAAAGAACAGGGAGTTTTGAAGACTTCATAAACCCCACATCTCAGTTCAGAAGAAAATCCAATGAAAATTAAAATGGATATCTTGATGTTTTTGCCTGAAATACATTATTACTAAAACTTACTGTACATTCTGATTTATTTATTTTTACTAACAAAGACTGCTACTTTAAAACAGCTTTACCATGTCCAGTAAGCTTTGTTTTGGGACTCATCACAAGAAATCTGTTTTGGAGTTAGACTTCACCAATGAAAACATCCCAGCCTTAAATATATGTGCTTCCCCTTTAAGAAAGCATGAGAACTTGTGTAATTATACAGTATGTATATTTGTGAATATACAGTATGTGTTTATGCTGTAAAGGAAATGCAGTTATTTAAATGGTCTAAACACTAATGACACATTCAAGTTCCTGCACGGTGGTGGTTTTCAAGACGAAGACTAAAAATATCCTTTCTAAACATTTGCTTTCATTTGCACTGAGAAATAAAGTCACAGTAAAGTTCAGCTGTCCAGTAACTGTGCTCCCTCACTGCAAAACTGTAACATAAAACTATGGACAATACTTTCATAAACCCAGAGGCATTTCTTGAAAGGAGCAGGTGCCCACTTGAGTACAGTATGTGGTTTCATAAACATAATGGTCAGCTGTCATGACCTTAATAAAGTTATAAAATGACAAAAAAAAATCTAGAAGTGTCATTGGCTGAGAGATGTCACCTGACCATGAACTGAATGTCTATAAATGCATGATCAGGTACATTGTGGCTTATTAGTTATTATAAAATGTTATGGCTTATTACTTACACAATATAAGGCCACTTGATGGCCCAGCAGGTAGTGAGCTACACTCTCATGCTGGTGAATAAGGTTCAGAAGTGGACCCGGGAGCCGGGCCAGGTGGCCAAGGGGGCTTGGGCAGTGCTGCTATGTGGCAACGCTCCCAGACCAGGAGGTGTGGTGCTGGTATCTGCTGCCATAGGTATCCTTGCAGTGGGTTGGAGGGCTTGTCTCTTCTTCAGCGGCATTGCTGCATGTGTGTGAGGCCTGACAAGGCATGGCCAGCATAAATGGGAGTGGGTAGGCTTTGGGGAATAGGGAGTACACTATAAAGCCACCATGCACCCCAGCTGCCTGTACTCTTGGGCCCAACTCCAGGTGGATTCCCACTGGTCTGACAGTGGGGAGGGAGCAACTAATGGGGCTGAGATATTGCAGGAGGAGGAGCCTGAAGATCTAGCAGAGGTGGTGGTTTTGGGGCAAAAAGCTGCATAACAAAAAGAAAAGTTGTGTCTTGCCTAAGTTTATAGTATATCTTGGCAGACTCTACACAATTTATTTGACGGGTCCCAACTAATCCCACATTGTTGTTTTTTGTGACATCATAGTGCATACCATGACAACACTCTGTGATGTCACAGACAGCAGTTGTTAGATCAGTTGGAGACAGTCAAATGTGTTTTGAAAGATGCAGTGAAATAAGAATGTCATTCTCAGAAATGTTTTGTAGCTCAGTAAGTGGAGGAAGTACAGAAAAAGAAAATTAGAAACTTGTAAATGTAATTGTTATCAATATGATAGTTTTAGTTATAAAATGAGTAACTAAAATAGAGAGCTATAATTGGCCAAGACCTAACACATGCAGGGTAGGACAGATCAGTTAGCCAGGTGGCCAATGGTCACTAAAAAAACTGGCTTGGTTACCAGATTTTGAAAGTTGCTGGCCAGCTGGCTACCTGCCCACAGAGTGATTCTGAAGCCCTTAAAAATGACAGCCACTAAAATATTGATTTGACTATCAGATTTTGAAAGCCAGTGGCCAAAGTGACCACCAGCTTGCAAACTGATTTGTACCACCCTGATGACATGACTATGTTGCTCTATTACTTAATGCACAGCTACAGGTTTTGCTTTCTCTGTGCATTTTTTATTAATTAAACATTCATTTTTGAAGTTCAGTTACACACTCCAGGGTTTGCATTAAAGCAGAAGTACAACTAAACTGGGGAAGAAAATTTAACCCTATTTTTTTCCTTTTTTTTTTTACCACAAAAGATTCCAGGCATCTTCTTATTTTTTTGGTAGTAAAATGTTCTAGTTCTACCAAAATTTAAGTATTTTATAAATGTTTTATATTTTTCTGAAGGAAAAAAAGGTAGCCAACATGTCTGGCTTAAAAATAACACTGTAGACAAGGCAAGGTTGAGAAAATAAAACAAAAATGCATAGAGTGCAGCATAGGAGGGCTTTTTTATTTTATTTTTATTATTTTCAAACAATACACTTGAAAGAAAATCACATTCTTGTATAGGGTATCAGGAAATATACAAATTGCACACATAAGCAAGATTCCAGAAGGCTGATACTCAAAACATCACACCCTATAGCCTGGAAAAGTAGGAAATAGGGGGATCCTAAACATTTATAAATAAGTCAAGTAATAAAACCCAAACTGCCAGCCTCTTCAAGAGGTATTTAGATAAGTAGATTTGACACGTATGCAATTTTTTTATGTTGATTGCACACATGCGCAAGAAACATATTACGACAGCTTTCTCCAGAAGCAGGTTGTGGAGGCGCGGCACTGTTGTGGCCAATGCCCCCACAGCCTTTAAAGGCTTGGCTCGCTTCCCCCAATGCCATAGCATGCTGCTGCTAACACTAGTTCAGCAAGCGTGCCACAACCTTATAAAGTTTTAGCCGCTGCAATCGGGGGCCACCTCGTCATTGTAATGTCAATCATTTGCTGCAATGAGGGAGTGACCCGTCATTACAGGGTGGAATCTAGAACACTGATATTATTTGTGAACATGGTGGTGGCTTGCCACAGTGTTCACAAACCATATTAAAAAAACCCTGCCGAGGGGGTGCCCAATCCCCCTCAGCATTATGTGCACCCCCACCATGTTTGTTTACCGACCGGGGCCCCAATCCCCATCGGCTTCAGTGCCCCAAAGTTTATGCTGTCGATGGGGGAGCCCACTCCACGTCAACATTATGTAACTCCCCCTTTTGTTGTGTGCCGACAGGGGTGCCCAATCCCCATCGGCATAATGTAACCCCCTCCTTTTGTTGGGTGCCGACAGGGGTGCCCAATCCCCCATTGGCTACAGCTGCCTCCCAAAAAGACTCTGTTGGCATGCTGGGAGCCCACCCCAGCATGCCACATGCCCTGTCAAATCAAAAATGTTCCTGACGATGTCTTTTTTTTTTTAACCTGAAAAAAAGAAACAGTCCTCATGGTCTCAGCCCCTCCCACAACCCACGCCCACCCACTGCGCACTCCTGCCTCCCCAAACCCCCCCACCCCATACTTACCTCCGGAGACTGGCGCGATGATCTTCGGTGGACTGGAAAACGTCTGCACTCTTCATAGCCGACCACGAACTGAGGAAATGCCGATAAGCTGTATAATGGAATAAATAGGGTTTTTCAACTTTGATGCATATCTTAGACATTTTTTTGGAATTTTGGCACCACATTTTCAACTTGGGGTTTTTGGGACACCTCCTCATGAATTCTGGCAGTATCATGGCATTATTCGGCCCCAAAAGGTGATTTTGCAGTCACTGCGCAGAATCTCCTTTTGGGACTGATTAGCGAAATTACAGTGCCAGTGTTCATGAGGTGGGCTCTCAAAAAGCCTATACTGCAAATTTGGTGGGAAAAATCCAAAGAATAACTGTTTTACAAGCGTGCATTGCGCAGTTGCTACGCATGTTGGTAAGTTTGCAAATTTGCAATATTTTCATGCCAGATTTTCAACATTGGCATTTTTTTCAGACCTCCTTGTGAACAGTACAGCTGTCATTTTCCACATCCTGGCCGAAATGTGTTTTCGCACTTCCGGCGCAGAGTAGCACGGTTGCTATGGGAAATCAGTGTTCAGGACAGATTAAGAAAATGACAGTGGCACTGTTCATGAGCAGAGGTCTTAAAATGCCTATGTTGAAAATTTTGTGACAATACTCCATAAAATGACTGTTACGAGCGTGCATTGCTTAGTTTGCATGCACCCTTGTAAGTTTGCAAATTAGGTAATATTTTCACGCCAGATTTTCAACACTGGCATTTGTTCACACCTCCTTATGAACAGTACAGCTGACATTTTTCACATATTGGCCAAAATGTGTTTCCACGCTGCCGGTTCAGAATACTCCAGTCGCTGTTGGAAATCAGTGTTTGGGACAGATTAGGATTGAGCGACTGCGGGGGGGAGTGACCCAGCTCAACTGAGCCCTGTCGGGACTGCTGTGGATTTCTTTGTGGGCAGGAAAAGGCAACAATGCAAGCAGAAGCCCAGTACAAAAGGGCAGCCTGCAGTGCCAGGAGACACAGAATGAGCGAGTGATGGAGGGGGAGGGAGTGAGTGAGCTCAACGGAGCACTGTTGGGACTGCTGCAGATTTCTTTGTGGGCAGGAAAAGGCAGCAATGCATACAGGGGCTGAGTACAAAAGGGCAGCCTGCAGTGGTGCGAAAAACAGAATGAGCGAGTGAGAGAGGGGGAGTGAGCGAGCTCAACGGAGCTCTATCGTGACTGCTGCGTATTTCTTTGTGGGCAGAAAAGGGTGGCAAAGCAGGCAGGAGCCCAGTACAGAAGGGCAGCCTGCAGCGCCAGCAGAAACGGAATGAGTGAGTGAGACAGGGGGAGTGAGTGAGGCCAACGGAGCTCTGTTGGGACTGCTGCAGATTTGTTTGAGGGCAGAAAAAGATTCCAACAGAGGCAGGAGCCCAGTACAAAAGAGCAGCCTGCAGTGCCAGGAGAATCAGAATGAGCAAGTGAGATGGGGGAGTGAGCGACCTCAACGGATCTCTGTCAGAACAGCTGTGGATTTCTTTGTGGGCAGGAAAAGGTGCCAAGGCAGGCAGGAGCCCAGTACAAAAGGCAGCCTGCAGGGCTGGGAGAAACAGAATGAGTGAGTGAGAGAGGGGGAGTGAGCGACCTCAACAGAGCTTTGTTGGGACTGCTGCACATGTCTTTGGGGGCAGACAAAGCCGGCAATGCAGGCAGGAACCCAGTACAAAAGAGCAGCCTGCAGCAGCAGGAGACTCAGAATGAGTGAGTAAGGAAGGGGGAGTGAGTGAGCTCAACGGAGCTCTGTTGGGACTGCTGCAGATTTCTTTGTGGGCAGAAAAAGGCAGCAATGCACGCAGGGGCCCAGTACAAAAGGGCAGCCTGCAGCAGCGGGAGAAACAGAACAAACAAGTGAGAGAGTAGGAGTGAGTGAGTGAGCTCAATGGAGCTCTATAGTGACTGCTGCAGATTTCTTTGTGGTCAGAAGAAGGCGGCAAAGCAGGCAGGAGCCCAGTACAAAAGGGCAGCCTGCAGCACCAACAGAAACGGAACGAGTGATTGAGAAAGGGGGAGTGAGCGAACTCAATGGAGCTCTGTTGGGCCTGCTTCAGATTTCTTTGTGGGCAGAAAAAGGCACCAACAGAGGCAGGAGACCACTACAAAATGGCAGCCTGCAGCACCAGGAGAAACAGAATGAGCGAGTGAGACAGACGGAGTGAGCAACCTCAACAGAGCTCTGTTGGGACAGCTGTGGATTTCTTTGTGGGCAGAAAAAGACGGCAATGCAGGCAGGGGCCCAGTACAAAAGGTCAGCCTGCAGCGCCAGCAGAAACAGAACGAGCACAAAAAGAGAGGGGGAGTGAGCTACCTCAACAGACCTGTGTCAGGACTGCTGCAGATTTCTTTGTGGGCAGAAAAAGCCACCAACAGAGGCAGGAGCCCAGTACAAAAGGGTAGCCTGCAGCGCCAGCAGAAACAGAATGAGCGAGTGAGAGAGGGGGAGTGACCCACCTCAATGGAGCTCTGTCAGGACAGCTGCAGATTTCTTTGTGGGCAGCAAAACATGCCAATGTAGGCAGAAGCCCAGTACAAAAGAGCAGCCTGCAGCACCAGGAGAAACAGAATGAGCGAGTGACACAGGTGGAGAGAGCGACCTTAACGAAGCTCTGTTGGGACACCTGCAGATTTCTTTGTGGGCAGAAAAAGGTGCCAACGCAGGCAGAAGCCCAGTACAAAAGGGCAGCTTACAGCTTTGGGAGAAACACAACGAGTGAATGAAAGAGGGGGAGTGAGCAAGCTCAACAGACCTCTATCGTGACTGCTGCGGATTGCTTTGTGGGCAGAAAAAGACAACGCTGGCAGGAGCCCAGTACTAAAAGCCAGCCTGCAGCGCCAGCAGAAAAGGAACGAGCGAGTGAGAGAGGTGGAGTGAGCTAGCTCAATGGACCTGTGTCAGGACTGCTGCAGATTTCTTTGTGGGCAGACAAAGCTGTCAACAGAGTCAGGAGCCCTGTACAAAAGGACAGCCTACAGCGCCAGTAGAAACAGAATGAGTGAGTGAGAGAGGAGGGGGAGTGACCCACCTCAATAGAGCTCTGTTGGGACAGCTGCAGATTTCTTTGTGGGCAGAGAAATGCCAATGCAGGCAGGAGCCCAGTACAAAAGAGCAGCCTGCAGCACCAGGAGAAACAGAACGAGCGAGTGACACAGGGGCAGTGAATGAGCTCAACGGACCAATGAAATCAACATTCAGCATTGACAAATGCTTGTTTAAAATTGCAGCTGAAACTAGCTTTTTGGAAAAACATTTTTTGTTTGTCTGGTAAACAAACTCCTCAGCCTAGGTTTCTCACCCCACCATTGTCTCATGAGTATATAATTGATTAAGAAATAGAACCCAGAGGGTTAGGGTGAATGGTGTATTATCAGATGTGGGAAGGGTGTATAGTGGCGTTCCCCAGGGTTCCGTCTTGGGACCCACACTCTTCAATATTTTTATCAATGATATGAATATTTTGTCCAGTAACATCATAACAAAATTTGCAGACAACACCAAATTAGGGGGTAAAGTTGACAGTAAAAAAGACCTAAAGTCAGACCTCACCACCATGGAACAGTGGGCACAGGCTAACAAAAAGCATTTTAACGTATCAAAATGCACAGTACTACATATGGGTAGAAACAACCCCAAACAACCATACTTCCTAAATAACACCAGCATCAGAGAGTCAAACACAGAAAAGAATTTAGGAATATTGGTAAATAACAAACTGTCATCTTCAGATCACTGCAATAAACTACCTAATCAATCCAATGACTCCTTTGTAGGATCAATCACGCCTTCATTTCAAAAAACGAACGATGCATCATGACCTTATAATGATCCCACGTCAGGCCATACACAGACTATGGATCACCATTCTGGAGTCCCTACCTGATTTCAGATATTAAAAGAATAGAACAGATCCAGCATAGAGCAACTAGACTTGTTCCACACCTTGCCCGCCTGGACTATGATGCTAGACTTCAGCGAACAGGCTTATATTCAATTAAACACAGAAGAACAAGGGGTGATCTCCAGCTATTCAAAATCCTTCAATCAGCTGTCCTAATGGAACAGTGTGCTATATCATTTTTCAACAGGAAGATTGCAGCCAGGTTGCACGGTAAATAACTTGAAGTCAGCAGAAAAAAAACTAATAAAAGACAAAATGTTTTCACAATCAGGGCTCCCAGGCTGTGGAACGCATTACCACAGGACATTGTCGATTGCAATCAAATAACAATCTTCAAAACTCAATTAGACAAATGGCTACTGAATTAAAAGATGTGGGGATAATGTTCCACTATGTGTGGGGGACAGTCTTGATGGGCCAAGGCCTTCTTTTGTCTGCAAAAACCAAGTAACCAAGTTGCACTGTTGCTTTAAGCTATAATTGCTACACTTCTAGGGTGTTGCAAGGTACTCAGTCAATGGACTTTTGCCTCACTACACATTAGGAAAGTGCAGCAATATATAGAAAATGATACATGAATTGTTAGCCTGCCATATGTACAGGCATCTGATTGACAACATGTATAGAATATCAGCACCACTGCTAGAAAGGAAAAATTGGAGACATGTACTTCTTACCCACTCCTTGTCCATTTTTTTCTTTTTCTAACTTTATGTTTATAGTTATGACAAAAACATACAGTTTCAATCACTTACAGTGGATATTACATTTGTATATTCTAAAACCGGGAGGGCGCCACTCCTCTTAACACATTTAATATATCCATCCACAGTAATAAGATATGTCATTGGAGGGGGTTCCTTGTAATATCCAAAGACATGAGTTTAAACATTGTAGACTGTGTAGTGAGCCCATGAGCTGCATAGTATTATATAAAAAAATCAAAGTCTTAAGTTCCAGAGTCCCTTCCCTTCAAAGGGGAACAGGAAAAGCTCACTATGCCTCTTCTAAGTAAATGCATTAAAGTGCCATCAAAAAGAAGTAAATGGAGACTTCCGGTGACATCACCCTCCCGATGCAAGCCTAATTCATGAGCTCTCTGCACAGCCAACTAAACCTCCGAAATTACAGCCTTATTCAGGGACATTGCTCTTGGAAACTCCAACGGAGGTGTCACAATGCCTAGAAGAGGGGAGAAAAGCAATAAAAAGAATCCTACAAGTCCCGATGTTGAGGGAATCTCCGACTCAGGTAGTGAGGCTTCACAGGCTTCAGAGACCACGCGGCAGAGTAATGATGCCTCTGAGCCTCTCCCTCTCGGCACACTGCAGCGTAGATGAATACGCTTCTCAAAGAACTATGTGAGTTCCGGAGTGAATTTTGATTAACAACTACAGCACTGAGGGCAGGTATTGGGAAACTGGAGAGGCAGCAGGAGCAATTGGAGCAACACTGTACAGATTCCAATAATAGGATCGACAGAGCAGAGAGAGCGATATTACAGCTGAACCAGTATGTGCAGTCCCTATAAGAACGTGCGGAAGATTCTGAGAGCCGCAACAGATGGAATAATATTTGAGTATCGGGGATCCCTGAGGGGGAAGAGGGGGCTGACCCTCATAAATTAATTTGCCTACTATTAAAACAGACTTTAGAGGTCTCGGATGAAACCACCCTAGAATTTGAATGAGATCACCAAACGCTCGGACCCAAACCCCCCCTGAATCAAGGCCCTGCGCCATGTTGGTCCGATTTCTCCACTTTCAAGAAAAAGAATCTATACTGCACACAGCCTGGAAAAGTGGCCAAATCATTTATAAAGGGCACCGGTTATATTTTGAGAATGACTATGCTCCTGAGACCATGGCGAGACGCAGAGCCTATACTCCTATACTGAAAGAGTTAAAAGAGGCAGGCATTCAATTCAGGACACCTTACCCTGCCAAACTGGTGGTTTTTCATCCAGATGGTCAACTAACCTTTACTACTGCCGAGGAAGCGGCCGAAGCTCTTAAAAAATACCACATTGAAGTGCAAATTCCCTCTGGTGGATCCGCAAGAGGAACACTGGCAGCAAAGCTAGCACAGCAGGTTTGGCAGACCGGTCAGCGCGATACTAGGAAGCGGCAGGGGATTGATGCAATTCGTAAAATCCCAGACACTCTACGAGAATGATCAAGGAAAGACACTTGACCTCTGAGCCTGGGTCTGTCCCTCTGCTTTCCAATTGTTCTAAGCACTCCTTGAATCAGAATTCCCATCAGTTCCTAATAAGGAGTGTGAGAACGGAGAGACTGTAATGATGCCTCCTAACAGAACAGTCTGGTTAACTCACTTTTAAACTGCTGGACTGCCTTAAATGGACTTTTTGCTGGTTATTTCAGGATTTGCTTTCTTGAATGCACGCATTACTAACTGTCAGTGTTTCTTTCACAGTACTAACCTACTGCTCCTATGGCTCTGGTCTCTTTTGAGTTCTCTCTCTTCTCTCTTGGGCATTCTGGATGCTATTCTGGGGCTGATGCTGGGAACGGCCACCCTATTCTGGTATTTCTTACTTTCTCATTCTGGTACTGCAAATCCCCTTATAGGCAGGGGAGTGGTCACCCTCCAGGTAACAGTAGTGTCCCAGTGACAGTGGGCTGTTGGCCCTAAGCATTCCAGCACTGCCCTGGCTCACACATCGCATACTCCTTGCAGTGCTGGTCCCACTCATTTGTGTTAACCTTTTTCTTCTCCCTCTCCACTTGCTCCATATACTGCAGTGAATGACACCTGGTGTTGTGAGGTGATTACGGGTAACAGCCTGGGGCTGGGTGGCCTGCTGTTACTTCTATTTTCTCCTGACCCTTTCTCCTGTGTCTCCCTATGAAGCCGCTTTGACCCCTTATTGGGGGCCGAGGACTGGCATCTGTGGATAGAGCCAGGCGGTTCACGATGATTATTTAATGGCGAGCTGGCAGGTTAGCACACACCACAAAGCTGTGTTAAGTCCATCAAGCCGGGGTAAGGGGATTTCCGGAGGCATCGGAACATAAGACGCCATATGAGATGGCTAACCTAATTGTATCATTGGAGCCCCTGGTAATTTGATTCCCTCTCTCCCTCCCTTTTTTTCTTCCTCCCCCACCCCTGTCTTCTCCATAAGAAACCAATCAAGCTTTAAAGCTTAAGTTTCTCCTTAGGAATTACCCTCCGTGAAGGTATGGCTGTCGGGAGAGTGACTAGCCAATACCCTTTAACCCTTACCTAATCGGGCTCTAGAAGAACCCTTGGGTATCTTATATAAGATACTCATCTGGGTTGGATTTACCCCACCTTCCTAGCGCCTGGAAGCTCTCGGTACTTGGAAGCTCAAGTTTATTAGTTATTTGATAGTTGACTGGCAAGCATTGGTAAAACTAGTTAGGTTATTACTAGTTAAAATTGCATTAACCACTGTGCCAATGCCCTTTCTTGCAGCAGTTCATGTTGAATTGATTGTTCAATTAAGCTGCCAGTTTAGAGGTAGCCGATTTTTAATTACTGTTATCAAGATGAAACCTTTCGAAACTTGTTATAATTCTCAGATAGTTAATAACTTACGGTTGTGTCTAACTTACTACAGAATTTCTAAGGTACAAAGAGCAGTGATAACAGATTTCTCTCTGCTGCGAAATATCCCCCATATTAACCTGTCCCAAACTCACCTACCATTATGCAGGATTACCCACTGAAATTAATTTCTTAGAATGTTAATGGGCTCTCCTCCCCGATTAAGCGAGCTAGGATCCTTTTGCAGGTTAGGAAATCCAAAGCAGATGTTGTATATCTGCAAGAGACCCATCTAAGTAATGCAGAGCATGCAAAGTTAGGTCGGATCACCAGAAGCGAAGTTTTCAGTTCCTCCTATGGGGTGGCAGGAGAAGAGGAGTCACAATAATAATCCCACAATGGGTTCCCTGACAATTAGATGCTAAATGGATTGACCCCAATGGTAGATTGGTCCTCCTTCGGGGGCAGATAAGCGGGGTTGAGGTCACTCTTGTGAATGTTTATTTCCCCCCGAATCACCTGTGGGCGAGTTGAGGGGTCTGTTAGACAGAATCATCCAATTCACTGGCAGCATTCTTTTACTTGCAGGAGATTTTAATATTCTTCCTAGACCAGAGAAAGACTCCTCTAACCCTAATACCCCTAGGAGAACCCCACAACAGTGGTACCTCGCTAGATTCCTATCACAGGTTGGTTGGGTTGACACATGGAGGTTTATTCATCCACATTCAAGGAACTGTTCATATTATTCAGCTGTTCATCAAACCTACTCAAGAATCGATCTAACCTTTACTCAAACAGAACACTTAGATTATTTAGTTGATACCCAAATTGGAGATATAACCTTATCAGATCATGCACCTATTATAAGCTCCTGGAAGGTAGGTCTCCAGAAAAGAAATGTTATTTGGCGACTAAATCCTATACATTTAAAATCTAATAGGTTTAAAGAGTTTATCACAGATAAAATATCTGAAATTCTAACTGACAATGTCAACCCAGACATCCCACCAGGTATTCTTTGGGATACAATAAAAACAGTCCTTCATGGTCACCTCATAAAATATACGTCACAGCTGGCGAAGGAGCGAAGGCAACATAAGACACAGCTAGAAGAAACATTACATTTCCTACAAATGCTGCATAAACAAGGCGACAGTTCGGTACTTCCACAAATTAAGCAAGTTAAACAAGAACTAGGCAGACAATCTCTACAACAGATGGAAATTGCCTTGTCCTTTCTGCGTCAGAAGTACTATGAAATTGGGCCAACAGCCACAAGATTTTTAGCATACCAAATTAGGAAACAAAGGAAACTCTCCAGCATACCTACACTTTGCCACCCAACAGGAGGCAGACCCTTAAATAAACTTAGCAATGTTGTGGACGCATTTACCGCATATTATACAACATTATATACCCTGGAGAGCCCTGTATCCTCGGATTCCATAGGGAAATTCTTGCATGACCTTACCCTCCCCAGAATTCCACAAGAACAAGCCGAACAACTGCTATGCCCTATTACAATACAGGAGCTTATCGGGGCGATTTCCCAAGCCAAAACCATGAAAGCCCCAGGCCTCGATGGTTATGGATCTGAATTCTATAAGCAATAAAACAGCTCCTTTTACCTCAACTGCTCAAGACCTGTAATTCCGTATTACAAGGCGAAGCACCCCCACCCACCTGGGCATATGCCACTATCTCAGTACTCCCCAAAACCGGGAAAAACCCACAACTTTGCGAATCCTATCGCCCAATCTCGGTGTTGAATACAGACTGTAAGTTATTTATGGGAATAATGGCCCACAGGCTAGAAGCTATTCTCCCACAAATCGTTAACAAAGACCAAACAGGTTTCGTGGGTGGGCACACTACTACAGATAGTATTAAAAGAACCTATCATGTTGTACGTGAGATGCACTCCTCAGACTCCCCCGCTGTATTAGTAAGCCTAGATGCCGAAAAGGCCTTCGATAGAGTTTATTGGCCTTTTCTATATGCAGTTATGGAGGTTATGGGCTTCCCCAAGGCATTGATTCAAGTTATCACAAATATTTATACTTCACCTAGAGCCTGGGTAAGGGTTGCTGGACATCATTCAGCTCCCTTTTTCCTTCACAGGGGCACAAGGCAGGGCTGCCCCATGTCCCCCCTCCTATTCACCCTATTTATGGAACCATTAGCACAACTAATCAGAAAATCAAATGGCATCACCGGGGTTGAGGTTGGGGGGGGAGGAGCACCACATCGCTCTTTATGCAGACGACGTTCTTCTCTACCTGCGAAACCCATCCACCTCACTCCCGAGGGTCAGCCAGCTACTGAATGAGTTCAGAGGCCTTTCCGGGTACAAGGTAAACATCACAAAAAATAAGATCTTAACCTTTCATTACACCCCCAACCAAAATATCAGGGAACAATTCCCTTGTAAGTGGGATATAAGGAAGCTAAAATATTTGGGAATAAACTTCACCAGAGAATTAAGAGACTCTTATAGACATAATTACATCCCCTTTACCTCTCGCCTTAGGGAAGACATGTCTAACTGGAGTACACTCCTGCTAAGTCTATCTAGGAAGATAGACCTTGTCCGAATGGTTGCTCTCCCTAGAGCACTATACCTTTTTACTAACATTCCCATTACAATTCCACGCTCTTATTTCAGGAATGGGACAGAATTATTACTCATTTCATCTGGGCAGGCCGTAGGCCTAGAGTTAAATTTAAGCTTTTAACCATGCCAAGAACCCTTGGAGGTCTATCCCTTCCTGATTTTCACTGTTACTATCAAGCTGCACATCTGCTACACTCGTTTGCCAGGCAAATAACTGATTGTGTTATGCACTGGGCAGAACTTGAGCGGGCAGCCATTCCGGATACTGAGTATCTCAACATACTCTATCTTGGGACAGTTCACTCGGCTGAGTGCCAGAACTTGCATCTTGGCACCAAATACAGGATCCTGACATGGTACCAAATCAGAAGACAGTATTCGATCTCCTCCTTTATTTCGCTAATATGTCCGATAATGGTTCTACCTAACTTCCAGCCCAGAATACTTGACAATGCCTTCAAGCTATGGTCAAGGTACGGTCTTAGATACCTATTTCAAATTCTAACTGGAGGGAGATTATGGTCCTTTCAGGAGATTCAGACAAAATTTGGTCTGCCCAATTCCCATTATTATAGGTATTTACAACTAAGACATTACCATAGCTCCCTACCGGCCCCGATACATAACCCTGCTTGCTGGCCTCAACTGATTGTATCTATGCAAACCCTACTCTCCAACCCAAACCAGAGGCACATAATATCCACTCTCTACCAAGCCCTGATTACCCCCTACCCGCTAAACTTAATAATACCCTGTGAGAAATGGCAACTCGAACTGGGTGTACCCATAACAACAAACCAATGGCAGCAGGCATGTAAACAAGTGGCCCACACTTCAAGTTCCCATCAATGGAGAGAGTATGCTTGGAAATTCCTTATTAGATATTTCTATACACCAGTAGTCACCAGTCATTTCACCCAAGGGAGCTCAGCTGCTTGTTGGCGGAAATGTGGTGAGAATAATGCACACCTAACACATGTAATGTATGACTGCCCTAAATTGACCCCGTCTGTTCAATCCCTACAGCAGGAGCTCCAAACAATTTTTGGAATTCACTTCCTGCTCCCTCCGAAACTCTTTATTCTCTTAATCCTCCCTGATGACCTTAAGGATCAGAACGCCCACTACCTTTTAGCCATCCTCCTCTCAGCAGGGAAAAAAGCCATAACTAAACTATGGCTGACCCCTGACCCTCCCACTCTCGTAGACTGGTGGTCTATAACAAAACAAATTTACTATATGGAAAAGATAACATATAGACTGAATAATCGAGAAGGAAAGTTTAACTTAAGGTGGAATAGATAGCTTTTATATTATGTATTTAAAGATACAGCATTTGTTCCATAGATAAGTGACCTCTCCCTATCCCCCTCAAAACTTATTCCACTGTTCTCCCTACCAGTCTGTTTCTTCTCCCCCCCGGTTTTCTACCTTTTTCCCAACCCCATAAATGCACTACTTTAAATAATGTGTCAGCATCTCTAAGTTCCCTTCTTACCTCCCCCTTACCTCACTTATGGCATATTTATCGACGGTAGCAAAGAAACCTCCTAGCAGCTCCATTCCAGCACTTATACCTACTTACCTCTACATTAGCTACTCAGGCTAAACCTATAAAAACTCTAGGGGCAGTTCCTAACTTATATCCAGAGGGTATGGACTCTGCTTCACTTAGGTACAAGGGCTGTAATAAACCTAACTGTTTTTTATACTGTATAAATTATTAGCCTCTGTGTCCTTAATATGTAAAATGGCATGGTTTGATTTGTATCTATCTCCTAATTGTACCTATTTATAGACACAACCGAATTAAATGTGCTGTAAATGTTTGTAATTTTAGAAAATTGAATAAAAAGAAAATAACAAAAAAAAAAGAAGATAATGGTAGCTCCTTCTCCCCAAAGCTCACATTAAACATAGGTGTGGCTATACTTAACCTATATAACATAATTCAATAGATTTGTCACTTTAAGCCATCGTAGAAATTCCCTCTTTCGCATAGTAAAGCGCTATAAATCCAAATACCTTAAACTGAGCCTATGAGTAACTCGTTACAGGCAACTAAGTAAACTTTCAGACAGGTATTTTAACTAATCATACCCTCATAATAAAACAGGAGAAAGTGCAGTAAACAGCATTTTCAGCATTTCAACAGTGGTCTCCAATTATTTCCCTTATTGTAACTTTTAATAAAAAAGGAAAAGGAACAAGCTAACTTTATCTAGAACATTTCTTGGTGAGCTATTCGTCTAACTCCCCAGCTATATATACTATACCGTTTAATATAGTAGTTTACAGTTCTTTTCAAGCATGTTCTTTCTCCGAGGAGGATTCTTCAGCTGAGGCAATATGTGATTTTCTAGCAGTATTTCTCCGATACCACTTCATGGCTTCAGCAGGGTCTAAAAAAATGTAGACTCGGCCTCTGTGGACTATCCGGAGTCGGGCCGGGAAGACAAGACCGTGTGGGATCCCCGACTCTCACAATAGTGCTCTGGCACTGTTGAATTTCTTGCGCTTTTGGCGCGTCTCATAACCCAAGTCAGGGAACATCCTTATCTGCTGTCCTTCGTGAAGTAGCATTTTCTTTTGCCTGGCCATTGTAAGGAGATAATCTCTGGATCCCACTACGTCTGTAACAACCACCACAGTTCTTGGGGCTTCAGGATCTTTGGGTCAGCCTCTTGACATAACTCGGTAGGCTTTTTGAAAATGCTTCATTGTGGGAGCTATTTCTTCTCCTAGTTGCTGCGTCAACCATTCTTGGACATATAGCAGCAAATGATCACCTTTGCTTTCCTCTGCCAATCCTAGAATCCACAGGTTCTGTGCACGAGCTTGATTCTCCAAAGTCTCCAGTCTACTTCTAAGGTGCATATTTTCTTTGATAATCTGTGAGACGGCACCCATTGCTGCATCTGCCCTTTTAGTGGCTTCATGGGAGGCTAGAGTAATCGATTCCACCGACGACTCAACAGTAGCTACTCTGTTTGTAAGGGTATCAAATTTATTTGACAATCCGGAAACTGAAGCTATCAGTCTATTTAATTTTGCTCCTACCATTTGTAAGGTTTCTCCAGTGGGAGCATCATCCTGTATTGTGTCCCGGCCTTGTGTATCCCTCGTGGTTGGAGCTGCAGGATTTGATTTGTGCTTAGCTCTGTCCCCCATCGCTTTATCTTTATGTGGGTTGCCCATGTTATTACTTGTGCCTTTTTTTCTCAGCCTCTGTTGAAAAAGATGCACTTTATTCAGATTTACTTTCAAATTTCCTATATAAGTGGAGACTGTGAGGCAGAGCTATATCTTCATTCATCCATTTTGCTCGGGCTCCACAGCGCCCCCATGTCCATTTTTTTAAGACTGTGAACTAGTTAACTGAGCCAGAAAGAAAGATAGCTGCTTCATGGACTTTGTTTGAATGCATCTTTCTTGTGCATGTTCCACACTGTAAGTTGATAAAAAGTAAAGGCTCGGGTAAGAAGTATCTATCTCCTGTTTTTTTTCCTTTCTAGCAGTTGTGCTGATAGACTGTGCATATTTTCAACTGGGTGGTTGCACATATGACAGACTAACACTGAACTTCACTGCTATACAACACCTGAATCAGACCCCATAACCATTGATTGAGTTTAGCTGAGCAGAACCAACTTTGTTTTTACTTAATAAATAAGTTGACACGTGTAACCAGAATTTTGTACACACCCGGTGTGTATGATGCTACATTAACCCTGACAGAAAAGCTCGAGGGGTTTATAAAAGCACCATATACTGATAGTGTGCATAAAATTGTGGGTTACACAGAAAAAAGCAATATTTTGTTTTTTTTTTTAATTAATAAACAAAAGAAGTAGTTATGAGGTACATATTTGCTAATTCAGAAGTTGAATTGCAGTGGGTGCAGTTCTTACAGAGACAGCATTATGTTATGCAGTATACATGCTGCTGGCTGGGCCCCATTCCTGTCACAACAGAACACTCCCTGCAGGATCCAGTAGTACTCCCTCCCCACCCTCTCTCTCTCTCTCCCTCCCCTTCCCTAGCCAAACACCTCCTGGTTTCCAGTGATTCACCACAACTGTTACATTTTTCTTTTGGGCTTTCCACAGCAATACCTGGGAAGCACATGAACAAATTTGATTCAGCTCAATTTTTTGTTTTTCTTTGGTAACTGGGTAAGGCACACTATGTACAAATGCCTGTTTTTAGTGGTGACCCAGGCACACCGGGAAGGTTAAGAGACTTAGTCAGAGTCATACAGTTTTCATGAGAAGGCTGTGGGAATCAAACCCAGATCTGCTGGATGTACCAAGTGCATTCACAGCCCATTACTCTAACCTCTAGGCTATACTGCTAGCCCAATTAAAGACAGATTTGTGTATTTTCCCACAAGTGGACTAGATTTTCTCTAACTTCCTGATGACATGTTTGTCTATAAAAGGCAGGGAAAACTATTCTTATAAAAATCCTGAAAATGGGCAGACTTGCAAAATCTACCCAAGTTTGATGCTCTACTGGAACTTTGCAACAGCTCTAATGAAAAACTTTCCTTTTTCTGAAAAAAAGGCAAATCAAAACTAAACTAAATAAAGTTAATGTAAGAGCTGGTGATGCTTCTGGGAAAATGTTGGAAATTATACTGTTTTCTAGATGCCTTTCCTTTATTTACTGTTTCTGTCGTCCCTTATTCTCTAGTGTTGGGTGAATCTTTTATTATGCTTGCAAAATTGTGTGAAATTACTGATTTGGAACTGTCAAAATTTTCATGAAATAGCACCAAAATCTTGTATAGTTTTGCCAACTCTTTTTTTTATTCAATTAGCACAATTTTTCCCATTAAAAAAAAACAGAAAGTTACATAGCCTTCAACAAGTCATGCTTCCTAACAACTATGAAGAAGATAATATGGTCATAGAACAACAAAGTGACATGGATGGGCACCTTTCAGTTGTTAATTTGTCCAATCACACACTGACTGCTAGGGAATTAACTGTACTTTCTAGGGGTCTCGCATTCTGCCCAACAAAGCCACTTGACAGAATGCAGTTTTGTGGGGAACTGGAGGAATACTTCCATAGATTGAGACTTAAAGAATTCTTTCACAACAGAGAGGAAACCACAGACAGCAAAAATTCAGTGGATAAGAGAAAGAATTAATTCAATTTTACCCCCCCCCACCCAGAGGCCCTAATGTGAAACTGGACAACTATACTGTATTCATTGTTTTCACCAGAAAGTTAACTGTCACATCCTTAATAGGGAAAAAAAAAAAAAGACATGCAAAAACTCTCTCCTTTGGAAAGGAGGGTAATACAATCACTGAAATTGAACCACAGCATTGTCATAAAACAAGCATTTGTCAATGCCAAATGTTGTCTCGCTGGCATTAGCATCGGTCGTGCAGGAGTTAGAAATGCATAATAGGAATGGCACTGAAGTATTGAACTGATGCCAACCCCATCTCCACCCTGCAGAGACTGACAGACATTGGAGTGTGCCTTTGGGTCATCAGCTATAACGCTCATGCCATTTTACCTCACCCTATCCTGTAGTCACGGACAAGTGTCATGGTGTGCTTTGGGGTCTTTGGACCTTATACTTACCCCATTCCATAAGGAAATACATTGAGAAGGGTGCAGTATAGCAGAATGGGGTGAACTTTGGGGCTGAGCACTCCAAGGCACACCTCAATGCCTGTCACTGGCTGCAGGGTGGGGGTGGGGTGGAATGGTGTGAGCATTACAGCTGATGATCCCAAGTCACACCCCTGATGCCTATCAGTCTCTACAGGGTGGAGTGTTACAGTTGAAAACCCTAATGCTGTAGGTGTGTGTTGGTATTTTCACTCCAGATTATTAACATCGGCTTGTTGTGACCCCACCTCATGAAGACTGGCACTATGAGTTTGTTAGCCAAAAGGTGATTTTGCACAACGACTGCACCATTTGACGCCACAGGTACGGAAACAAATTTTGGTCAGGATGTGAAAAATAACAACTGTACTGTTCATGATGAGGTTTAACAAAATGGCAACATTGAGAATCTGGAGTGAAAATATGAAGACTTGGTGAAGTCATGAGCATGCATAGAAACTGCGCAGTGCACTTCCGTAACCCAATTATTTTTTGGATTTTTCTGACCACATTTTCAACATAGGCATTCTCTTATGAACAGTGGCACTGTGATTTTGTTATTCTGTCCCAAAAGTTGATTTCCCACAGTGGCCACATTTCAGGCAGGATGAGAAAAATGACAGCTGTACTGTTCATAAGGATGTGTGAAAAAATGCCAATGTTGAAAATCTGGCATGACAATATTGCAAATTTGTGAAGTTACAAGGGTACGTGGAAACTGCACAACACATGCCTGTAACATAGTCATTTTATGGACTTTCATCACCAAATTTTCAACATAGGCATTTTAGGACCTCTGCTCATGAACAGTGTCATTGTCATTTTCTTAATCTGTCCCCAAAACTGATTTCCTACAGTGACCATGCTATTCTGCACCAGAAGTGAGAAAACACATTTTGGCCAGAATATGTCAAATGACAGCTATACTATTAATAAGGAGGTGTGGAAAAATGGCAATGTTGAAAATCTGGAGTGAAAACATTTCAAATTAGCTAAGTTACGAGCGTGCGTGGAAACTGCGCAACACATGCTCGTAAAACAGTCATTTTTTTGATTTTTTCACTAAATTTGCAACATAGGCTTTTTGAGAGCCCACCTCATGAACAGTGGCACTGTCATTTCGTTAATCAGTCCCGATAGGTGATTTTGCACAGTGACCACGAAATCACCTTTTGGGACCAAACAATGCCATGACAGTGAGTAAATTCATGAGGAGGGGTCCTAATAACCTCATGCTGAAAATTTAATGCCCCAAATTCCCAGAAATGCCTGAGATATGCACCAAAGTTGAAAACAACCCTATTTATGCCATTATATAGCTTACCGACATTTCTTCAAGTTTGTGGTTTGCTTTGAAGAGTGCAGATGTGTTCACGGTGCACCGAAGACTGTCACGCTGGGCTCTGGAGGTAAGTATAGGGTGAGGGGGTGTGGGGTGGTAAAGTACACAGAGAGTGGGAGTGGGTTGGGGGAAGGGGCAGGAGAGACCTTGAGGGACCGTTTTCTGGTTTACAAAAAAAAAAAGAAGAACACTGCAGGATATTTTTTTTACAGAGACATTTGGCATGCTGGGGTGGGCTTCCAGCATGCCACCTGAGTGTGTTGGGGGGCTGTAGCTGACGGAGATTGACATCCCGTCGGCACATACCGAAGGGGCAGAGCCGAGGGGATTGGGCACCCCTCAGCACACAACAAATGGAGACATTATGCCAATGGGTGGTGGGCTCCCCATTGGCAAATAGAACTGGGAAGAGGATATTGAAGCATATGGAGAGGTGCATGATGATTCCAAGGGGATTGGGCACCCCCTCGGTACACTTGAAATGGGGGGCATTATGCCGAAGGGGAGTGGGCTCCCCGTCGGCAAATTAAGTGAATCAGGGCATGCCGACAGGGGGATTGGGCACCCCTGAAGTCAGCAGTGGCAGTCAGTGCCACCATGTTTAGTGAAAAACTTCACCAGTAAAGGCATTATTGTGCTGCTGCATGACGAGCTTGCCTCTCATTGCAGTGGCACTTTTATTAGATGTGGTGGTCACTTTATGTTTTGCTGGTGTCAGTGCCTGCATGCTGGCTTATTGGAAAATGAGGGATACACCTACTGATGCATGCCCTACATTCGCCCACAGTGACTGCACCTCCAAATCTGCTACTACCGCAAGACGTTGGCTGGCGTGCATGCACGAGCCAACATGAAAAGCTGATAAAGGTTCTGCTGTGGTGATCCTAAACCATGAGGACTAAGTTTATGAAGCTAACAAGACAGCTAACAGACTATACATACTACAGGACACTACTGAGTGATCCCATTACACTATATACAAGGGAACTATGGGACGTAATTGGATCTTTTCCAAATCATGTCCAAGACAGATTAACTGACCTCATCTCTGTTGAAGCCAAGCCAGGGACTTTCTACATGCTGCCTAAAATCCATAAGCCTGGAAATCTGGGGAGACCCATAGTATCTGGCAATGGTTCCCTGACAGAGGGGATCTCAGGTTTTGTAGAAACTATTTTAAATCATTTGTTATAATAATAATAAAAAAAATAAAACTTTATTAATTAAGTGCCTTTCAGGTACCAAGGCGCTGTACAATCTTAACAATACAATCCCAAAGAAATACAGTTAAAATAAACCAATAAAATCATAATATTAATTCATAAAAAGCTTGTCTCCACAGGTAGGTCTTCAGTTCCTGCTTAAAGCCCCCCATGGTCATACATTCCCAAAGCTGACGGGGCAGAGAATTCCAGATGGTTGGGGCCATGAACATAAAAGCGCGGGCCCCAGAAGATTTCAAGGTAAACCTCGGGACCTCCAGCAACCCCTCGCCAGCCGAACAGAGCTGTTGCACAGGGTTGTAAGGAATCAGAAGCTCTTTCAAGTATTCTGGACCAAGTCCATTTAGGGCTTTGTAGGTCAATAGACCTACCTTAAAGATGATCCACCACTGTATCTGCAGCCAGTGCAGATCGCAGAACACAGGGGTGATATGTGACTTTCTAGATGCCCCTGTCAACAATTGAGCAGCAGCGTTCTGCACTAGCTGCAAGTGGCGGATATCAACCCCAGGAAGCTCTAAGTAAAGGGAGTTGCAGTAGTCAAGGTGGGAGGTCACAAAAGGGACAGTTACATCCAGGACACTACGCACTTCCTGTGTAAACTTTCTGGTTATAAGGACATACCACCTAATACCATATTCGCCACGATGGATGTAATCTTCCTATATTTATATTCCACACATGGATGGCATTTCAGCCTGTCTTAAATACCTACATGAGAAAGGACAGAATCAAAACTTCAACCCTGAAGTGATAGGGAAACTTATTGAATTTATTCTGACACACAGCAACTTCAGCTTCAATGGTAAACATTATGTTCAAACTATGGGAACAGCAATGGGCACTAGGATGGCTCCACAACATGCCAACCTCTTTATGGCAAATTTGGAGGAGAATTTTTTAAGGCACTGCACACACAAACCACTTGCTTATTTCCGTTACATTGATAATTTGTTTATAATTTGGACAGAGGGCACAGACACACTCAAGGAGTTGCAGCAGGAACTTAACAACCTCCACCCATCCATAAAAGTTTCCCTGGAATATTCTGCCATCAGTGTTAATTTTCTAGACACCACAGTCACCATTAAAGATGGAACTTTGCAGACATGCATTTACAGGAAAGCCATGGACAGACAAAGATACTTGCATAGAAATAGAAATCACCCAAGCTACACAAAAAAGTCTGTAATGTACAGTCAGGTGCTTCACTATTACCATATCTGTTCAAGTGAGGAGGACAGAGATACACATTTGGCCATGTTGGAAAAACCTTTATTGGGCAGAGACACTCTTCTAGAGAATTTGACAAAGCAGTAGAACGTGCAACGCAGGTACCAAGGAACAACCACTTCAATATAAAGAAAGGACTACCACCAACAGAATACCCCAGTTCCACCAAGCCACATCGACACCAACGTTGTTGACATGTGGCTTGGTGACATTCCCAATGTTGACAGGTGAAATTTCACCTGCCAGGTATTGTGGGTAGTCTTACTGGGGCCTGCCCCCCCACACCACCCCCCAATTCTATATGACAAACTCCAAGTCAGAGTTTGTTCAAAATGTGGGGAATCACTGGTGAAACACTGAAATTCTGCAGGCTGTCCATCACAGTGACAATCCTGAAACCTGTTGAGATTGTTGCTGTGATGGATTTTGCTGTTGAAATGTTGCTGTTTCACTGCCATACCAAATACCCCTTGTAGTCACATATCATCCTGATCTTGAGCTGCTACATAAAATTGTTAAGGACCTTCAACCAATATTCAGTGATGATGGGACTCTAAAATGCATTTTAAGAAGTACCACCATTATCTTTTAAGAAAACACCTAATTTAACCAACCTGATTGTTAGTAGTAAACTTGCATCAGAACAAAGCAACATAACACTAAATGGTACAAGACCCTGTTGTCTTACCAGATGTAAGACTTGTGAGCACATTTGTACTTCTAATTGCATTAGTACTTCACAAAACAGACAGTTCAGGATACAGGGAAATTCTAAATGTGCATCTCGAAATGTTTATTTCATTCAATGCAAGAGATGTGCACAAACAGGATATGTGGGAGAGACAGGACAGCTTTTTCATACTTGAATGACCTCACACAGATATACTATTAAAATGAAGATGAGTGACAAACCAATGGGACAACACTTCTCTCAGTCTGATCACTCCATCTCAAATATGTCAGTCCTGGTTTTTAAAAGACATTTCGAAAATACGCAACAAAGATGGGCTTTCAAGATCAAGCTCATTTTATTTTTCATTATAGTGGGAGACTGCATGAACATTGATTTCGGTTTTATGTCACATTACACTACTTAAACTTTCACCTAGTTCAGGAACAATGAATGGACGTATAATGGTAGTACACTGTGTTTTTGTTGTATGTTTAAATTCTAAATGGATATAGAATCCCTTTTAATTGGTTATCATTATGTTGGTTTCACCCCCCAAAAAATTAGGGTGTGGGGTTGGTTGGTGGTATGGGGTAAAGCTTATATACAGATACATGTTCATGCAAGGGGGATGATTCCAAGATGCATGGCCCAACTCACAGGTATATGAGAGTTGCGCCAGGTGGCACTATGCTGGGGACCCTGTGCCATATTCCAAGACAGGCAGGGTCCCTAGCACCTATGTCCTGTGACTTGTGGCAGGCGTAGGCTAGCGCCACGGCTCTGCATGCCATAAGTTGCAGCCAGCTGTGAACTGCCCCCCTGAGCCCCCCACCCAGAACACTGCCTCATGCACCAGGGGGCATTGGGGGGGCTGGCCAGGTGGCACTGGCATTTGGGGAAGCACATTGTTTATTGGACTCTGGGGGTCCTTTACATTCGGGAGTGGGGAGTATGAATGTGTTTGGGAGACATGGGGAGCACTGCAGTACCTTTGCTGCGGTGCCGTGGAGTGGGCATCCAACAATTGTCATGGACTGATGCCCCTTAGACCATTTCCATGGTGGTCTAACTTTGCTGCGCCATTGTGGCTATTGGACGAGCATAAGTGGGTTACGGCAGCTGTCCTTTTGGAATAGGGTGCAGTTGCTGCTATAACCCACCCTTGTGCCATGCCGTTGAGGATTGTGGGAGAAGTGGGTAGTGTAACCCACATTTGGCACAACCCGCATATGGCATGGCACAAGGCATCTTTTGGAATAGCAAACAGTGTGATGCATGGTGCAAGTTGTAATTTACACCATCGGGTTTGGCGTAACTCAGCTTGTGCCACACGTAAGCAGTCTTGGAATCGGGCCCATGGACTTTTTAGGTACAGTATCTCATTTACTAGGTAGTTGGTGTTTGTGCCTGTTTCTTTTATGTGCACAAACTCTAGGCATTATAGTACATGACACATTGGGGTTAAATTGTGTGAAGACTATTTGTTCACATACAAATGGATAAATGATTCCATCTGACCAGTTATCAATGCATTGGTGTTCCCGGGGTGGGGTGGGGGTGATTCCTTAGGTTTTGTTTCAGATTTCTAGAACTGTTACTGTATATACAACAGATTGATTATATACTGACACATTTTAAAACAATGAACATATTAGGATAAGGATCTCAATTACTAGGGGGGCTTTTGTTTTATTTTTAATGATACATTAATGCTTGGTGGGAGGGTTGGGCATGGTGGCGGAGTGTTGATTCCCCATAGTTTTCAGTTTGGATTGATAGAACTATTATTTAATAGTACAGAATATTAGGTATATACAGACATGTTGCTACATGGACATATTAAAATAACAGCATTTCAATAACAAGGGAGTCTGTGTTAGGTTTGAGTATTGAATGTGCAGAAACATTAGTCACTTGTTGAAGAGTTGCAGATAGATCATGTTTAAACAGTATACATTGAATATTCATGAATAATACTGACTTACTGTACACTGGTTTTAAGATGTACATATCTGAATAGTACTTACACTGTATAAATGTAGGAAACAGCTGATTAATGCTTAATTTAGACTAGGACAGGTTGTCTTTAAACCCACATTTTGCTTAACAGAAAGACATTTTCTTATTTATAAGACTTTTAATATTATATACTATGTATTTCTTCAGTTTATTTCATCTGTGTGTTTTATGGCTGTTCTCAGGGAAGAAGCTTACCTATTCTGTGACATTTGACCTTGACATACCTTTCTTGTGATGGAATTTTGTTCTTTATACAGTATGGATCTGTGTTGTTTTTTAAAAAGCAGCTTAATTTAATGGGATTTTTAATACTTTTTTCTCTGTTTTTTTTTGTGTATGATCTGGACTGATCTGAAAGTTTATTCTTCCAAATCACGTTATTTTTCTGATGAAGGATTCTATGTAATCCAAAAGCTCGAGCACCTATTTTCTTTTGTAACATCTATGGTTGCCCAATAAAGGTATCAAACCATCCCTTTTTCCTGAATCTTTTCCTAACACTGTGTATTATTAAACATTTGAGCTCTTACAAAATGTGCAATTTCAGCAGACTGCACCATTTTTTCCCAATCTGTACCTTTTTAATGCTTGCCTGCGCGCATGCGCAAGAAACATTATGTGGCAGCTTAGGAGAGAAGCGGTTTGTGGAGGCGCGTGACTGTGGCAGCCAATGGAGGCACTGCATTTGGGGGCTTTGCACTGTGGACCAATGGAGGCACGGTGTGCTGATGACACTGGCTTCCAAAAGTGCCACCAAGTTGTAACATTTTCGCTGCAGCAATCAGGGGCCGCCTCATCATTGCAGCATCAGCCATTCCGCTGCAATGAGGGAGCGACTTGTCATTGATGGGCAGAACGTTGCTTAGTGTAACATTGTTTGAGAACGCGGTGGCAAGCCACCACCATGTTCACAAACAATATTAGACATCCCTAGTGCCATGGGATGCCCAATCCCCCTCAGCATCATGTGCCGCCCCAAAACAGTTTTTGTTTGTCGACGGGGGCCCCAATCCCCTTCTGCTTCATTCCCCCCCAGTGTAATTCAAACACATGTTGGTTTTGTGCTGAGTGGGTGCCCAATCCCACTCGGCTCTTGACCCTCCCGTATGTGCAGAAGGGGGTGCCCAATCCTCCGTCGGCTTCAGCCCCCCAACAAAAACACTCAGGTGGCATGCTGGGAGCCCACCTCAGCTTGCTAAATGTCCCTGTGAAGAAAAAAAAAGTCCCACAATGTTTTCTTTTTTCCCCCTGTAAATCAGAAAACGGTCCCTTGTTGAGTCCGGTGGCCCTGCCCTCCAATCCACGCCCACCCTCTGTGCACCCTGCCTCCCTACACCACCTCTCACCCATACTTACCTCCAGAGCCCAGCGTGATGATCTTCGGTGGGCCAGGAACACATCTGCACTCTTCAAAGCCGACCACGAACTGAAGAAATGCCGGTAAGCTGTATAATGGCATAAATAGTTTTTTTTCAACTTTGTTGCATATTTCAGACATTTTTGAGAAATTTGGCACCAAGTTTTCAGCATGAGGTTATTGAGACCCCTCCTCATGAATTCAGCCACTGTCATGGTGTTATTCGGTCCCAAAAGGTGATTTTGCAGTCACTGAGTGGAATCACCTTTCGGGACTGATTAATAAAATGACAGTGCCAGTGTTCATGAGATGGCCTCTCAAAAAGTCTGTGTTGCAAATTTGGTGGAAAACATCCAAGAAATGACTGTTTTATGAGCATGTGTTGTGCAGTTGCTTCGCACGCTCATAACTTAGTGAATTTGCAATATTTTCACTCCAGATTTCAACATTGACATTTTTCCACACCTCCTTATGAATAGTACAGCTATCATTTTTCACATCCTAGTCAAAATGTGTTTTTACACTTCCAGCACAGAATAGCGTGGTTGCTGTGGGAAATCAGTGTTTCAGAACACATTAAGAAAATCACAGTGACACTGTTCATGAGCAGAGGTCCTAAAATGCCTATGTTTAAAATTTGGTGATGAAAGTCCATAGAATGACTGTGTTAGTGCAAATACCAACAAACGCCCAGGGTGTTAGGGTTTCTAACCATAACGTCCCATCCTGTACAGACTGACAGGCATCGGGTTGTGCCTTTGCAATGCTGACTGTACTGCTCATGCCATCCTACCCCCACCCCCCAGCCACTGACAGGCATCGAGATGTACCTTGACTCTTCGGCCCCAAACTTCACCCCATTGTCCTATGCTGCACCCATTTCAGTGTATGTCCTTATGGAATGGGGTGACTGTAAAGCCAAACACCTCAAGGCACACCTCAACATGTATTGGTGTCTACAGAATAGGGTGAGGTGACATGGCATGACCGTCATGGGCGATGACTCAAACACTTACCCCAATGCCTGTCCATCTCTACAGGATGAAGGTGGTGTTGACGTGAAGTTCAATACTTCACTGCCGTTCCTATTCTTCATCTGTCTAACTCCTGCATTTCCAATGCAAACATTTGGCATTGACAAATGATTGTTAAAAATGTGATTTTTTTTTAAAAGGTGCAATTTTAACCAAAGTTACGTATTTTAAACACACTGTTTTAGTTTACATAATTGCATAATATTGCATGAAATTGGTATAGGTTCACAAGTAGTGTGCAAAACTGATCTTTCTAATTTTGTGCAACACTGTTCTCTAGTACTATATAAATTTATATGGAAACAGGATCCTTGCACTTTGAACATCAACTTCTCTCGCTGCTTGTCTACATGTAATGCAATGATTTTCTGCTTGTGACAGGATAATCATTGTCATGGACACCAATTGTGATTCATATAAATAGAAGATTCTGACATCACATCTAGACAGGCAGAAGGAGTACAGGACGTCAGTGGGACAAGGATCCTATGTTCAAGCAGCTATCCTTGGTAATAAAGAGAGAGGGGAGATAAGTACAGAAAATTTGAAATATAATCAGAATTCTGTGCAAATATTGTGAGCTGGCTATTAATAGATTTGAGGCATGATTTTGCCACAGTTAAGCTAATTGCAATAAGACTGTTAGACCAGCAAAAAGCAGTCTAACTTCTTGGTGCAATTGCCACAAGAGGTGCATCAAAAAGACGCATGTGTCAGAATCCTGACCTGTGCATTAGTTTTGTAATATAAAGTAAGTTACATGTTGTGCTGATCTTTGCCCCAGACCAGGGTGCACAGGTCTGCCGGATCTCAGGACCTGGACCATGGATGGACGGCATCCCTGGAGCCGCCAACCGAGATCGCAAGCCCGGCCACAAAGCCTGAAGAGGTACTGCTGCTTCTGAACCAATCGGAAAGTGAGCGCTTTCTCCGGCTATGCTTCGATTGGTCACTTTCTGCTCTGTTTGCCACCTGGTGCTGTTTTAAACTGCATTTTTGAACTTTAATCAAGATTAAAAGACCTGTAATCACTGCTGCAAAGCAGAAAAGTATTTAAACTGTTGCATTTAGAGCTGATTTACTGTCTAAGAGTGATTACAGTCCTTTCCTGAATATCTGTCTGTCTCAACACCCTTTGACACCTCTACCCCTTTGTCCTACTAATTCGTCTGCTGTGACTGTCTGCCACACAGCCCTCAGCCTGCTGTTAAATTCCCCTGTCTCTCTCTCTCTCTCTCTCCTGCAGCTGATCTCTGCCCTGACCAGGGCGCACAGCTCTGCCGGATCTCAGAACCCAGCCCCCAGATGGACGGCATCCCTGGAGCCACTGCCCGAGACCACAAGCCCGGCCACAAAGCCTGAAGAGGTACTGCTGCTGCTGAACCAATCGGAAAGAGAGCAGTTCCTCTGGCGACGCTCCTATTGGTCACTTTCTGCTCTCTGTCTGTTTGCCACCTGGCACTGTTTTAAACTACATTTTTGAACTTTAATCAAGCCTAAAAGACCTGTAACTACTGCTGAAAAGCAGAAAAGTATTTAAACTGTTGCATTTAGAGCCGATTTACTGACTAAGAGTGATTACAGTCCTTTCCTAAATATCTGTCTGTCTCAACGCCCTTTGGCGCCTCTGCCCCTTTGTCTTGCTAATTCTCCTGCTGTGACTGTCTGCCACACAGCCCTCAGCCTGCTCTTAAGTTCCCCTGTCTCTCTCTCTCCTGCAGCTGATCTCTGCCCCTGACCAGGGTGCACAGCTCTGCCAGATCTCAGGATCCGGCCCCCGGACGGACGGCATCCCTGGAGCCGCTGCCCGAGACCGCAAGCCCGGCCACAAAGCCTAAAGAGGTACTGCTGCTGCTGCCCCAGTGCTGCATGCTGGCTCCCCACCCACCCCCGCCCACCCTCCCTATCTTAACTATTATATTTATAGCTGTAGCAAGCCACATGACCTGAAATTACTAACAGTCTACTTTCTCATTGGCTCCTTATATTCTCTCACCACTAGGTGGACGTGGAAACCTTTTGCTCACCCTACAGCCATCTCTGCATTACCTTCACAGGCACCATAAACTATCTCCTGCCACTATGCCGCACTTTAACATGTGCTTGCCTTACCCACGTCACCTAATCTTGGCAGTTTTGATCAACGCCATCCTAGGGATGACAGGTATGCCTGCTTCTCTGACCACATACCCAACTACTCTCCCTAAAGCCACCACAGTAAACTACTTAGGTACACTGCCACACACCCTGACACTGTGCAACACCAATTACCCGCACTACCCCTCACTATCTTGTGCCTCTCTAACTTGCCTGCCTGACCTACTGATCACGCTGCTCAATATATCTTCAACTGCTCCCTGTAGTGTACAACTACCTGGACTCCATGCTCGGTGCTACTCAGCAACCCATAAATACCGCAAAGCTAGATTCCTTGCTTTTCTGCTCCTCCTCCTCCTCCTGCTGGCTGGCGATGTCCACCCCAACCCTGGTCCCCCTTCAACGAACTCCCCTACCCCCCCTGCACACACACCCCACTCCCCTAGCCCTCCCGAATGGCCTAAAAAGTATCTATCTAAATGGTCACAGCCTTACCAACAAACTACCCATACTGCAGGTCATGGTCCTCGAATATAAACCTGACGTCATCATTGTCTCAGAAGCTTGGCTCTCGGGTCATATCATGGACCAAGAAGTCCTTATTCCTGGATTCACCGTAACTCATTTAGACAGACAAGAAAGAGGTGGCAGAGTGGTGATCTATGTCTCCACCTCCCTACAGCACACAGTTGTGTTGAAAGTCACCTCTCTTTCCTCTCATGAAGCTATCCTCCTCAACCTGAAGCTTCCCTACTGCTGCCGTCTATTTATCGCAGGAGTATACTGCTGCCTGGGCCAACCCGCTTCCCAAGTCACTAATCTGATCAAGAAACTAATGGCCCTTGCCCTCGCTGGTGAGCTGTACATACTGGGCAACCCTAACATCAATTGATTCTCAAACACAAAAGCCAAAACTCGCTCTGACATAGTCACTAAACTTGACACAACTAATACAGGAACCAACTTGCATGAACTACAAAACTAATAACCATTCCCTACTGGACCTAGTCCTCACGTCGCATCCCCACAGGGTCAAGACTGCTGGCCTCCAACCTGATGCATTAAATGACCATCATCCCATATATATGGTGCGCAAAATACATAGGCAACAAATACCCCACAAAATCCTCCTAACCCAGACCTACTCCTCCCTTGACACTCTACCTCTTCATTGTGACCTCACCAACATTGACTGGTCCCCACTTGCCACCTGCATCTCAATTGACGCTGCATTCCAACTGTTCTGCGATAATTTCCTTCACGTTTGGAACCAACATGCACCGCTGCGTAAAATCAGAGTCTGGGGCAACCACCTGTCCTGGGTAACCCCGGAGCTCCTGTCCTGTCAAAGAGCCTGGGACACTGCTTGGCATAAACACAAGATAACCAACTGCCCCAGGGACCTCCAATGATACAAAGAGCTTTGAAATAAGTGTACCAAAGCTATCCAACTGGCCAGAACCGAACACTACCAGGCTAACTTGCACATCAACACAAACAAACCTTCCAAATTCTGGAAAGTTGTCCAGTCCCTCTATTCCCCTTCCACCAAGCCCACCACTCCTACCATTAGACTAAATCTCTCAGATATCTCAGATCCTATGGCTGTCACTGACTGCTTTAACTCCCATTTCATGTCCTGCACTGCAATGCTCCAAACTGCCCCCCTCATGCACATCCACTCCTTCACAGTCCCGCCTCCATGCCCTGTTTCTCCTTCCTCTACTCCTCCAGCTCCCCCTAACCCCTTCTTCTTCACTCACATCTCTCCTGCTGCTGCCTTACAATCCCTTCAGTCTATGAACCCTGCTAAAGGCTCCTCCACAGATGGCCTGGACCTAAGCTCCTGTCGCTGTCGGCACCTGCCATCGCCTATCCTATATCCATCTTGCTAAACCTCTCCTTTGTCTCTTCCACTGTCCTTACAGCCTGGAAACACGCTAAAGTCCTACCACTCCCTAAAGGAGGTGACCCCTCCTCCCCTAGTAACTACCACCCTATCTCTCTCCTTTCTACCCTGGCTAAGCTACAGGAGCACATAGTACTCGAACAACTCTCCTCCTACATTACTGACTCCTCCTCCTTTCTTACTCCATTCCAAGCTGGCTTAAGAAAACACCACTCCACTGCCACCTCGCTCCTACGGCTGACTGACACTATCACCACGAGCATGGACAAAGGCCTCATAACCTCAGCTATTTTTATTGACCTCGCCAAGGCCTTTGACATGGTTTCCCACCCTTTACTCCTGTCCTGCCTCAGCACCACTGGTCTCTCCCCTAACGCCATTGAATGGTTCAAGTCCTATCTGTCAGGCAGAACACAATCTGTCTGCATAGCTGATGCCATCTGCTCTTCCCTCCCCATCACCATGGGAGTTCCCCAGGGATCGGTACTCGGGCCTCTCCTTTTTTCAATCTTCCTCAATGACCTCCCTCAGTTTTGTTTATCGTTTAACATACCCAATGTATGCAGACAACACTGTCCTGTTCACAACTGACAATTTGGTCACTGATGTCACCGCCAAGCTCCAGAAGGATTTCAAAAATGTACAACGATAGCTAAGTGAGCACCACCTCTTCCTAAACTCAACGAAAACAGTCTCCCTGACTTTCGGTACTAGGCAGAGATTGGCAAGGCTCCCCTCCTTACCCACCTTTTACACCATTGATGGGACTGTATTAGAAGACATCTCTTCCTTCTGCTACCTCAGAGTTTGGCTGGATAGGAACCTAAACATCTCCATCCTCATTGATGCCATTCCAAAGAAACTCTGGCCTAAGCTAGGGGCCATCTATCGTAACAGGAGTAGTATACCTCATCCTGCGAGGCGCGAACTGGTACATAAAATTATACTGCCAACTTTCGACTATTGTGATGTTGTATACGGAGCTGCCCCTCAATCCTCCTTATCCAGGACTGAACCTCTTTTTAACTCCTGCCAGTTTGCCCTGGATGCCCATGCTCTGACACATCACTGCACTCTTTACCGCTCTCTAAATTTTCCCTCACTTATTGACAGGAGAACATTGCACTTGGCAAAGTTTACCTCTAAATTCTGGCTAGGCTCTCTCCCCTCTTACCTGTCCGCCTCTTTAACTGCCCCTCACCCCACCAAATACACCCTACGATCTGATGACTCTCGCTCACTGAATATACCCTACAGAAATACTACATCCGGCCAAATGGCATTCTCCCATCGCCTACCTAAGCTCTGGAACCAACTACCGTCCCAAATCCACCACTCCTCATCAGCCTACTCTCTCTCTACATCCCTAGCAAACTATCTAGTGATGAATTGAAACTGTGTGTAGCCCCACGGGGCCCTGCCTAGTTGCTGGTCTATACTTCCTCCTTCCTCCAGCTGAGCCAAATATCTGCCCCTATCCCAAACCCCTCTTGCAATCCTAGCACTTCTGCAACTTAGCACTTCTATCTCCACTACTGTTCTACCCCGAGTACCTTTTGACTATAACCCCTGTCAGCCACTCACAAATGTATCCTAATCTAGAAATGTTATTAGCCATTGTTAATTGTTAACTGTACAGTCTGTCTATATGCTGCTAAGATGTATGTATCCTGTTGTACTAATATTTTTCCCACTCCCCTTCCCTCAGGACGTACCGTGAGACAAGCATTGTTGCTCAGTGTAACCTTCCTAGTGAAACATTTCAATAACTAAATAAAATAAAATAAATGAATCAGAATGTTTGAAAATCATCCATAAACAGTCTGGCACCTTTACAGGTCACAAATGCTGCATCAGTACATTTGAAAATCCAGGCTTAGGTTTTCAAACTTTTACTTGTGATGTCACAGATTCTTTTCAGAGCCCCTGATGCAGCCAAGTTATTGGCACAGTGGGAGAGCTGCCACTTGGGATGATGGTGACCTGGATTTCACGATGGCCTTAGGTTGATGGAGGGCTGGTGAGGTGGAAGGCAGATCAAACTTCACATGATATGTTCTCCTGCTCTGCAGAGGGAGGAGGATTTCTCTCTGCTATGGTACTGCCACCTGGATGACCACAGGTGGCAGTGCAGAGGTGGCACTGCAGTAGGAAAGATGCCAGCTGGGCTCTGCCTGGGCATGCTTAGCATGCACGTGCCTGGAGCCCTTTGTATGACGGCATCCTGAGGGCTGGGAGAAAACATGGGAAACCCCAGTGTGTGCTGGATGATGTAGGTTGCAGTCAGGTCCAACCGTGGCAATGGACCTCCTCCACCAAGGAGTCTCCCAGTGGGGAGATATCTCCATATAGGCTCTGTCCAAGCCAGGAGGGTCCCACCAGAGTGGCTAAATTGTAGGACATCAGGAGGGTAAGTGGTGGAGAAGTTAGGGATAGGGCATATTTTTTCTATAATTCTCACCCTTATTTATTACTTGGGTCATTTACATGAAAACAGGATCTCTGCCATATCTGCTCTGGCTGCTTGTCTACAACTGAAATCACAGTTCTCTAAGAGCAGCTGATACCTTTGGGAAAACTTTGGAAAGCATAATATTTAGGCACAGTTTAACTTGTATTTCATATATCTTCTATAGATTTCTTCTCTCCTTTATTTATTACTGCAGAAATTCACACAAAAACAAGATATTTATCCCTTAGAGTTCATCTGCCTCTATAGCGGATTCCTTACTTAAAATCACAATACTCTGTTCTGACTCCACAGTCTGTTGCCATGGGAATAACTGTGATGTGACAAGCAGAGTATTATGACATCAGGTTTAAAAGAAGCAAGAGGTGCTGATGACTATGTGAATTGCAGAATATTTTCACTTTGCCCTCTGCTAGTTACATGAAGAAGTCAGTTCATTTTCTGCAAACAGCAGATGATGTAATCCACAGACTAATATTCCACAGTTTGCATTGAAACACTTTTCAGAACTCCATGTCATTAAATAAATTAGTAGAGCATTTTAGAAGCAGAATTGCGATTCTGTGTCAATTCTGCCGTCAGAGTTCCACATTCCACACAGCATTACTCTGCACGTGGCATGGAACATAGTGGCATGGTACAGAAACAGAGCAGTATATTTCTCTGCACATGGCATGGTACAGAAACAGGATGCATGTTACTCTGCAGGAGGCATGGTACAGAAACAGGGCTGCACATTACTCTGCCGGAGGCATGATACAAAAACAAGCTGCACATTACTCTGCAGGAGACATGGTGCAAAAACAGGCTGCACATTGTTCTGCAGGAGGCATGGTAAAAGAACAGGCAGCATATTACTCTGCAGGAGGCATGGCACAGAAACAAGCTGCACATTACTCTTCAGGAGGCATGGTATAAAAAAAGGGTTGCACATTACTCTGCAGGAGGCATGATACAGAAATGGGGCAGTACATTACTCTGCAGGAGGCATGGTAGAGAAACAGGCTGCACATTACTCTGCAGGAGGCATCATACAGAAACAGAGCTGCATATTACTCTGCAGGAGGCATGGTACAGAAACAGGCTGCACATTACTCTGCAGGAGGCATCATACAGAAACAGAGCTGCACATTACTCTGCAGGAGGCATGGTACAGAAACGGGGCTGCACATTACTCTGCAGGAGGCATCATACAGAAACAGAGCTGCACATTACTCTGCAGGAGGCATGGTACAGAAACAGGCTGCACATTACTCTGCAGGAGGCATCATACAGAAACAGAGCTGCACATTACTCTGCAGAAGGCATGGTACAGAAACAGGGCTGCACATTACTGTGCAGAAGGTATGGTACAGAAACAGCCTGCACATTATTATACAGGAGGCATGATACAAAAACAGGCTGTACATTACTCTGCAGAAGGAATGGTACAGAAACAGGCTGCACTTTACTTTGCAGGAGGCATGGTAGAGAAACAGGACTGCACATTACTCTGCAGGAGGCATGGTACAGAAATGGGGCTGCACTTTACTCTGCAGGAGGCATGGTGCAGAAACAGGCTGCTCATTGCTCTGCAGGAGGCATGGTACAGACACAGGCTGCACATTTCTCTGCAGGAGGGATGGTACAGGAACAGACTGCACATTACTCTGCAGGAGACATGGCACAGAAACAGGCTGCACTTTACTCTGCACATGGTATAGTACAGAAACAGAGCTGCACATCACTGTTCAGGAGGCATGGTATAGAAACAGGCTGCACATTACTCTGCAGGAGGCATGGTACGGAAACAGGCTGCACATTTGTAACCCCTAGTTGGCACTATCCCAAGGGCTACTACCCCTGCCTGCTTGGCTAGTAGCAGGTTAAGGGGCCTGAGTTCTGAAATGGGTACCTCCACCTGGAGGTCAGGGTTGGTAGTGGTCAAGCTAACCTGGGCACAGCCCTCCGGGACACTGTAACCCTCCTCTTTCCCCTCTAGTGGCCTGAACACTGTACAATAATCACTTTCACAATAGCCCTGGTACACCACTCAAGTACCCACAGTGTTTGCACTTACCTCCAGGGCGGATTCCTCTGGCTTGACCCTGGGGACCCCATGTAAAACAAAGTTATGCACAGTAAATAGCAACAGTAGAGGAATTTGAGCACAAACTGGAACCACAATCAGATTACATGCAGAAAAAGATAGATCTGATTTATTCGGGGGACTTGAACAAGGAAGGGGCAAAATCAGGTTAATTAGCTTAAAGGCTATATCAATCAAGCAGTTATGCATGCGCTTTGGGTCCCCCCACACAATCACACCTCTGGGTACCCAGATGGAGAAGAGATATGCTAGCCAGAACTGTTGCCCGGGGTTGCAGCTGGTTGGGGCCCTGTGATGGAAAACACAACATGCACAGTACACAATATTTGTAATCTGGAGCCAGAGGGCTCAGTTTGTAAAGGAAACGAAACAACAAGACAATCAGATGACACACTCAGATTAAGCTGTTGTTGCAGGGAGCTACCCTGGTATTTACTCACAATACCCAAGACTGAACACAGGCTGAACAAAAATTGAGACTGCAGGTGGTTGATCTGGAATGCCAGGAGAAGCATGGCCCACACGAGTCGCAGAGGTGTCATTCCTGTTCAAGCGTGGAGCAGGGGGCTGATCCCCAGGCAGGTCTCTCGTTGATGGCTTCTCTGTGCAGTGGGTAGTCTGGCTGGGCCAGTCTGGCAAGGCCCAGACCACATGGAGACAAGTTCGGATGCAGTCCGTTTTGGGCTGGATACAGCTTCCAGCAAGCAGAACACAGTTCACACAGTGGGGAACTAACTCACAGCCCACTAGCAGCTCATAGCACATTTACATGTATGGAAGTTCTACTGTACCAGGCAAAATGCTCCCCGGTCACAGTCGCAAAGTCTCTGCACACACAGGGAGCTTAGGGGCAGCTGGAACTCCTGACAGGCCGATCGCATTCAGCAAAATCTTCGGACTTCTTCAGGCTGAGCCTGGCCCACTTCATTAGCTTACTTTAGTCACACAAACTTGGATTTAGTCCAAAATAATTCTCTTCTCTCCCTCTCAGGAGCAGCAGCAGACATGCAAGACAAAAACTCAGCCTTTTCACAGTTCTCCCATGTTAATCCACTCAGGATTGCTGCTCAGAATCACTTCAGCTCCTCTCATTTCACTTCCCAGCTCAAAACTGCTTCAAATGCCAGCAAGTCTGGGACTTTCCCCCAGATCCAAAAGGTTTGGTTGGCTGATTTGGCTGTCAGTCAAAGCAAGAGCTCCCCCTTCAGTTGCAAAAAAGGCACAAAAAGTTCAAAACTACAGTTCCTACAGATTTTGAATTCAGACAGCTCCTGTAGTCCGGCTACATTTTAGGTCCCACCAGAACTGATTGGTCCAATTTGCAGTACAGGACCAAGATAGTGGAGACAAACAAAACAGTCCTTGCTGCAAAGAAAGCAGGTTACAAACTACATTATCATTATCATGCTAAATGATTTTCAGCAAATAGTTACATCTTTTAACAGAGCTCTATCTCAGATTACTTACGCTGCAATCAGGCAGTTCTTAAAGAGACAGTACACAGAGGCTATACAGGCTCTGGTAATCACATTTAAACTGCTAAAACACAGGATACCAGCCTGGCAGTGAGCATTTAGGTAAGCTCAAGGAAGACTTTTTGGGAACCCCCATTTGTAGGGGAGTTACACCCTTCCCTACTTGGGAAAACTTGGCGTCTGCATTAAGTCTGTGCCATCATAACATTGAAAATGCAACATATACATGACATTTATACCATTAGCATGCTATACAAGTACTATCTGATTCATCAGTTGGCATAACTTGTCTCTTTACTATACATTTCAATATACTTCACTATATCATTTCCATTCTGACAGTACATTATGCATATTTCACACAGGTAAATTGAACATTACTATACAGAATTATGTAATAACTTCTTGTACTTTAAACAATGCAAGAGGGGGCCCTTCCCTATCAGCTAACTTGGGGCTGGATGGGGCAGGGGCACCATGGTGAGAGGGCAAAACAAGTAACCTGGAATGGGCCATCAAGCTCAATTTGGGCAGTGAGCTCTGAGAGACATAAACACCTTTGTGGACTACATTGAGAGGCAAATCCACTGGCCTCCTGGGGGGAATCGTAACTGAAGCGCACCACTGACTTGACAGCTCGGCCAGTCTTTCTGGGGTGAACAACCACAGTCTCTGTACTTTCAGCAATTGTCTTGGAGCTTTCATCACTTGTGAGGGGTGCCTCTACATGAAGGGGGAATGTCCAAGCTGGGAGCACTGTCAGCCCCTTGCTCTGTAGTCTCTGTTTCTACAACACTTGGCTCATTTTGAAGACACTCTGGCACTGAAGGAGGGTTGTCAGCACTCTCATAGTGTTCCTCAAGTTCTGGCATGTCACCAGAAAGACTCATACTATCAGCCTCTCCTTCAGGCAAATCATACAGTTCCACGATACACAAAGACTCAGCATTCTCAGATGTGATACTTTGCATTTCACCTTCAGGGACCATTGGCTCTAAGGATGATGCCGGGGCATTAGGCAGTCCAGAAGACCCAGCTTCATCCCCATAATTCAACATAGGATTTCCACGAAACAACTGACTCAGCTCCTATGAGGGGGTAATAGGCATTATCACACTTACTGTCATCCGAGTTAGACTGGCAGTCACTATCATTCTGGGCCTGTTGAGGGGGAAATCTTAAATCGGCAACCAATGGGGGCAGGCTGACTCTGTTTTTTTCTTTCTTGCAGCAGCACTAATCACTGGTCCAGGGGAATCAATCTCGGCAGTTTCAGCCTTAATTATAACTTGACCAATAGGTAGCAAGTGGTTACGGTGCATGGTCTTGACAGCTTTGGAGTTATTCTCTGGGCGCACTTTGTACACTGGCATATCATTCAACTTTCCAACTATGACATGGGGAAGATTGTGCCATCAATCAGCAATTTTGTGTTTACCATGCAATCCTAAATTTCGTAACAACACACGGTCTCCAGGCCTAAGCTCTTGAGCCTTTACTTTTCTATCAATTCTCTCTTTGTTGGCTAGATTTCTTTTGGTGACCATTGTCTGGGCCAGTTGATAGGCATGGTTCAATTGAGCTTTCAGTTTTTGTACATAATGCAGGTAATTTTCGGCTCAGACCCCATCAGGAGAAACCCCAAAACAGACATCAACAGGCAACCGGGCCTCTATCCCGAACATGAGGCGGTAGGGAGAGAACCCAGTAGCATCATTCTTTGTGCAATTGTATGCGTGTACCAAGGTGTTAATTTGTTGACTCCATTTATGCTTATCTTTGGGTGGAGGGTGCCTAGCATGTCTAGTAGGGTGCGGTTAAAGCATTCTGGTTGAAGATCCCCCTGCGGGAGATATGGGGTTGTTCTTGACTTTTGCACCCCCCATAGAGAGAGCATTTCTTTGATTAGCCGATTGTCAAAGTCCCCGCCCTGATCAGAGTGAATTTACTGGGGGGCACCATAGTGGACGAAGAAATTTTCCACTAGCACCTTGGCCACGGTAGGTGCTTTTTGATCTTTGGTGGGAAAAGCTTGTGCATACCATGTGAAATGGTCCGTAACCACTAACACATTGCCAATGTTTCGCTGGTCAGGCTCTAAACTCAAGAAGTCTATGCAGACTAGTTCCATTGGAGTGCTGGTACTAATGTTGATAAGGAGGGCAGCCCTCTGAGGCAGGGCTTTTCTCTGCAGGCAGCTACTACAAGTCCTTACACGGTGCTCAACATCAGCCCCCATCTTGGGCCAGTAGAATCGAGATCATACTAGATCAAGGGTTCGGTCGATACCGAGGTGGCCCATATGATTGTGGAGAGACTTCAGTACCAAATCTTTGAATGCTGTAGGCAGGACCAATTACATAGAAACATAGAAACATAGACTTTGATGGCAGATAAGGACTGCTTGGCCCACCTAGTCTGCCCATTTCCCTACCTACAGGATAAGCTGCAGATCCTAGTTAACCAACAGCCTATTTCTTCCTACCCCCCCACAAGAATTGCCTTATGTCTGTCCCATGTATTCTTGAATTCTCCCACAATTTGAGACACCACAACCTCCTCAGGAAGGCTGTTCCATGCATCCACTACCCTCTCTGTGAAAAAACACTTCCTCACATTGCCCCTGAACCACCCCCCTGTTGCTTGTCTATTTGGCCACCCCGATCTACAGTCTCTCTATACACAACTGATTAAGCAGCTTCAACCTGTGGCCTTCTTTAAACAATAAAGCGGTTTGCAGATCAGAGGAATGCAACTTGGACACATCCATTCCTGCATGAAGGGCATCAAGTGCTGGCTGAATCATAGGATCTCGGGATTGAGCCCACTGAATGCTGTCATCATCAAACTGAGGTAGTGCACTAATATCTAGAGCAGAGAAGTGGCAATACGCAGCCGGTATGCAGGTGTCAGAGGGGCCCAAGCAATCTACTAACCAGTCCACTGTGTCCATAGACATCTGTTCATTTCTATCAAACTTTCTGCACAATGCTTGGATGTCAGGTTCAGACAGCCTGACCTAGTCGCTCTTGGAAATGGGCCTCCGAGATAGGGTGTCAGCATCAATATGATTCAGGCCTGGTCTGTATTCAACAGCATAATCATATGTTGACAATGCAGAAAGCCACCGGTGCCCCATGGCGTCTAACTTAGCTGAAGTCTGTACATAGGTCAACAGGTTATTGTCAGTCCTCACCAATATTTTTGCCCCATAGAGGTAATCATGAAACTGGTCGACAATGGCCCATTTTAACGCAAGGGCAAGGAACTCCAACTTGTGCACAGGGTAGTTTTGCTCTGATGGGGTCAAGCTCCTACTGGCGAATGCCTCTGGTCTCAAACCATCCTCATGATCTTGATACAGTACAGCTCCTAGACCCTGCAGACTGGTGTCAGTATGCAGTGCATAGGGTTTGGTGAAATCAGCGTAAACGAGGATGGGGGCATGGGTGAGCTGGTATATGACTTCATGGAAAGCTGCTTCACAGTCAGGCATCCAATAGGACCCAAAAAGTTAATCTGGGTGGAAATATGCTTTGTTTGGTTCTTTGACGGACCCTTTTTTGTATTTCCAATTGGTAGGAGGTTAACCATGGGTAAGATTCAAGAGTGGCCAAATCACTTTGGAATAGTCCTTTATGAACCAGCAGTAGTAGCCACAGAATCCCAGGAAATGTTGTAGCTCTTTCAAATTGTGGGGCTGGGGCCAAGTAGTCAAGGCTTCAACTTTACTAGGATCGATCTCTATCCCCTCTGTAGACACTATGTGCGCCACATACTTCACAGAGGTTTGGAAAAACTGGCACTTGTCAATGGACAGCTTGAGGCTGAAATCTTCCAGTCAGTCTAGTACTTTGAACAGTCGACTCTCATGTTCCTTCCTCTAGGGAGCTCCCGAACACATTGACATTGTCCAAGTACACCAGGCATTCTAGCAAATTCGTGGCTTCCACTGCTCATTCCATCAGTCGCTGGAAGGTGGCTGGGGTGCCTGAAATTCCCTGTGGCATTCTCAGGAATTTGTAGAACCCCAAAGGACACATGAAGGCAGTCTTCTCATGGTCCTCAGGAGCCATTGGAATCTGGTAATATCCACTGCGAAGATCCAACACCGAGAACCGTTTGCTCCCATTCAAACAATCCAGAGCAACTTGTATACGGGGCATGGTGTATTGATCGGGGATGGTCCGCCGATTCAGAGTTCGATAATCAACACACATTCTCACAGATCCATTCTTCTTATGCACAACCACAATGGGAGAAGCATATGGGCTCCTGGATTCTTGTATCACACCAGCCGCGAACATTTCCTGCAAGTGTCTTCTCACATCGTCCAGGTCTGCAGGGGCTAGGCATTGAGACCTCTCTCGAAATGGCCATTCATCATGCAGGCATATGTGATACTTCACACCCTGGACACATCCCACATCCCATTCCTTCAACGAAAACACTTGATCTCTCTGGGCAAGTTTCTGGCTAATTCTAGTCTTCCATTCAGCTGGCAATGGGGAGTCACCAAAATCAAACAAGTCAGGAGTCACTCTATCTGTCTTGCCAGGGTGCTTGTTGCTGAGCAACACTGCAGTGTTTGCACAGTGTACCGTAGCTAGGGTGCATCCTCTGTTCACCCAGATCTCCCAATCTGACACATTATGAATCTGGACCATCACTCGTCGTGCATAGGCATGAGCACAAGCTGGCAAGATGCTGGGCTTAACCAATAATCCTTCCAACAATTTTCCATCGCCAGGCATGTCCAACATCAGTATTTTGTTCTTGACATCTTTGCGGAGGGGGGCCTTCCCTTGAACAGTACACTGGGCATTAGGGGTCAGTACCTTTGAATCGGGATCCTTCTTCCACATGACCCCTACCGGTTCATCCTGGTTCACTCCCTTGGGGTTCTGTTGCAAATCATAGGCCGTCTTGATCACAATGGGAATTCTTAGGGCCCTTCCAGTCCGTCACCCTTGTTTCTCGTGGCAGAGTTGTGCCAGTCTCCCAAACATATGAGCATTTGTCCCAATTAACAGGGGAACCCCATCATACAGTGCACTAGTGGGACACACTAAGGCCAGTGTCTCGACTTGCTCCTTTACACCAGTTACAGCTGCAGGAAATGACAACCAGAGGTGGGCATACCCTAGGTAGGGGTAAGACTTGTCGCTCAGCCCCCACACATGTAAGCCTTTCAGGGATTGTAAGGGCATAAGTGTTTGTCATACCAGTCCTTAAATACAATGGTCACTTGTGACCCACTGTCCAGCACAGCCCGAGTAGGAATGCCATTCACAGCCATAGTAGTCTCCATTGAAGGGTCCACTATTTTGGACCAGTCTGGAGGGACAGCAGCAGGGGTCTGGACAGATGATTTAGCCACATAGGGATTTGAGTTACTACTTCTTGAACCCTCACTGTGTTCATTTTGGGCACTCCTTGACCACTGATTTGTTCTCTGAAGCTCTCCTTGAAGCCTGTATACAACTTTACCTAGGTCTTTTTGTGGACCGGCATTCTCTCTTCATGTGCCCATCCTTCCTACAATTATGGCAAAATATGTTTTCTGGGATTTGGGGTGGCCGAGGCATCACACTGGGAGCTGGGGCGGTGGTACTACCAACTGAAAACCTTGGTGCCATCTCTTTCTGCTGTGTGGTGAACATTTGGAGAGATCTTGTCAATTCTCTTACTTCCATAGTCAAGGCATCGAGTTTCGAACTGCTGTCAGCAGGAGATGCCTGGGTGGACATCCCCATCCCCATAGCAGATGAAGTTGGATAAGGGTCAGTGCCTGTACTTGCAGGAGTGGCCTTCATAAAGAGATTGTTTTTTGTTTCCCTGAACTCCCTCAGCAGTTCATCCCATGGCGGCACACCCTCATTGGTCCCCACTTCGGAAGGGCCTTCTGATGCCGTGATCACTTGGGCTGCACTCACCCTAGAATTACAATCCCCCTTCTTCATCTTCAACCTTCCGGAGTTCTTTTATCAAGTCACAATAGTCTGGTGGGTTACCCTTTCTATCTGGGAGCCTTGATTGAAGGAGCTGCAATTTAGAATGCTTTGCATGTTGCAGTATGTGCCCCAACCTCACATGGTTTAAGTCACTGGCGGCTACCCCACCTTTTCGGTAAGCCTTTTGCAGCATTCTTTCCAGACGAGTAACATATGCAAACAAACTTTCCCCTGGCCATTGTTTTGTACCTTGAAATTTCCACATCAAGTTCTCTCCTGACTCAATGCTCCCAAGATTGCCTTTCAAGTGCAGATAGATACTTCTGGGCAGATGCATCAGGGTTTGTGGACCTCAGAAATTTAATGGCCTCTAGGGTGGGGCCCCTCAAACTTTCTATGATCCTTTTCTGTTTCTCAGCCTCCGCACACTACCATTCAGGTACCAAAGGGGCAACACAATCTATCCAGGTCTCACAATCATCCTCCCCTTGGGAGGTGGCGAGGGTGCCAGAGAAGATTCTCAACCTTGGGTAAGAGTCGTGACTAATGGCAGGTACAGACATAGGAGCCAGCATTGGCATTGGCACAGAAGGAGGGGCAATAACGGGTGCTGGAGCAGGAGGGGGTGTTGGGGAGGAACACCCCCAGGTGGCAGGAATAGTTTCTTTAAGTCCTCCACAGTTTTCCCTTCCTCCAGCAACAACTTAGCAAATTTCTCCTCAAAAGTCTCAGATAGTGGGTGGGTGGCTCATTCTCCCCGGGGTCTTTACTGTCTTTAGTTATCACTCTCCAGGCAGTGAGGGCTCCTTTGGGGGTGACAGTCCATGGCACTTTGGAACTGTCTGCTGGGTCCTTACACTCTACTAATGCCATGAAACTCTGGGCGATCAGATTAGCCTGTCGACCCACCACCACAGGGTTTTGTAAACATTCAACCTTGGAAAATACTCCCTCTACAGTGTCCTTATTGGTACCCAGGGGAATATCCAGGATAAGTATAGCATTTTGGGGGTTGATCTCCTGCCCAGTACACCACCCCACCAACTGGTGTACAGCCACTTCTGTTGGGGTAGCCATTTATTTTTAACAGCAATTCGCAAATTTAGCCACTAGAGGATGCTAATCCCAGCAGTGAGCCTCCAAGATGTAACCCCTAGGTGGCGCTATCCCAAGGGCTACTACCCCTGCCTGCCTGCTTGACTAGTAACAGGTTAAATGGCCTGAGTTCTAAAACAGGTGCCTCCACCCGGATGTCAGGGTTGGTAGTGGTCAAGCTAACCTGGGCACAGCCCTCTGGGGCACTGTAACCCCCCTCTTTCCCCTCTAGTGGCCTGAACACTGTACAGTAATCATTTTCACAATACCTCTGGTACACCACACAAGTACCTACACTGTTTGCACTTACCACCAGGGCGGGTTCCTTTGGCTCGACCTTGGGGACCCCCCTGTAAAACAAGGTTATGTACAGCAAATAGCAACAGTATAGTACTTTGAGCACAAACTGGAACCACAGTCAGAGTACATGCAGGAAAAATTAGATCTGATTTATTCAGGGGACTTGAACAAGGAAGGGGCAAAACCAGGTTAATTAGCTTAAAGGTTATATCAATCAAGCAGTTATACATGCACTTTGAGTCCCCCCACACAGTCACACCTCTGGGTACCCAGGTGGAGAAGAGATGGGCTAGCCAGGACTGTTGCCTGGGGTTGCAGCTGGCTGGGGCCCTGTGATGGAAAACACAACATGCACAGTACACAATATTTGTAATCCGGAGCAAGAGGGCTCAGTTCGAAAAGGAAACAAAACAACAAGACAATCAGATGACACAATCAGATTAAGCTGTTGTTGCAGGGAGCTACCCTGGTATTTATTCACAATACCCAAGACTGGACACAGGCTGAACAAAAATCGAGACTGCAGGTGGTTGATCTGGAATGCCAGGAGAAGCAGGGCCCACATGAGTCGCAGAGGCGTCGTTCCTGTTCAAGCGTGGAGCAGGGGGCTGATCCCCCGGCAGGTCTCTCGTCGATGGCTTCTCTGTGCAGTGGGTAGTCTGGCTGGGCCAGTCTGGCAAGGCCCAGACCGCATGGTGACAAATTTGGATGCAGTCCGTTTTGGGCTGGATACAGCTTCCAGCAAGCAGAACACAGTTCACACAGTGGGGAACTAACTCACAACCCACTAGCAGCTCATAGCACATTTACATGTACGGGAATTCTACTGCACCAGGCAAAGCACTCCCCAGTCACAATCGCAAAGTCTCTGCACACACTGGGAGCTTAGGGGTAGTTGGAACTCCTGACAGGACAATCGCATTCAGCAAAATCTTTGGTCTTCTTCAGGTTGAGCCTGGCCCACTTCATTAGCTTACTTTAGTCACACAAACTTGGATTTAGTCCAAAATAATTCTCTTCTCTCCCTCTCAGGAGCAGCAGCAGCAGACATGCAAGCCAAAAACTCAGCCTTTTCACTGTTCTTTTATGTGAATCCACTCAGGATTGCTGCTCAGAATCACTTCAGCTCCTCTCATTTCACTTCCCAGTCCAGAACTGCTTCAACTGCCAGCAAGCCGGGGACTTTCCCCCAGATCCAAAAGGTTTGGTTGGCTGATTTGGCTGTCAGCCAAAGCAAGAGCTCCCCCTTCAGTTGCAAAAAAGGCACAAAAAGTTCAAAACTACAGTTCCTACAGATTTTAAATTCAGACAGCTCCTGTAGTCCGGCTACATTTTAGGTTCCACCAGAACTGATTGGTCCAATTTGCAGTCCAGGACCAAGATAGTGGAGACAAACGAAACAGTCCTTGCTGCAAAGAAAGCAGGTTAGACAAACTACATTATCATTATCATGCTAAATGATTTTCAGCAAATAGTTACATCTTTTAACAGAGCTCCCTCTCAGATTACTTAAACTGGAATAAGGCAGCTCTTAAAGAGACAGTATACAGAGGCTCTACAGGCTCTGGTAACCACATTTAAACTGCTAAAATGCAGGCCACCAGCCTGGCAGTGAGCATTAAGACAAGCTTAAGGAAGACTTTTTGGGAACCCCCATTTGTAGGGGGGTTACACATTACTCAGCAGGAGGCATCATATAGAAACAGGGCTGCACATTACTCTGCAGGAGGCATGGTACAGAAACAGGTTGCACATTACTCTGCAGGAGGCATGGTACAGAAACAGGCTGCACATTGCTCTGCTGGAGGCATGGTACAAAAACAGGCTGCATTTTACTCTGCAGGAGACATGGTACTGAAACAGGGCTGCACATTACTCTGAAGGAGGCATGGTAAAGGAATGGCTGCCTGTTGCTCTGCACATGGCATGGTACAGAAATAGGGCACATTACTCTCCAGGAGGCATGGTGCAGAAACATGCTGCACATTGCTCTGCAGGAGACATGGTACAGAATCAGGCTGCACATTACTTTGCACATGGCATGATACCGAAGCAGGGCTGGTCATTACTCTGCACATGGCATGGTAAAGATACAGGGCTGTGCATTACTCTGCAGGAGGCATGGTATAGAAACAGGGCTGCACATTTCTCTGCAGGAGGGATGGTACAGAAACAGACTGCACATTACTCTGCAGGAGGCATGGTACAGAAACAGGCTGCACTTTACTCTGCACATGGCATGGTACAGAAACAGAGCTGCACATTACTGTTCAGGAGGTATGGTATAGAAACAGGCTGCAGATTACTCAGCAGGAGGCATAGTACAGAAACAGGCTGCGCTTTACTTTGCAGGAGGCATGATACAGAAGCAGGCAGCACATTGTTCTGCATGTGGCATGATACAGAAACAGGCTGCAGATTATGCTGCAGGAGGCATGGTACAGAAACAGGGCTGCACATTACTCTGCAGGAGGCATGGTAAAGGAATGGCTGCCTGTTACTCTGCACATGGCATAGTACAGAAATACGGCAGCACATTACTCTGCAGGAGGCATGGTACAGAAACAGTCTGCACATTACTCTGCAGGAGGCTTGGTACAGAATCAGGCTGCCCATTACTTTACACATGGCATGGTACCAAAGCAGGGCTGGTCATAACTCTGCACATGGCATGGTACGGAAACTGGGCTGCACATTACTCTGCAGGAGGCATGGTACAAAAACAGGGTTGTGCATTACTCTGCACATGGCATGGTAAAGATACAGAGCTGCGCATTACTCTGCAGGAGGCATGGTACAGAAACAGGGCTGCACATTACTCTGCATGTGGCATGGTACCGAAACAGGGCTGCACATTACTCTGCAGGAGGTATGGTACAGAAACAGGGCTGCATATTACTCTGCAGGAGGCATGGTACAGAAACAGGGCTGCACATTACTCTGTACGTGGCATGGTAGAGAAAGAGGGCTGCACATCTGCAGGAGGCATGGTACAGAAACAGGGCTGCATATTACTCTGCACGTGGCTTGGTACAGAAACAGGGCTGCACATGCGTTGTCTTGCACAAACCCTTTAGCCTGTGGGCTGCAGTGGCCAGCTGGAATAGTACAAGAAAACAGCCAAAGGGTTCTTCACTCAAGATACTGACTGACACATCTAGACCTGAGGGTTCTCAGACTAGGCCCTGCTGCACAAGCTGAGTGATTAAGACCAAAGGATATGGCACCTCCCCCATATCCCGGGGAGGTGAATTGCCCGTAGACCTGAGGGAAATCCCCTGGCCCAACCTTCCTAGGTGTAGTGACCAGCGGAGGTTAGGCTAATGGCCTTTGGCCTGGACACTTAGGGGCTAGAAGTACCCCCTGGTTTTGAGGGGCAAAGGTAAAATACTAACCGTCCAGGCAGAAGAGGCTTCACTCTTTCTGCTGGGACAAGATCAGAAGCAGGACCTGAAAATTCCCTCCCACCTCCCCAGTTTTAGCAGGGGCCGATGAATTAACCAGGAGCAGTGTTTTGTAGCAACAAAAGGGATAATGGATCTGAGAGGTGGACAATTTGCTAATGTTAACAAGGGTATGTGGTGAAACAACAAAAAACAGGGGCGCCCCGGTGAGGGGGTGCCCAAGAATGTAAGGGGGAGCAGTCCAATGAGGGTGCACTCCTGAGATTTGGACAACGCAGGATGGAGCGGGGGAACTGCAGGGGTGATGGTCAGGCAGTGGAGGCCTTGTGAGGGCCACCACTGCACAGGTATGGCGTAGTAGGTCCCAATTTCTGTCAAGTCTAGCCTATCAAGGGGGAGACTGGCCTGCACAGTGGGGGTTGCTGGGAGATCCGTTGGCAATAAGGTCAGAGAATGTTTATATTGGGTGAAATCAGTTCACAACCAAATGAGTCAGCTGCCTCAAGATGAATACTTTATTGTCTTACTGTATTGATTAATAATTGTGATATCTGTATGATTATAAATCTGCAGGAAAATGATGTATTTGATGTATTTGTTGATTATTTTGAGTAAACATCTGCCTTTACTGCCAAAAATCAAAGATTTTTTGTCCGTTGCTTTTTTGGAATTGGTACAGGATCTATATGGGCAAGTCCCACAGTACATTTGATTTATCCATATTGGCCCAGCCCCTACAGCATCTCATTTTCAAAGGTCCCCTGCTTCTGCCAGTCTTTCAGCTTGTTACACAGGAGCCCTGGGTGGTTATGTGACTTGCTCAGAGTCATACAGACAGTAATTGGCTCTGCTGGGATTTGAAGCTGATCCTCTTGCTTCACAGCTCTGCACTCTAACCACTCTGCTACAGTGTCTAATATTTTAAACTTTTGTAAGTGCTTCTTGAGTTCTGTAGGTCTCACCGCGGTCATGGGCAAATATTTTTTGTGGATAAGGGCTAGAATACAAGGCTGATAGAACCTGTCACTCTAAATACCACCAATAGCTTAATCTGGCTTAATGTCAGTTGGTTTTCATCTGTATCTCTGCCCCCCGATAAAGCTGAAAACAGGCAGAATTGCCTAGCCCTCCTTTTCCAGTCAACACAAACTTAATAAAATTAATAAATCTAACAAGTTTTGTACTAGAGTGGTAGCACAAGTATCATGACTACTATAAACTGTTCAAACATTGGTCCATTTATGTGGAGCAGTTTGAGCTGTCAGTTTAGTCTGTTGTTTCACACTGCGGGGATGCACTCTCTCCTGGACGCTTAGGACTAGCACAACACCATGTTGCCACTGACCCTTTTTACTACTTAACCTAAAATGACACATATATTCAAGGGTTTAACTCTGGGAAAATATCCTGTAAAAACTATTAAAATGTTTTGGGAATTGAGGCCTCTTTCCAGAGCTTTTTTTTTAACATGGAAACAATAAAAGGCACAAAAACTTTATCTGCAACACAAACCAATAGTGGTATGTTGATCCAGACAGATCTTTTTTCAGTTGACTCAAATACAGTATAAAGTTCCTTTATTATGTGTCAGTAAACAAAACTGGTTTTATTTTGACTTCACTGTCCCTTGTATTTATTTATTATGAGCTCTTATCCAGGGTAATCTCCTTGGGTCAAAACGGAACATTTCAGAGGAGGCCCTGTGACTGCAGAACAGGAACAAGTTGACATTTTGGGTAAACAAAGTATAAATTTAGTTACACAAGAAATATAAACCATATTTAAGTTATACTGTGCAGAAAGTCCTCATAGAATTAGTGCACTACGCTAATACAATTATGGCCTACAACACACAAGAAAGCAGCAGAAAAAAGGGAGGTATTTCTTTCATTTAAAGCGGACAGGAAATTTGTGCTCATTGGCAGCAGTTATAGTAATGTTCATTTTTATAGAAACAAAATTCATGCCTCCAAATGATCCATATTTAACTGTACCTGAATAAACACTGATATAAAAAAACTGTGCTTTTAATCGTTTTCTTTTTATGGACACCATTCTGCACAGCTTTGTCATGTAACCAGAAATATGGAGTGTTTACTATGTCGCGGTTTGTGCAAAGAATGCTAAGCAAGAGCTGTTGACCTATCAGAAGCATTCTCAGAGTTCGATACACAAACCTTGACAGAGTTAAAATTCCAAGGGCTAGATTCACAAAAAACTGCAAAGTGCTGCGCACATTTTTTGTGCTGTACCTTGCGATTGCACAGGTTCCAAAAGTTGCTATTCACAGAAGCAGCTGTAGTCACTGGTGGACTAGTGCCCCCTCCAACTACCAATCACCGACCTATACAAAATACAGAAATGCCCTGGTGGTCTAGTGGTCCCTCCCCAGTCCAGATCAGCAATTGCCTTCCAGGTCAAAAATAAAGAAGATTTTCCCGGTGGTCCAGTGGTCACTGCCCCCTCCCCCATTCTCTGATCACTGTCCCTTTATAATTAAACTTAATTTCCTGGTGGTCTAGACGTTCCTTTCCTCTCCCCATTCTCTGATCACCATCCCTTTATAATAAAACTTAACTCCCTGGTAGTCTAGTGGTCCCCCCCATTCTCCGATCGCCATCCCCATATCATAAATGAAATTCCCTGGTAGTCTAGTGGTCCCTACCACCTCCCCTGTTCCAGTCACCATCTCTATATCATAAATAAAATTTCATGGTTATCCAGTGGACCCTCAGCCCTCCTTGTTTGCAGTCCCATTATACATGTCTTCAAATTTCCCAGGAAGTCCCATGGTCCCTCCCCATCCCCAATTGCTGTCCCTGGTGGACCCCCAACCCTGGCAGGTAGTGCCCCACCACCTCACTCTACCCCATCCTGAAACAGAGCCAGCGAGTGGCACAGCCCTCCTCTCACCACCATGGCCAGCTGCTGACAAAGCCATCATGGACTGTATACAGTACATGCCCATTGATTGACAGCTCATACCACATACAATCACATTCTATGACAGCTTAGTCAGTGACTGACATGGTGGTGAGAGGAGGGCTGTGCTGTGGGGGGTACCCTAAACCACCAGGGATATGATAATTAGTAGTTCACATGACGGTGATTGGGGATGGGGAGAGATAACTTGAGTGCCAGGAAATTTGAAGACTTATATAATGGGATGGTGATCGACGACTGGGGAGGGACCACTGGACTACCAGGGACATAGTGTTTTGTTGCAGTGGCTGCCTTGCACTACCTTCGACAACCACTAGGGTTGTATGGAGTTAAGAAGAGGTTTTCCTCAGTGTTATTTTCTCCATGCAAGGGAACCCCACAGAAGGCCCTTGTTTGGAGAAAATGCTTAGTGAATGGGACTGCACCGATATGCAGGTCCCCTTCCCCTCATTTGCATTGCAGCGGGTACAAACTGGACTTTTATGAATACCACTTTGGAGCAAAACACAGTTTGCATGGTTTTATGAACTGGGCCCCAGATCTCTGGGTCCATGAAGAGAACTGTAACGCAATGCTGCCATGAAAAACAAAACAATGTAAAATGCAGTTTTTCTTATCCCTTTTTATTCAGGTACAGTTAAATATGGATCACTTGGAGGTATGAATATAGTTCCTCAAAACAGGAACATTATAAACAGTTGACAATAAGAAATAATTTCCTGTCCTCTTTAAAATACAGTATTTGGAGAAAACAACAAACAATGTACAGGGGATACCTTTTCGATTTTGTTTCACTGTCTTGTCTTGAGGAACATGCTCTGCCTCTCTCCAAATGATGTGCTTTTGACTATTTGTCATGCCGCCTCCTACAGGAGGGCCCTAAATATTGACTAGACACTCTGCAGAGGTGATCTTCCACCACAGTGTCCACAATTAGCATGTCCACTCTCTGGCAGGTCCTCCTCTTTCACCACCTTTGAGGAGTCTTGCCCTAAATCTGGTAGGTGAAGGAAGGAGGATACGTAGGCTAATACATTTCAGGGTCACTGCAATCTATTTAATTGTGTCTCACTTTTAACTTCTCTCAGTGTGCACCACATTCTGCCTTTTCTGACGAAACATAGGGACCCTAGCGTAGAAGGAAGTCTTCCATGATTGGAGTAATGTCAGCACAAAGCCTTGTTTGAAGGCGAAGAGCTGGGGTAGTCATCCATTAAAGTGACTGGCAGCGTCTCAGCTGTATGGAGCATTGGGCTTCATAAATTTTCACAAAGGTGATTTAAAACAACTTGTGAGCTTGCAGTTTGTTCTGTCGGAGTGCAACTGTGTTTGAAACTGTTAATGTCAGCATAGGATGGGCCAGAGCCATCTTTTCTTTGGATACACAAAAATAATAAGGCCGAAACAAGTCATTTAATACTACTCCAGTGGAAATAAACTCCACAAAATAACATGATAGTCAGGCATTGTGAAATGCAAACTGTGCAGATAGCATGGTGATGACATATCAAAAATATGTTCACAGTCTGTATGTCATCATCAGCTTGATATTGCTATGATTTCAATATCATACTGATGTATTTTAACCAATGGGAGAGCGGCTCTCAGTCTGCTTGATGTCATCACAATGGCCCAGTGCTGCACTGAAAAGGCTGCTGCAGTCAAAGGCAAACAGTTCAAGTTTCATGTAATGAGCTAATTTAAAGCAGCTGTATTTGTTAGAGGAAAATATTTCATCATATATTTTCTCATGTAATAATGTACTGTACTTCTGACAAAAAAGTTTAAAATATCAACTGTTCTTTTCATTATATTTCGCTTCTGAACTGATATATGGGGTGTTGACATTTTTCAAAGTATCTACTCTCCTGCCACACACACTATGAATAAATCAAGCATCTTGGTATGATGTGGTGCTTTGCTGTTTATCAAGAGAAATGTGTACTAGCACCCTCCTATTACATCCACAGTATGAATCCAGTATGTAAAGTCAGCAAGAAACCTTGAGGGAAGGGCTTTTTAAAAATTGTAAAAATTGTAACAAAATCTGTTTTAAAAACATCTGAGAGAAATAAAATACACTGCTAATGTACCTGATTATACTAAAAATATATTATTTATTTGATTTGCATATGCAGCCCATGATGCTTTGCACTGTGGGGGCATGTGTGATTTTGTATTTTCTTGAAACTTGGCTTCCCAGCCAAATGCCCTTTGGGGTAACCCTTGCCTCAGTGTTTGCGCACAGAGGTTCTTTGTCTTTTAAATAGTTTTTTTATTTTAATGGGTTCACCACAATATATCCAAGGCACACTGCCTCTAGGGTAGCTGGTCCATTCCACTGGGGTGTCAAACAGGCAAGACATACTGATGAGTCCTGGTAGGACGAAACATGTGTCTATGTCTTCTGTTAGCACCCTTTGCAAACTGTGTGAGAGGCCTTTTGGCACCATGCAATTCTGCTTAAAGTTGGACCAGCATAACATTCTGTGGTGATTTGCATATGTAGCCCATGATGCTTTGCACTGTGGGGGCATGTGTGATTTTGTATTTTCTTGAAACTTGGCTTCCCAGCCAAATGCCCTTTGGGGTAACCCTTGCCTCAGTGTTTGCGCACAGAGGTTCTTTGTCTTTTAAATATTATTTATTTATTTATTGAGTTCTAGGATTACAAATACCTTTTTACCAGAGGTTCTTTTACAAAGGTTCCGTGTCAGACATGTGATAAGCACAACAGTAGAAGAACACATAAAAACAGCAAATACATTTTTGGGTTACAATTGAAACAGGACCAACAACAAAATAAAGTGAAAGATTACAAACATGAAATAGGAGTATAAGGGGAAACAGAAGAGGAGGAGCAGGTACATCACAGGCAGTCACAGAAGTGACATTGTCAGTAAATGCAGGTAGTGGCAAGGAAGTGCTAGGAAAAGGTGTGAGGAGGAGGAGGGGAGGGAGATGGGTAGGTAGAGCAGAGAAGCAGAGACAAGTGGTGGAAGACCCCTCCCAAACAGCTGCTAAGTGGTGGCAAAAGATTGGATAGGGTGGGGGAGGTAGGATTGGGAGGGAGGGTGGAGGGAGAGGGAAAGGTGATAGGATGTGAGAGGGGAAAGGAGGGGGTAAGACAAGGGTTGGGAAGGGTGATGGGGTAAGAAAAGAGTACTGGTACTGATGTAAAAGAATGGTAATATGGTGAGGAGGGTGGTGAAAGGTATGAAGTGGATGTGGAGTGCCAAGACAGCTTAGGTGGTACAGTCACAGCTGCTAAGAGTGGTGAGGTACTGGCGCAGTTTGGTTTTATAGGGGCCAAGCTTTAGCTCTGCAGCAACCTCAGGAGGGAGTCCATTAATAGTACTAAAAAAAAAAAAACACTACATGATGAAAATGTTGCCAACTAACAAATACTGCTGTTTTGAAATGTATACCTGTAAAAGGAGTAGTGCACTGGAAAAAAGGCCCTACATTTTTCACTGTAAAAGATTCCAGGCTTCTTCCAGTTCTATGTTCTGTTTGGTGGTAGTATTTTCTAGTTCTACCAAAACTGGATTATTTTATAAATATTTTAATTTTGTTCTTACTCAAGAAAAAAAGATGGCCACCATATTTGGCTTAGAAATACCATTGTAGACCTTGCAAGGGTTAGGACTGAGAAAATAAAAAAAAACTCATGGGTCTGGATATTCAGAAGGGTTGCACATGGCGCAACACAACCCACTGATGTGCTCCAGCACGATATTTAAACAGGGATTGTGCCTGGCACAAATCCCGATGCGCCGTAGCGCATCAGTAATGTAGGCGGCGCAGGTGGGGGGGCATGCCCATGCATACTCCACAATCTCGATATTCAGCCCGGGGTGTGCTGAGTCCAAGCATGTACAACCCCTACTTGCGCTGCACACAGGTGAGCCAAAAAGGAAAAAAGAACAACAGCTGGCCACCCACAGGTGAGCTGCCATATTACAAGGTGCAACATGGCAGCTGCCACCTGTGGGTGGCCACCTGAGCTCCAGCTGCACCTTCGTGTGGCGCCCCCCCCATGCCTGATCACGGGCATCTGTGTTAAAATATAAGTCCAATATCCCTGGTGGTCCAGTGGACTGCTCGCTGCCCGATTGCGGGCATATGTAATAATAAGGAGAGCTCCACAGTACCCCCCCTCTCCACCCGCCCACTGAGCCCCACCGCCCCGCTCCCCACCCCAGTCAGCGGCGGGCGCAGCGCCCCCTCGCCTGCCCGCCCCGCCACATGCTGACTGACAGTGTACGGTAGGGCTGTATGCCCTTTGGTCCACAGCGTGAGCCAATGGGCGTGCAGCCCATACCGTACAACACAGTCTAGATATGTGAATGGATCCATTCACATATCTGGACTGTTCTGAAAGAGATACTGAAAGGAAAAAAATAAGTATTTTAAAGAGAAAAGGTCTGAAAGAGAACTAGAGTTTTCATATGTCAATTGTGGGTCTGTCAAAGTGATTTTGTTTGCATTCTGTGGTTTGGCAGTCAGGAAAACATACCTTACTGTGAGCTAAGCATTGGTAATTTCATTGCACCTGACATGTTTCAACCAATCACATTGCAGGATTCTCAACATCTATTTATTAAGACTTTCAGAACCCACATGTGGCTTCACCAGTCATGAAAAAATGGGTCTTATCCTCAAAATTTGGGAATAATTAAGCTGTAAGGCATGACGGGAAGCCTGCATGCCAACGTGCCTTTCCCCCTTGGGGAGTGATTGCCGATCAGTTACACCCCTCCCCAAGTTGCCTTACAAGTTGAGGCATTTCAGCATTTTTTTTTACATAAAACTATAAATAATAAAATACTACTGGCAGTTTCCCAACAAGTGATCCTGAAAGGCACAGCGGCAGAGTGTAGACGTGACCCATCTGAATACCATGCGCTTTCTGCATGGGTCCTAACCAATATGAAGGCTGAATTTCCTGGAGCATTTTGATAACTGTGGTTATCTCACTGCAGCCCAGTACATATCCCCTATTCACTAATAAAGGAATAATGCACAACAGGTGGTTCCATGTCATAACCGCAAAAATGGAATGGCGACTTGCATTACAGAGGGTGCATTTTGCTAATTCCAAAATATGCTAGACATCAATCACAGCAATCCCCTCTGCAGCGAAGGTAGTACACAATACACACCTGACACAAGATAATCTAACATTTAATGTGGAGGGATATGCCCCTGCACCCCCCTTTGTAGGGGGAAAGGTCCCTGCACCCATATTGATATAATCAACTCCAGGGGGGTGCAGACACTGGGGGAAAGGGGAATACATGGGAGGAGTGCTACCACCACTGAGGCACCACAGTCATGGGAACTAGGGGACAGCAAACACACACACACACACACGCACACACACAAAAAACTAACACGCATCACAACTCACAAAAAAAGATACTCCTGTAGGCAGTCCCGAATCTGGAACCACTGGCATTCCGAGAGGTGGCCATATCCACCACTCCAGGTGACTGGCTAGGCAGCAGCAGGCTTCTTTCCCTCATTCAACTCACATGTCTATACCCTCCCTTCTGATTTGCCCTCACTGTTTTGTCACTGCATACTTGCTATTCCCTCCCATCAACATGCTTACACAATAGCTATTCCATTGGGCGAGCAAACTGAGTCACTCAAATTTGAGTCACTTAATTTGCTTCACCAATATCACAGGAGACCTTGACGGTGTGTGTGTCGTGCTGGGATAACGTTATGCCTGGGGTGGTTGGGTGCATCCATTACCCCAGAAATGATGTTACCCCAGCACAACACACACCCTGGAGTGCATTATTTCTATTATACAATGGCTTCTTGTTTAAAAAAATCTAAAAAAGGCTAAACAATTCGTTTAAATTACAGTTTATATGCTTATTTTTGCAAGGGGAAATATATCTAATGAAAAAATAGTGCCCTATTTCTCATTTGTGCAATAGGTGGCGCTGTTGTGTCTATGGCTCAGTTTCTGCCATCCCATCTTCGTGTCTCTTTTTGTTGTCAGTAGTCTAGTCAACCTCTGTCCCCCCCACCATTTTATATTAGTTTATGCGTTTAAGCAGTTGCATGTGTTTCTTGTTTTATTTTCTGTCCGGAGATGCGCTGTGCCATTGTACGCACATTTCATAGTGGCTGTCCAGTGTGTGGTTTCTGCCACAATTTCTTTATTCCTGTGAGTTCATTCCTCCTTCCACTACTCTTGGAGCTCACCCCTCCCCCATATCTCTGGCTGACTATCATGCCTCTGGGTTCTCTTGGTAGAGGTTTTACTGGGAGAAGTAAGTGAAGCTGGAAAACATTGATCTGGTAAGTCACATTGAAGTGCGAGGTATTAGGCATGCGCTCAACATGTTTCTTTCAGGCTGCTAGTGGGAACTGTGAGAAGAGCGGCACTGCGATGAAGTCGACCAGCTTTTACTATTTCAAGGAGGGCATGAACTGGTACCTTGCAAAGTCAAACTGAGGGCTTTTAGTTTGCTTACAGCATTTTTTTTTTACATAAAAAAAGAAACATTAAGAGTGTGGTTTTACCAAGCAGGGATTGCCAGTGCAGTAGGGTTGCTGCTGTGAAGCAGATCAAAAGACAGCTTTTATATCTCTATATTTATTATTTTGCTAAATAAGAAACCTGATAATGGATTTGGGAATACCTGTCACGGTTCTGACGCTGATTTTGGTGGTTTGTGTGGAGGGAGGGATTTTCATTTTTAACATTTTGTTAAGTACTGGCACAGTTCAGATGTTCCATGGCAAGTGTGGGCAAGTTTTACATGGCATGTGCAATGATTTTTTTGGCATGTCATTTGATCATGTGTGTGCTGGGACTAGATCTGTGATGTTATGCTGGGATAACATCATGGATCCAACCCCAGACTGACCAGTCAGAGCCCAGCATTCTTTCTTGCCATTATATAATGTTATTTTTAGCTCAGTTGCTAGAGTCAGTAAAGGAGCTTAGATGCCTTCTTACAGAATTTAAAGTTGGCTGTGCCATTTTTCGGGGCCAACATGGAATGCTGCTTTAAGATTATTTTAACAGAGAAACCTCATAACATGTAGTGTCTCATTTACATGAAAGTCCTGAAGGTGGCAATTCATATGTGCACACTGTTACGACAATCCATCACAAGGACAGGGACAGTCACAGACCATCAGCTAAGTGTAATACATAGTTTGTGTAAAAATTAATCAAAGACAACAAACTATTTAAAGCATACAAATTAAGCTACCATTATACAGTCCTTTGCTAGCAAGTAGTTCTGGTACTTTGGAATTAATACTCTGAAAAGCCAGACAATTGCCTATAAGATAAATTAATAGTTTTGTTTCAAAGTGGTAATTAGTAGATTTGTGAGTCAAGTGCATTCTAAGCTTCATACTGTAAGCCCCCCATTTGGGCTTACCTGTGTGGGCCAAAGCGTTCGCTCTGCTGCCAGAGTCCCTAAGTGGTCTTGGGTGGGCTCCAGACCCTGGTGCCCCACTGGTGCTCCCACAGCTGCAGACACTGAAATTTCCTTCCTCTGTCTTTTGCTAGAGAGGATCCGAGGTCCAACTGCAGTCCTGCGCATCCGGGAGCCTGGAGAGGCTTTCTTTGGATCTGGGAAGCTGTCGAAAAGTCCAGATCAAAAATGTAAATAAAAAAGATGGCGGCCTGCGCTGTCCTGTGCTCGTGCAGCTGCCAGAAGCCAAAATTTAAAAGAGCCACAGCTCCAGTAGGTAGAGCACCAGTAAAAAGCATAAAGAGGGTATGAGTTGCAGGAGCCCCTGTGGGCTAAATGGGGTTCCCTCGGGTTAAATAGGAGGTGGCCTGGCTCCTGCAGGTAAACCAGAGCCAGAACATATAGGTATCAGCTCTTGAAAGGGCTTTACTGAAAAGTAATGGGGCAAACTGGCGGGGTGATAAAACATAAACAAATATGGCAGCCCCCAGAGGTCTGCTGGGATAAGGTTAGAGGACATGAAAAAGCCCAGGATTCCAGTAGCTAATTAGAGGGAGAGACTGTAAAAGTGATATAAGGGACTGTTTTGCCCAACAAAAAGTGGATTCAGCCTAAGTTTGGAGTGCAGGAGAGACTGCTGTGTGCTTCTCAGCCCTATATCTGCACCTCAGACCCAACAACCAGTTCAGCCCCGTCTATCAGCAGCTACCTAAGAATCCAGAAAGTTTAGTGCTGCTGAAAGTTTTGAAAGCTGCTGCAACCAAGTCAGTTTGGAGCTTGTTACAGAGAGGAAGGTTTCTGGAGCTAGGAGCTAGCACCAACGACAGGTGTGGAGCTACAATATGAAAGCAATGACTATGAGCTGTGCTGCTGTCATGGAAGAGTGCTGCAGCTGAGGGTAAAGACTGAGCCACTGTGTTTCCCCCTCAATGGAGTAAGTTCTGGAGAGGGTAAACTGCTGCAAGCTGAGAGACTGAGTGTGCTGAGGCCAGAGACTGTGCCAGAACCCAGCCACTACTTTGCACAGAGAAAGAAGAAAGAATGCTGGGTCAGAGACAAAGCCAAAGCCCAGCTGCTCTGTGTGTTTGAAAAGGGTGTGCAACAGAGGGGTCTATGGGACTATGCCTGCCCTGTCCCTAGACTGAAGAAGATGATGACCAGCGGAGGAAGATGACGAGAGGTCTGTCTGGTGAACACCAAGGCCTCAGAGGTGAAGTTGGCAAAGCCAGGCAGGTGAAGGCCAGCGTTCTTCATTTCTCCAGTCAGTCCTGCTGCTGTATGGTGCATCACCAATGAGATACCTTCATGGTACTGTACTAAATCCAGCCTGCTGAACCCCCACCGTGAACTTCTGATTTGTAAATACCCCTGAGCTGCAGCTTTGGAGAGTCTTTATTTAGCTAGCGAGGTTAAAATCAGGGGGTTAGGTCCTGAGCAGGCCTCTGACAGAAAACTAAACCCAGACCTACAGTGCAAGCAAAGTTGTTTGTTTAACCGTATTGGTGGCCAATGCAAGCATCCTAGCTTGAGCACCATCACCACACTGGTGAGGTACCCACTGCTTCTAAAGGGTCATTGGCCTGGGTGCACCCAAAGGTGGGAGGCAGATTGTTGTGGGGAATAACATTACTGCACAGTTCTTGTTGTTGTTGCTTTATTCTCCCCATTTTCCCTTCCCCCAAAATAAATACTACTGATTGTTCATGTTCTATTCTGGTACTTTGAATCATTGCAAAGTGGGATTGCTGTTGTGTGGGGAAGTATCTTTGGGGGCAGCTATTGTGTATTTCCTGGTGGGTTGTAACCTGCAGTCTGTTCACAGGTATCCCATATCACTACCCCAGGTGGAGGCACCGTGCCATTTTCTTTCCTGCAAATCTGTGAACCCAGGCCAGCTCCCTTATAGGTGTGTGCAGTGTGGACCCCGAGTTCCCCAGAGCAGCCAAGGTGAGTCAAAGGGCTGTTACAATACTAAGGTGTCTGGGGTATAAGGAGGTCAGGTGGCCCATTGAGACTACACCTCCCACTGCCTAGTTTGCTTTTTAATTTTGCTGTGTTCCATACTGCTGTCTAGCCTAGCTTCAAAGGGGAACAGTCACCACAAATAGGCCCCCACAGTTAAGTGTGGAGCTGATCCCAATGCTCACTTTGTATGCAAAAATGTTTTGGTTTACTTACTGTTTACTGTAGTATAGTAGATTGTATCGGTCTAATTTTGCTTAGTTCTAGGCTGACATCTTCTGTTACTGCATGTAACAGAATCCCCTGTAGATGGCATCAGAGCAGTAGGCAGCAGTGAGAAGATTCAATAGCATGTAGTGCATGTAGTGCATGTTAGAGTTTATATAAGTTCTGATCTTTTGTTTGATGGTCCCGTTGTCCTCCCAGGGCTAAGTACAATCACAGAAGACTGTACTTAGCCTTCAGAGAAAAGCCATTCTGGAAAACAACTGATTAGAGAGTATAACAGCTCTAACATGCACTCAGGCTATATAATCTCCCCCTGTTACCTCCTGGTCTGATGTTAGCAGGAGGTAATTCTGGGATTTGTAGTAAAAGAAGATGTCAGCCTATAACTAATCGAAGTCAGTAAGATGCAATCTACAGTAAATAGTAAGTCAATCAAAATGTTTTTCCCATAAAGTACACATTGGGACCAGCCAAGAGTGTGGGGTCCTTTGTGCTGACTGTTCCCCTTTGAAAGAGTGTCTTATTGTCGCTCAGAGTGATTTCTGCTGGCAGTTGATTCCATATACTGATTACTCTCTGGTTATAGAAGAGATTTCTATTCTCAGTTCTAAATGCCTTTCTTTTAAATTGTTTATAACATCCCCTTAGATGCTGACTGAATACTTTGAATTCAAGATTCATGCCCATCGTGAGTTCACTATCCTTAATTAGATCATACAATAAAAGATGACCTCTCATTCATCTCCTTACCAAATGCAGCATATTCAAGCAATCTAGCTTCTCCTGATAAGCCATATTCTCTAGTCCTTGGATTCATTTTGCCACTATTGAAAAGGATCTTGAAAAGGCAAAGCCCATGTGTGCTCCTATAAGGTATGGTAATAGTTCCTTCTTCTTCCATCTGAAAACAGGTTATCAATACCTTTTTTAAAAGACTCTTTATTTGTGCTTAGAATTAGATCCTTAGGCAAACCATTTCATACAATAATCACTCTTTCAGTAAAAAAGAACTTCCTTTTATTCATTCTAAAATGGCTTCCCTTAACTTGTAATGAATGCCCCGGTACTAAAGTTTGGATTTTTAAATGAAATATTTAATTAATTTGTAAGGACTGGATTGTTTATAGTATCATAATAGAGTAGTAAATCCCCTCATAGTCTCCTCTCTTCCAAGGAGTATAGCCCCAATTTACTAATTCTGCCTTTGTATGGTAGATCCTTAACTTCTGTAATGATTCTAGTCATACTACGTTGTATTCTCTCTATCCTTGTTATGTCTGATCTTTTATATGGGTTCTAGAGTTGGCTACAGTAGTCCATCTGTGGCCTCACGTAAGATCTATACAGGGGAAGTATTACCTCGGCCTTTCGACTCTTGATATTTATTCGTATTGACCCTGCTACCCTATTTGTTTTTGAAATAGCATTTGTGCACTATGTGCCGAAGTCTAGTTTGTTATCTATACACATGCCCAGATCTTTGTCATTGTTTGACTGTTTGAGTATTGAATTACTAAAAGTGTATCTAAACTATTTATTGTTATTTCCCAAGTGTAGAACACAGCATTTGTCAGTATTGAAACTCATCCCCCATTCATAGGCCCAGTTAGTTATTTGATCTAAATCATTTTGGATTGAGTCAATGTCTTTCTGTGTTTCACATGGGCCACCAAATTTGGTGTCATCTGCATACCTGACTAATTTGTTTACCGGGTTCTTACCCAGATCGGCAATAAATAGTTGGAATAACACAGGGCCCAGAACAGAGCCCAGAGGCACTCTACTAGTCTCCTCACCTTCTGCTGACAAAAAAACATTGATAGTCACTCTCTATGTTCTATTAGTCAGCCAATTACCGATCCATTTCAGTATGTAGATGTTTACCTTTAGTCTACCCAATTTATAAAGTATTGCCCAGTATGGCACAGTGTCAAAAGCCCTAGAGAAATGCAACAAGATAACATCTGCAGGTGTGCCCCTATCTAACAGTTTACTAAACGTTTCGTAGAAAGAAATAAGATTAGTGAGACATGAACGCCCCGCTGTGAATCCGTGTTGAGTTATGTCAACATTGTTGGTAGATTCAGTATGTTGCTATAGTTTGTCTTTTATTATTGACTCAAACATTTTACCCAGGACCAACGTTAGGCCAATTGGTCCATTATTTCTAATGTTATTTTTAAGGCCTTTCTTATGGATGAGGGTTATCGTTGCAGCTTTCCAGTCTGTTGGTACTTCCCCAGTATGTAATAATTTATTGTATAGTATTTCCAAGGGCAAAGAGATGCTATCTTTTATTAAAATCAGTATCTGTGGAGCTATGTTGTCCAGGCCTAGAGCTCTACATTTTTTTAACTGATCGATTCTTTTCATTATTTCATCTTTGGTACATTTTGGAACCTGTTCAGTATTAATATGTGTTGTGTTATGTTATGTTATGTTATGTTATGTTATGTTATGTTATGTTATGTTATGTTATGTTATGTTATGTTATGTTATGTTGGCTAGGTTCAGAATAAACTGAACAAAAATACTTATTGAAAATATTAGCCATAAGTGTTGGGTCAGTAATAACCTCGTCATTTTCAACAATTGAGGTCAAACCTGTACCTGACTGCTTTAATGAATTGATATACCCATAAAACTGTTAACAATTTCCTTTTGTTGTTGTTGTTTTAGGTAAATGTAGTTCAGTTCTTCTTTTTGATTTATTAATTGCATTTTTGCATGTTTTTTGTTTTTGTTTAAAGTTATTCCAGTTTTCCACTGTGTTATTATGTTTTTATATTGCGTTTGATCTGGTTTTTTTTTATTAACTTGTAAATCTTTAGGTTTTTTTCCTTTACTGTTATATTTTTGATACATTTGATGTGTTTGTAACTTGCACTTAATATTGTTTCCTTTATAATTTGCCAAATTTTGTTTCCCTTCTCTGCACATGCTCAGCCATATCGATGTCCCCCTCAGATGAACTGCCCAGAAGGATACATAATCCAAATGAGGTCTTATGTAGGTTCTGTATGTGCAGGTGTTATGAAAATATCAGTTGTAGGAGGCAATGTGGTTTAGTGGTTATATAACTTGGGAATTAGAAATATTACCTGCTTATGCCTTAGCAGAGCCAGATACTCACTGTGTGATCTTGAGCAAGTTGCTTTAACCTCTCAGTGCTCCTGTTCATCCAGTTGCAGAAATGGGTAGAAGCAGGACTTTACATAAGCAAACTGCTGCATGACAGCTGGGCTATCCTGCATAAAATAATTGTAAAATAAAAATATGTGTTGGGTAGCATGTAACTTCATTGAAAACATTACAGCGACTGTCGTTTACAGCGACAAAACCAACAAAATGACCGGTCGCTGTAATGGTCGTGCAGGACCCCTGCACAGCTTTTGCAGATCTTGCACCCTTCCCCAAAACACCTCCACCATGGAGCTGATTGTAATAGGGGGGGGGGCACAGCCCCCCTCAGAAAACACACTTGTGGATTGTGATCATGGTTGACATTGTGCCATCGCTATAAAGCTAGTTGGCAGGTTTCCTGTTGAACTGGCTTGGTGGAACCAATGTGTTGTAAGCACCAAGTGCTAATGATGGAAAAGCATGACTGCTATCAGTTCTCTTTACTGTTGGCACCTTGAATTGCAGGCAATTGTGGAGAACCATGGACATGTTGTGCTTACATGGTTACTTACGGTAGTCAAGTAACCAAGTAATCCTGTGAGCTGTGTGTCATCCTGTGCTCCTGACCAAACCTTTTGCAGGATCACAGAAACTTTTGCAGTCTTAATTGTCCTCAATACTGTTTCCATGCTGCTGCTACATTGCACCCCCCCATGCTCCCCTGACACTCCTCCACAATGGCGGAACTTTTACTATATCCAGAGCACTTTCATTTGGGGCATTCACCCCCCACTACAAAAGCCAGAAAAATACATTCCCATTTGCTTTGCATTCATTGCAGTTGGGGGGCTCTGCCACCCACACCCCCGGTGCAGAAGCAAAAAAAAATTTCCTTAGTGCCATCTGCTCTTTGAGACCCCGGGTCATACATACAGTGTTATAAATGAAACAAATCCAACAAATAAAAGTTAAAAAGACCGTAAAATTGTTCCGATGGTGTTGGGGATACAACATTGCTGCAGTTACTTGAACACCTTCTGAATACCTGCTTTCCCTGGAACAAGCCCCAAAAATGTTACTTGTAAGACCCAAAATGAGAATGGTAAACTTTACAACATTAGCAGGATAAAAATATGAAGAACATATGAAGAAAACTGTTTTTAAGCAAGGTTTTCTGTTTCCAACCCACCCCCACCCCAATATCATTGGAAACATAAAAATAAGCACTGTGTTTATGTACGACCACATTAATCTCACATCTCATTCTCTTCTGGTAAATAATAAACTTTACAACATTTTTACTTTACCTGCAGTTAGAAGAGAATGTGATCTGAGATTAAAGTGGTTGTACATAAACACAGTGTTTATTTTATTTTTCCGATGGTGTCGAGGGGGGATGTGGGGGGCAGAGCCCCCAAACAGAAAACAGTGATTGTGAAGAACCATGGACATGTTGCACTTACTTGGTTACTTATGATAGTCAAGAAACCAATTAATCCTGTGAGCTGTGTGTCACCCTTTTGCAGGATCATGGAAACTTTTGCAGTCTTAATGGTCTCCAATATTGTTTCCATGCTGCTCCTACATTGCACCCCCCCATGCTCCCCCGACACTCCTCCACAATGGTGGAACTTTTGCTATAAAACAGAACACTTTCATTTGGGGGATTTCTCCCTCCCCCACCTCCCAAACCCGGAAAACTACATTCCCATTTGCTTTGCATTCATTGCAGTTGGGGGGCTTTGTCCCCCACTCTCCTGTCACAGAACAAAAAAAAACATTGTGATTGGTTGGCATCCATGGCACTCCCAGACATTACCTCATGGGTTATAGCCCACCTGATAGGCTAGAGATGCACATGACCCAGATCAGATTTCTAGGATAACCAGGTCCCAGGAACCCCTGCTCTCCAGTTTTGAATCGTGCATCTGTTAGGTTAGAAGCATACCAGGAATCCCTGTATATCCTTCTGCAAGGTAGGAACAATATTAATAGTCTCTTTCCGTTATTTGTACCTTTATCTGCTGTTTAGTTAAACATTGCTTGCACTTTTTATCTGGGTTTTTGTGGCCAATCAATGTTTTTATATCGCCTTTGGGGCAGCGTGGTCACTGTTCCGGCCAGCTTAGTCCCTTAGTTCCCTCATCCCTCTGTGTCCTTTTCGTTTGTTGGTGAGGGCTGGCTTGGCTAGTTGCCTTCTCTTCCTCCAAGCCAGCCTCTCGCAGCTTCCCCTGGGCTGTTTCTCTGGTCTCCGACGCGGAGACATCGCGCTACCCCCCCTGGCGTGTTCGCCACGAGCGAGCGTTCTCTTCCTCCGTTCGGATCCAAGGCATCTGTGTCGCGTGGTCAGGGGGGAGGCTAGACCCCACTCCTGGTGGCCTCTGGACCGAGCCACCCCCTCACGACCTCCCGGGTAGCGCTTCCCGCGCCAGGCTGACGATCCTGTAGGCCGTAGGCCTAGTCCCCCATCTTCTCCGGCCTCCTCCTGCCCCAGGCCATCCGCTCCTCGCTGCATCACGCTCGTTACTCCCCCCTCGCCTCTGCGACTCAGTTCTCTTGTCGCTTCTGAGGGGGGAAGGTGAGCGCGAGTACGCCGCGTTTCTTGGGCCTCCTGGATCGAGGCCTCTCCGAGGATGCAGTCGGGGGGGGAGTCTGCCTCCCACGTGTGGTCCTCCAGGCCTTCCTCTTCGGTCCTCTGGCCTAGCGCTTCACCGACAGCTCCGCGGCGACTTCGGCCTTCTACTGGGTGGAGCGTCCCAGTCCAGTGGCGTTCTATCCTGGCTAATCAGGCAGGAGGCAGTATGACCCAATGGCCCCTTGCTCAAACTGCAGGCCGGGAGGCTCAGGTGGCATTCTGTGGCAGTGCTCTTTTCCTTTAAGGCTGCTACAAAAAAAAAAAAAAGTGAAGGCATGATAAAGAGGGGGTCCTAGTCCGGATTTTCCCCCCCCTTCCCCTCTTCAAACTCAGCAAGCTTCCGTGGAGGCAGCATAGTACAGTGGTTTAAGGCTCTGAGCTGCAATTACTGAGCCTGGTACGGGGGGGGAATTGGGCAGCAGGTGCCTCCTGCTGGCCCTGGGGGGGCTCCTCGGGGTCCGAGGTCCCGCCCCCTTGGACGCAGTTAGGGGTTTTTTGCTCTTGTGAGACCAATACAAAAAAAAAGAAAAAAAAAGGAGGAGAACGTGTCCTCTGGTGTTCTCCCACTCGGGTCCCTCCCACAGCGACCCCAGTGGATGTCTCGGAGTCTCTCCTCCCTCCGCATGGTGTCCCCGGCCCCCTCCCATAGCGGGCCGTGGAACCTTTTTCACCACACACCCAGTGGTAGGGGTTCTCCCATAGCACCCCTACCCTCAGGAGATTCTCTGGCCTCACAGTCTCCCCCCACTCTGATGAGAATATAAGAAAATAATGATAATAAAAAAGGGGGGGAAAGGAGTTATGATAAAGAGAGAGGAGATAGAGGGGTGAACGCTGTCTTCCCATCCTAAAGAGTGTTCTTCTCTCTGATTGCAGATGGTTAAGGCGAAGAAGTGTTCCGCCTGCAATGCCAACCTCCTCCCCCAAACCCTGGGCCCCCTGTGTGCGGCCTGCCTTCTCGAAGATGAACTGTCCTCGATGGAGAGGACACCTCCTCAAGCCCCCGCCATCCCCTGATCCAGCAATTCGTCATGGGTAGACCCAGGCTCCTTATTGATCCAGAACCAACAGGCAGCAGTGGCCATGATGGAGAGTCAACAAAACTTCATGCTCAAGATCATGGAAAAGCTGAAATCCCTCACCCAAAATAGGGCGAGACCACCCAGCCTGGAACCTGTCAAGCCTAGGGGTCCACCTGACGAATCACCCACTCCCGAGGATCCTCGCCCGGTTGCTCCACGCAACGGCCCTCCGGAGGAAGGGGAGAGAGATGATGCGGATGAAGAAGAAGAGGAGGAAGAAACGGGGATGGACTCCGACGCAGAGGACATGGATCTGCAGGCTGCTCCATCTTTAACTTCGAAACTGTGCTCATTTGACACAGTTCCCAGACTCATGAAGATGATTAAGGCCACCATGGGGTTGGGCACGGAGGTCCCTGAAGAGTGCAAGCCTGAGTCGAAGCTCGATCCAATGATCCAGCTTAGACCCACGATCACGGAGTCTTTTACAGTCTGCCCGGCCATCGAAGACATTTTCAACGGGGAATGGCATTCCCCCGACCCGGGCAGAGTGCCAAACCGCAGAAACTTGGACAGGATGTACCCCGTCCAGGGGGAAAAGTCAGATAACTGGTGCAAGGCGCCCACCATTGATCCACAGGTGGCGGCTCTGGGCAAGAAGACGGTGCTCCCATGTGGCACCATAGCCCTCAAGGATCCAACAGACAAAAAAATCGAGGACATGCTCAAGAGGACTTTTGAAATCGAGGGAACCACTGCCAAGGCATTGACTACAGCCATCTACACATCTCGGGCACAGATTCGATGGCTCGAGGAACTCCAGGAGCAGGCTATCCCTAAGTCCAGAGAAGCGGAGCTGCTGGAGTGTACCCTGGATGCAGCCAAGTATCTGGCTGATATGGCGGTGGACTCTCTCCGGCTCCAGGCGAAGGCCACCGCCATCATCAACCGGGCCCGCAGGGCTCTGTGGTTAAAACTATGGGACGCCGACAGAGTCCAAGAATTTGTTACAAAACTTACCCCTCAAGGGAAATCACGTCTTTGGGGAGGGACTGCAGAGTTACTTGAAACAGAAGGAGGAAGGTAGGGACCTTCTCAAAATTAGGTCCAGACCCTCTTACGCACCTTCCGCAAGGCGGAGGTTTCGGGGCGGGATCAAACTCGGTCAGACCCGCAGGGACTCCTTTCAGCAGAGCCATTCCTTTCAAAGTAGAGGCTCCCCCTCCAGCTCTCACGGCCCCTCATTCCAGAACTATCAATCTTCCCCCTTCCGAGCCTGGGGTCAGAGATCCAGTACCCAAAGTAGAGGCTTCAGGGGAAAGCAGTGACTACCAGCGGTCCAGGACTCACGGGTGGAACCCATACCCACCCGCGGGGCAAAGGCTAGCTCTGTTTGTCCACCGCTGGATGGACACTACATCAGACAGATGGGTTCGAGATGTAGTGTCCAGATGATACGCCATCGAGCTATCCCGTACCCCGGTTCCGCACAGGTTCGTGTCTTCCCCCATGTCCAAAAGGAGAGCGTCCCCTCACCAGGTACAACAAATACTAGCAGAGCTAGTCCAAAACAGGGCCATCCAGCCCGTCCCGGTTTGGGAACAAGAAAGGGGCATGTACTCCATCTTCTTCCTCGTACCAAAGAAATCGGGGGAACTCAGGCCTATCCTGGACTTAAAACAACTGAACCGGCACGTGGTCCCCCACCGGTTCAAGATGGAGACCATTCGGTCAATGCTCCAGGGCATCAGAGTAGGCGACTTCATGACGTCCATCGACCTGAAGGACGCCTACCTCCACATTCCCATCGACAAAAAGCACAGGCAGTTCCTGCGATTTCACATTCTAGGCCATCATTTCCAATACAAGGCACTTCCATTCAGCCTGTCTTCGGTCCCAGAGTCTTCACCAAGGTCTCCATAACCTTGGTAGCCAGGCTCAGGAAGCAGGGCCTAGACATTATCCCTTACTTGGACTATTGGCTCATTCGCGCAGGCTCCAAGGTCCAGGTGCGGGCACACACCGACCTGGCCTTACGGGCTCTTGAGGACCACGGCTGGGTGGTAAACCAGGAAAAGAGCCACCTACTCCCCTCCCAGAAAATAGAGCACCTCGGAGCCATCATAAACTCAGCCGAGGGTTGGCCAAAACCTTCCCCGAGCCGGATCCTCAACCTGCAACAGCTGGCCTTCGAACTAAAGGCACGCAGCCATACCACGATGGGGAAGATAGCACAACTGCTGGGTTGCATGGCCTCTTGCATCAACCTCGTGCCCTGGGCAAGGTGGCGCATGCGCCCACTCCAGAACTACGCCCTGTCCTATGGGGCACCAAACGAACACAATCTCCAGTGCGTGGTGCCACTGCCGATGTCGGTAAGAGCTTCTCTGGTCTGGTGGACAACCGCAAGGAACCTGGCCAGAGGAGTTCCACTGGAACCCCCGCGCCCGGTCCCCATAGAGACAGACCCCAGCCTCTCGGGCTGGGGGGCCTGTCTGGGGGAGGCTTCAGCACAGGGAACGTGGTCCCCAATGGAGACCCAGCTCTCCATCAATGTCCTGGAGATGAGAGCCCTATTCCACGCTCTGAAGGCTTTCAGGAAGCTTATCCTAGGCCGCTCGGTCATGATCCGGTCCGACAACTGGGTGATGGTGGCCTACATCGCCAAACAAGGGGGAACCAGAAGCAGGGCCATGTCAAAGGAGGCGGCAAGGGTGCTCAATTGGGCACAGTCACATCTCTCGCACCTGGGAGCAGTGCACCTTGTGGGCAAATTAAATGTCAGAGCAGATTGGCTCAGCCGACAGCAGATTCACCCGGGAGAATGGAGGTTGCACCCGACTGTCTTCCAGAAAATCCAGAAGACATGGGGCCCAGTGTCCATGGATCTCATGGAGACACGGGACAACGCCCAGGTGGACATGTACTACTCACGGTTCAGGGATGCCCAGGCCCAGGGCACGGATGCCCTGTCCCACGACTGGACGCAGGAGTACGCGTATGTATTCCCGCCGCTCCCCCTAATCCCACAGGTACTGTCCAAAATCTGGGCATCTCGCATCACGATCATCATGGTGGCCCCTTACTGGCCACGCAGATCATGGTTCATGACGATCAGAGGGATGTCACTGACCAGTTTCCGGATACCCGACTGTCCGGATATGCTGTCCCAGGGACCGGTACTTCATCCATTCCCCCGGACCCTAAAACTCATGGCCTGGCTCCTGAAAGGAGGAGATTGACGGCAACCGGGTATCACGAGTCAGTCGTGGGCATGCTACTCCAATCTAGAAGGGCCTCCACCACGTCTACTTACGAGAGGCAATGGGCCATTTTCGTACGGTGGTGCCAGAGGAGAGGGTTGGTACCAGAACAATCCGACCTGGCCACCATCCTGCTGTTCCTCCAGGAAGGAGTGGACAAGGGACTGGCACCATCCTCCATAAGGGTTCAACTGGCCGCAATCGGTGCAGCAATGGGCCTCATGGAGGGACATTCACCGGGAGCGCACCCGGACGCCGTACGCTTCATGAGAGCGGTAGAGCTCCGCCGACCCAGGACCAGGCCAACCGTCGCCCCGTGGGATCTCCCCCTGGTACTGGGATCCCTAAAATTGGCCCCATACGAACTGCTTCTAGAGGCAGACCTATTCTGGGTCGGACTAAAGACCGCTTTCCTAGTGGCCATCTTTTCGTCCAGAAGGATCGGGGAACTGGGTGCTTTATCATGCTCGGAGCCATACACTGTCTTCACGCCCCAAGGGGTCAGACTGAGAACAGTACCAGCCTTCCAGCCAAAAGTCTCGACTAAGTTCCACAGGGAACAGCCTATCGATCTGCCCACCCTGCCACGGGATAGCCCGCAGGGCCATAGCGGGACCCCCCATCACCTGGACGTCGGGTCAGTCCTTTCGGCCTACCTAGCCAGGACCCACCACATCCGCAGAATGGAGAGACTATTCATTGTCTCAAAGGGGCAAAGACAGGGACTGGCGGCCTCCAAAACCACAATAGCAGGGTGGCTCAGACGGGTCGTCCAGCACGCCTATACGGCAAATCAGATGACACCACCACAGGGGATCAGGGCTCACTCCACCAGGGCGGTTGCCACCTCTTGGGCAGAGAGGGCCTCGGTCTCCTCCGAGGATATCTGCAGAGCGGCCACCTGGAGCTCCTTGCATACCTTCGCTACGCACTACAGGCTAGAGCAGCTCCAGGATTTCAGACCCTCATTCGCGACCCAGGTTCTGTCGATAGCTTCTACTCCCAGTCACTCCGACTCACTCTCTTCCCACCTGGAGTGTTAACTGCTTCTTATCTCCCATGAGGTAATGTCTGGGAGTGCCATGGATGCCAACCAATCACAATGGGTGTTTACTCACCTGGTAAAGGTGATTGTGTTGGTTGGCATCCATGGCACTCCAAGGCCCTCCCTCGGGAGTGATCGGAGCGCCCGCCGCGGGCAGGCAGAGGGTCCCTACCAACTCCCCACTGGATCGCAGGGGAGTTATTATTATTGTTATTATTTTAAGTTCAAGCCGAATCTCTGGGTTCGAGGTTTTTCTTAGTCTGTACATAATAGGAAATAAATCACAGGCCTCCGGCCTTCCTTTAAGCATGTCGTGGTAGGCCTCTTTTGTTTGCTCGTCTAGGCATACTATGTAGCAATTTGTTTTTCTCTCCTGTCTGGTTTTTTTTCCCGCTAACCTTAATTTTCAGCTGTGGAAGATTCAAACTGGAGAGCAGGGGTTCCTGGGACCTGGATATCCTAGAAATCTGATCTGGGTCATGTGCATCTCTAGCCTATCAGGTGGGCTATAACCCATGAGGTAATGTCTGGGAGTGCCATGGATGCCAACCAACACAATCACCTTTACCAGGTGAGTAAACACCCATTTTCCTTAGTGCTATCTGCTCATTTGGTGAGACTCAATTTACATGCAACTCCTTTCGTTGACCAGGGATTGATGTCAACGAGTTCGTTCACAATGCTGTTCTGCTCATATGAACAGCTGATTCCAGTTCAATATATGTGATTCAGTTAATGTGCACATCGCTGGAATAACAGTAGTAGCTACGTGAGTGTGTAGTGCATGCACAGTACAGGCATCATCATGTAATGCACATGCACCTGAGAATGATTCCAGCAAGAATGGGTTTTCATGCACAGCTGAACTGGGTTACAGAGTCATTGATTCTCTTGAACCCCTTGCTTTCAACAGTCCAGAAATGCAAGCCAGATAGTATTCCAGTTGAGTTTACATGCAGCTGCAATCAACAAACATTTTGTTGATCCTGTTTTAACAAGTCTGAACCGGGCTACATCAGGCATGTAAACAGGATGACTTGAGCATAGTACACACAGTTCTAACTTGGGGCACCTACAGATCTACTGAACTGGTGTCCAGCAATCACTGAATTCACAGTTCAGCACCATTATCTCTATCATTCGGGCCATGGGCTACCATGTCATTAATTCCTAACATCCTTATGAAACATCCTCAGCAGTTCCGAAGGTGTCTTGGGTTAGAACTGCAGTTATGTTTGCTACTTGTGAAGATGACATTATGCATTATTGATTTGAGTGCTGTATAGTGTGCAATAGCACCATTTTGCAAGACTGTGAGGGTGTGCTTCAAAATCAGTTTCTGAGTATTAAGAATTAATTCTGGAATTCTGAGTATAAAGAAAACTTGCTGCAGCAAGGGAATATTTTTTAGATAAAAAGGAGCTCAAGAACAAGGGGACATGATGTAATGCTGGAGGAGGGTAGATTTAGGAGAGATGTGAGGAAGTACTTCTTCACAAAAAGAGTGGTGGATTCCTGGAACAGCCTTCCAGCAGAAGTGGTGGGGGCCAAAACAGTAGTGGGGTTCAAGAATGCATGGGATAAGCACAAAGGAATCACAGTGGAAAGTAAGTGGGAGGGAGAAAAAGCTGTAGATCAGGCTTGGTCTGTTGTAATAGGGAAGGTAGGGAGAAATGGGCAGACTGGGTGGGTCAAGTGGTCCTTATCTGCTGTCAAATTCTATGTTTCTATGTAAGAATTAGCAAATGACTGCTTCCATATAGTGCAGCTAGTTTTTGCCCTGCTGAGGATGGTACATGACCCACATGCCTTATATAAAGCAGGGATGGGCCTCACCCTATGCGGAAATATTTGAATTCAAAGACCTGTCTGTTCCAGGGAGACATCAGCAAATGTTTTTATAATACTTGGATTTGTTGGTTTTCTCAGCAAGTGGCAGTACTGAAACTCATGAATTTAGACTTCATATAGTTTAATACATTTGTTTTCTACCAACCATTATTCAAGTAACATCCTGGAAGTCTGCTGGTAGATTTAGGGAGATTTGAGGTACTGTAGAGCAGGAGCAGATCCATACAACCCAGTGTCATCTGCAAACATATGTACAGAGCTACAGCAGTGATGGTGAAAACGTTTCACTTTGTTGTGGAATGCTGCAGCAAGTGAGGCATGCATGCTGTATAGTGTTGTGTGGCATGCAGAATTCCCCCAGTGGAATTTGTGAGGAGTGACGATTCCAATTCTCAAATACTTTTCAGAATTTCTTTTTTTAACTCTGCTGAATTCTGAACAGCATTTCTGCAGTATGTAAACAGAAACATAGTGTTGGCAGAAAAGGACTGGTGGTGCATCCAGTCTGCCCAGTTTTACCCTACTCTACCCTGTGACTTTCTGTCCAGATGGGTTTTTCACCCTAACCTCCACCTTCTTGCTCCCTGCCTTATTGAACCCCAAGTAACCATTAAGCTCTGTAGTTTGTCCTAACAATGCTTGAACCCATTAATAGCTTTTGCACACGCTACTTGTGCTGGATGGCTGTTCCATGGCTCAACCGCTCTTTCCGTAAAGTAAAAGTTTCTCGCATCCCTCCTGAATCTTCCACCCCACTCAGCTTACATGTCTACTGGCACTGATGTAGATACTGATCTGTTTATTTCTTTTTTCCTATTTAGGAAAATGCAGCACAGTGTGTTTACTCTGCCTGTATATAGCATTACGTTGAGGGGTGAAACCGAGGCCAAGACCTCAATGAATAATCCTCTCTTTGTCAGTTTTGTTTCTTTTTAAATTATGTACTTTTTATAGCAATTGCTCAATTAAGTGAGACGGGTAAACATTTTTGGACTCCAGACTTTATCTTTTTTATTCCAGCCAGTATTTCTGCTTCAATTATTTTTAGTTTTGTAGTTTCTTATTGAAGAAAGTTTGTCCCTTCCATAACTGTTATTTGTTTATTCTGACTTCTCCATCGATACTGCCTGCATTCAATCTATGTAACATGTTCTATTGTTGTTTCCCCTGATGCTAAACCCTTTGAAAATGGACACTGCTTAAAGGGTTTTAAGAGTAATAAAAACTAAAACTAAACTAATCTTAAAAGGCCTGGTGCAATGAGGTAATTAGCTGATTTCCAAAGAAGTCCTGAGAAGGGGTACATAGAAAAGAGTAAGGCTAGGTCCTTCCCTGTGTCTAGGAGCCTAGGATGGTACAGTACTCTCATCCAGGAAACTCCTGTTTATGCCAGAAACCACACTTTAATTGGCCACCATGGGCCTGGGAAATAGGGACCAGAGACATCAGCAGCCACAGGGGCACCAGAATGACAAGAGACCACACACAAACTGGAATGCCTGTGCTGGGAGCTGGGATCAACCAGGTGAGTATTTATTTGTACTGCTAGCTGTTACACAAGGTTTTCTAAAGGCATCTTCCATTTCCCGGACCACTCCCGCTTATGCTCTCTTTGGAAGGGATTGCACAGTTCCTCTAGACCCTCCAGTTAGGGTGAGCATGCTGCGTTACAGATGGTCATATCTCATTACAGGCCTATTTTCCATTACGGGATCCATAGGGGCTACTCCCATGAGATAGGTGTGTAGAGGCACTCTCCCCAGGCAGGATTGGGTACTACCCTTGGGGACTATTATGTCTGAGCATAATGACAGCTCTTGACATAAAGGTAAGTTCTGGTACCAGATTTTGGTTCTTTGCACCAGTCACTTCAGCCTGGGTATGCCTTCCTGCATCATGCAACTAGGTCCTAGTGACCTTTTTTGCAACAGGCTCCAGTGCCCAACCCAGCCTTAGTGGGACTTTAAGCTGACCCTGACTCTTACCAAGTATCTCTGCCCTGATGTACCCAATACATTACAATACTACTTCAGGAGGCGTTTCCTACTTACATTGGTACCAGTTACTCCTTCAGCTTCTCATGGAGGTGTACTCTTACTCCTGGGTGCATGCCTCTTGGGTTAGGACAAATGATGTACTACTCAATGGGGCAAGGTTACAGGGATCTTCTCTCCTGGTGCTGCATCTGGAGGGCCTCTCTCCACCCCGGAATGGTGAGGAGAAGCCGGGCTCCTTCAGGGGCATCTCCCTCTTACTGGTGATACTCCACACCTCTGTGCTCCAGAACACCCTGATGCCCTGGTCTGTGCCTGTTGAAGCCCTGCCCCTAGCTAGCCTCCTCCCTTTTACAGGCAAAAAGAAAGAGAGGCAAAGTCATGAATATTCATACTCTTGCCCCCTTGGCAACCCAGAAAACACAGAGACACAAACATTCAGGCACTTGGCGACCGATTTTCAAACTTTCCTTTAGATCGGTGCATTGTGTGCCAAATTGCCACCTGTGGAAAACTTAAAGTGCACCAGGGACCCTGCGCTGGATTTTGGAAGAACAGGGGTCCTGGTGCCAAAGTCACCATGTTTGCCACAAGCCAACCTGTGTGCCCAAACAAATGACGCATTACCACCATGTGGGGAGGGATCTGAGGGCATGTATCTGCCATGGACTGCTGGCCATTCCAGCAGTGGTCTGGCAGGTGTCAGGGGCTGTGAGAGGGCTTTCACCAGGGGGGCTCAAGGTCCACCCAGTGATGGCTTCAGGGGTGGTGCACAGGATGTTAGACCAGCTCCGGGCTAGTCTAACATCAGAGAACCATGTGCCCTTGGAGGATGGGGGACTTCAAAAATCTCACTGTAGGGAATGCTGCAGTGCTGCCCTGGCAAAAGATCCCTTCTGCCATGGTGCACCGGTACGGCTGTTGCAAGGACAGCACAAGCCAGGTTGGAGCAGATGATCCCCCAAGTGGCACAGGCTGAGTTACAAAACTGGGAATGGTGCAAGGTGTGGGGCAAGGAGCCTTTTGAGCCCTTTCTCCTTGATGCAAGCACCTTGCATAATTCCTGATGTTTTGAGAACTGGGTCGTCTGTCTCCTAGCTGATGGTCCCCCCAGCAGGATACAACTCTCAGGCATCACATTAAGCTTTCCAGGGCTCTGTTGTAACATGCCTTGAGACTGGGAGAAGATAGGAGCTATTTATAAAAGCACATAAGACAATTTAACAACAAACAGAAAATTCATATGCCATGACTAGCAGTAGTTTATAATACACGCAATAAAAACAGTGCAACAGTTACATAGAAACATAGAAGTTGACGGCAGATAAGGACCGCAAGGCCCGTCCAGGCTGCCCATTTTTTCTACCTTATGAATGTGCCATAGGCCTTTACTCTTGTCAATGGCCTATTTATTCATACTCATCTGTATTGCTCCCTTATGCCTATCCCATGCCTGTTTGAAGCCCTGCACTGTATTCATATCCACCACTTCCTGAGGTAGGCCGTTCCATGCATCCACCAACCTTTCTGTGAAAAAGAACTTCTTCACATTACCCCTTAATAGGCCTCCCTCTAATCTCATGCTGTGTCTTCTTGTCCTGCTGTTTTTCTTATATTGAAACATGTTAGACTCTTTTACCTTGCTAATGCCCTTAAGATGTTTAAATGTTTCAATCATATCACCTCTCTCCCTCCCTCCTTTGCTCTAGGGTATACATATTGAGCTCCGCTAATCTGTCCTCATGTATTTTCTGATGCAGTCCCTGCACCATTTTGGTTGCCCTTCTCTGGACTGCCTCCATTTTGTTAATGTCCTTGTGCAGGTGCAACCTCCAGTACTGCACACAGTACTTCAGATGGAGCCTAATCAGTGTCTTGTAAAGAGGGATTATTGTCTCCCTCTTACAACTTGTGATACCCCTACTAATACACCCCAACATCCCTCTAGCCGTACCTACTGCTTTAGTGGTCTGCTTGGATGATTTCAGGTCATCTGTGAGGATGATGCCCAAGTCTCTTTCTCCCCTTGTGATTGCCAGCAACTCCCCCCCCAACCTATAGGTAGCTTCAGGGTTTCTCTTCCCTATGTGCATGATCTTGCACTCCTTTACATTAAACCCCAGTTGCCATTCTTCAGACCATTTTGCCAGTTTTTCCAGATCTCTTCTCATTCTGCCCACCCCATCTGGATCATCTACTCTGTTGCAGCGCTTGCTGTCATCTGCAAACAGGCAAACCTTATGCTCCAGTCCATCTGCAATGTCACTGATGAAGATATTGAAGAGGACTGGCCCCAGGACTGATCCCTGAGGTACCTGCATCTCTTCTGACTGTATACCATTTACCACCACTTGACCAGCTTCTGACCCACTCTGAGCCTACCCAGCTTATTAATCAATCTTCTATGTGGAACAGTATCAAAAGCTTTGCTGAAGTCAAGGTAAGTGACATCAACTGCACCCCCTTGGTCCACCACTCTGGTTACCCAGTCAACAAAATCTATGAGATTAGTCTGACAGGATCTTCCTGTTGTAAACCCATGCTGTCTTGGATACTGTGCTCCTATGGATTCCAGGTGTTGCACTATCCTTTCCTTAACAAGTGTCTCCATAATTTTGGCCACTACTGAGGTAACACTGACTGGTCTTTCCTTGCCTCCTCCCTGCTGCCACTCTTGTGGAATGGGATCACATGAGCCCTTCTCTAGTCTTCTGGGACCTCTCCTGTGCTCAGAGCCTCACTAAACAGTTTTGATAATGGCTCTGCTAGTTTCACCCTTAGCTCCTTTAGTACCCTGGGATGTATGCCATCAGGTCTCATTGCCTTGTCCACCCTAAGCATAGCGAGCTCTTGTAGGGCCCTTTCTTTTATGAAGGAACTTGTGCACACCTCTCTCCCCCCTGTGACCATGGTGCTGACCTGTGGGCCCTGCCCTACCTTCTCCTCAGTAAATACTGAGGAGAAGTATCTATTTAGGATAGATGCTTTTCATTGCTCCTCCTCCACACACACCCTTATCCCCTTTGATCTTAGCAATACCCCCTCTGGACTTTCTCCTTTCACTAATGTATCTATAGAAAGTCTTGTCCCCTTCTTTTACTGTTCATGCTAGTGTTTCCTCAATTTGGGCCTTTGCCTGCCTTATTGCCTTTGCTGCTTCCCATAGCAAAGTTTGGTATGCCTCCCTATCTTCATCCCACTACATTCCCTTATATTTCCTGAAGGCCAACCTTTTGGCTCTGACCTTTTCTGCTACTGTTTTTGAGAACCAAAGTGGTTTCCTCCTTCTTTTGCTCTTGCTTTTCTCCCTAACACAGTGGGATGTTGCTTCAAGTATTGCATCATTAATGCTTGCCCACTTTGCCTGTACCCCCTTACCTGTATTTCTTCTTGCCAGAGCTAGCTTAACTCTGTTGGCCATCTTATCAAAGTCAGCTTCTCTGAAGTCTCATATTGTTGCCTTGGAATGGGATGATTTAGTTCTAGTGGCCAAACTGAAACATACCATGTAATGGTCATTGGACCCCAGGTGACCTTCTACCTGGAGATCTGTAATCCTTTCCCCCGTTACTCAGTACTAGATCGAGGATAGCCCTGTCTCTTGTGGGTTATTGTACCAATTGTTTGAAGCCCTCCTCCTGCAGGGAATCCACTTTGTGTCTAGCTCTGGCAGATGTTCCTGCTGGCATTGACCAATCTGCATCTGGCATGTTGAAGTCTCCCATTATTAGAACCTCCCCTTTAGCTTTCATGTTTTGTATGTCTTCTAACAGTAATGTGTCTATGTCCTCCCCCTGGTCTGGAGGCCTGTAGACAAACCCAGTTTGTATGGCTATCCCATTTCCTGTTTCCAAGGTGACCCACAGTTCTTCTGGCTCTGTATGTGTATTCTGAATTTCTGTAGCTTTGATATTTTCATTGACATAAAGGGCCACCCCCCTTCCCCTTTTTGCACCTCAGTCTTTTCTGAAAAGTACTGAAGTCTCGCAAGTGTGGTTACTGGTGAATTATGTCTTGCTAATGGCTACTATGTCCAGTTTAACCTGTCATTGTTGTCTCCAGGCCTAGGATCTTGTTTCCCAGACTGCAGGCATTTGTGTACATGATTTTCCATTAGTCAGATTTTGGTACGTTAGTTGTGGGGTGAGGTCCAGCTTTTCCCCTGCGCTTCATATGGGGAGCAGGACCTTTTTCCTTACCTGGTGATGCACTTGAACTACAAACATGCTGAACTCCTGTTTGATCACTAGCTGAGTGGGAGGGGTGTTCTTCCCATTCGATGTATCGGATGCTACACCCCTCTCCCCATTTGCTAGTTTAAATATTCTGCAAAGACATCAAACTTCTGCCCCAAAGCACTGACTACCTCCTTAGTTAGATGCAGTCCATCGAATTTAAAGAACTTTTTCTCCCAAAACTGTTGCCAGTTACCTACAAATTTGTGTCCTTTTTCCTGGCACCAGCCCTTGAGCCACATGTTTAGCTCCCCTATCTCCCCTTCTTTGACCTTCTGTCTATTTACCCCCCTCTCCCAGACTGGCAGGATCTCATAGAAAGGGATGCCAGATGAAATGGATGACAGTTTGTCTCCCAGCCTGGTCAGGTGTTCCTTGGTCTCCACAACTGACCAGCTGGCAAGATTGTTAGTCCCTATGTGTACCAGGACATTGAAGTTTCTTCCTGTTTTCTGCCTGATTTTAGCAATGCAGTCAGTGTCTCTCCACCCTGATGTACCTGGGAGACATCTGACCATTACCCCCAGCCAGAGGTAGGTATCAACTCCCGAATCATAGAGTCTCCTATAATCAGAAGTGTTTTGGATTTCCTTTTTTGCCTTTTTTTGTTTTGGCTTCTGTTTTGGGTGAGTTTTGTAGCACTAGCTCCTGTGCTGTAGTGTCCTGCTGTGCAGTGTCCACTGCCCCTTTGTTTGATTTGGAGATAGAGGCAGATACGTGTTTGTAATTTTTATACGGTTTGTGGAGGTGATACGTTGGTGAACATTGAGTGATGTGGCACCCAATTTGCCCCTCTTAACCACCTGCCAACCTGCCGGACCAACTACCCTTTGTGGTCGAGGTGCTTCAGTTGGATGTTGGGGAAATGGTGGGTGGTTCTTGTAATGTATTTCCTCCTGAATATGCAATTTTGTGCACACAATCTCTGCCCATGCTGCCCGGTGCTGAGCCCTCAGATCTCCGATGGTCCACCGTGTAGGACAGTGTCCTAAATCCTGTGTAACTGCCCTTTTCAAAAGTGTCCCACAGTACCTGCAGTTAGTAATATCCATTCCAGTTGAGGTGCCTGAATTTATAACCTGATCTGAGTAATTAGAAGGAAAATGAAAGCAAAAGTTCGATTTTTATTTTTCATATTTTTTTTGTTTGTTTGTTTTTGTATAACTTTTTATAACAAGTTAAATTAATTGTACCCCAGTTAGTGAGGTCACTGTGTGGATACCCCTCTGATCTTCCCCTTACTGCTTTGCTACAGAAAATGTCATGACTGTGCTACACTATAAAAGGAGTGTAGCATGGGTGGTTGGGGATGGGGGTTGGTGGTTGTGCCCTTCCCCTGCTGAAAAAGAACTAAGGGACAAAAGAAACAAGGAGGTAAGAGCAGAAACAATTAGTCAACAACAAATGCAGTCTCTGTCCCTTAGTTTGTATCTTGTATGTGCTCCTGTAATTAGCCCTGAAAGCTTAGCCTAATGATAGATAAAACTGTAAAACCTGTAAGCACCACCTGTAACAATTTCACAGAATATATAACCTGCAAACAATACTTTGCCACAAAAAAATAAAGCAGTAAGAAAATAACAAAACCTGTAAGCACAACCTGTAGAACAATTTAACAGAAGATAAAGCTTGCAAAAAAACAATTTGAATCAGAGAAGATTACAGCAGTAATCTGTAAGCACAACACAGTAACAAACCTGTAGGCATACCCTGTAACAACGCAGCAGAAAGTATGCCCTACAACGGCAATTTGAATCAGAGAACAATAAAGCAGTAAAATGTAAGCAAAAAGCAGTAACAAAACCTGTAAGTGCAAAAGAAAATAATAACACCCAGTAAATCTGCCTAGCCTAAAAAGCCCTAATTTTTTTCCTTGCTCTGATAATGTTGTTCCTTGCTCTGTCCTTACAAGCAAACCTAGAAGAAAAAGAGCTCAGGTGAAGCTAGATGTCTTTGCCAGCAAACCAAGTCTTACACCTCAAATAAATGGTTAAAATAGCAACTACTGGTAAGTTGTGGTGAGGGCAGCATTATGTGCAGGAGTTAATCTGAGTAGTATGGGCTTGAAGTAGGGCATTCAGGGAGGATGGGCAGGAAGCAGAGTGGATGGGGGAGGGAGGGAGGGAGGGAGGAGGACTAAAGTAGGGGGTAGCCTATAAGAGAATGTAGACTGACCAGCTGAGGTTTTGGCGCATGGAATGGAAAAGGAATGAGGGTCAGCAGAGTGGAGGGAATAAGAAGTTGGTTTAGATCAGGATAGGAGGAAGGAGAGCTAGCAGGGAAGGGAACCAGAACTTAGATATGAGTGAGGTAAAGCAAGGGAGAGATGGCGGCCTTCAAGGAAGGGAATTGAGAGTGAGGGTGTACAGGGAACAGTGATTGGTGCGGGGAGGGCAGTTCAGGTAGAAGTGAGAGAAAAAATGGAACAGGGGGATTAAGTCTGGCAAGGGAGGATTTAGAGGCACCATTATAGACTACATCCCCAAAATAAAAGGCAGAGAGAAACATTTTTGAGATAATCCCACGCCTGGCAGGGGGAGAAATGTAGGTTTTGTTCCTGAATAATTCCCCAACTGAGGAAGAAGCTTAGTGTGGATGGCATCAATGTGGACTCAGAAGTCAAGATGACTGTGGAGCCAGACACCAAGGTGCTTAAAGGAAGGGATGGCCTCTAATCAGGAACCATCCATAGGGATCAGACCAGGATAGAAGGCTGAGGGAGAGATGATGCTGGTAAGCAGCAAAGAGGTCAAAGGTGCACCTTTGACTAAAAATGCACCATTGAGTGGCAGTGTGATGCAAGAGAAGACAAAGGAGAAAAAGCGGGTCGATGAGCAGTGGAATGCTTCTGTACAGTGTGCCACTGTAGCAGAGAGAGCTGTGTGGAATTTTTAAATTCTGAGTCCTCAGGAATTCTGCTGAATTCCATTGAAAGCAAAATTCTGAAATTTCAAAAATATGTATTTTTTAAACTGTGGATTAGCAGTCTATGGTTTTCATAAACCGCAGAATGGAACTCAGTGGTTTATGTAATAGAGGATTCTTTTTCTGCAAACTGTGGAATGCTGTTCTGCGCATTCCATAACACGCGGTATTTTATTCCATGGTTTACATAGAAATGCTGTTTCGGAATTCTGCTGAATTAAAAAAAATTAAAAAATACACTTTAGAAGCGTAATTATCATTCCACAAGAATTTCTTCAGTGGAATCCCACATTCCGCGCAGCTCTGTAGTCGAGTACTGTATATGTCATTATATAGGGACACTTGAGCAATGATTTCAGGTTAAGGCAGGTCTGAAAGACAGGCTGTCACAAAACTTTGAGAGGAGGAATAAACCCTATATTTACTACACGGGGAACTAAAAGGGGTCAAGGTCAAAGAAGGGTCCCTAATTATCGGGGGGGGATGGTAGAGGCACTGAATGACTATTTTGTGTCAATATTCAGCCTAGAGGTCAGGAGGCTTAACCAGCAGGGGTTGGAAGTTGTGGAAGACTGGGAGAAGAGCAAGCCTATTAGGAGGCTGTGTAGATCACTTCAGAATTAGTAAGTATCTGGATAGTGTTAAGCTTGGAAAAGCACAGGACCTGGAGGGTGTCCATGTGAGGGTAATAGTGAAATTCAAAGGGATTCTGGCTGGGCAATATGCTGATATCTTTCAGGACTCATTGCAGACAGGGATAGTGACCAATAACTGGAAAAGGGCCAGTGTCATCCCTAAGCAGCAACATCATTTCATTAGAATCAAAGGTGCTGCAAATCCCCATTTCAGGAGAATTATAGAGGTTGCAAAAATACAGTGACAGCCTTGTTTTAGGTGTTCCTATGGGTTGCAGTGGACATCATAGGGGTTATAAAGAACTCAAAGGGGTCAAAATTGCAACCTCTGGCTACCCCTAAATGATGCTTCTGCCCCTAAGGAGGGGAAGGGGGGTAAGGTTGAACCCAGGTAAGCTTCAGATCTCTAATATGTACCAATGCTCAGCAAAGTGTCTGAGTCCGTCATATTACTGTAGATACGGTGAATCACCACATACAAGAGAATGAGCTTTTCTCTACAGCAAGGCTTACAAAAAGGTAGATCTATTTTAACCATCATTTTTGTCTTCTTTTTGGAGGTAAGCCGGGAGGTCCTGTGCAGTGGTTTTAGTGTATCTGCACTTCAGCAAGAATTGTAAGACTGTACTGCATAGGAAACCCATAGAGGAAGTAACATTATATGGTGCTCACAAATTGTTCAGGAGGTGGATAACAAATGACCTCACAGGTACTGTACTAAGCAAAGAGAGGTAGTGAATGGTCACCATTCAGATTACAGGGATGTACAAAGTGGAGTACAACTGCGGTCAGTGCGAGGTTGCTACTCTTTAAAGCAGCAATGCAGTGAAAAACTATATTCCAAAAAAAATAGTTTCTGCTAGAATTATTACAAATATTAGAATACTGTTAAATGCACTTGTCTATTTACCTTCTATGGTGCAGAATACAAGTTTTTTTTTATTTCCTCAACCCTAATCCTTGCACCAGGTCTACAATGCTATTTCTAAGTCATATGTGGTGGTCATTTTTTTTTATTGAGAAAAAAAATTAATTAAAACATCTATAAAATACTCAAATTTTGATGGAACAAGAACAGTTTACTACCACATACAACTGGAAAATGTCTGGAGTCTTTCATAGTGAAAAAAGGCATGGTAAGTTCTTTTGCCCAATTTTGTTGCACTGTTGCATTGACATATTCATCAATGGCCTAAAGGAGAGAGTTGGTTGCAAGTTGCTAAAGTTTGCTGATGACACTAACATGGTAGGGATGGAGGTGTACTGCAAGGGGACCTGCATACATTGGGGGCATGGGCCAATAAATGGAGGCTTAGGTTTAATGTGGCTAACTGCAAGGTACTTTATCTAGTGACAAGGAATACGAGTGACACATACACACTGTATGATGCAACAATGGGAAGTTCCACTGAAGAACTAGAGTTGGGCGTAATTGAGGACAATAAACTGAAACCAGGCTTGCAATTTGTTGCCACAGCTAAGACAGCAAATGCAACATTGGGAATTGGGAATAATTTAGAAGGGATAGACGAGGAAAGACTGAAACTTCTGTTGCCAACACTTGAAATGCTGACTCCACAAGCCTGACACTGAAAATCATGGCAGTGAGTTTCTGATGTTTTTTTCATGTTTCAGGGAGCTTCACCCCCTGTGCCCCCCACAACCCCCTTAATTATTATAACTCTGTGGGGGGTGAAATCCCACTGTTGGGATTTTTCATGTCGGGCTTGTGGCGTCGGCATATCAAGTGTCGGCAATAGAAGTTTCAGTCTTTTAAAATAATACCTTAAGGAGGTGTAAGGTGCAGGTCAAGGGAGGTGATCCTCCTCTGGTACAAGGCCTCGGTTAGACCATACTTGGCGTGCTGTGTCTAGTTCCGATCAAAGCAGCAGAGAAAGGACATTGAGGGGGATTGAGAGGGCCCAGTACAGGATCACCAAGCTGATTGGTGGTTTAGGAGGCAAGAGCTTCAAGGAGAGACTGTACATACTCAAATTATTTAGCTTAGAGAAAGGCCGAGTGGAGACATGATCAGAATGCTCTGAACACAACAGGGAAGGACAGAGTGGAGCATGCAAGACTGTTTGTAATGATGAGCATAGGCAGAGCCAGAGAACATATACTCAAACGGATGGTGGGGAGACAAGATAACAGGTAGCATCAGAGCACAGAGGAGGAGGCAGTTGTGGTTAGAATGCAGAGCTGGGAACCTGGAGACCCGGGTTTGTATCCTACAACTCACCATGCACTCCTGAGCAAGTTAGTTAATCTCTCTGTGTGCAACCTTCCTCAACTTTTTCTCTTTATCTGGTCCTGTCCTCTTTGAATTTACATGTGTGCTGAAAATGGCAATTACATTCTCTCTGCTCCCTTTCCTGGATTTCAGAGCATTTTAGGATACAATATGTATTAAAGGCAGTATATAAAACCAAATTCCATTTCCTTGCCTTCCTGCTTCACACAAAGGGTGGTTAACATGTGGAACTGCCTGCTGGAGGAGGGAGTGGAAGTTAGCACTGTTCAGGCCTTCAAAGCTGATCTAAACAGTTTCTGGAGGGAGAATGGCACTGAGAGTTACCTACAGTAACATGTAGTTTTGTCTTTCCTTCATTCCAGAAAACCATCTTCTCTGACTTCACAATTTACTCTTGCAAATTCTCTCAACCCTTTCCAGACCAGCTGAGCTCCCTTAGAGTTGCTACCTTTACGATGCACCTTACTGGTTTGCATTCACCACTCTGCAGATTTGTTATTTGCACCTTGTATTTCCTGCATATTTAATGTAGTTAATATGCACCTGTTTTTGTTGCCTTGTTGCGATTTTGATTATTCTTTACCTATGTTTTTCACAATTTGTTCATAGTGTTTCTCACCTTTGTATTGAAAAATTGCCGCTCAGTACATTGTTGCTCCTTGTTCCCCTTATCCCCAGGACATATTTGGAAATGGAGTTGATAGCAAATCAGTATGTCTTTCCCAGTACAACAGTTTAAATAAATAGAAACATAGAAACTAGCCAGCCTGGTTGCACTGAGGATTGAGGAGCTGGACACCACACCTCTCGCCATGCCGGTGACCCGGGTTCGGGAATATACTCGGGCCGCCAGGGGTCGGCAGGGGATGAAGAGGATTGAGCATCTGGAGGACTGCTCTCCTCTCCTGGGGAGGGTTGCGGGCTTTGCATTGCTCCATAATGCCTCCAATGGAGATTGGTGGCACTACATGGAAGTGATGCTGTAATGGGGTGGCTCGGCGGCAGACATCAGAATGTTGGTGCACAGATGTCATTTCACATCCATGCTCTAGGGGGAACACTAAGCTGGAAAAACCCTGGTTCCTGGGATAGGTGACAGCAACCTCCAGTGCCCTGTTGCCACACACCCAATGTCAGGCTTGCCCTACCAGCTCTCCTGATCCCTCACCTTGTCATGGTTCCTGTGCTCTAGATTATAGATAGACCACCAGGAGTGGATGGTGGCCCCACCTCAGGGGGTTCAGAGCTGGGGGGGGGGTTGTCAAACCAAGAGGTAGGTTGGGAGTGTCTGTCCCCGATTTCCTGGTAGGCGAGCATCAGGCGGATGGTAGAGTGGTTGGTGGTGAGAGAGGTCTGCTTGAGGCAGTTCCCGGGGGCCAGTGAATAAAGTCTAAAAAAAAGAAACATAGAATCTTAGATTACTATAACAGCAGACAAAGACTGATGTCCCATCCAGTCTGCCCATATTACCTCATCATATCCCAGGATCTATTGTCTCTGTGGGATCTTTCATTAACGCTATTCACCCTTTTGTTGTCTCCATTTCTGTCCTACCCACCCCCACCTCCTGCTGAGTAGCTAATATTGATTTGAATCTATCCCAGCTGTTTGAAGCTGTTTATGGTTTTGGCACCCACCACCTCTACTGGCAGACCATTCAATGACTCTCCCAAACTTTCTGTTAAATAATACTTCCTCACATCCTTTTTAAACTTTCCCCCGACCTCCACTCGTGACTCCTTGTCCTAGCTTCTCTGTTCCTGGTAAATAACTCCTCACAGTCCTTGTTAATTCCTTTCAGGAACTAGGAGGTCTCTGTCATATCCTCCCTTTCTGTTCTGATTTCAAGTGAATACATGTTCGGTGACTTCAGTTGATCATCATAGATCTGCCCTCCTGGCATTGAACCATCTTCATCATCCTACATTGTGCCCTCTCTAGCCTATCTTTGTCCTTTTTTAGGTGGGGACTGCAGAGCTTGGTACAGTACGTAAGGTGTGGCCTCACCAGTGACCTATACTGTGGTAACAGTACCTCCTGCCTTCTACTCTAGAACCCTCTCCCGATGCACCCCAGCATCCTGGTAGCATTGCAAAAGGCCTTGCTACATTGACTGGTTTAAGAGACTCACTAATGATGACTCCTAGGTCCCTTTCCTCTGATGTTGCGTTCAGCTTAACTCCTCCAATTCAATACTCAGTTCTGGGGTTCTTTTTCCCTAAGTGCATAACTTTGCACTTTTTTGCATTGAATTGCAGCTGACAGATTTGAACCGATTTTCAAGATTTTGCAGGTCTCTCTGCAGCTCCCTTATTCCCTCCACACTGTCAAACCTGCCACAAAGTTTATTGTCATTTACATACAGACACAACCTGCCCTGGATTCCCTCTCCCATGTCGTTGATAAACATATTGACGAGTACTGAGCTCAGAACAGCTCACTGTAGTACTCCTCTACAGAGCTCTCTTTCCTCTGATCTGACCCTATTCACAACTCTCTGCTGCCTCCCTTCCAACCAACTCCTTGCCCAGCTTCATATTTTTTTCTTTAACTGTTCCCAGATCCCTCATCTTCTTCAGCAGCCTACAATGTGGCACTGAGTCAAATGCCTTGCTGAAGTCAAAGTAGAGTAAATATGCAGCATGGCCCTTATCAAATAACTAGGTTACCCAGTCAAAGAATACTATGAGGTTGGTCTGTCAAGACCTCTCTGTCACAATTCCATTCTGCTTACTATCCTGAAGTCCTTTTACTCCAGGTATTCCACTAACTCTTCTTTGATTACAGTAGTGTCTCCATTAGCTTATTAGCACAAAGGTAAGGCTGCTGGGTCTATAGTTTCCCAGCTGCTCCTTGCCCCTTCCTTTGTACAGTGGAACCATGTATTGAATAGCCCTACCAGGGGGTTGGCTAACATTGATGCCAGTTCCGTTAACACCCTTGGATTGTCCCATGTGACAGTGGTGAAAATCTAACAGCGACAGGCAAAACTGAGAATTTACAATGGCGACTACACTTATGGTGACCAAAAGAAATGGCGACTGACATATACAGTGATTTTGCACCCTATAGATAGTGCACACAAGGGACCTTTCCTGTACTTGGGGGGCTCTGTCACCACACCCCCCACAGGGGGCTGTGCCCCCTGGACCCCGCTATCTCTATTATTCCTACTCTGAGATGTTCCTTGATACTAGGGTAGGTTAATTCCTCGATTTACCGTTTACACCCAGTTGCCGTTAATTATAGCTTGCTGTTATTGTTTTCATCCTTATACTGTCAGTGTTTTGAGTCGCCATTTTGCCATCACCCTTATTATGTGTTACTCCCTTGGATGCATCCCATCTGGCCCCAGGACCTTGTTTACCTTCAGGGCTGCTAGCCCATTTTCAACTCTTTTTCTAGCACATTTCTGCAGTTTCATTTTCAGGCTGTCTCTATCAGCTGCCTTTATGCCACTGGGAGAAATCCTCCTCCTTTTTCCAAGAAGTGTCATGGGATCTTTAACATCCACCTGAACAACCACCAGAAAAGGCAGCCAGTACCTCAGTTTAATATCTCATCCCAAGGATGGACCACCTCAACAGTATGGTATCCCTTTAGTACTGCACTTGGGTGCCAGCATTTATGGAATGAGCCCAATCCTGATGTGGGACTAGAACCCATAATCTTCCATCCCAGAGGCCGATGTGCTACCAACTAAACCACACTGACACCTGACCTTCTGGCCTCGAGGCAGATGTGCTACTAACTGAGCCATGATGACACTTGACCTTCTGGCCCGCACACATATGTGCTACCAAACTGGGCCACACTAGCACCTTTAATTGAAAATTAGACATATAGGGGTATTATTCCAAAAAGCCTTTTGCCATCTGATTTTAAAATTCCACTCGGCCATTTTGTGTATATGTGGTCCACAGACAGGACCATGGGAGGCATCATATCTCACTGCTCCCTCCTCCCATAAGTCTATACTATGTAGGCTATTCTTTCCAGCCTCATTCCCCATTTTCATCTGTGGCATCTAGCCCCCCCCCCTTCTGAGGCTAAGCCTGACTTCATTCCTGGCAGTCATTCTCTCTTCCTTCTCCATCCTCTTTACTTCTGGTAAGCTCCTGATCTTTGGTGACCTCAAATGCAAGTTGGCTGTCTTTTTTGGCTAAAAACACTACCATGGCAGCTGAATCCCTTCATTTTATGGACCTCATTTCTGAGCTCACCCATCTTAACCTGCACTCCTCCAACCACATCTTTATATTTTTTAATCAAACTTTCTCTTGCCCCCTGACTTGCCTAATGGCACCTCCTCAACCCCTTCACCAGCCTTTTCATAGACTTATTGGCTATCTACCACTTACCCAGAACCACGATAGTGGTGGGTTGGTGGGTGTTCTGCCATGTCAGTTTGGAATGGGCCTGCTGGGATGCCAGCACAATGGACCGGTGCTGTTTCCTCCAGCTCCTGTTTTTTTTTCTCCCCAAGAGTGCTGGAGTGATGTACATTAATGCATACAGTGGCATACATGCGTATAGCTGCATGCATGCATACAGTGGCATGAAAGGCCCAAACCAAGGAAAAGATAGCCAACTTGGTTAAGAGGGGGGATAAAACCTTTTATAGGTACATTAGGGAGTAAATAAAGACCAAGGGAGGGATAGTGAGGCTTAATAAAGGGGAGAGGGGTGGGCAGAGGATGAGAGTGAAAAAGTAGGAATGCTGAATGAATACTTCTGCTTAGTATTCACAAAAGAAGAGGAGGGGTGTGACAGGGAGAACCTGCCACTCTTGAGGACTGACCTCTTCTTAAATCTGTTGCAACAGTTCTTCTATTTCTTATCCTAATATATCCTTTACAATTTCTAGTTCATAAGGTTGGCCATCTATGGGCACCCCCCCCCTTCCTTGACTATGTTATAGTATCCTCATTAATTTTCCTTTTCCCTCTCAGGTCCTCATACAGGGAGTTTATTGTTGTGACCGCTGAGTTGATGTAAAACAACAGGCTGTGTCCCTTGTTGTTGGATTTAGTATGCAATGACACTATGTCATAAAATACCTTGGTGTATATACCGTATGTGTATGAAACCTGTCAATGTTGAAAATACCATGGCACTAGGTGTTTTTGATAAAGGTAAAAAGTACTAGGTTACTGTATTATAGAAAATAAGTTACTGCGGTAGAGATATCAGATCCCCCCCCCCCGTTTGTGTTGTTAAATGCATGTAGATTGCTACCATGCATTCCTGCTATAAACTGATCCAATCTGAAATGTCATGGTGATTTGCATATACATCCCATGATGCTTTGCATTTTGGGAGTAAGTGTGATGTTGTATTTCTTTGAAACTTGGCTTATTGCCAATGCTCTTTGGGGTAACCCTTGCTTCAGTGCTTCTGCATTGAGGTTCTTTGTCTTTAGCTTGTTTTTTTTTTCATTTTTTTATTTGATCCCCCACCACCCAAGCAGACAAGGTCCACATAGGGGAAGCTGAATTTCAACTGAAAAGTCAGATCAGTGGGTTAGTAGGTGTTGACCAAGTGCAGAGAAAAGACTTGCATAGTCTGTTGCTGCAAACTAATGTACTGAAGAACAGATATGCCATTGGTGAAGGTTATCCCCTGTATTTTGAATAAACATCACACAGAGATTGTGTATTGAACCTGAAGTTTGCTGTCTGGTCCATCTGTTATCCCACAATCCCTCCACAGACTTGATGTTAGAAGTGGGATAACTTGCTGGAAGCATCTGGGCTGACCTAAGAGGGATGTTTTCAGGTGGATATTGCCCAGATATCACAGGTGGACCGATGCACCAGGAGTTGCCAGAGGAGAACCTGGAGAAGAAAGTCCATGGAGTTCTGACCAGAACCATGGCCAGCACACTTGGAGAGAAGCTGCTACCTGGACTGGACATGGGATCTCAGAGGAAGGCCAAACCCAAAAACGATGAAGAGATGCAAATGGATGAGGAACTAGAAGAAGAAGAAGAATCAGCATTTATATAGCACTTTTCATACACAGTATCCCAAAGCACTTTACAAGCAATGCTAGACTGGTAGTAAAGTGACTGAATGTGTGGTGGAGGCCATATTGCACATCATCACCCACACACAGCCTGGATAATTGCATGAACCTGTTTATGGGAAGGGGAATGTTGGTCAGGACACTGGGAATGTTCCCTTCTCTTTACAAAGAGTGCCCTGGGTTCTTTTACTTCCACCTGGACACCCACCAGAACAATAGCAGGATGGGTAGAAGGGACCTCGGTTTAATGTCTCATCTGAAGGATGGCACACCCCAGCAGTACAGCACCCCCAATACTGCACTCAGATGCCAGCGATTTTTAGGTGCAAGTCCAATCCCGGTGTGGGATGAGAACCCATGACCTTCTGGTCCAGAGATGGATGTACTACCAACTGAGCCACGCTGGGCTCAAGGCAGACTGACTATGCAGAGAGGCAGAATACTGGTGCCAGGTGCTCGAGAGGTCCCTGCCAGAGAGTTTGGATAAAGAATCAGAGGAGAATTTTTCATGGGCTCAGCTGGAGGAGGACCCCCTGACTGAGCAGGATATTCCTTTGTTGCCTGTGTTCCTAGGATGTTACCTGTTCGAGATCAGAGATGCAAGTATGGAACTTGAATGTGAGATCCCAGGCAAGACTGTGCCTAGTAGTATTGTGCTGGGGTTGAAGACTCCAAGCAAGCAAGAAGAAGCCTATGAGGCTGAAGAGACTTTTTCTTGTATTGATACAGCGAAATCTATTAATAGTATTGACTGGGGTATACTGCAGGCTAAAGATGTTAATGTTGCCAAATTGTACCATTAGTCTCTGTTGAGAAATGTTTTAATGCCTCAGGGTAAAGTACAATGATATCCACTGTGTTTAAGATAGAATGTTTATCGTTACTAGGGACCCTGAGACAGAGCTTCCGAAGCTGGATGAGTGGAAGCTCCATCCTTTCCTGGGACAGGAAGATGGTAAGCAGTCTGAGATAATGGCTTCCCTCTTAAGGTGGGGGATATGTGACAGGGAGATCCTGCCACTCTTGAGGACTTACCTCTTCTTAAATCTGTTGCAACAGTTCTTCTATTTCTTATCCTAATCTATCCATTACAATTTTTAGTCCATAAGGTTGGCCACCTATGGGCACCCCTCCCTTGACTATGCTATAGTATCCTCTTTAATTTTCCTTTTCTCTCTCAGGTCCTTGTACGGGGAGGTTATTGTTGTTACCTCCAAGCTGATGTAAACCAACAGGCTGTGTTCCTTGTTGTTGGATTTAATATGCAATGGCACAATGTCATAAAATACCTTGATGTATATACCTTATGTGTATGAAACCTTTAAATGTTGAAAATACCATGGCACTAGGTGTTTTTTATAAAGGTAAAAAGTACTAGCTACTGTATTATAAAAAATAAGTTACCGGGGTTGAGATATCAGAAACCCCTCTGTTGTGTTGTTAAATGCATGTAAATTGCTACCACACATTCCTGCTTTAAGCTGAGCCAGTCTGAAATTTCATTGTGATTTGCATATTCATCCCATGATACTTTGCATTTTGGGAAAATGTATGATGTTGTGTTTCTTTGAAACTTGGCTTATTGCCAATGCCCTTTGGGGTAACCCTTGCTTCAGTGCTTCTGCACTGAGGTTCTTTGTCTTTAGCTTTTTTTTTATTTGAGCCCCCAACACCCAAGCAAACAAGGCCCACATAGGGGAAGCTGAATCTCAACTGAAAAGTTAGATCAGTAGATCAGTGGGTTAGTAGGTGCTAACAAGGTACAGAAAAAAGACTTGCATAGTCTCTTGCTGCAAACTGATGTACTGAAGAAGGGATATGCCATTGGTGAAGGTCATCTCCTGTATGTTGAATAAACATCACACATAGATTGTGTGTTGAACCTGAAGTTCGGTGTCTGGTCCATCTATTATCCCACAACCCCTCCACAAGGGGGAGGTATCTAAACCAAACAATAGAAGCACTCTGTATAGAGTGGGTCAATACCAGTCCATTCAAAGAAGAAAGGGTCCTGAAAGAACTAAAATTGAAAGTGGACCAAGCAATGGGGCCTCACTGGATTCATCCCAGAATTCTAAAAGAACTAAAGGGAGAACTAGTGACACCACTGACTACTCTTTTTAACAAATCATGGTAGAATGGTGTGGTACCTGAAGACTGGAGGAGGGTGGATTTGATTTCCCTTCACAAACGTGGGAGCAAGGCAGAGGCAGAAAACTACAGACCTGCTAATTTGACCTCAGTGGTAGGGAAAAGTATGGTATCACTTCTGAATAAAATAATTGTTGAGTACCTAGAGGCCAGCAGGGCACAGCACAGGACCCAAGGCAGCATGGACTCACAGTGGGAAGGTCATGCAGACAAATCTAATAGATTTCTTTGACTGGGTGACCAAATTAATAGACCAGGGAGGGGATGTGGACATGTCCTACCTACACTTTAGCTAAGCATTTGACACATTACCACACAAAAGATTAATAAACAAGTTAGCCAGCCTGGGAGTGGGTCCCAGGGTGGTAGCCTGGGAAAAACATTGGCTGGACAACAGTACACAGAGGGTAATAGTAAATTGAGTCCACTCTGAAGAAAGGGGGGTTACTAGCAGGCTGCCACAGGGTTCAGTACTGGGACCGGTTCTCTTTAATATCTTTATTGGTGACATTACAGAGGGACTGGAAGGAAAAGTATGCCTCTTTTCAGACAACACAAAGAACTGCAACAGGGTTGATACACAAGAGGGGGGTGGAAAGGATGAGAATGGTCTTGGCAAGGTTGGAGGAATGGTCAAAAGTATGGCAGCTTAGATTCAATGTAAAGAAATGAAAAGTAATGCACCTGGGAAACAAAAACCCAGGGGAAGAGTACACAATGGGGGGAGGGGAGGTACTGACAGCAACAAAAATGGAAAGGGACCTGGGGGTAGTCATATCAGATGACCTAGAGGTAGGCAAGCTATTTGAGAAGGCAGTAAGGAGGGCTGGGGGATACTGGGATGCACAGGGGAATCTGCACCAGTAGAAAACAGAAAGTTGTTATCCCTCTGTACAGGCAGTTGGTGAGACCCCATTTGGAGTATTGCATGCAGTTCCGGAGACCCCATCTCTGCAAGGACATAGGATGGAGGCAGTACAGAGCAGGGCAAGTAAAATGGTACAGGGTCTGCACAGAAGCCATACAAAGAGAGATTAAAGGAGCTTAATATGTATACCCTCGAGGAAAGGAGGGAGAGGAGGGACATGATAGAAACTTTCAAGTACCTCAAAGTAATCAACAAAGTCCAAGAGGGTAGTATCTTTCAGAGAAAGAGGTGCAAGAACAAGGGGGCACAATTTGAAGATAGAGGGGTGATGACTCAAAGGCAACGTGAGGAAGTATTTTTTTCTTGGAGAGGATGGTGGATGCATGGAATGGCCTTCCGGTGGAGGACATGGGGTCAAAAACAGTGGGGGAATTCAAGAATGCATTGGACAGACATAAGGCAATTCTGGTGGGGGTTAGGAAGAAGTAGACTGTTGGTTAACTACGATCTGCAAATTATCCAATAGGTAGGGAAATGGGCAGACTGGGTGGGCCAAGTGGTCCTTATCTACCATCAAAGTCTATGTTTCTATGCATGTGTACAGTGGCATGCATGTGGACTTGGTATCCAGTGGCTGGCCCTCAAGCAGTCACAGTGCTCCCACTGTGCTGCCATGTGGCCTTAATAGGACACCGTCAACCTTTTTAGCATCATATTATTTCTAACAGAAAACCCAGTTTTTATGATTGCTTTTGCTTACTTTCTCTGAAACTCAGTTATGTTACTGGTTACCGTTGGTGCCAATACCTATTCTTTTTTTCAAGTCTAAAAAATGTTGTTGTTTGCGACTGAAGGATGGCTCGCAAGACAGCACTCTCTCCTCCAGCTAAGATGTTCCTTGGTTAAAAATTCCACACTGGGACCTGGGTTCAAGTTCCGCATTGGGATCTGGGTTCAAGTTCCATACGGGACCTGGGTTTAGACTGGGTTCAAGTCTCACATTGGGACCTTGGTTCAAGTGCCACACCAGAACATGAGTAAGAATTTGGATTCAAGTTCTGTGCCGGGATCTGTGCTTAACCCTTTTTGTATCTTACTATTTCTAGTTGAAAACCCACATTTTATGATTGCTTACGTTCTCTAAAACTCAGTGATGTTGTTAGTTGCTTTATCTGCTTCCTTTCTTGCTAGGACTGAAATGCAGGCTAATTGTTTTATACACAACCCTGTTCTGTTTCAAATCCTCATACTTCTTGAACACTAGGAACACCCCCAAACAGTGCAATTGTCCAAGATACAATAGTCATCTCTCCTCCCACTGCACCCTGAGTGGCTAGACTGTGCTGGGGGTGTTTCCAAGTCCAGGAAAGATACCGTGGGAGTAGGTAAACAACTGTAAACAAACATGTTTTTGTGTGATAACACCAGTATGGTGGGCAGTCTGTTTTTCACTTTTAAAAAGGAAAATTTAATCAGAATCAAACTACCAAATGCATCAGTAATCTCAACAGGATGTGACTGATTCATAACATGTGTTTGTTTTAAACTAGCATTCAACACTTTGAGGCCTAATGGAGTTGACATTGTCCTTTTTGACCAGGTGTCAGTTAAGCAGTGGGATGCAGCACCTCCCCCTCTCTGGGGGAGGAGAGCTGTCCTTGGGTCACGCTATCCTCTCTCCCTAGCCAGTCCCCGAGTGACCTGAGTCCAGTCCCGAACTTGTTTGTCAATGTGGTGAGCGGTAGCACTACTGCGGTGTTACTGGGCTGACAGGCACTCCCTTAGTGACTGGTTATTATCTTCGCACCCTCACCTAATTGTCTCTGCTGGCATCCTTTAGGATGCTTTCAGTGTAAGTTTATAGGGGTGCTAGGAGGGCCTTTTGTGGATATAAGAGTGTTGCCTCATACATTCTTAGGGCAAGAGAACTGAGAACCAATGATGAGCAGTTCTGGTGCTCTAAGGATGCAAGAGGCAACACTCATATCCATAAGAGGCCTCCCTAACACCACTATAAACTAATTATGGATTGTGCCATAATTTGTTTGAAAAAATACCTTTTTGTGGTCCCTTCCTGTAGTGCCAGTGGCACTAGCCAGAAACTTGTTAAAGCAGGAGCAGCACATGAGACATTGTTTTGGAAATAAACAGTACCTCAAGTGTACCTGAAGGAAGTGCTGTGATTGGTCAGGAGTGTCACACGATGCTCCCACTATCTATAATGAACACTGTAGTGTATACTGTGTACCAAAGCTCAGCAGCCCCAAAGCTCTCCCAGTGTTTATCTAGGCAAGGTCATTCTGGTCCCTAGACCTCTTTGTCCTCTTTCATGATCTTTTCAGCAGTGACTGAACACCCCTCTCTGTGTCCACTGACATAGATTAAGCTCTGTTCTACTTCCAGTCTCAATTCTCTGCAACCTGGGACAAACAAGCCCCCCTCCAGAGGTCTTTTGTCCATGGGTCCCACCTTTTCTGGATCACTCCAGAATTCACAGACCTATTCAAAGTCTATGACTCTGCCTGGCATCTCAACAAGGCTTTGGGCTCTCATGAGGAGTTATGGAGCTATAAACACCTCTGTAATGCAAGACCCAATGTCACCAGGTAGGCAAACAATGACATTCATTTGCCACCAATATACAGGGCAGCCTTAAATACCCTGATAAGTTATGGAAGGTTATCCATGCCCTCCTTGACCCCACCAAGCCAGTCCTGTACTGCTGTTTTCAAACTGGGTAGCTCACCTATCTGAGACTCACCCAAGGCTGAGGATGCTTTCAACCAGTTTTTCACCTGTTGAGCTCTCTCCCTTTTACCCACTCCACAACCCCGCGCTCCTCCCTCTGTTTTAGTTCCCCCTTCTCTTCTCTCCCTCTCCACTTTGACACTTTAACCTTCTCCCCCATCACTGTGGCGCCACAGTGGCTGCTCTAAATACCCTTATCCACATCAAAAGGCACAACCTTGATGGTCTGGACCCCAAAATCATTCTTCACTCTGCCCCTACTATTGCCGCAACCCTGACCTTCCTCCTAAACTTCTTTCCAGTTTGGGACCATTCCTAAGAAATGGAAGCAAGCTAAATTTGTCCCCCTCTTTAACAGGGTGACTCCTCTTCTGCAGGAGCTGCTGTCCCAACATCCTCCTTCCTACTCTGGCCAAGGTGCAAGAAAAACTTGCACTCTCATAGTACTCCTCCTTCCTTACCTCCTCTTCCTTCTTCTCTCCTTTCCAGTCTGGATTCTGCAAACATTATTCCACTGTCTCCTCCCTCCTCCATGTCACTGATTCTGTTCTTAAAGGGATGGACTAGGGCCACATCACTTCAGCTATCCTCAGCAACGTGGCCAAGGCCTTTTATACATAGAAACATAGACAATGTTAGCAGAAAAATACCATTGGTCCATCCAGTCTGCCCAGTTTTACCCTATTCTATGTTTTGATCTAGCCCAGATGGAGTTTTCACCCTCCCCCCCACTCCCTGCCTCACTGCTCCCCTGAAGTACTTATAAAGCCCTTTACTCTGTCCCAACCATGCTTGAACCCATTAATGGTTTTTGTGTCCTCCACTCTGCTGGTAGGCTGTTCCATGGCTCAACCACTCTCTCTGTAAAGTAAAACTTTCTTGCATCTCTCCTGAATCTCTCTCCCCCCACCAGTTAACATTTATGTCCCCTTGTTTATGAGCTGGCATTCCTACTAAGTACTTCCACGCTGTTTGCTTTGCTTCCTTTCAGGAACTTGAAGGTCTCTATGATGTCCCTCTCTCTCTTCTGGCCTCCAGCATTACAGTGGCCCAACCCTTTCTCCTTGATAAACTAAGACTCGCAGGTCGATCTAACCTGGTGGTTGATTGGTTCCACTCCTACATTTCTGACCAGCACCAGTCTATCCAGGTGGGTAATGCCTTATCTTCCCACCTGCACATTAGCCCTAGTGTCCCTCAGGGTTCCATCCTTGGCCCTATCCTCTTTTTAATCTTCCTAAATGATCTGCCTTCAACCTCTGTCTCCTCATACATTCACATGTACAATATATGGAAGACACTGTACTCTTTGTTGCTGGGGCCTCTATCTCTGATCTGGAACTGGCACTGCAGCTGGACTTCAACACTGTCCAATGCTGGTTCCAGTCCAAGCAGCTCTCCCCAAGGCTAAAAAAGAATGTTTGCAGGACTTTTGGCACTAGGCAGAGGCTAATGAGGCTCCAACAAACCACAATCTTCATGACCCTTGGTGGTGCTCTCCTTCATTCTGTTCCCCACTTTAAGTACCGTATCTTGGTATGTGTGACAGTATCAAAAAACAAATCCAGTCTCCCACTTCCTGCCCCCCCCACCACAAGCTCATTCCCAAAATGATTCTGCTGGTGTTTGACTATGCAGATGTGGTTTACAATGTGGTATACAAAGCCATCCTGGCCAGACTGGACACACTTTTTCACTCTTTCAGTCACTTTGCTTTAAATGCCCCTCCTCTGATGCATCTATTCTGACCTTTCCTCCCTCCCTCCCTCCCCTCTATGCCCATCATCTCTCTCACTGATTCTCATTCCTGGCTAAATACTGGCACACCTCCTTCCATCCCTGCCTCTCCTCCCTCTTCACCCATTTCTTTTACTGTCTTCACTATTCCAGTATTCATTCTTTTTCATATCCCTTGCCGAAAATCCTCTGCAGGCCAGTCTGCCTTTTCTGTCCACCTCCCTCCTCTCTGAAACACCCTCTCTCTTCCCACAAGATTCTTACCCTCCCTCCACTCTCTCAGTTTGCTCCTGCTGTCACTTCTCTCAGCCCTGCCCTTGTGACTAGCTTCTCTCCTTCACTTTTATTTGCTGTATTTAAAAATACGTATATAGCATTATAGGTATACACTGACAGCTAGCCATCTCCCCCTGCCCAACATCACTATCGCCACATTCTTTTACTTCTGTAATTTATTATGTTGTCTTGTGTGCGCAGCGCCAACAACATATTGTGGTTGCTTCAATGAAGAAGCAGGTTTTGGAGGTGTGGTCCTGCTGCAGCCAATGGTGCCACTGCTCTTTGAGGCCTGGCTCTGTGGCACCAATTGCAGAGCAGGCTGTCTATGACAGTAGTTTAAAAAATGTGCCACCACTTTGAAAGAAATTAGCTGCTGCAATCAGGGAGTGCCACGAGGCGGTCCCTGATTGCAGCAGCCAATTACTGCTGGTGTCCCCTGTCATGGCGGTGGTGATGACAGGGAAGCTGAGGGACAGCCGCCGCCTCACACAGTCCCTTAGAAAGCCTACGGGGGTGTCCAATCCCCCTGTCAGCATGCCACCTCATTACTTAATTTGCCGATGGGTTGCTCAATCCCCATCGGCATGTTCCCCCCCATTTCTTGTGTGCCGAGGGGGTGCCCACTCCCCGTCAGCTCATGTGACCCCCTCAGTATGTGCCGATGGGGGTGCCCAGTCCCCATCGGCTCCAGTCCCCCCACCCCAAAACATGCAGGTGGCACACTGAGAGCCCACCCCAGCATGCCAAAAGTACCTGTTGAAAAGAAAAGCCATCCTGCAATGTCTGTAATGTTGTTTTTTCAAACCTTAAAAGAAGAAAACGGTCCCTCGCTGTCTACACCTCCTCCCCAAACCTGCGCCCACCCACTGCATACCCCACCTCCCCACACTCCCCCTCACCCCATACTTACCTCCAGAGCCTGACGCGACGATCTTCGTTGGACCGGGAATATGTCTGCACTCTTCAAAGCCGACCGCGAACTGAAGAAATGTCGGTAAGTTGTATAATGGCATAAATAGGGCTTTTTCAACTTTGGTGCATATCTCGGGCATTTTGGGGAATTTTTTTACCAGATTTTCAACATGGGGTTATTGGGACCCCACCTCATGAACTCAGTTACTGTCATGGTGTTATTCTGTCCTGAAAGGTGATTTTGCGGTCAGTGCACAAAATCACCTTTTGGGACAGATTAATGAAATGACAATGACAATGCTCTCAAAAAGTCTATATTGCAAATTTGGTGAAAAAAAATCTGAAAAATTACTGTTTTACAAGTGTCCATTGCGCAGTTTCCACGCTCTCTTGTAACCTTGCAAATCTGTAATATTTTCACTCCAGATTTTCAACATTGTCATTTTTCCACACCTCCTTATGAACAGTACAGCTGTCATTTTACACATTCTGTCCGAAATGTGTTTTTGCACTACCGGCACAGAACAGTGCGGTCGCTGTAGGAAATCAGTGTTCAGGACAGATTAAGAAAATCACAGTAATAGTGTTCATGAGTAGAGGTCCTGAAATGTCTATGTTGAAAATTTGGTAACAAAAGTCCACAAAATGAGTATGTTACAAGCGGTGCATTGCGCAGTTTCCACATGCACTCATAACTTCAAGATTTTGTAATGTTTTCACTCAACATTTTCAACGTTGTCAGTTTTGCACACCTCCTCATGAACAGTACAGCTGTCATTTTTCACATCCTGCCTGAAATGTGTTTTCGCACAACTGGCGCACAGTGGCACGGTCGCTGTGGGAAATCAATGATCAGGACAGATGAAGGAAATCATAGTGACAGTGTTCATGAGCTGAGGCCTCAAAATGCCTGTGTTATAAATGTGATGTAATAATTCCACTAAATGACTGTGTTACCAGTGTGTATTGCGCAGTTTGTACATATGCTTGTAAATTTGAGCATTTTTAATATTTTTACTCAAGATTTTCAACACTGCCATCTCTTCACACCTACCTATGAATGGTACAGCTGTCATTTTTCCCATCTGGCACAGAATATCACGGTTGCTGTGAGAAATCAACGTTCGGGACAGACTAACAAAATCACAGTGCCACTATTCATGAGCAGAGGTCCCAAACACTTTCATGAGTTGGGGGTCACAAAAATGCTGTGTTGCAAATTTTTGGTGCAAATACCAACAAACTGGCAGGGCACTAGGGTTTCTAACCATAACATCCCACCCTGTACAGACTGACAAGTGTCAGGGGTGTGCCTTTGCATTGCTGGCTGTCATGCTTACTCCATACCATCCCCCCCACCATCAAGCCACTGACAGGAGTCGTGGTGTGCCTTGGACTCTTTGGCCCCACAGTTCACCCCATTCTCCTATGCTGCCCCCATTTCAGTGTATGTCCTTATGAAATGGGGAGACTGTAAAGCTGAACACCCCAAGGCACACCTCAGCACTTGTCAGTGTCTGCAGGATAAGGTGAGGTAAAATGCCATGAGGGTTATGGCTGAATAGGGTGAGTGTATGGCCCAAGGACCCCAAGGCACAATGCGATATTTGTTGCACTTTAGGGTAGGGTGAGCTGAAATGCAATGAACGTTATGGCTGATGCCCAAAGGCACACCTCAGTGCCTGTCAGTCTCTGTAGGGTGATGTGGGGTTGACGTCACTTTCATACTTCACTGCCATTCCTATTATGCATCTGTTCATCTCCTGCACTACCGATGCCAATATCAGCAAGACAACATTCGGCATTAACAAATGTTTGTTTAATTTGTAGCACTGTTTTTTTTTACTGTATTCAAGCTTTTTGTAATTTTTGCCTCTTTTTATATCTTCCTAAGTTATTATGTTTTATTTTATTTTTATTTATTTTTCTTAACAAAGTTTGGCCAGGAAAGACACACCAAGCCAAGGCTTGTTTCCAGGTGTGTCCTAGGAGCAAAGGGAAGTTAAGTGACTTGCTCATGGTCACATAGTATGCAAGTGATGGCTGTAGGATTCAAATCCAGTGCTCCAGGTTTGCATCTCAGTGTCTCTTAAAGGAGTTAGGAAATAGTTTTTACATAATTAACTGCAATTCCATCTTCCATCTTCCATCTTCCATGCCAGTTATGTATTCTGATATGCTTTGACCAATTTTTGATAAATAAATAATATACCTTTGGGGTGCCATCAGGTCTACCAAGAGTTCCACTCTCCTCACCAGCTACTGCTGTTTCAGTTCATACTTCTAAGACATTCTGTGACATCAATGACATCAATAACACTGTTCCATGCTATGCATCTGAATGGCCTGAAATGGTGTTATTAATGTCATAGAATGTTCAGGCAGTATGAAAAGAGAGAGACAGCAGCAACTGTTGAGAAGAGAGGGATTCAAGGAAGTTACTAGGGCAACAAAAGTAGATTATTAAGTTAACAAAAAGGTCAAAAACATATCAGAATATTTGGTAAACACTAAAAGGCAAACTGAAGGGCACCTAGAGGTGTAAAGACTGTTTCCTATCACCTTTAACCACCATGCTGTACTCCCTCTGCAAGTTATTATTTGCATCCCACATTATTTTGTTCCTTTACCTGGACCGGTTGTTTCCACCACATTATTGTTTCTGCTGCTCCACTGTGTAACTCCTGCATTTGCAGAATGTTTCCCTTGATTTGTACCTCTGCACTTGACCGCAGGGTTCAGTATTGGGTCCAGTCCTTTTTAATGTCTTTATAAGTGACATTGCAGAGGGACTGGAAGGAAAAGTATGCCTCTTTGCAGATGACACAAAGATCTGCAACAGGGTTGATACACAAGGAGGGGTGGAAAGGATGAGAAGGGATTTGGCAAGGTTGGAGGAATGGTCAGAAGTATGGCAGCTTGGATTAAATGCAAAGAAGTGCAAAATAATGCACCTGGGAAGCAAAAATCCAAGGGAAGATTATACAATGGGGGTAGTAACAACAACAAAAATGGAAAGGGACCTGGGATAATCATATTAGATGACCTTAAGGTTAGCAAGCAATGTGAGAAGGCAGTAGGGAGGGCTGGGGATACTGGGATGTATAGGGAGAGGCATCACCAGCAGAAAACAGGAAGTTGTTATCCCTCTGTACAGACAGTTGGTGAGACCCCATCTGGAGTACTGCATCCAGTTCTGGAGACCCCATCTCCGCAAGGACATAGACAGGATAGAGGCAGTCCAGAGGAGGGCAACTAAAATGGTGCAGGGTCTGCAAGAGAAGCCGTACGAGGAGAGACTAAAGGAGCTTAATATGTATACCCTTGAGGAAAGAAGGGGGGCAAGATAGAAACTTTTAAGTACCTCAGTGGAATCAACAAAGTCCAAGAGGATGGCATCTTTCAGAAAAAGAGATGTGCAAGAACAAGGGGACACAATTTGAAGATAGAGGAGGGATGGCTCGGGGCAATGTGAGGAAGTATTTTTCACAAAGAGGTTGGTGGACACATGGAACAGCCTTCCTGAGGAGGTTGCAGGGTCTAAAACTGTGGGAGAATTCAAAAATGCATGGGACAGACATAAGACAATTCTTGTGGGGGATACGAAGAAATAGGCTGTTGGTTAACTAGGATCTGCAGCTTATCCAATAGGTAGGGAAATGGGCAGACTGGGTGGGCCAAGTGGTCCTTATCTGCCATCAAAGTCTATATTTCTGTGTTTCTATTATATTTACCTTACCTTTACTGTTCCTGTACCTGCACTGTTGTTGCACTATATTTGTTATTGCTGCTTCCCTCACACTTATAACCCTCCCCACAGGTCTCACCTGGAAATGGGATCTGGCTCATCATGCTTAAAAATAAATGCAGTTTTGTACAGTGCATTGTAATGCTCATGAAAGGTGCCATATTGACTGCACTGGACACCAGACTCTTCCTTTTCTGTCCACATGATGTGGGCAGCCACAATGCCAGTTTTCCTTACTCTGTTGGGTGAATCTACCTCTGCACTTTAATGAAGTGACCACCTTCTGGGGGGGGGGGGAGAGCAGTGCAGACTCTGTTTTCTAATGTGATACTGCCACTAAGAGTTGCCATCACTGCCAGTTGTTATGTTGGATTTGTGGTATGGACATTGGTCCACTAGAACTGGGCTGAGACCCATACAACTCACTTCACATTGGACATAGAACAGCTTTCAGATAATAATGGCTTTTGGATGCTTCTCACCAGGGTTAGAGTTAACCCAGAAACCTAGATGTGAAAGACGTCATAACCTAGTACAAATATACTGAGCCATTCAGTCTCCTAGTTCTAATATCCAGTAGAATGTGCACCACCCAGATGTTTCTGCACTGATTTATAACACCAAAGCCACACTAAATATACTGTATAATACTGATCTGTAGGGAGGAAAACATTTTAGGCTTTTTCAGACTATAGTGCTTCTTTCAGGTGAAGTTATGTGATAGAGGGGTGTCATTCCAGTAAACCAGTTGCTGCATAATTGCAAAAACCCTCCGAGGCCTGTTCTGTCCTATTGGATGTGGGAGCTTCTGACTTCTGCTGTCCAATTTATCCAAACAATTCCCAGTGAGGTATCTCCTCATATAGAAGTAACAGGAGGAGCTGCAGCTGGTGACTGCTGACATTGTTTTTCTTATTCTCTAGTCCTCTGTCCTTCTTGAGCTGTTCTAATGGTTGGCAAGAAAGACCCCCACCCCCCACTCCACCACGCCAGCACTGCTTCACATCAGTCAGCACAGCTTTTTAATTCCAGCTTAATTCTTTAGTTCACAGCAACTGGTCTCTGCTGCCAGACTTTTCAATACTGAAATGATAGTGCTGGATTACTCAAAGTTTACTGCACCTGCTAGGAGTTCAGTTACTGCCAGGACTCCATGGGCAAATTCCGTACAAGTAATAGGAGTGCTGAAGGCTGTTATTCCTTCCATTGTCCCTTGGGCTGCAATGCATTATCACTGAGAAATGTCAGAAGGTATCAGAAGAACTGGTGAAAGCAGAAGCAAGTAGTCTTACACAGAAAGGTCCCCCAGTGTTTAATTGATGCCCTGACTAGAATGCCATAGAAAATGGGATCCCTCTCAGGAGGAATGCAACCTCTTCAAAAGCCGGTCTGTGGGAGTTGACAGTGTCATTTTATGTGTGTTCATTGGTTTGATGCTGTGTCCAACCTACTAGTAAGTGATGGATGTACTGGTATGTAGTCACAGTGATGATAAGGAATAGCAAAATATAACCCTCCTGATTTGTTACTCCTCTCAGCAGATTTCGCACCAAGTGCCTAGTATGTAACCAGACACGTTTCCAGTGTATACTGTACAATTACTATTAGTGCCAAATAGTGGTGGTGGTGGTTGTTGGGGGCTAAAATCCTAATTAGCAACACCTCAGGGAGTGCCTTTCTTCTCCAGAACAATGTTGGTAAGTCACTAGTCAGCACTGGTCTTCTGTGCAATGGGTCTGCTATAGATATTTACAGATTTCCTAATTTGCATGTTTTGAAAATAGGTTAAAAATATCAAATGGTTAAAATACAGTATTTCTCTCAATGAGGGTGTTTACATGTAGTGAACACTGGGCTATGCAATACCATGCTATACTGCAGTTCACATGTACAGTAGCTGATAGGTGCCACAAAACTGCTGTCAGACATTTTAGAAAAGCTTTCAGAATTGAGTTTACTGGGCTGGCCCATTGGTGCAGTGATGGTGCTATTACTTGCGATGCCAGCAAACCAGGTTTATGAGCAAACTCAATTCATGGGGGAGGGGGGGCAGTGGCTGCGGGAAGATCAGTTAAATGTCTCTGGGACAGCTCCCCTCCTTCAGAGTAAGAGGGATGTTTGTCCTGAAACACAATCATCACCAAACCAAAGACAGGAGGCATCACAGTAAGGGCAACCAAAAGCAGGGAGGGACTTCAACAGATTTGGGCATGGCCACATGTTGGTACATATGTGTATGCAGCATTGTACAGCTCATGTCCCAGAGGGAGAAAACCTGGAGGAGAAAAGCCCCAGCCCACCAAAGGAGATGCTTGTATCTACTGCAGTCCCATGCACAACCAACATGACACCCCACCCACCACACAATGGTCCAGGGCAGGTAGATGGTTAGCATAAGTTCATCAGAAGGGAAGGGATGAGGCAGTGGAGGGGCTATCCTGAAAGGGGCAGGTCTGGAGACAGAGGAAAGCTTGATTAAAAATTACATGGCAATGGATCTACTCCAGTAAATCAGTGAGGAGAACGGCTGTACCTTTTAATCCACGTACAGCTGTTTCCTAGTGCTGCTTGTCTGATGACTGTTCATTGGCCAAATGGCTGCATCATGGCGGAGGAGCACATAAACATAAAGAAGAAATCTCAGAAAGAGAAGTTTCAAGGCAGCCCAAAATCATTTTATGGCGATCTACTGCTAAGTAATGTGATTATGGGTCTACTGTTGTTTCTTTTTGTTGAACAAGCTTCTCTCACACTGGTTGGGCAGAGAGAAACACTTAACTTTGCTTTGTGGTCCTCTTGCCCAACCAGCATGAGAGACACTTGTTAAACAGTAAGAAACAACAGTTAACATGCCCATCATCATCATCATAAAACTAATGGCTTCCTTTCTTACTTGTGTTTGTTGAAACGGATGCAGATTTACAAGTAGAATCACATTCAATATTTAATGAAAGTAAAACATTTCATTGTTCTTTAGAAAACTGGTGATCATATCTTACTGAATGTCAATAACATGTACAGTAAACCACTGACAAATGCCTGTTTATATGTAGCTGCCATTCACTGACACTTGTAATTAATATTTCATCCTAAAAAAAGAGTAGGAAACACATAAAAATTAAGCATACTTACACTTGAAAACTTATATAAATGTGAACATATAACTGTGAGAGGGGAAGCTAACTTTTACAGCTTTTTCTATAAACTCTTTGTACTTTTTGTGACTAGTATCAGCTACATATAAATCCCACTGGCTAGTATAGTGTAGCATAGTGTAATATCACATACATGTAAACCCCAGTATATAGCATAGTGTAGCATAGGGTAGTGTCACCTACATGTAAACCCTAGTTTGTAGTATAGTTTGGTGTAGTGTAGAGTAGTGTCACCAGCATGCAATCACCATCATGGCTATAATGACTTACTTTAGTACAGTTGATGTAGTGTAGCATAGCCTTGTGTCACCTACATGTAAACCCTTCTGTGTATAGTTACACCTGCAAGTAAACCCCACTGTGTAGAATGGTGTAATGTCACCTGCATGTAAACCCTAGCATGTTGTTTAGAGTAGCACAGTGCAGAGTTACCTATATGTAAACCCTAGTGCATAGTATAGTGTAGTATCACCTACATGTAAACCCTAGTGCGTAGTACAGTGTAGTGTCACCTACATGTAAACACTAGTGTGTAGTATAGTGTAGTGCCACCTACATGTAAACCCTAGTGTGTAGTATAGTATAGTGTCACATATATGTAAATCTTAGTGTGTAGTATAGTGTAGAGTCACCTACATGTAAACCCCAGTATGCAGTATAGTGTAGTGCCACATGCATGTAAACTCTAGTGTGTTATATAGTGTAGTGTCACCTACATTTAAACCCTAGTGTGTAGTAAAATGTATTATAGTGTCACCTGTATTTAAACCCTTCTGTGTAGTATAGTGTACGATAATGCAGTGTCAACTACATGTAAACCTGTGTAGTATAGTGTACTATAGTGTAGTGTCACCTAAATGTAAACTCTAGTGTGTGTCATAATGTACCACAGTGCAGTATTACCTACATGTAAACCCTACTTTGTAGTATAGTGTACTGTAGTGCAGTGTCACCTATGTGAAAACCCTTGTGTAAAGCATTGTTTAGTGTCACCCACAAGTAAACCCTGGTGTGTAGTATGGTGTAGTGTCACCTACATGTAAACCCTAGTGTGCAGTATAGTGCTGTGCCACTTACATGTAAACCCTGGTGTATAGTAGAGTGCAGCAACATCACCAACATGAATACCCTGCTGTGTAACATAGCATAGTGTCACCTACATGTAAACCCTAGTGTGTAGTACAATGTAACATAGTGTCGTGTTTACTACATGTAAATCCTAGTGTGTACTTTAAAGTGGCATAGTGTAGTGTCACCAACAAGTAAACCCCAGTGTGTAGTATAGTGTAGCATAGTGTAGTGTTACCTACATGAAAACCACAATATGCAGCACAGTGTAGTGTCACCAACATATACATTCTAGTGTGTCTCATAGTGTAGTGTCACCTGCATGTAAACAGTACTGTGTAATATAGTGTAGTGTCACCTATATGTAAACACAAGTGTGTAGTATAGTGCAGTATGGTGTAGTGTTCACTACATATAAATCCTAGTGTGTATCATAGTGGTGCATAGCATAGTGTCACCTACATGTAAATCAAAGTGTGGAGTATAGTGAAGTGTCACTAACACCTACATGTAAACCCTAGTGTGTAGCATAGTGCAGTGTCACCTATAGGTAAACTCTGCTGTGTAGTGTAGTGTACTACAGTATAGTGCAGTGTCACCTAAATGTAAACCCTACTGTGTAGTATAGTGTACTATAGTGTAGTGTCTCCTGCATGTAAACCCTGTGTGCACTATACTGTAGTGTCCCCTACATGTAAACCCTAGTGTGTAGCACAGTGTAGTGTCAGCTACATGTAAACCCTACTGTGTAGTATAGTGTACTACAGTGTAGTGTCCCCTATATGTAAACCCTAGCATGAAGCATAGTGTAGTGTCACCTACATGTAAACCCTGCTCTGTAGTATAGTATAGTGTCACCTACATGTAAACCCTAGTGTGTAGCATAGTGTAGTGTCACCTACATGTAAACCCTACTGTGTAGTATAGTGTACTATAGTGTCACCTGTATTTAAACCCTACTGTGTAGTGTAGTGTAGTGTACGATAGTGCAGTGTCACCTACATGTAAACCTGTGTAGTACAGTTTACTATAGTGTAGTGTCCCCTACAAGTAAACCCTAGTGTGTACTATAGTGAAGTGTCCCCTACAAGTAAACCTTAGTGTGTAGTATAGTGTACTATCACCTACATGCAAACCTTAGTGTGTATCATAGTGTAGCATACCATTGTGTCAACTACATGCAAACCCTAGTGTGTAGTATAGTGTAATGTTGCCTACATGTTAACTTTAGTGTGTATCATAGTGTAGCATAGCATAGTGTCAGCTTGATGTAAACTCTAGTGTGTAGTATAGAGTAGTGTCACCTACATGTAAACCCGAGTGTTTAGTATAGTTTAGTGTCACCTACATGTAAACCTTGGTGTGTAGTATAGTGTCGTTTCACCTACATATAAACCCTAGTGTGTAGTATAGTGTAGTGTCACCTACATGTTAACGTCAGTGTGTATCATAGTGTAGCAGAACATAGTGTCAGCTATGTGTAAACTCTAGTGTGTAGTAAAAAGTAGTGTGACATACATGTAAACCCTACTGTGTAGTATACTGTCACCTACACATAACATCTGGTGTGTAGTATAGCATGATGTCACCTACATGTAAACCCTAGTATATTGTATAGTGTAGTATCACTTTCATGTAAACCCTAGTATGTAGTATAGAGCTGTATCACCTACATGTAAACCCTAGTGTTTAGCATAGTGTACCATAGCATAGCATAGTTTCACTTATATGCAAATGTTAGTGTTTAACAAAGTGTTGCATAGCCTAGTGTCACCTACATGTACACCATATTGTGTGTTGTGTCACCTACAAGTAAACCCCAGTGTGCAGTATGGTGTGGTGTCACCTTCATATAAACCCTAGTGTGTAGTATAGAGCAGTATAGTGTAGTGTCACCTGCTGTACATTTACACTCTAGTGTGTAGTATAGTGTAGTATCACTGATACGTAACTCTAGCGTGCAGTGTAGTATAGTGTAGCATAGTGTAGTGTCACCTACATGTAAAATCTATTGTGTAGTATAGTGTAACAGAACAGCAGGAGAGGGCTACAACTAGGATACAGCTGTGATGCTGTTAATGCTAAAGAAAACAACCAAAGTACACACAAAGCACCCCACAGCAAGAATTGACCAAAACAACGATATATAGTAACAAATGGCTTACAGTTTATTAGATGATCTGTGTGAAACACAAACATGAGGCCTCCCTTCTGGGCCATGCACTTGCATGTAAGAAAAAGACTAGTAGTTGCTAGGAGAAATGTTAGGCATTTTTTGCACTGAGTAACATCATCACTCACTGACAACACATTACAAATTCATGACCCAGAGGAAAGGTCTCATGTTTGTATTGCACACTGATTTTCTGATAAATGGTAAGCTATTTGTTACTACATACCATTGTTTTAGCCAATTCTTGCTACGGGGTGCTCTGTGTGTACTTCGTTTTGTAGTATAGTGTAGTAAAATGTAGTGTCACCTACATGTAAACCCTGGTATATAGCATAGTGTATTGTCACCTACATGTAAACCCTAGTGTGTAGCATAGTGTAGTGTCACTAGCATATAAATCCCTGTGTGTAGTATAGTGTAGTGTCACCTGCATGTAAACCTGAGTGTGTAGTATAATGCAGCATAGTGTAGAGTCACCTACATGTAAACCCTAGTGTGTAGTACATGGTAGCACAGTGTAGTGTAGTGTCACCTACATGTGAATCCTTGTGTGTAGTATAATGTATCATAGTGTAGTGTCACATATGTGTAAACCCCAGTGAGCAGTGCAGTGTAGTGTAGCGTAGTGTCACCTACATGTAAATCCTAGTGTGTAGTATAGTTCAGTATAGTGGAGTGTCATCTACATGTAAACCCTGGTGTGCAATAGTATAGTGCAGTATAGCATAGTGTCACCTACATGTAAACTCTAGTGTGCAATATAGTGTATTGTCACCTACATGTAACTCTAGTGTGTAGTATAGTGTAGTGCCCCATACATGTGAATCCCACTGTATAGTATAGTGTACTGTAGCATAGTATGTCATATATGTACACTCTAGTGTGTAATATAGTTTAGCATAGTGTAGTGTCACCTACATGTAAACCCTAGTGTGTAGTATAGTGTAGTATAGCATAGTGTCACCTACATGTGAATCCAAATGCGTATCACAGTGTAGCACAGTGCAGCACCACCTACATGTAAACCCTACTGACTAGTATAGCATAGTGTAGTGTTACAGTATGTAAACACTAATATGCAATATGGCATATTTATTTATTTGTTTGGTAACTGGGTTGGTGCAATGATCCAAAGATCATTTTCAGGCATGGCATGGGCGTGAAACTGGCACAAACAATGTGAAACTACAGTGAGAGAGCAGCGTGAATCATAAAGGGAACATAACAGTGTAGGTCAAGCTAACAGAGAAAATATAAGGTAAACAGTACCAGGTACATCAGCAATTGAGCAAACAAGGTATATAACATTTAGGTAAACAGGATAAGGTTGCTGCATGTAAACCCTAGCGTGTAGCATATCGCAATGTCACCTACATGCAAACCCTATTGCGTAGTATAGTGTAACATAGTTGTCAAGTACATGTAAATCCCAGTGTATAGTACAGTGTAGGGCAGTGTCACCTACATGTAAACCCTTGTATATAATATAGTTTAGCATAGTGTAGTGTCAACTACAAGTAAACCTTAGTGTGTAGTATAGTGTAACATAGTGCAGTGTGATGTACATACAGTATAAGCCCCAGTGTACAGTATAATGTAGCACAGCTTCACCTACATGTAAACCCTATTGTGTAATATAGATTAGTGTAGTGCTCCCTACATCTAAACCTTAGTGTGTAGTATAGTGTAGCATCATATAGTGCACCTATATATAAACCCTAATGTGTATCATAGTGCAGCATAATGTAGTGTCACCTAAATGTAAACTCTAGTGTACAGTATAGGGTAGCATAGCGTAGCGTCACCTGTCACGAGCTAGCCAACTGCCAATCATTATTTGCAATATATATTTCTGCTATATATTGTTTTATGGGATTTCTGTGTATGCCCATGCCAGTGTTAATTCAAGGCATAGGGATAAGACTAAATTATTTTTTAAAGGGGTGACCTTTTGACTCGAAGGCCACCTGCTTTGCCAGGAAGTGAGATTTTCATTCCCAGGTTCTTTTAGCAGAGTCAAGCCAAAAGCCATTTACCTGCCATAAACATGCACAGCAGAAGCAGATTGTTTTGATCTCAGGAACTATGACAGGATGTCACATTTTATGAGGGAACATGATGTTTGAGCCAGGAATTGGATGGTAGATGACCATCCTAGTAGTACTATGTGAAATTCTAACATTACACTGTAAATTAGCTTACGGGATGCTATATTGATATATCAGTTTTAACAGTGACTGACCTGTTATTAGTTAATTATGGATGCAAAATTTATGCTGAAGCTGAGTGACATCACCAGGTGGCCAGGAAATTGTGGGTCGCTGTTAGGAAAATAAACCTGGTTTCCTTATGACTGGAAATATGATGACACTGCAAATTTCAGAAAGTTAGCTAATCTCTACAGCACAGAGCAAGTTGGCCATTCTGGTTTCGGACTTCCTCATGACACAGCAGACCAGCTGCAAAGCTGCTACACAGAAAAAGGACTTTGAACATTTTCATCTTTAAGGTAGAGATGTAGTTAAAACAGTTTTAAGGTGTTTATACTTTCTCATTTGTTTCTTATGCTGTAACCTAAATTAATACATGTTCTCTTTTACTTGTATCTGTATTTAATTCATTATTTTAGTAAAGACTTTTGTTTTTCTTAAAGAATTATGCCTGTGTGGGATTCCTTATATTGTACGTGTGACTGTAGAAGTTTTATTACAAATCTGTGACAACTGTTTATGCTTAGAAGGGTCACCAAATAGTAACCAAATTGAAAATGGTCAGTAGGGGATCTGGCAGGATTAGGGAGAGTACCAGAGTCTCATATGAGTCTGCAGGGATTGTGAACTGGGCTATTGCATGTCCTGTAGGGCAAAGGCCGAATTAGGTTTCTGTGCTGTTGCCCCAAAGAGGGCGTACTTACTTGGGCCTTCCTCCTGTGTGTAATAGCCATGAAAAAGGGTTCATATATGTCCACAAGACTGGAGACTGGCATTGTGCCCTGATCCAAAGTATAGAGGGATGCTCTGGCACCTCATTGCAGGTGTTCTGTTGTAAACCCAGTGAACACTCTGGGCAGACACAAGAAGAGTATCACTGTTTTCCCCCCTTCCTGTCATGGATTGCACTTAGGGGTGGATGCTGTGAACTCAGTGATCCAACCCTCATGAATGGATTCATGACAGATCTGGTGAGCAGCATTGGGATCCGATAGATTTGGTTGCATGGTGATTCAAGAGATTGGTGTCCACAGGCATAACAGTTGGGCTCGATTCCAAGTCTAGTGTATCAGATTTTTTAACTGAAAATAGTCCATACAATCTAAAGGCAGATATTTTAAAAATATATATAATTTACCTGTTTTATTTTTTTTCCTCGGGTGCAAGCTCGTGTAGCAGTAGTTAGGGATGATGACTTCCATCTACAGCAAATACACTGCAGAATACCCGATGCAATTATGCCAGGAGAGAGAAGTCCAGTACAAGGGGTGAGCCAAAAAACACCTTGTGGAGGCTCTTGTGACAGCCGATGAGCTAGCAGCTGCCCAAGACCTTGAGTCACAGGAGATAACTGGAAGGGACCAGACCTTGTGGTGGGGGTGCCAAGGGAGGTCGCAGTTTCCAGACTGAGGAGGAGGACAGTGAGATCAGAGAGAACCCAGAGCCACAGCAGCAGGGGAAGGTCACCACCATTCTGGAGCCAGAAAGGATCAGGCTGCAGCTAGAGTTGAGGAGAATGGAGCTGGAACTTGAGCAGAAAAGGTTTGAAGCCCAGTAGCAATCAGAATTTGAGCAGAGGAGGTTTGAGTTGGAGATGCAGGAAAAAGAAATCCAGCATCAGAGAGAGGCCAAGGAAAGAGAAAAACAGCTTCAGAGAGAGGAAAGAGAGCACCAGAGGGAATTTGAACTGCAAAAGCTAAAACTCCAACGATCGACGCCAGAGTAGGTAAGTGGCAGGGGTGAACCTTGACCTTCAGGACTGGGGTATAAGTTAAATTCAAAATTAATAGCTAACGTTAAAGAGGGGGAGTATGTGGATGCATTTTTTGAATTCATTTGAAAAAGTCTGTATTGAGACAAAAATACCCAGGGAGTCCTGGAGCTTCCAGCTATCCCCGCTATCTACTGGGTGGGGTTGTGAAGCGTTGGGTCAAATGGACAATCAGGACAGTAGTGATTATGAGAAACTTAAAGCTGCATTGCTAAAAGAGTATGAGTTAACTCCTGAAGCATACAGGGTTAAGTTCCATAAGCTCCGATGAAGCCTTGACATTAGTTACACGGACATTGCCACAAAGCAATGTCAGTTTTTGAAATGTCGGTGGGAGGGAGTGGAAGCAAATTCTGTAGAGAAAATTGAGAAGGTTGTACTTTTGGAGCAATTCTTTTGGGCTTGCCCAGCAGAGTTGAAAACCTGGTTGGAGGACTGAGACACGTAAACCGCACAGCAGGCTGCTGAGCTCTAGGACCGCTATGCCAGGAGCAGGCCTGCTCTGAAAGGGAGTGGGGCAGGTGCGGCAGTGCAGAAGGGGAAAAGCACGCCTTCAGGGCAGCTAAAACCCTCACTGCCTCCACAGAAAGGGGGAAGCCACAGGTTACAAAAAAAAGATTTCTCAGATAAAGAAATGATGATTGTAGGTTTTGCAAACAGCCAGAACATCTTGCAAGACAGTGTCCAAAACAGGCACAGAGTGGACAAAGTGGTGCTTGAACAGAGTTGGGTGAACTGTGTATCCCTGAAAGCATTCCTACAATCAAGGGAACACATATACCCAGTTACTGTAAATGGATGCATACCCATGGGTTAAGGGCCAGGAGGGCATCTCTTACTTTAGTAAAAGGGGATTTGGCTGAGCTGGAACAGCTTATACCTAATCAGTTTGTAACAGTAAGGGGATTCACTGGGGAGGAGAAAACTCTGCCACTTGCTAGCACTCTCTTGGGCTGGGGTGAGACAGGAGAAATGGTGCAAAAAGTGGCAATGGCAGACAATCTCACCCTGGATGTGATAACAGGGAACAATCTCCAGAAGGGGGTGATATATGCAGTTACCTGCAGTCAGACAGCAAAGGACAATTGTAGTTCACTGGACCCCATAGAAGACCCTGTGGAAAACCAGCATTTGTCTCCTGACATGGAGAATAGTGAAAGGGGGGTAGGGCTTCCCCACATAGCAGTTCACAAAACAGCTACAGAAGGTTATTCTAAGGAGGGAGGGGTAACCAATGGTCAAATGGTTAGGGATGGCAATGATCCTGAATGCCCTGACGATAGAGCTATGGACCCTAGCTTAGAAACTGAAGGGGACATTTCCCATGCCTTGGGAAAATGTACGGATTTTGCAGCTGCTCAGAGGACTGACCCTAGTTTAGAGAGGCTGAGGATTTGTGCAGAATCTGATGGGACACAGGCAGGTGACAGGAGACATGGGGTATTTTGGGACAATGGACTGTTGTATATGCAGGACATAAGGACAGAGGGAGGGGTGATGGGCAGGCAGCTTGTCAATCCCCAGGGGTACCGTGAGAAGTTGCTCAAGATAGCTCATGATATCCCCATATCCGGACATCTAGGAATCGCACGTACCATGCAGCGATTGGCCCAGAATTTCTATTTTTCCCAACTTCACCCAGCAGGTGAAGGAATATTGGCAGGTCTTGTCACCGGTGCCAACAAATAGGGAAGGCAGGTAGTAAATCCAAAGCCGCCCTAATTCTCTTGCCCATTGTGGAGGAGCCATTCCAGACAGTATGAATGAATATTGTGGGGACCATTGAGTACCCCCAGCTCTTCTGGGGAAAGGTTAATCCTGATGGTGGTCGATTATGCCACCAGATACCCAGAGGCAGTTGCCCTTTTCTCACTTAGGACAGACAAAGTGGCCGACACCTTGCTACGGATTTTCTCCCCTGTCGGGTTTCTGCAGGAGGTTATCACCAATCGAGGGAGTTCCTTCATGTCAGACCTGATGAAGTGTTTGTGGGAGAAGTGTGGGGTAGTGCAGAGATGCACGACACCTTATCACCTGCAAGACAATGGGCTTGTGGAAAGGTTTAATGGTACCCTAAAATTGATGCTCCAAGCGTTTGTTGAACAGCATGGGAGGGACTGGGAGAAATACCTTCCCCACCTGTTGTTCGCAAACAGGGAGGTGCCCCAAGAGTGAACAGGGTTTTCGCCCTTTGAACTCTTATATGGACGTAGGGTGCATGGACCCCTAGACTTGGTCTGGGAAGATTGGGAAGGCAAGTACACCACCTAGGGAACTCCCATAGTGGAATATGTCCTACAGTTTAGGGAAAAACTGAAGGAGCTTATGGGAGCAGCCCAGAGCAACCTCTCAGTTGCCCAGCAGAAGCAAAAGGTATGGTAAGACCACAGAGCTAGAGCTCGCTCATACAGTGTAGGTCAGGAAGCCATAGTCCTAATCCTGGTCTGGAAGGACAAGCTGCAGGCCAAGTGGACAGGACCATACAAAGTAGTCAGACAAGTGAACAACATAAACTACATTGTAGAACTGCCTGACAGGAGACATACCCATAGACTGTACCATGTCAACATGATGAAGCCATATGTAAATAGGGCTGACATGGTATTTGCAGTGTGTAGTCCTGAGGAGGGGACAGATGAAGAAGACCCCTACTGGATTTGCTGACAGAAAATAAGCAGGAGTTCTCTGTGGAGGCAATAAAACTGTTGTCCTAGTTGACCCCAGAACATTCCCAGGAAGTTAGGGAGGGTTTAGAGGACTTTGCCCCTTTGTTTACATCCAAGCCGGGATGTACCCCCTTAGCAACACATGACGTAGACACAGGAACGCAAGCACCCATGCGACGGACTGCCTACCGGGTGTTTGAGGTTGTCCTAAAAGAAATTAGGAGGGAGTTGGAGGAAATGCTGGATTTAGGGGTAATCCAGAAATCCCACAGTCCCTGGGCCTCACTCGTAGTCCTTGTTCCCAAGCCAGATGGCTCTACTCACTTCTGTGTAGACTATCGGGGACTCAATGCAGTTACAAAGTCTGATCCCCACTCAATGCTACGGATGGACAAACTACTGGACAAGTTGGGAGGGGTAACATATCTCACCACCACTGACCTGACAAAAGGGTATTGGCAGGTGGAGTTAACTGACAGAGCTAGGGAGAGGTCGGCCTTCATCACTCCAATAGGATTATTCGAGTACAGGGTAATGCCTTTTGGAATGAGGAACGCCCCTGCCACCTTCGAAAGGTTGGTGAACCAGGTGTTACATGGTACTGAAGAGTACACCATGGCATACCTGGATGATATTGCCATCTTCGGTGCCAGCTGGAAGGAACACCTGTCCCACCTGAGGGAAGTGTTGGGCAGGATACAGAGTGCAGGGCTCTCTGCCAAGGCTGAAAATTGCTAGGTGGCCATGGCAGAGGTGGCATACCTAGGACATGTAGTAGGGCGGGGGCAGCTTCTCCCTAATCAAACCAAAGTTGAAGCGATAGAGGCGTGGCCCAGGCCAGAAACCCAGAAGCAGGTTCAGAGTTTCCTAGGGACCGCTGGGTGCTATCGTATGTTTGTACAAAATTACAGTACCCTGGCAGCTACCCTATCTGGCTTGCCAAAGAAAAGAATGTCTAAAAAGGTAAAATGGGAACCAGCCTCTGAATGAGCCTTTACACGGGTAAAGGAGGCACTATGCAGTGCTATTGTGTTGGCCAGTCCAGACTACAGTAAGCCATTTGTAGTCCAGACAGATGCCTCAGATGTGGGGATTGGAGCAGTCCTTAGTCAGACCTCTAGCCAAGGGAAAGGTCACCCAATAGTGTACCTTAGTAAAAAGTTCCTTCCTCGGGAGCATGCCTATTCTACAGTTGAGAAGGAGTGCCTTGTGCTGGTACGGGGCTCTGAAGAAGTTACAGCCATACCTCTATGGGAGGCATTTTGAAGTACAGACTGATCATAACCCCCTGGTTGGCTGACTCCGATGGGGAAGACAAATGGTCATCTTTTGAGATGGAGTATTGCCTTACGGGGCTACAATATGACCATTACCACAGGGCAGGGTCGACGAATGCTAACGCAGATGGGATATCTCGGCAGTTAAAGCAATGAACAGAATTTGTGAAACTCATACCATGCTAGGGATGGATTTCCACAAATTCAGTCTAGGAGGGAGGAGTGTAGTGAGCTAGTCAACTGTTAATCATAATTTGCAATATATATTTCTGTTATATATTGTTTTATGGGATTTCTGTGTATGCTCATGCCAGTGTTAATTCAAGGCATAGGGAAAGACTAGATTTATTTTAAAGGGGTGACATTTTGACTCGAAGGCCACCTGCTTTGTCAGAAAGTGAGATTTTCATTCCCAGGTTCTTTTAGCAGAGATGTGCCAAAAGCCATTTACCTGCCATAAACATGCACTGCAGAAGCAGATCACTTTGATCTCAGGAACTATGATAGGATGTCACATTTTATGAGGGAACAGGTTATTTGAGCCAGGAATTGGATGGCAGATGACCATCCTAGCAGTACTATGTGCAATTCTAACATGACACTGTACATTAGCTTACAGGATGCTATATTCATACATCAAAGTTTTAACAGTGACTGTCCTGTTACTAGTTTAATTATGGAGGCAGAATTTATGTTGAAGCTGAGTGACTTTGCCAGATGGCCAGGAAATTGTGGGTCACTGTTAGGAAAATAAACCTGGTTTCCTTATGACTGGAAATCTGATGACACTGCAAATTTCAGAAAGGTAGTTAAGCTTTCCAGCACAAAGCAAGTTGGCCATTCTGGTTTTGGACTTCCTCCTGACACAACAGACCAGCTGCCAAGCTGTTAAACAGAAAAAGGACTTTGAACATTTTCATCTTTAAGGTAGAGATGTAGTTAAACAGTTTTAAGGCATCTATACTTTCCCATTTGTTTCTTATGCTCTAAACTAAATTAATATATGTTCTCTTTTACTTGTATTTGCATTTATTTAATTATTTAATACTTTTGTTTTTCTAAAAGAATTCTGCCTGTGTGGGATTCCTTATACTGTATGTGTCACTGTAGGCGTTTTATTACAAATCTGTGACAACTGTTTATGCTTAGAAGGGTCACCAAATAGCAACCAAATTGAAAAGGGTCAGTAGGGGATCTGGCAGAATTAGGGAGTGTACCAGAGTCTCATATGAGTCTGCAGGGATTGTGAACTGGGCTATTGCATGTCCTGTAGGACAACGGCTAAATCAAGTTTTTGCACTGCTACCCAAAAGAGGGCGTACTTACATGGGCCTTCCTCCTGGTGTATAATAGCCATGAAAAAGGGTTCCTATTTGGCCACAAGACTGGAGATTGGTATTGTGTCCTGATCCAAAGCATAGAGGGAGGCTCTGGAACCTCGTGGCAAGTGTTCTGTTGTAAACCCAGAGAACACTCTGGGCAGACACAAGGAGGGTATCACTTTTGCCCCCCTCCATGTCACGGATTGCATTTAGGGGTGGACACTGTGAGCTCAGTGATCTGACCCTCATGAGTAGGTTTGTGACATCACCTAAACCCTAGTGAGTAGTACTGTATAGCATAGCATTACCTACATGCAAACATTGATGTGTAATATGACATAATTGTGTAATGCCACATACATGTAAATCCTAGTGTATAGTATAGCGTAGTGTAGTGTAGTGCATTGTCCTCTACACATAAACCCTAGTGTGTAGTATAGTGTAGCATAGTGTAATACCCTCTACATTAAAGGCTAGTGTATGATGTACTATAGCATAGTGTAGTTTCAGCTACATGTAAATCCTAATTTCCATCATAGAAACATAGATGACAGATAAAGACTGCTTTGCCTACCCAGTAGGTTCATTTTTTCCCCTGCCTACAGTATCACTACAGACCCTACTTGATCTACAGCTCTTTCTTCCACTCCCTTTCCATTATGCTATCCTTATGCCTATTCCATGCATTAACATAGAAACATAGATACTGACAACAGATAAGGACTGCTTGGCCCACCTAGTCTGCCCATTTTCCCTACCTACTATAACAGCACAGACCCTACTTGATCTTCAGCTTTTCCCTCTCTTTCCCTACCTCTAAGGTTCCCTTATGCCTATCCCATGCATTCTTGAAACCCGTTACAGTTTTTGCCCCCACCACCTCCGCTGGGAGGCTGATCCAGGCATCCACCATTCTTTTTGTGAAGAAGTACTTCCTCACATCTCCCCTGAGTCTCCCCCATTCCAACTTCATAGTATGTCCCCTTGCTCTTGAGCATCTTTTTTTTTTGGAAAATACTTCCTTCTTAAACTTTATTTATACCTGTGAGGTATTTGAATGTTTCTAGTATATCTCCTCCTCTCCTTCATTTCCTCCAGGATGTATGTATTGAGGTCCTTCAGTCTCTCCTCATAGGGTTTGTGATGCAGACCTTGTACCATTTTGTTGCCCTCCTCTGGACTGCCCCTACCCTGTATCTGTCCTTCTGGAGATGGGGGCTGCAGAACTGGGCACAGTGCTCTAGGTGAGGTCATACCAGTGATCTATACAGCGGTAACACCACCTCTCTCTTTCTGCTGGTGATACCCCTTCCTATGCACCCTAGCATCCCACTAGCTCTCCCCACTGCCTTGTCACACTGTCTGGCCACCTTCAGGTCATTAGATATGATTACTCCCAGGTCCCTTTCCTGCTTTGTGGTGGTTAATACTACCCCCCCATTTTGTACTCTTCCCCTGTGTTTCTGTGCCCCATGTGCATGATTTTGTACTTCTTCACATTGAAACCTAGCTGCCACAACCTTAACCACTCCTCTAACTTTCCTAGATCACTAATCATTTTTTCCACTGACCCTGACTGTCTACCCTATTACAGATTCCTACTGGGTCAAGCTGCCATTTGGAAAATGGTGCAGGTCAAAATTGCGCATCACAGACAGCGCGGTTGAGAGTAGCGACAGGGTGCAAAACCGTTAACTGGTCTATGTGCGGTTGTGCATCCTGTCACTGTTCTCTAGCAGAGCATAAGTCCTCTGCTGGGAGGAGGGTCCACTGAGCAGCTGCCGTGGCTTGACAGGATGAGCCACAGGCAGCAACAGAGGCAGTGCGTCTGTGGACCGGGTATCGAATTCTGGTCCCAGATGCATGACATTTTTCTTTATTTTACACTGTGTGCGATTTAATTTTACCCCCCCCAGAGTTGATTATTTAAGTTGGGGGGGGCTCGGGGAGTGTGGGGGATGGAGCCCCCGCAAAACATAGAGAAATGCCGCTGAGCAATATACTGCACTGTATTGGCAGCACGGCATATTGCTGCGCTATTTTGTCCTGCAGCATTATGACCCCATGCCTTACAGATTTTAGTGTCATCTGAAAAGAAGCATGCCTTCCCTTCTAGCCCCTCTGCAATGTTGCTAATAAAGACATTAAAGAAGGCCGCTGCTAGTACTGATCTCTGTGGCATCCTGCTTGTCACCCTCCCTTCCTCGGAGTGAACTCCATTTACCACCACCTTCTGTCTGCTGTCCCCCAACCAATTTCTTATCCAGATTTCCCACCTTAGGACACACTCCTAGCTTTCCAGCTTGTTTATGAGTCTCCTGTGTGAAATGGTGTTGAATGCCTTATTGAAATCTAGGTAGGCTACATCCACCGCTCCACCCTGATCCAATTCCCTGGTCATCCAGTCAAAGAAATCTATCAGATTTGTTTGACATGATCTCCACCCAGTGAATACATGCTGCCTTCAATCCTGAAGGCCACTGGATTCCAGATATTCCACAATTCTCTCCTTCAGTAGTGATTCCATTACTTTCCCCACCACCCAAATCAGGCTCACTGGCCTGTAGTTGCCAGCTTCCTCTTTGATTCCACTTTTGTAAAGTGGGACTACTTCAGCCCTCCTCCAGTCCTTCTGAACCACTCCCCTCTCCAGTGAGTGGTTGAACAAGGCTTTCAGAGGTTCCACCAGCACCTCCCTGAGCTCCCTCAATATCCTAGGATGCACCCCTTCTGGCCCCATTGCCTTTTCCACTTTCAGATTTGCAAATTCCCTCAGAACCCTCTCCTCTGTAAATGGAATAGTGTCTACCTCCTTTCCTTCGATGCTTTTGGCCCTTATCTGTGGTCCCTTTCCTTCCCTTTCCTCCTACACACTAGGGTTAACATGTAGATGACACTACACTATGCTACACTATACTGCATGCTAGGATTTACATATAGCGGACACTACACTACGCCATACCACACACTAGGGTTTATATGTAGGTGACACTACACTATGATATGCCACATTACACATTAGGGATTACATGTAGGTGAACCTATGTTATACTATATTATATTATACAATGGGTTCTAAAATATAAGGTTTGTGATTGGTCGATTAACATTTTCTGCCATGGGGTAATTTTTGAATCACCACCACATAAAGTGCCAGCCAACTGCTTGTTAGTAAAATCATTCTGTACAGAATTCTAAGCGTTCCAATACAACTCGTAAAGACGCCAATTTTTTAACTCCCTAACTGCCCCGTTTTGCAAAATCATAATCCATTGGTAAAAACACTGTTAAATATCTGATCTAATCTGCAGTTTTAAGTGAGAGACAACTGAGAGTTAACTGCGATAGTTTCAGCTTAAAATCACTGTCTTACGACACTCAACTCTCCTTGATGCCAGCTGGCTTCAGGGGCACGAAAAGACTTCTGCCCAGTATCAACAAACTTTTTTGCTTAGGGGGAAGAATATACTATTAAAATCGGCATATAAACAAAAAAAAAAAAAAAAAAAGATTCTCCTTCACTTTTTTGTCTTACTCTCATATTTACGAATTGTATAATCAGAATAATCACCGATCAGGTGAGGGTTGGACTGAGATTTGCCACGGCTGGCATGGTTGATCACTCAAGCTGCGCCCTCGTGACCGAACCACTCCAGCCGTGGGTAAATCCTGGCCCAACCCACACTCGACCGGTGATAATTCCTTAACTATACTACACTATACTATACTATACTATACTATACCACACACTAAGGTTTACATGTAGGTGACACTGCACTGTGCTACACTATACCTTTGACACCACTCCACATAGGAGACTAGTAACTGAGCTGGATAACTTAGGAGTGGGCCCCTTCCAGCTCCTTTGCAATGTCACTTAACCCTACCACTGTCTTCACCTCCTCCACCTCTGGTGGAAGGCTGCTCCAGGAGTCCACCACTTTTTCTGTGAAAAAGTACTTCCTCACATCTCTGCTGAATCTAACCCCCTCCAGCTTCATGGCATGCCCCTTGTTCTTATGCTCCTTTTTCTCTGAAAAATATTTCTCTCCTGTACCTTCTTTACCCCCGTAAGCTATTTGAAGGTCTCTCTTATGTATTCCCTCTCTCCTCTCTTCCAGGGTTTACATATTGAGGTCCCTTAGTCTTTCATTATAGGGCTTTAGGTGCAGACTCTGCACCATTTTAGTTGCCTTCCTCTATACCTCCTTCACTCTGTCTATGTCTTTCCGGAGATGGTATCTCCAGAACTGGACACAGTACTCTAGGTGGGATCTTACCAGTGATCTACACAGGGGCATCACTTCCTCCTTCTTTCAGCAGGTGATACCCCTCCCTGTGCATCCCAGCATCCCACTAGCCCTACAACTGCCCTGTTGCACTGCCTGGATACCTTTAGGTCATCAACTATGATTACCTCCAAGTCTCTTTCCCGCTTTGTGGTTGTCAATACCATTCTCCCGATTTTGTATTCTGCTTCCAGGTTTCTGTGCCCAAAGTGCATTATTTTGCACTTTTTCACATTGAAACACAGCTACCATTCCCTTGACCGTGCCTTGAGGTCTCTGATAATCCTTTCCACCCCCATGGAGTGTCCACTCTGTTGCAAATTTTGGTGTCATCCACAAAGAGACAGACCTTCCCTTCCAGCTCCTTCTTCAATGTCACTTATAAAGACATTAAAGAGGACGAGTCCCAGCACTGATCCCTGAGGCACCTTGCTGAGCACCCTCCCTTCCTTGGAGTAAGTTCTATTTCCCACCACCCTCTGTCACCTATCCTGTAACCAGTTTCTTACCTAGTTTACCACCTTTGGACCTACTCCTAAGCTACCCAGCTGGCATACTAGTCTGCTATGTGGAACGGTGTTGAAGGTATAGTGTAGCACAGTGTGGTGTCACCTACATGTAAACTGCAGTGCGTGGTATAGTATAGTATAGTATAACATAGCACAGCACAGTACAGTATAGTATAGTATAGTATAATGTAGGGTCACCTACATGTAAACCCTAATGTGTAATGTTATGTATCATAGTGTAGTGTCACCTACATGTAAATCACAGTGTGTGGTATAATATAGTGCAGGGTCACCTACATGTAAACCCTAATGTGTAATGTGGTGTATCATAGTGTAGTGTCACATATATGTAAAACCCTGTTGTGTAGCATAGCATAGTGTACTGTAGTGTCCCCTACATGTAAACCCTAGTGTGTAGTATAGTATGGCATAGTGTAGTGTCACCTACATGTAAATCACAGTGTGTGGTATAATATAGTGCAGGGTCACCTACATGTAAACCCTAATGTGTAATGTGGTGTATCATAGTGTAGTGTCACATATATGTAAAATCCTGTTGTGTAGCATAGCATAGTGTACTGTAGTGTCACCTGCATGTAAACCCTAGTGTGTAGTATAGTATGGCATAGTGTAGTGTCACCTACAAGTAAACCCTAGTGTGTAGTATAGTATGGCATAGTGTAGTGTCACCTACATGTAAACCCTAGTGTGTAGTATAGTATGGCATAGTGCAGTGTCACCTACACATAAACCCTAGTGTATAGTATAGTGTAGCATAGTGTAGTGTCACCTACAAGTAAACCCTAGTGTGTAGTATAGTAAAGGAATAATGCACAATAGGGTGTGTGTCGTGCTGGGATAACGTCACGCCTGGGGTGATTAGGCACAAGGTCGCAGGTGCGAGAAGTACTAATCACCCCAGAAGTGACGTTATCCCAGCACGACACACACCCTGGAGTGCATTATTCTATTATATAATGGCTCGTTTGTAAAAGTAAATAAAAATATTAAAAAGGTAATTTAAATTTTTTTTATTAATTTTTTCAATGAGTAGGCATACTTACATAAAAAGTAGTGCTGATTTATTTTGACCAGTGGGTGGAGCTGCAACTGTTGTGGTGTAACTGCAACTCTGCCAGCTTCAGCCCAACAAGCTACCTCTCTGCAATGCTGCTTAATGTGTTTCTGTGGCAAGTTCATTTTCTTTAAGCTACTTTTCTGTCCCTGTTCCCTCCTCCCCACACACACATACACGTAGGTTTATGTGGAGTTTCTTTTATTTATTTGGGTCTACATTATTTGTTTTTATCGAGTTTGGGCAGAAAACCGAGCAGCAGGGGAGATTACCTACAACATGCATCATGCACTCTGTTTTCATGTTTGGTTCTCCTGGTAAAAACAGTGTGACCATGGAGAAGTTCTTCAAAATTACATATTGAAGATGCCATCCAGAGCAGCTGGTGCTGTTTCCATTGTGTAAGTAGAGCATGGGGTGCTGTTTAAAACCACACGCGCACATAGTAGGGAGTGTACACCGCAAGTAAAATCAATCGCTGAGAAGGGTTCATTTTCATTTTGCTTCCTTTGTTTTGGGAGGGTGTTACTTGGAAATGTATTTATTTTTGCTTGTTAGGAAAGTTGAGAGGTTATAGTAGCCGAGCAGGGTTAGTGAAAACGGAGACAGAATTGTGAAATGAGTTGCCCGATACCATGTGAAGCCGATCGCGATGACGGCTTTGTTTCACTTCACTCCCTTTCATTGAAAAATGTGTACTTATAAGAATTACTGTGTTTTTGCATCATGTGTGACACATTACTTCAGTTCTGGTGGTTTTGGGGTTAATCTGCGAATGTGGGATGGAGGAATTTCTGTTAAAAAAAAACGTGAAGTCCTGGCTGACTGCACAGTGGCCATGCCAAGTGAGGGCATCTTGGATATGGCATGTGCAGTGATCTGTTTTATTTTGATGCGGAGTTTTCTGTGTGCTGGGACTAGACCTGTGATGTTATGCCAGGATAACATCACAGGTCCAGTGCCAGCTTGACCAATCAGAGGCTTACATTTTTCTTTGCCATTGTATAATATGGCATAGTGTAGTGTCACCTACATGTAAACCCTAGTGTGTAGTATAGTGTGGCATAGTGTAGTGTCACCTACATGTAAACCCTAGTGTGTAGTATAGTGTGGCATAGTGTAGTGTCACCTACAAGTAAACCCTAGTGTGTAGTATAGTGTGGCATAGTGTAGTGTCACCTACACGTAAACCCTAGTGTGTAGTATAGTGTGGCATAGTGTAGTGTCACCTACAAGTAAACCCTAGAGTGTAGTATAGTGTGGCATAGTGTAGTGCCACCTACAAGTAAACCCTAGTGTGCAGTATAGTATGGTATAGTGTAGTGTCACCTACACGTAAACCCTATTGTGTAGTATAGTGTGGCATAGTGTAGTGTCACCTACAAGTAAACCCTAGAGTGTAGTATAGTGTGGCATAGTGTAGTGCCACCTACAAGTAAACCCTAGTGTGCAGTATAGTATGGCATAGTGTAGTGTCACCTACATGCAATCACCATCATGGTTATAAGGACTTCCTTTAGTACAGTTGCTGTAGTGGCATTTCCTGTTTCGAGAGGTACTGATGGATGAAGGGAGTTGGCATCATGCTGACCAGTCCCCATGAAAGAACCTGTTTGGTGGTTTGAGTCAGGCCTCTTCACCCTCCCTCCTATGAACTTGGAGCTGCCAGGTGGTGGCATGGCAGACTGGGGGTCAAGACTGAGCATCCAGACCTTCCTCTGGCAGATCACCCAGCCATGTAAGGGAGAAGTAGGTGAGGGGATAATGATGGATACTTGTTGGCATTGCTTCCTCTCTCCAGCTGTTCCCTGGCCAATGAGGTAGACACAGGGTCAGGTGCAGGGTGAGCATTTCTCTCTGTCTTGGGTGTTTCACTGGAGTGTGTTAGGTAGGAAGGATTGGGTTTCCCTAGTTTTGGAGATACAGAATGGTTTCAGCTGTAGCTTGAGAATTTAGTATCCTCTTCTCTGCCTCCTTTGATCAAAGAGCAATGTTTCTGCTCTGAGGTCTGATCTTTAACTTTACCTTCTGGTTGGTGTTCGCAAGTCAACCACGTTGTGCTCTGCAGTGTAGTAAATCTGAGATAAAACTATATAACAAACAGGAGCATTGTTTGGAATCTTAACACTCATCAAAGGATTTTCCCCACTGGAAACTGCTTCATGATTCATCAGAAAAACAACTTTTTAAAAGCAATTTTCAAAGTCTCCCTTGGCAGATGAAATATAAGATATAGTAATTAGACCTTAGTCTCCAGCAGCATGTGTTTGTTTATTGCTCTGGCTGCTTCCAAATATGGTAAGAGAAGACCAGGCTCCTGCTGGCTGTGCAGTCAGTCTGTTTGGGGGGGAAAAAAAAGAGACGTACTAGTAATACTGTAGATAAAATGAGGTGACTAGTAGCACAATCAGGTTATTAAGCACCGATGAGATTTAGTGCAAGGCAGCCCAAGGGGTTTCAGGGTGTGTTTCATCATGCCTTCAGAAAGTGATAACAAGGTTCACAGTGCAAAGGCCATATTGGTGGAGCAGCTCAAGAGGATGGCAGCAAATACAGGGGAGGCGTGGCTTGAAGCATAACAGTAACAAGTAAGGAGCTGGCAATGGAAATAATGGACCTGCTAGAGTATCTGTTTGAAAGATCATTAAACACAGGCAGGGTAGTAAGTTTCTGGAGGGAGCAAGGCACATGTGGTATCTATTTATAACGAGTATTTGTCAATGCCGAATGTTCGTCATGTGCACTGGTGTCATGAGGGAGGGGAGTTGAAAATTGCTTCACTGAAGGTGTTTGTAAGGAGGGGTCCCAAAAAACATATGTTGAAAATTTGGGCAAAAGTATTCGAAAATGGCCAAGTTATGCCACTAAGTTGAAAACCCTATTGAAATACATTGAAGCACTTACCTCAGTTCGCAGTTGGGCTTTGAAGAGTGAAGACATGCCTGCAGTCCAAGGTAGATTATGGCGATGAACCTCTGGTGGGTAAGTCTGGGGTACAGGGGGTGTGGGGTGGTGGGTCCTGAGTGGGAGGATAGGGGACTGGGTAACAATGGAATGGACAACAATGGATGATTTTCTTTTTTACAGGGGAAAAAAACAACGAGGGACAGTTTTCTTTTTTTCAGGGAGTTTGCTGAACAGATGAGGACACTGGGGGATTGGGCACCCCCAGTGTCTGTATACTGTTTGGGTTGGGAAACATTGCTCTTTACACAGTGGACAACAATGGACAGAGATGACACTGGGGGATTGGTCACCACCAGTGCCTGCATATTGTTTGGGGGGGTTACACAGTGCAAAACAGTGGACGGACAGATGAGGACACTGGGGGATTGGGCACCCACAGTGTCTGTATACTGTTTAGGGGAAGGGGGTTACATAACGGACAATGATGGACAGTTTTCTTTTTTTTAGGATAAAAAACAAGCATTTGTCAACATCAAATGTTTGATGTATTGAAAGATGTCCACCTCTGCACCTTGTTTATGCCCCTGAGGTACCTGAACGTATCTATCATGTTCCCCCACTACCTCCTTTCCTCCAATAAGTACATATTGAGGTCCTTTAATCTCTCCTAATATGTTCTATATTGTAAGCCATATACCATCTTGGTTGCTTTTCTGTGGACTGCCTCCACCCTGTCAATGTCCTTGTGCATTTGCGGCCACCAGAATTGCACACAGTACTGTAGGTGAGGCATCACTAGTGCATTATACAATGGCATCACCACCTCGTGCCTTCTGCTAGTGATACCTCTGCCTATGCAACCCAGTATGCCACTGGCCATCCTTGCAACATTTGTGCTCTGCTTTGACACCTTTTGATCATCAGAACTGATAACTCCTAGGTCCCTTTCTTCCTTGGTGATCATCAGCACCTCCACCCCATCTTGTAACTCTCCATGTTTCCTTTTTCTCAGGTGCATTATTTGGGCTTCTTTGCATTGAACTTCAGTTGCCACTCCTCAGACCATTTTTCAAGCCTCCCCATGTCCCTGCTCATTTTTTCCACCCCTTCTGGAGTAGTCACTGTGTTACAGATGTTGGTGTCATCTGCAAACAGGCAGACAGACCTTTCATTCTAGCCCTTTTGCAGTGTCTGTAATGAAGACATTGAACAGGACTGGACCCAGCACTTATCCCTGAGGTACCCCACTGGTCACCCCTTCTCCCCAGATTGGATCCCATTACCACCACCCTCTGCCTCCTGTCCATCAGCCAGTTTCTAACCCAGTTTATCAGCTTGTGCCCTGTCGTCAGACTACTCATCTTGTTAATCAACCTTCTATGTTGGACATTGTTGAAGGCTTTGCTGAAATCAAGGTAGGTGACATCAAATGTCCCTCCCTGATTTACTTTCTTAATGAGGCATTAGGGTTTCCAACCTTAATGCCCCACCCCCAACCGGCAGAGACTGACAGGCATCGGGGATGTCCCTTTGGGTAGTCAGCCGTAATGCTCACGCCATTCCACCCCCACCCTGCAGACACTGACAGGCATTGGGGATGTCCCTTTGGGTAGTCGGCCCTAACGCTCACCCCATTCTGTAATGAAATAAGCTGAGATGGGTGCAGTAAAGGAGAATGGGGTAAACGTTTGGGTCAAAGACTCCAAGGCACACCCTGATGCCTGTCATTGGCTGCAGGATGAGGATGGGGGTTTAATGGCTTAAGCATTATGGCTGACGACCCCAAGGCACATGCCCGACGCCTGTCAGTCTCTACAGGGTGGGGCGTTACAGTTGAAAATCCTAACGGTTCAGATTTTTGTTGGCATTTTCACTCCACATTTTCAACATGGGCTTTTTAGGATACCAAGTCATGAATAGTGGCACTATCATTTCGTTTCTCAATCCCAAAAGGTGATTTTGCACGGCGACTGTGCCATTTGGTGCCACAGGTGCTAAAACACATTTTAGACAGGATATGAAAAATGACAGTTATACTGTTCATGAGGAGGTGTGAAAAAATGGCAATGTTGAAAATCTGGAGTGAAAATATGAGAAACTGGCAAAGTTACGAGTGTGAATAGAAACTGTGCAACGCACACCCATAAAGTGGTCATTTTTGGGAATTTTTTCACCAAATCTTCAACCATGGGCTTTTTGGGACCTCCCCTCATGAATGGTGGCACCATGATTTTGTTACTCCATCCCGAAAGCTGATTTCATACAGCGACCACACCATTCTGACAACTGGTGTGAAAACACATTTCAGGCAGGATGTAAAAAATAACAGCTATACTGTTCATAAGGAGGTGTGGAAAAATGGCAATGTTGAAAACCTGGAGTGAAAAAATAAAACATTGGCGAAGTTGTGAGCGTGCATAGAAACTGTGCAACGCACACTCATAACAGTCGTTTTTGGGAATTTTTTCATCAAATTTGCAAGATGGGCTTTTTGGGATCCCACCTCATGAACAGTTGCAGTGTCATTTCGTTACTCAGTCCCAAAAGGTGATTCCACACAGTGACCACAAAAATCACCTTTTGGGACCTAGTAATGAAATGACAGTGACATGTTCATGAGGTGGGGTTCCAAGAACCACATGTTGAAAATTTTGGACCAAATTCCTGAAAATGGCTGAGATATTCACATAAGTTGAAACCCCCATTGACTCCCATTATAAATCTTACCTTTCATTCTTTCAGTTTGCCTGTTGGCTTTGAAGAGTGCAGACATGTTCCGCTCCACAGAAGATCATGTTCTCCAACCTCAGAGGGTAAGTATGGGGTAAGGGGGGGCGTGCTAGGAGGTGGGTGCACAGAGGGAGGATCAGGATGGGGAGAGGACGAGGTAGACAACAAGGGATGGTTTTTGGTTTTACAGGTGAAAAACAAAAGACCACAAGGGAAGGTTTTCTTCATTTACAGGTAAAAAAAAAATAAATATAAATTTAGGCAAACTGGGGTGGGCTCCCAGTGTGCCACAATATTGGTGGGGGGGGGATGCTGATATGGGGATTGGGCACCCCGATGTCGGCTAGGGATATAGTTGGGTTGGGGGGGTGCATCTGACACCAGGAGTGGGCATCCTGGTGTCGGAAAGGGAAAGGGGAAATTGTTTAACCAGGAAAGACACACCAAGTGGCTGCAGGGAAAGGGGACATTGTTTAACAAGGAAAGACACACTAAGCCAAGCTGAAGGGGTCGCATTTCAAAGGACAGAGCCACAGAGCCGCACACAGCCTCTGCTCTGTCCTTTGAAATGTTTGCCAAGACAAGCCCCCTCAGCAAACCAGTATCATCAGGACACCCCCTGCTTATTTGCTGGCCACAGACTGGCCCCTGCAGCACTGCTGGCTGTTGGACTGGCACCCCTCACACCTCTCTCTAGCAACTCTCATATCAACAAGTTTGTCTGCACTTGCTCGCACAATTAACATAAAAAGGGCTCTAGAGAAGACTACCGCAGTTATAGACCAGTGAGTCTGACATCTATCCCGGGGAAATTATTTGAAACCCTAATAAAGGTTGAAACTGAGTTCTATCTCAAGGAGAATAGATTATTCATTGATACCCAACATGGGTTTAGAGCAGGTTGATCATGTCAGACTAATCTGAGTTTTTTCCAACCAGTTAGTAAAACACTGGACAGTGGCATGCCAGTTGATGTGGTGTATCTGGGTTACAGCAAGGCTTTCGATGCCGTGCCACATCAAGAACTAGTGGAAGAAATAGCAAAAATAGGAATCAACACCAAAATAGTTCAGTGGGTAAAATCATGGCTGATGGGGAGGAGGCAAAGAGTAGCCATCAAAGATCAAGTTGGGGTAGTGTTACTAGTGGGGTGCCACAGGGATTGGTTTTGGGATCTGTACTTTTTAATATTTATGTATCAACTGTGCAATGTACTGGGGGAGCTTGGTTGAGCAAATTTGCTGATGATACGTAGCTGGGTATGATTGCGGACAGTGAATATGGGGTAGAGACTATGCAGAGAAATCTGGAAAATATAGAGGGTTGAGCAAGCAGGGCCAAATTAGTATTTACATAGAAACATAGAAACATAGACTTTGATGGCAGATAAGGACCGCTTGGCCCATCTAGTCTGCCCATTTCCCTACCTACAGGATAGGCCTCAGATCCTAGTTAACCAACAGCCTATTTCTTCCTACCCCCCACATCGGCAGTGGATGAACATTGACAATTGCTATGTTACGCACTTGGGACATAATAATCCAAAGGCCACACATAAACAATATGGGAGAGAACTAAAGGGACCAATAGAAGAAAGAGATTTGGGAACTCTGGTAACAAAGGACTTAAAATTTGAGAGCCAGTGCAAGCAAGTAGCAAAGAAAGCATGCTACATTTTGAGTAGTATTAGTAGAAATATCACAAGCAGAAACAAAGAGGTAATCCTGCCACTGTACAGGGCCTTAGTGAGGCCACATGTTGAGTACTGTGGTCAGTTCTGGGCACCTCAAAATAAAAGGGATATAACGTTACTGGAAGGCTTGTAGAGAAGGGTAACAAAGATGACTGGAAATATGAGGGGCATAGGTTGTGAAGAAATATCGGAAAGGCTGGAGCTGTACAGTTTGAAGAAGAGAAGGCTAATTTCCAAAGTACTGATAAGTGGAGGGGCTTATGATTACAAATGAAGGTTAGCAATTTCCAATAAGAAGAAGAAATAGTAGACAATTAAAGGAAGACATATATAAAACCACAAGAAGGGAGAATTTATTTTGCAGAGGATGGTCTCCATGTGAAACCCATTGCCTGATTTTGCAGTTATTTTTTTTGAAATTCAAGTTTATTAATTTTCCAAAAAGAGAAACAACATTTACATGGGATACAATGACCCAATTATCCATACATGGTACAAAATAAAAAAAGACCCCTCAAACACCTCCCTCCCATCCACCCACTCCTCCCCTACCACCCCCCCACCTCCCTGAACCCAAGTGCGCCGAGTAACCAATTACTATATCAAGTGATACACCGGGAAAACAGCACCAAAAGGTGCAAAGGGTATGTATACAAAAGGGAATAAGGAGGAAACTACCCTGGGCAGCAAAAGGGAAGCCAAGAGGTCATTTGTGTACATACAGAGCATATAATTTACCCCACCTTTTCTGAAATAGATCCATACGGTACCGCATACTGGCGGAAAGCCTTTCAACATTTAGACATGCAGAAAGCTCAGTCAACCATTCCGAATAAGTCAGAGATAGTTGGTCAGTCCAATGTCTAAGGACTAGCTTCTTAACAGCACCAGACACAAGGGCAATATGATATCGCACGCCAACACAATCGATATTACTATAGTCCCTAAGAATACAAATTTCAGGAGGAAAAGGGAGTAAGGCCCAATAGGGGTCCAAATTGTCACGAATAGCTGACCGAGCGAGCAACCTTTGGTACAATGCCAGAAAATGTGAAGGGGATTACCTTCCTCCTGCAAACACCTGGTACACTGGGAGAGAGCTAGCCTATTGAGCCGAAAAGTTTCTTAGGCGTATAAGACATATTATTTAAGATATAATATTGGGTAAGTTTGAGTCTATCCTGAGTATGGTATCTGTGCAGGTCCTTCCAAACCTGGGACCAATTCAAAGTAGCTTCGGAAGTAAAGAAGGCCAGATACCAGATCCCGCAACAGGCTCGGGAAACTTATAGTCCAGTAAAAAAGAGTATATTGTCGAGATAGAATGTGGTTTAGAAGCAAGGGTAGAAATATGAGATAGGAAGGGCTGAACCATGGTTTCTCTGAATTGAGTACCAAATTTCCTAGCAATGAGGTGCCTTAATTGATATACCTTGAAAACTCTGCCCATGGGGATACCAAATTTGGTAAGAATCTCAGAAGACGAGAGAAGGGAACCCTGATCATAATATTGGTCCAGACTGGTATTGTTAACCTGAGGAAGCCAATCAGGGATAATTACCGAGTTGTCCAACTTAATGTTAGGATTAAGAACGATGGACTGCCCAAGATCCAATTTAGGTGGGATCCTTAAAAAATGCAAACACTGAGAAAGGGATTTAAGAGACGTGAGAATTGTTTGGTCCGTTATCTCCTGTGAAAGGAGAGAGATGGGAATATAATAAATGGCCATGGGGTCCACCTTGGTCTCCGAAAGGATCAGTTTCTCAATTTGGAGCCAAATTGGGGGAGAGGGATCAGGATTAGACGAGATCCATCTCCCAATCTTGGATAAGTGAGAGGATCAGTAGTATAGTAGAAGATTGGGAAGCCGAAGCCCCCCCTTATCCTTAGGGAGAGAAAGCTTGAGGAAGGAACGTCTGGCCCCTTTCCCACGCCAGAGGAATTCCGAGAAGACCGCATGAAACTGCTGCAAGTATGAGAGCGGTAGCCACAGACCCAGTAAATTGAGCAGATAGAAGCTGATTTTGCAGTTATGAGTAAAAATATGAAAAGCTTTAAAGCTAGTCTAGACAAGTACCTGGATGTGAATTGTATCCCAGGATTCAACCATTGTTGAAATGGTAAGCACTCTAAAGGTTCCAGTAGCTTAACTGTGCTTGTATATTCCTATGAATCCTACGAAAAGTACCACTCCTCTGTGAATGTGTGTGTTTGGCTAAACAAAGTCAACCACAACCACAAAAACCAGAACCACACTCTGCTGCTATGAAGTGCTGCTTATTTAACAAAAATAAAAACAGTAAAACATACCACCAAAGCAGAATGTTAGGATGCCACTATGCCCAGTCGGTTTCACACCTAGTGTGTCATGAGTGGGGGTGTGGTATCAGTTTTTGTGGCTTAAAGCATGCCTGAAGATTTTTAATTTTACATTTTTTGGCCAGGAAAAACACATTAAGCTGAAGCGTGTTTCAAGGTGCATTCTGGGAGCACAAGGAAGTTAAGTAACTTGGTCATGGTCACACGCAGTATGCAAGTGGTGGCCATAGGATTCAAACCCAGTTTTTCAGGTTTGCAACTCAGTAATCTTAACCACTATGCTATTCTGCCTATCTAGGATACCAACAGGAAACCCTTCACTATTGAAGTGAAAACTGGCATAAGCAGTGGATGAGGAAAAGAAGAGCCTTCAGACATGTACAAGTAAAAGGCTCACGAAGGTGCCTAAGTTGTATAATACAGAAATCAGGGTTAGGTTGTAGAATTGCCATTTTTGTCAGAAAAAAATGAACACTGCTTTTCCTGACCTTAGGAAGCCTGAGAGAAAAGGGAGTAAGCTTTTAAGCAATGGTCACATATACAGTACAAGGGTGTGACTATTGTTTTAGTTAATGTAATAGTTCTTATGTATTTATTTTTTTTACTTAAGGTTGACCAGCACAGTTGAAATCAAGGTATGATGGGCCAGCTTCTTTATTTTTTGCTGCTTTCTTTCTCTCCCTCCCGCCTGGCCCCCTTCCACCGCCCCCCCAGGCCCGTTACCCCAGCATCTACCGGACTCACCTCTGGTTTCCATGAGGTGCCAGCTGGCCAGGTACAGCACCTGTGAGGGACCTGCATCATCTCACCAGTTGGGATTTTCCCCTCTGTTCTCTTCCCATCCCTGAGTGCACTGTGGTGCCGTGCAATGACGTCAATGGCTGAGTCGCGCATGCTTCCGCATGTGGCACGTCAGGCATCTGCCCCACATCCATCCCATGTTTGTGGGTGCATTGTGCCATCCCCCAGCTGCCTCTAGGGGCCAGACAAGCAGCAGACTCCATCCCCACTCCTCCCCGGGAGAGGAGAGGAGAGAAGAGAAGAGCTGTCCTTGGATGCTCAATCCTCTCCCTCATTGGCCAACCCCCGGCGGCCCACTTGCATCACAAACACTGGTTGCCAGCATGGCAGGAGGTAAGACATAGATGCCTCAGCCCTCCATGCCACTGGGCTGGTGCAGCTTCTTTATTTATACTGGAAACCAGACATAATTTTACATTTGGGGGAACCAAGTATTAAAACAACCAAAGCATTTTTATCCAGTTGGAACTGGCAATTATTTTCATATTGGTGAATTAAAGGAAAAAGAACTACATAAGGTTTCTGCATACCTGCCAGCTCACCTGATGGATCTGTTTGATTCTAAAGCATATTTTATGTTTTTATATAGTAATTTCAAAGTGCTTTATTTGGCATAACGCCAAGCATTTTTATAAGTGATGAGGCAGCGGAGGGGCAAGGGAATTTATGACCCTTGTGCTAGCACTTGGTTGAGGGCCAAAGGCCCCTTTTCATCTAGTATTTATATTTTGAGTGAATTGTTGCAAAGTGATTTGATAGTTATAGTCATCAAATATTGGAGGCCTAGTATTTTTGCAGTAAATAACTGTTTATTATGCATATAACTACAGAGATTGTCTATGTGATGGAGAGTCCACAAATGAGAGAAAAGTGAAAAAGATGCAAATAGTATCTGAGGCACCATTAACCTAGAAGAAAATTAATCAGACTAATACATTAAGTTTGCATTAGGCCGAGCACAAAAAAACATTGACTGATTTTAACTTGTGAATTAAAAAAGGAAAAGGACAACTAAAAGAATCCTTGCTGATTAATTCAAAGCAAATTATTAGCAACATTTTAGATAGTACTGTAATTAATAGAAGTCAAATCTTGGTGCAAGTATTTTTGAGAACAGAATTGCACTCATGTATAAAGGTACTACCCCTTGAAAGAGGATGCTGAAAACAAGCAGGTGGGTGAGCAGGGGCCTCTGTTGATTCAATTTTCTCTGTAATTTACTTACAGTATGCGGATGAGGTGTCTGGCATAAATAATGGTATTCTAGTGTAAGGAGAAGAATAAGAGGATCACAAGTGCCAAATGAATGTTTAGTTGAACAACTTCACCTCTCTCAAGATAGAAATGAGTTATTTCTTACACCAAAACTTTTGGGAAAAGAAGATATTTCATCAGTTGCAAGGCACCTGTCTGATACAGTGGTTTAAAAATGTTTAGTTTTCTCTGCAGTTTGTTTACCCAGAAGACAAGTTAATGCTAGGCTATATTGCTCTTATACTAAGGGCTATGGTTTATCTACTAACAAGGAAAGGAAGGAAGGGAGGAGGAAGGAAGGAAAGAAGGAAGGAAGGAAGGAAGGAAGGAAGGAAGGAAGGAAGGAAGGAAACTTTATTTATATAGCGCTCCTCCCCGGAGGCTCAGAGCGCTTTACAAACCAATACAATTACAATATAAAATAGCAATAGAGCAAAAATAAAACAATATTAAATATTTGCACAATAGATAAATTTGGAGTAGCAGTTAGCACAGCACATCAGATTAATCAGGAAACACATCATAAATAAAAGATTCAAACTAAATCAATTAAAAGCTTGCTGAAAAAGGAGCGTTTTAAGGATACTCCTTCATCATATGATTATGATTCCTACGGCTACCTAGGAGGCGTGGATACTGCCCAGTTAAGCGAAAACTACGACAGGAACATGTCGCGTGTACACATGCACACCCATGGGGGGGAGACAGAGGAGGGATGGCATGTGGGAGGGGTTGTGGCAAGCAGCTGCTGAGCTGGATTGCTTGCATCGTGGGGAGGGTGGTTGGCTGAGAGGCGTGGGGTAACAGGTTCTGGCCCGGCATGGTGCTTTTTTTTCCCCACCTGGCGGCATGTATTTTGTCAAGTTTTTCAGCCCCCCCAACATGCACCCCCCTGGAGTTGAGAATCCATAAGTAGGGGGCTGCAGGAGGCACAGTCCCCAGCATTAAAAATGAGACTTGTAGGCCTTGGGCACCTTTTTTTCTGTGCGCTGCCAGTCTGCATCGCCAAAATTAATTTTCGGCGATGTACACTCACCATAATAGTGATTGTTGTTTCTCAGTTGCTATTATGACATGGGACCTTCCTACATAGACTGGGAAAAAAATGGTTATAGAGCAATCTGGTGATATTAATGAAGGAAGGCAATCCCAGATTATTTCACATCAACTGAATGAAGACCTGTGTGCGTAGTTAAGTATTCCTAATGCAGCAAGTACTTATGTTGTTGAGGAGTTAGTAAAACATTTTGAAGAAATTGGTGTTTTGAGGGAGTACAGTATGTGGTGGAAATGAAAGAAATTGCCAGAAGTTGACAGAGATAAAGTCACCCACCTGACCTCCTGCTGATAGTATTCTGCTCCCTCTAGATAGTGATCATCATATTTCTGATCCTCAAAGTCCTGTGATCATTGTTGTTATAAGTGAACACCCTTTGGTGTGTTCTCCTGTTATCATTCCTGATTCCACTGTAAAGACACAAACATATAAAAAAGGCAATGAATAAGAAACAAAGGAAAGATAAGAAAGTGAACTCAGTTCAGTGTTGTACAGATAATATCTTACAAAATGTTTTCCTCTCACAACAGGATCCTATTAAAATTGTGAGTGGTGGCCACCTTTAATGATGTGAGTCATTACACAATTAGCTATAAACACGTTTTTTTAATAATATCTGAGAAAACTACCAATACACTGAGAATGAATCTTATGATAACATAAATACATTTTTACTAAAAAAAAAAAAACTATGAAAAAAACCAGAAGTTTTGCCGACTAGCAAATACTGCTGCTTTAGTAAGAATTTTAGTGTAAGTATGCAGGCTGAGGTTATCCCAGTGGTAGGTTCTGCAGATGTTAATTGCAATATGCAAAGGAATCCATGAAGAAAAAATAGCATGTAGGAAATAAAAGCAAACAGAGTGCACTTGAATTCTTAGAATGGGCAAAATCATTTAAAGACATAGAATTGTGCATATCACTGAGTAGCATTTATAAAAGAATCATACAAGCCTTCAGATACACTTAAATAGATGTCATTGTAGCTATTCAATAAAGAACTAAATTAAGAAATTTCCCCTGAACACATACCATATATTTTTTAGAAAGGAAAGAATCATTGAAGGAGGTAAAATAGTGGTCTTCTTAAGGAAATGGCCATGGTGTGTTATATTTGTCACAAATTCTCTGTTCTGTAGGTATAAAATATTTAGGCAATAATACATGACTGGGTGTGTGTGTGCTAGAATAATGCCACACCTCAGGTGCGTGGGCAGGAGGCTGAGGAGGCTGCAGGACTAGTGCATCCAACATTCATGGAGTGATGTTATTCTAGTGGAACATGTACCTCAGGAGTGCATTGTTATGATTATACAATGGCTCACTAGTATAGAAAAGAAAAGATTAAAAAAACATTTTAAAATATATTTTCAGCTCATTTTTGCATTGGGTAAGCATACATGTAAAAAAAAGTTCTTAAATCCAGGTTTGGCCAGTAGTTGGTATTGCAAGTATTTGTCTGTGTCTCTGTCATTCCCTCCCCGCTTGTGCCTTTATCTTGGTCTTTCTCACTCTCCATCCTGCCCCCCTCCCAGGTGCTATCTCTGCAGGTCCTGGAGAACTGAAGCCACCAGTCTTTGTGTGTTTCTCTTTCACCCCAATCTGTTTGTGTGTCTCTCTTGGTCTCTTTTGATCTCCAACCCACCCCACCCCTATTTTCCCTGCAGGTCATGTTCAACTGAAGCTGATGATTTCAGTGTTTGTTCTCCTGGTATAGTCGAATGTGCTTAGTGTTTGTACAGTGAGAACAAGTGTGGCAAATGGCAGTATAACCTAGAGGTTAGAAGAACAAGGTGTGAATGAGCTTGATACATCCAGCAGACGAGACCTGAGTTTGATTCTCACAACCTCCACTTGCATACTGTGTGACTGAGCAAGTCACTTAACCGCCCAGTGCTCCCAGGTCGCCCCTGAAAACAGGTACTTGTGCCTAGTGGGGCTTACCAGGTTACCAAAGACTAAAATAAAAAAAAAAAAATGAGTTGTGGTGAAGAACTGAAATCACCATTAGAACACATGCGCAGTTTGTTTAAGAGCAGGGACAGTGCTGTTATCTTCAAGCCTCTTTAAGCCTATTGGAGTGAGATATTTTGTTCGTATTTCGATTTGTATGTTGTGGGAGTAAGTGATTTATATTTAAAAAAATTATTTGGTGGGCAGAGACAGCAGCCCAGCTAGAAAAATTGTTTTTGTTGAGCTCCATAATTTGAACCATATAATTAACAAAAATTACTTTAAACTTTTGTCAGATCTCATTTTATCTTACTGGATCAAGCAGAGTTAGGTTTTCTGCTTGTTACAATCCATAAATCTTTGGAACTGGTGTGTCCTAAACAGCAACCTAAGCAGGATTTTATTACTCTTCATGGTGGTCCAGCCAAGCAAGTGGAGGTTCTATGTCATAACGGTGATCACCAAATGGTGATTGCATTTAGAGTGAGTGTACATTGCCAAAAATAAAAATGACAATGTACACTCACAGCAAGAAAACTCACTCCTGGTATTTATACGAGGGGCTGACCTTACAGATGCTGAGATTGAGTTGCTCATGTTTGAGTCGCTCAATCTCAGTCACTCTTTTCACAGGATACCACAAGGGGAGAAGTCGAAGCCTCCCTAAGCAGCATTGGAGCAGTCAGCAGCCTCTTTGGAATCACTTCAAGCAACAATGAATGCCCTTATCGGACTGGTCTAAAAAATGGAACAAAAATTAGACTTGTTCACTCAGGCAGGCAAAGTGCTGGTGACAGCAGCACTTACAGTGAAGGAACAAAAGGTCATAACGACCCATCTATTTATTTGTTAATTTCAAACATTTCACCAGGAAAGACAAACTGAGCAGCTAACAGCTCATTTCCAGATTAATTCTGAGGGTAAGGGAAAGTGGAGACAGATTAAGGGGTGGAAAAACTGAGCAGTGTTAACATTACAAAAACAGAAGTCATATACAGCAATACAGTATGTCAGAGGGGCGTAATCTTAAACACTGAAGGCAAATCAATATAACAGATATGTAGTAGATAAATTGAATTTTGATAGGCAGGGGGAAAAACACTCATACAGCTATAGCCTGGGGAAGAGTGGAGCAAAATGGCCAGGGCTATACCAGTGGGAGGAAGGCAGTCAAGAGGTAAAGGATTATAGACAGCGGCAGGTGGGGGCAGAAAAGCAGTGAAGAGATTTAAGGGAGAAAACAGAAGAGGCAGAGTGGATAGACAGGGGAAAGAGGACAAGAATTTAGGAAAGTGATGTGAGAAAGCAGATTGAGCAACAGTAGATTTCTTAGAAGGAATAGAAATGAAATGGGAAATATTACTGCAGAGAGGGTAGCAGGAAAAGAGGGAACGTACAGTTGGAATGTAACTTATGAAGGAAGGGAACACAACCAGAATTTGGAAATAAAGGGGGGACAATATGAAAGGCACCAGCCCTCAAGTGAGGGGAGTGAAATGGCAGAGTAGAGTAAGCAGTGATAGGTATGAGGGGGGCAGTCTAAGGCAAAATGACAAAAAGGTTGAAAGATGGGATACAGTCTGGCAAGGGAGGATTTGAAAGCTTTGCTACAGGCTATGTCACCATAGTTAAAAATAGGGAGAATCATCTTTAAAATAATTTCTCAGTGGACAAGAGGCAGGATACCTGCTTTGCTTCTGTACAGGGCACCAAGCTTGTGGTGGAGTTTATGGTGTTTAGCATCAATATGCACCGAGAAATTGAGATGTTAGTCCAGCCCAACCTCTAGGTACTTAAAGGAGGATATGTCCTCAATCATAGCATCATCTAGGGTGTGGAATAAAGGGAGGGAGGTGGGTCTGGTATGCCTCTGTCATGCGCCAAAAGCCATGGAAACTTTTTTTTTTCCATTGAGGGACAGTTGGTTAGAGTTAGACTGGAACCAGCACTGAATGTTGTCAAAATCCAGCTGCAGCTGTTAGGTAAGGTCATGTGACAAGAAGCCAGATGCAAAATGTAATGTATATCAGCATATACGTGAATGGACATAGAGGAACAGACAGAGGGGAGATCCTTAAAGAATACAGAAAAAGAGGATAGGGCCTAGGACAGACCCTTGAGGGATGCCTGAACAAACAGGGAGTGGTGATGAAATGGAGCTTCCTATCCAGAAAGCTTGAGACCTTACCTCAAGGTAAGAACAAAACCAACTGACTGCAGTCAGAGAGGCCCATGCTTTAAACTTGTCCAGAATGAGGGGAAGTACCATACTGTCAAAAGCTTTAGCATAATCAAGAAATATGGTGGAGGTAATCAGCCCCTGATCCACACCTGAGAGTATGGAGTCAATGAGCCATAAGAGAGAGGTGGAAGTGGAGTGGGATTTCCTAAAACCAGACTGGAAAGGGGAGAAGGAGGAAGAGTCAATGAAGAAAAAGAGCTGAGAAAGTACAAGGTGTTCCTGGAACTTAGCCAGGGTGGGAAGGAGAGATACAGGATGGAAGTTACTAGGAGAAGAAGAACAAAGAAGCAGCCTAGAACAACTTGTGAATGCTGTGGGATGACCAAATGTCAGAATCCTTAGCCTGCCCAAGGGAACTGAGGAGGGGAACCCAAAGAATTCTGCACCAGATGGGTAGTGAAGGCAACTGGCTGTGAAGGGGTCTCCATTCACAAAAGCCTTCTATATAAACCCTTATCCAGCTAAAGTAGAGCAGGATGGCTCAAGAACCATTGAAATCAGTCCAAACAACTCAGCACTCAAGGATTGCAGTTAGGGTGTTAAATAACTTCACAGAGTTCAGATTGTTGCAAAAAAGAACTTCTTACTTTATTGTAGGAACATCCAAACCATACTGTAAACATAAGTATCAACAGCCTCCAAATGACCTCCCCAGGAACTGTGCTGTTAGTCACAATGTCAGCAAAAGAACAGGACACTTTGCTTAAAGCAGAACTTGCCAAAGGTTCCATAATGCTGGAAGAACACAATATAATGCTTTTCCCTGATCTGTCTTTCAGTGTTTCTAGAAGGAAGGCATTCAAAGGGGTCAAGTGCAAGCTCTGTGAATTAGACATTCCATATTCGCTCCTCTTCCGGGTCCACCTGCATTTTGTGGCCAGAAGATGGAGCTACATATTTACAGACCCCAAGAAGGCCTGCTCCTTTGTGAATAAGCTTGGGCAGACATGAGCTCAAGGACAGAAAAGGAGAGAGGGAACCATCTGAAGGTGAGGACTGAAACCACTTCGACACGGTTGTGCAGGAATAATTCAGAATTGGACAACTTACTTTCCCTGGCTGGCCATGAGTATGTTGAACAGTTTGATCTCTCTTTTTGGTAGTGGTTGGTCATGGACTATTGATCAAATCAGCCTAAGGGACAGACCTCAACTACTACTAAGCTGTTTAGTGGACTGCAAAGTTTTCTTATTCAGGTGTGAATTATATTTTATATTAATGGTTTTTCAATGTTATTATTTACTTATTTGAATTTTGCATTAAAAGTTTGTTGCTTAAAGGTTTACCAGTTACAGGATCATGTTTTACTTAATTAACATTAAGTGGGTTCTCATCTTGTTATGATGGCGGATGTTTAAATAGCACATGACTAAGATGGTGCCTATGGTTTGCAACAGGAAAAGCCTAAGGGAATTCCTCATCAATTGGTGAGGCTTAGGCTTAAACTAGTGTTTGATTATGTTGCGCTTACTTCTGGGGCTATACGCCCATGATTTGGGTCCTGAGTACATGGTTTTAAATGTTGGTGCTGGCCGTATAGCCAGCAACTGTGGGATGGGGCTTGTCTTTTGAGGGTAGAGATCATGGTGAGGGGCTGTAGTGGGGGAACCTGTATGGCACCCACAGTGCCATGTCTACTGCGGATGTGGTCTCATCTGCCTCGTCAGGCTTGCTGAAAGCATAGCCTCAGATCACATAATACTCCTAATTTTCATCAACACCTGGGATCCAAAGCATACCTTTTGCAGAATTAAGATGAGCATTCACAGATAACTCTCTCAATAAGTTAAAATACTGCTATTTCTCTGGTTATTTCACCACTTATATAAACTGTGTGATAATATTATGTTTAGGCTCAGGGAAGCTGTGTGAAAACACTCTACAGCTTGAAATCAGCTGGACTGTTAGTACTGACCAGAAAGGTCTGTAATCAAATCCTGTTTAGTTTGTATTTTTTAGTATAAAAATAGAAGCATTGACTGCAATGGATTCCATTCCTGACTTTTTAAAATCTTACAGATATGATTACCCAGACATCTTGCAACACTAGGAAGGATAATCTGAATAACTTTAAGTACATTATATGCAATCTCTATTATGGTACCATTTCTGTAATGTACTTGTCATGTATATGATAAAATTCAAAATGAAAAAGAAACATTCTTAAAGTAATGGCAAACTTTCAAACAGCAATGGTAACTTCTACATGGTACATGGAGTGATTTGTTTTGAAAGTCATGTGGTCATGTGTGTGCTGAGACTTCTTCTATGATGTTATGCAGGGATAAGGGATAACATCACAGGTGAAGCTTTCAGCTGACGAATCATCTTTCAAGAGTTTATTTTATTTTTTGCCATTGTAAAATACGGAATCTCTTAAAGTTCCTAAGGCATAATAAGTGATTTTTGAAGAACAATAAAAATGTATAATTTAAATAGATTCAGGCTACAGGTCTAGGAGAATCAAACAGAATACAATATTGTAACTGTCAATCATTTTTATGCTTGGCTACTAATGATCATTGACTACTTTAAAATGACCTTATCACTAATAATGTAACAGATCAACCGGAAATAAAATTTATAAATGTGCAGTTGATGAAGAAAAAAACCAAAATATTAAGCTAGGCTGTAGCTGGTTTACACACTAAGATAAGACTTGGGACTGGCAGTATAGCGTAGACGCAACCATTAGAGTAACACGCTATGAATGAGCTTGGTACATCCAACCTGGGTTGGCTCCCCAAAACCTCCACTTGCATACTGTGTGATCCTGAACACATCACTTAACCTCACTAGTGCACCCAGGTCACCCCTTAAAATAGGCACTGTGCCTAGTGGGCTTTATCTGGTTACAAAAGAATGCAAACAAAAAATGACCAGGAGCAGAAAGCTTTTATAACAGATTGTACAGTGCTATGTTTTCAGAAAACATGAAACAAAATTGAGAATGAATAACAACTTTAATGGGTATGTGATATTCTCGGTTGCAGCAGAAAAAAATATCCACATTAGGCAGGTACATCACAAAACATTGAAAATATAGTAGAACTAGTTAGTTCCCCCTTTAATTTAGTTGTTAAATTTGAATGATTCACAAGCTATGGATATTTAATATTTAAATTCCCTCTTCTACATTTCTTCTATACACAGATGATTTACTATATAGCTAAATCTAACTTCATGCCTAAACCAAATAAAGTATACCCAGAAACCACATTCTTATGGTTGGTGATTTCAATGCAGAATAGATGATTGGGAAGAACCTTGGCTCAAGGATTTACCAGCGTCAGTGTTGCCAGTTCATATTACCAAAACTAGAGGCTCAACAGATTTATCTTCTAACCAACACAGAACTAGATTATTTAAACTCCTTGAAGAAAATGTTTTATTTATAATAAATGGTTGTATGAAAGGAGATTTATTAGGCAGCTCTACCCTCTTTTCCTCATTAGGAAAACCCATCACTGATTATAAACTTATTAGAATCTTCCTGGATTAAATCTATTCAGATTCTTAAAAGACCTCAAAGTGAACACTTTCAATTCACAGTTAGAACTGAGAATGAAAGAAATAGGATGGGGAGAAAGTATACACATAAAACTCCACCTTTCTACAATCCTGATATGAATATAATAGATCAGAGAAAGATAAGGTGGAATGGCTACTTGGAAATAAAAATATAGGGATCCTGCAGTCACCTCAAATCAAAGAACTTTAAAACATCCTTTGCTAAAAGATATGGAAAATATAGAAGCTTTCTTCAGGGCAATCTATAATTATAGTTTACTGGAACTATATTGTCAAAATTGTATCTTTGCCTCTGTACCTAGTGCTGTATTCTGTATTTGAGCAGTATTCTGTATTCTGTTATACTCTGTATCGGTCTTCATTTATGTATGACGTGGATACTGTAATTCCTAGACCTTCAATAAATCAATAAATAAAATAAATAAATAAAAACAGGATTTAAAAGGGGATATGACTTCAAATTTTAATTATTGGAAAAATAATGAAAAGGATGATGTTAAAGTCATATATGCCATCATGATAATTTCCGTTCCATTACCTTCCACCTGGCTGTATATTTGCTATTTGTATATAGGATTCTGACTACTTTAATTTATACTGTAACTGAACATGTATATGTGTGTAAATGCTACTATTACTGTATTCTGCCTAACCCCATTCCCCCAAGGAGCATCTGGAATTGAGTGGTAAACTGCTCAGTATGCCTTCCTGGTAAAACTCTTAAATAAATAAATCATTTACAATGACATCCTTAGCATGTTTATCATACACAGTTGCATAGTGATAAATAATTAATGACAACAAACATACACATAGCATCATATAAAGTACTTCAATGATATCTAGGACATAAAAGGTAAATAACAGAGCTAAAAGGGAATCTAGTGTTGCTGATAAATGATGGATAATTATTTCTCACAGCCACAGGCCTTTTGTTACCTAGTGACTAACGACAGTAGGACACTACTAAGAGGGATGGAATCCCCAAAGTGTGGATGCAGGGACAGTGGTAAAGAGTTCCAGAAAAGTGAAGCACTGACCAAAAAGTTATCTCTACTCTTAACTGTGGTAGCAAGTGGGACTGCAAATTCCACACACCATGAAGACCTCAAACCAACTTGATCAGCCTCACCTGCAGGAGGTCAGAAATATATTTTGGCACTTTATATTTTAGACTAGAGCACAAACATTTAAAGGTACTGTATGTACTTTTTTTCTTACGTCAAGAAACGTCTATCCTGACATATGATATAATAACATATCTGTGGATGCATATGAAGCACCAGTCATAAGCCTTACCATAAGATTAAAGATTACATCTAGTCTATCAAGATGCATAGCAGTTGCATTCCTATAAGCAAGGTTTCAGTAACCAATTAATGGTATGACACTGTTTTTAGAATTCAAAGTCTGTCATCAGGAAGGGTATTATGCACACTACAGAGTGTCCCTAATCTTTGTTCAGTTTTACTGACTATGGAAGAAATGTGCCTACCATGTCAAATGGGAGTCAAACCACAACCCAACATACCTATTCTTATCCACTACCTCCAAAACTACCGAATCCATAGTTTTAATTGTCAGTTGGGGTTCCTGTAGGTCTACCCTTTAGGATGAACCAAAAATCAATGCCCTGTGTTTTCTTAGAGTTTAGTAGACATTTATATTCAATCAGATAATCCTATATCTTATCAAAATGTTCCTGGAATGATTTTTGGACCACACGCCTGCTCTCCCCAACACAGTAAACAACCATGTTGTCCATGTATAGATGAACATTGGCATCCTGCAAATCTGCTTCAATATTATTAATAAATAGGGGGAACTGGAGTGGGCACATAACTGACCCCCTGAGGGAATCTGTTTTCAATAGGCTTAAGCTCCAATTTTGTTCCACAGTAATCCACCATTTGTTTCTTCTCCCCTACCTGGCTTGCATGCCATCTGTTTGCTGCTCTTGAAAACCCACCCCACCCAGTCTCTCCAACAGGAGGGCATGGTTGATCATGTCAAAGGTCCTGGAGAGGTCTGTAAACACAGTCCCAACCACACATACCCTGTCCATGGCTACCTGAATATCATATGGCACTTTCAGGATTGCAGTGGTTGTGCTGTTCTTCGCTCTGAATCCTGACTGCTTTCTATTCAACAGTCTGTTTTTATCCAAATAACTAGTCATTTGTCTGACCACTAACCTCTCCAGGATCTTCAACATGATTGGTAGAAGAAAAATGGGCCTGTAGTTTGACAGAACATTTGCTACCCCCCTTTAAAGATAGGTGAAACTTTTGCCATCTTTCAAGTTTGATAGCACATTTGCTGCTCCCCTTTAAAGACAGGTGAAACTTTTGCCATCTTCCACTTGCATGGAAAAGTGCTTGTTGCAATGGAAAAATTAAATAAATACATTAAGAGCTTGCATATTCCACGGACTGCATACTTTAGTAGCTTACTACTTAGGTTATTCAATCCACTAGGTTTACTAATATTTACATTTAGAATTTCCTCAAGAACCTCATATTCTTCAAATTCTTTTAACACAAATTTAAAGTCCCCAGTGGATGCACGACCACCATCTAAAAGTGTATTTGCTTTTTAGGGCACATCTTGGAAACATTTACCTGCTGCTAGGAATAGATTGTTAAAGGCATTACTGATTACTTTACCAACATTACTTACACTACTGTCAATTTTAAATGACAGGGGCAGTTCACTACTTTTGTTACTGGTTAGCAATTTGTGTGTTTTCCAGAAGTTATCTGATTGAGATTCATTATTCACTTCAAATTTCTTTTTAAACAACTAACTTTTTACCCTCCTTACCTCTTTGACATATTTACTTCGGATAGCTCTAAATTCATTCCAAGTTGCAATATTATTTAATGAACTAACCTTTTCTCACAACTGTCTCTTTGCTTCTGCAACTGAAACAGTTCTTTATTGTACCATGGAGACTTAGAACATTTACCTTTCCTGCATGTCTATTACAGATCTTGCTAAATTTAGCCTGGCAATATTCCCAGGTCACCTCAATAGAGGAAATCATCCCTAGCCTGTCCCAATTAATCCCAGCCCCGTCACTTATAAAAGAATGATTGTCAAACCTTTTAAAACTTCTGGAATAAAAATGTGAGTCTTGCTTTTTAACCTGTTTCTCTCCATTGTACAGAAAACACTTTTGTAATCTGAAAAACTGTCTGGCATGACTCCCTAGTGCAGAATTAAATCAGTTTGACTTACAAGAATAAGGTGTAATGTAGTAGATTGAGGGGTTCAACAAATTAATCCTAGTTCTGTCTATGATCAGTTGTTCCATATCAATTTTTTCAGCTATGTTTCTTTTTAAATTTGTCTTCCCAATGGGAGGGATTCAAGCCCGAGGTTCAATGGGCAGAGCAATTACGTCACTCCCCCATCAGGCTTAAAGGTCACTCATCCTGGGCCCCTCCAGGATTCGTTTTTTGTTGCGGCTGGAGGTGCTGCTCCTCCTCCCTCTCGCTGGGGTATCTCTCTTCTATGTGTCCTCGCATTTTGCAGTGCCTCTGGCCACTGGCTCGTTCTGATCTTCTCTATTTCCCCCAACCCCCTGTTTGCATTCCAGATCTCCTGCAGCACCTACCTTCCTGCTGTGCATCATTGCATTCCTCACTGCGCATTCCGTCTCTCTCCTCGTCGCATCCCCTTGTTTGCGACTGCCCTCAGCCACCCACTTCTCTTGAGCTTCCTCACTCTTGCTTCCACAAGCCAACTGGACCCCACTACCTTCCTGTACCTGCCCAGCTCCTCTTGTTTTTCATTTGTACCATTTCTGTCTCAGAGTAATGCCTACCTTGGATTCACTGGTGCCGACCTATGGCTCATTACTGCCTATTTCATCCAGAGTTGCACTCGTCTTCCATCCCTATCGCCATCGATTGCTTGCTTCCATTACTATCCTGCACAGGCTTCTACCCCTTTTGGGACCACCTCTGGCCCTTCTGCCTACCCCAGATTCTACTCTCCTGTTTCGGTACAGTGTTCTACTTCAGGCCCTTTGTACACCATAGCCCTCCTGCTTCGGCCTGGCTTCCTCGGCTGTTCCATCTCTGTCCCGCTTCTCCGGATGCTCAGGCCTCACTCCCTCCTGCCTTCCTTTTCTCCCCAGAGGCAATGAATCCTACAGCACCATTCCTTGCCACCCTCCTGTAAGCACCCTGCCTCGCCATTTTTGTATCCACGTTGGCAGTTCTTTGGTTCACTACATTCCTCCTACCTGATTCGTTCCCTGTTTGATGATGTTTCTTCTGCCGTGTTATCGGCTGCCCATTCTCCTTACCCTGAATAGCTGCTCTGTTCCTTCAGGCTTCATACTTGATTTCATATCAGGATCAGTAGCATCCGTCTATGAAGCTCAGTCATGCATGGTATCATATCACCTCAGGCTTCTATTAATTGGTTTCTGTGGCTTCCAACTGTGTCCCTTCATCCTATTTTAAGTCCTTGACTCGGGAGGGGGGAAAAGATTTAGCCTGCCTTGTCCATCATGGGGTTTGATTTGTTTCTGAGCTTGCTGCCCTTGCATTTTGTATTCCAGGACCTGTCATTTTCAGGCTGCTTTCTGGTAGCAGCTGTGTTTACCATTTTGTTGCACTGCACAGCTCGTGGTTTCATACCTCTCAACCTCCTGCCTCATAAGTTAGGGGCATGGCTTATGGCCCTCAGGGACCCAGTCCCGTAGTCAGGGCCACCTCTTCAACAATTGATGCTATCCTCTCAGGCCCTTTCCTTTGGCTATTACCTGGAACTAGTTTGGATACCGTATATGTATACATTGATACTTTGCTGGGCTCCTTCACTGTGTTCTGCTCATGGGGCATCTGTACGGTATGTTCTGTCCATCTAATGTCTGTGCAAAACATGTTTCTCCTGCAGCATGCTCTCGTTTCATTACCCTCCCATTCCATCCTACCTTCCTTGCTCCATATCAGCTGCCATTGCCCACTTGATCTGCCATCCACTTCATTGGCTGTCTCTAGCTGCCTCAGTCTGGCTCTGCGGTTCTCATCATACCAGCTGGGTCCTACACTACCCCACTGACCTTCCTACCAGCCTTCATCCTTTCATACCTCACTTTCCCTTACCAGCCTCTATGGTCCACTATGGTCCATTAAATCCATCACTGTCCCACATGCATTTCCTGTTTTACCTTTCTCGGCGTAGCGCCTTTTCTCGTCCCAGCCATCATGGATTCACTCCACTCTTGGCTTCACCCCTCGTACATCGTCTGATTTTGCTCCTCTTGATAACTCATCCTGAACGTACCATCTGGTTCTTATACCCTCTCGTTCCAGACATGCCTTGTTGGCCTTGGAATCTACCTCCTTTCGAGGAGCCTACTTACTCACATTGCTCTATCAAGCATACTGCCTTCATCCAATTTCATTTTCAAGTTCATTCCTGTCTCCTTTTATTCACATTCCATACTGGCCATCAAGAATTCACTCCAATTGAGGCCTGAAATCGATATTTCTTTTGGGCATACCTCTCATGACTCCTATGCCACCTCATCGACCCATGGCCATCCTGCTGCATGTTTCAGGTTCATAACTCCAGTCATCATTTACTCATCCGTACCTCTAGGTTTATCTATTTACATCGCTTACTCGAACATTCCTATCATTGTATCCTAAGCTACCTCATTGACTCTGACCTCAGGGTCTAATCGTTCATGTTGCATTATCAAGCATGTCTTATCGGCCTCAGTGTCTACTTACTCGCATCGCTCAATCAAACCAGTCTGCATTATCCTCGGTCTTCTCGTGAGCACATCTGGATACCCCTCACTCCTCTGACTTCTACATGGATCTTCTCCTTCCCATCTACTACTCGAGCATACCCCTCTCGGGTCCCTGCTGCCTCATGTTCCTTCTTCCATCTGTGCTTCTTTTTTTTTTTTCTCTATTCCGTCATCATCTTCCCTACTCATATCCCTCTCATTAACGAATCCTTCTCTTTAGCATCATACATCCTCAAATTAAACATCGTCAGCCTGGAGGGAAGACGACCTAGGTCTTGCATCCCCAGAGGTTTCCTCCTCAAAGGGGGTTTTTCCTCTCCTCTGTGTCAGTGGTCATAATATCAGTTAGAGTTAGTGCTTTTTTAGGTTAATTAGTTAGGTTCCACTGTTGGCTGGAGGCAGATGGTGGCCCCCAGCTTTCCCCTCTCTCCTTAGGAAGTCCGCCCTTATCATCATCTCAGAATTCATTCATTCATCATCCTCGCCTCTTTGATGCTTGACACCTTTGGGTATTCTTTTGGGGCTTCTTCCTAACCTACCTTTAGCCGACGCAATCATTCCCACAGCACCTGTAGGAGAAGAACCCTCATCTAGGGTTCCTTGCATTGTACCCCTACAGGGTAGTATATCCCATGGATAGAGAGGCAGAAAGCCACAAAATAAATCAAGTCACACCAGCATCATCTCATCTAGTTGCATAAGCACAATTGAATGGAAGGACTTTAACCCCAAGGTTCAATGGGTGGAGCAACTATGTCACTCCCCCATCAGGCCTAAAGGTCACTCATCCTGGGCTCCTCCAGGATTCATTTTTTGTTGCCCACCATCCACCCCTCCTCCTCCGGTGGCTTGTCTCTCTTACCCTTGGGCTTCTCCCTAACCTACCTTTAGCTGACACAATTCCCGTGGCACCTGTGGGGGGGAACCCTCCTCTAGGTTCCTTGTGTCATAACCCTACAGGGTAGTATATCCCATGGATAGAGAGGCAGAAAGCTACAAAATAAATCAAGTCACACAAGCATCATGTCATCTAGTTGCATAAGCACAATTGAACTTCATTTTAGGAGAAGTTGAAATCCCCAATGCACATAATTTCATGGGAGTCTTTATAAGGGGAAATTACTTTTTCTACCTGCAGTATGCCATGTGGATTATTCTTTAGGGACACTAACAACTGGCTAGACAGAGTAGCCTAGAGTGAGGTAACTTTATCTCAACTATCATTATTTCAAAACAACTGTATCACATGGGACATTTGCAGAAAGCAAATCAATCCCATACACCACAGAAACACAGAACACTTACCCCTCCCCATTTGTTGACTCAATCATTCCTGAACAACTGGTAGCCATTTGTTTTAACTGAGGCATTAGAGATGTTGTTCATTAGCTACATCTCTGTTTAAACCAGAACATCTGGAGAGTTAGATTCGGTCCAGAGTTTAATTGTGTCCATCTGGGGGACTAAGCTTCTCATACTGAAGTGTGAAAAGACTAACCCTGTTTGACACTGCACATTTAGGTGCTGAAAAACTACATCTGGTCCTGGGTTAGAATGAATATCCCCACAGACGACTATGTAAACAGACCCTTCCCTTGCTAGGGGTTGCTACCTGTGTTGCCTTTTGGAGGAGGGCCACTCAAAACATTTCTATTTGACCCAGGAACTGGGGTGGACCATGGCACTGGGGACCTGCACAATCATGAAGAGGCACCAATAAAATACAGCAGACACAGAAGAATGCCCTCTCCTTTAGCTAGTGTCAAGTAATAGGTTTTATTCTGTCACAAGATGTTAACCAGACAAACATTTTGCCCATTGGGGGCTGCAGGTATAAAAGCTACAAAGGGTTCAAAATCCCAAGTATTGTATACAAAGTCCTATGGGTCCCTGAATTAGGGATCAAGCAAAAGTCTCTGTATCTATCCCTCTTCTGGGATCAGAGCAATGGCAGAGAATGTCCTCATAGAACCTGAACAACTTTGGGTTCACCAAAAGCACATTTTATGTTCTTTTCTTGAAAACACACTTTACTTTTCTTCTCAGAGGCAGAACCACTTTTTAGAGACATAGAAACATAGAAAGTGATGGCAGAAGGGGACCATACGGTTCATCTAGTCTGCCCTTGTTCCTATCCCCTTCCCTTAACGCTATTCAGTGTTATGGTACCCTTGTACCTATTCCAAGCATTTTTGAAAGTTCCCACCATTTTTGTCTCCACCACTCCATGTGGAAGGTCAATCCATGCATCTACCACCCTCTCTCTAAAGAAGAACTTGCATGTGTTGCCCCTGAATTTTCCCCCCTCCAGGTTCATATCGTGCCCCCTGGTTCTGGTGTGATTCTTGATCCAAAACAGGTCCTGAACCTGTACCTTCTTTGTTCCATTTAGGAACTTGAAGGTCTCTATTATGTCTTCCTTCTCCCTTTGCTGCTCCAGGGAATACATGTCTAGGTCCCAGAGTCATTTGTTATATGTCTTGCTGTGCATTCCTGTGTCATTTTTGTTGCTCTCCTTTGCACTGTTTCCAATCTGTGCATATCCTTTTTAAGGTGTGGCCTCCAGAACTAGATGCTGTACACCAGGTGTGGCCTCACCAGTGATCTACAGAGTGGCAGGATGACCTCTCTTTTTCTGCTGGTAATGCCTTCTTATACAGCCTAGCATGCCATTCGCTCTCAGTGCTGCTTTTTCACATTGCTTGCACATTTTCAGGTCACCATTATAATTATTCCTAGATCTCTTTCTTGCTTAGGGGATTCCAGTTTTACTCCTCCTAGGTAGTATTCTTCTCCTGGAGTTCCTCTTCCAAGGTGCATGATCTTGCATTTTTTTGCATTGAAGTTTAGCTGCCTTGTTGTTGACCATAGTTCCAGAGTTCTTAGGTCAGCCTTCATCTTCTCCACTCCTCCTGGAGTGTCTATCCTGTTGCCCATTTTTGTATTGTCTACAAACAAACTCACCTTACCTTCCAAGCCTACAGATATGTCACTAATAAAAACATTAAAAAAATATCAGCCCTAGCACTGATCCCTATTTCACTCCGCTATCTACCCCCCTTTCTTCTCATAGGGGGCCATTTACTAGTAACCTCTGGGTCCTTTTGCTAAGCCAGCTCCGTATCCAGTTCACCACTTGTTGCCCTTCTCCCATACTGTCTAACATATTTAGTAGCCTTCTATGTGGGACTGAGTAGAAGGCTTTGCTGAAGTTCAGGTATACTATGTCTACTGCACCTCCCTGATCCACTATTTTAGTTACCCAGTTGAAAAAGTCTATTAGATTAGTTTGGCATGATCTACCCCAGTAAAGTCATGCTGTTTTGTGTCTAATTTGCTGTTTTCTTTGAGAAAGGATATAATCCTCTCCTTTAGGAGGGTTTCCATTATTTTGCCGACAATTGAGGTGAGGCTTACCAGTCTGCAGTTGGTTGCACTCTCTTTGCTCCCATTTTTATGTAGAGGGATAACTGTGGCCTTTTTCCAATCCTGTGGGACCTCACCCAACTCAAGTGATAAGTTAAAAAGGTCAGCCTGGGAGCTGCTAGTTTCTCTCTTAGCTCTTTCAGCAACCTCGGGTGTACTTTGTCCAGTCCTATGGCCTTATTTAAATTGAGTTTCTCCAGTTCCTTTAGGACTCTTTCCTTTGTAAAAGGTCCTGCATATACTCCATCACCATCTGTCCTACCCCTTATAGGGAGAGCCTGCAACCTTTCTCCTCCTTGGTAAAAATGGAGCAGAAATATCTGTTGAAGATTTCTGTTTTGTCCTTATTGTCCTCTGTGTCCCCCCCCTTCATCCTTAGCTAGTCTGACAATATCTCCTCTTGTCTTTCTCTTCTCACTGATATATCTATAGAAGGTTTTGTCACCCTTCTTGACTTCCTTGGCTATCTTCTCCTCTGTTGTTGTTTTTGCTGTTCTGATTTCTTTGTTTACTTCCTTTAGTTTCTCCTTGTAGTCATCCCTGTCCTTGTCGGATCCAGTTTTCTTGTATTTTATAAAAGCTGTCCTTTTTTTCCCTGACCTTGGTGGCTACTTCCTTTGAAAACTAGAATGGTTTTCTTTTCTTTTTTACTTTGCTTACCCTCTTTATGTAATCATTTGCAGTTTGCAGTAGAGCTGTTTTGAGATGTGTCCAGTATTCTTCAACATCCCTTTCATGTTCAGTATTTGCAAGGGTTTTCTTGAGATCGTTCTTCATTTTAGTGAACACTGCTTGTCTAAAGTCCATGACTTTAGTTTTTGAGTGCTTAGTTTTTGTTTCTGTCTTAACTTGAAACCATACCATGCAGTGGTTGCTGGATCCCAGCTGACTCACAACTTTTACCTCTGAGATATTGTCCCTGTTTGTGAGTACCAGATCAAGGACCACTTCTCCCCTTGTTGGATCCCTCACAAGCTGTTTTAGACCAGATATGTGCAAAGCCTCCAGAAAGTCTTTGCTTCTGGTTGAACTTGCTGTGTGGGTACTCCAATTTATGTCAGATAAATGGAAGCCACCCACCACTATCACTTCCCCTTTATCATTCATTTGGTGTATTGCTTCTAAGATTTCTTTGTCCCCCTCCAACTTTGTCGCCGGGGGTCTATAAAATACTCCTATTCATGTTACTGCTCCATTGCCAGCCTCCAGAGTTACCCAAAGTGGCTTGATTTCCGTGTTGTCATTTTGGATCATAGTGGCTTTTATACCCTCCTTTATATACATAGCCACCCCTCCACCTTTTCTACCAGTTCTGGCCTTACAGAAAAGACAGTATCCTGGAATAGTTGTTTCCCAGTCATGGTTATCATTGAACCAGGTCTTGGCAGTGGCAATCCAGTGCAGATCTGATTCTCTGATGATAGCAATGAGGTCAGCTAATTTGACTCTTGTGTTTGTGAACATAGCTTTCCAGAATTGTCTTTCTCCTTTTTTGCTGCCATGTTCTATGTTCGATTGTTTTGTTGTTTTGGACTCCGTTCCTTTTTTTACTAGGTGTTTTCTTTTTTGTGTATTTATTCCCTTGATTTGGTGGGGTTTTGCTTTTGGGGTAGAGTTAGCAGGTCCCTTTGGTACTGCATTGCTCTCCCCAGTGCCTAGTTTAAATGGTCAACAGTGACATCCATCATCTGTCCTAGTGCTCTCACACCTTCCCTAGTTAGGTACAGACCTTCGTATTTGAAGAGATCTCTGTCCCAGAAGTCCAATCACTTTACTATGAAGAGGTACCCCCTTTTTTGGCACCAGCTCTAGACCCAAGTGTTTAGCACCTCTATTTGCTCCTTGTGGATCCTTTGCACACTGCTTCCTCTTCCCCACACTGGGAGGACCTCTGAGAAGGCAATTATTGTCAAATGAGAGGTTAATGCATTTCCTAATTGAGATATATGCTTTTTGGTCTCCTCGACTGTCTGATCTGCCAGATCTTTAGTTTCTATATGGACAAAAACACCTGCACATTTACCCTCCCCTTTGTATTAATTTGTTTATGTGGTCGGTATCTCTTTTTGCAGAGGCCCCGTGTAGGCATTTGACTACCACCTCTGCCTCAGGCCCCTGATTTATGTGTGATTCCACTCCTCGGATCATGGAATCACCTACAATCAGAATTTTCCTGTTTTGTTTGCTGTTTGGTTTCTTTGTTGTGCCAACTTTGCATATTTTATTGCGTGACCTGGTTGGCAGTGTTTAGAATTAGCATTGTACCACTTATCCTTCTCCTCGGTGAGAGGGGTGAATCTATTTGCTATTTTTATTGGCGTCTCCTGATTTGGAGTCTGCTGCTGGAACCTTTGAGACTTTCCTCTGGCCCTCCTTACCACCTGCCATTCTCTTGGACCAGGATTGGTTAGCTGATGTGAGATGCTCCCCTGTTGGAGATGGTGCAATTTATAGGGATGGGAGGGTTTATAGTTGCCAAGCAAACTGTGGAGATGTGCTATTTGATCCCAGGTATCCCTGGGTTGGGTTTTTAGTTCTCCTATTGTCCAGCATATTGGACAGTACCCTATTGCCTGTATGCATGCCCTCTGAAAGGATGCACCACACCACTGCCTTTTTATGGCATTCATATTCTACCAGGAGTTTAGTGAGGATGAAAGATAAAGAAAAAGAGTAAGATGAATACAAATTGTTATATATCCTATATGTTGTTACTTTCCTTGCCTCTTCCTGTTCCTAGGAAGGAAATAGGAGTGTGAGCTGGCAGCTATAAAGTGTGAGTAGCCATGGGAGGGTGGGATTTGGGAGATGAAGGGCAGATGCTTCCTCTGCTAGAAGGAAAGGTGCAAAAAACCAATCACCTAACTTCTTTATGCAGCCCTCAAGATCCTCGGGCAGTGCTGAAAACTGCTATTTAAGGTCACCTAAGGTCACTCCCCAGCAATCAGTCACCAAGTAAGGTTTCAGCCACTCCCACTTAGAAACAACCACTTAGCAGCTCCTAGAAAAACAGAAATAGCTGCTATGGGAACAGCCAAGCTTCTGAGGCAACTGGCTGAATATATCCTTTACTTGAAAATACATATTACTGTGACATAATTGGTACAATACTTGGCAGTATAGACAGAAGAAGGCTAAATCCCATTGAGTCCGTCTTCCACTCCTAGTGGGTTTAACTTCTTCTACAGTACTTTTCATGAGGACATATTCATCTAATTTTATTTTAACAAGACTTAATGTTTCCATCTCCACCACCTCTCTAGGTAAAATGTTCCATAGTCTTACTGTCCTTTAAGTGAAGTATTATTTTGTACTACAGTATGTTTTTACTTTGTTCTACCCATGGTTGTTTTTTGTCAATAAAATGTTATTGAATCAAAATCATTACTCGAAACAGCATATATACATTTCAAATACATAAATAATTAAAACTGGCATTCAGTCTTACTATACATAAAACAGTTTTTATAATCGTACGGAGTGTGTTATATTTCCTATAAAGCTTTATGTAATGTGCTAGAAAAAGAAAGAGAGAGATGTTTATTTTGAACTAATAACAATTCATTTTTCCCTTCCTCATTTATTTCTGAAGGAAGACAGTAAATATTATACAATGGCAAGAAAAATTCTACTAACCTGATTGACTGGTCACCCCTAGACACAGTGATGTTATTAGACTATATAATATCACTGTATCTGGGGCAGGCATGGACTCGACCATATAACAGTCCAGGAGATCCCTCCCTTCCTGCTCAAACCATCATGAAGTCGAGGCCTTCATATTCTTCCCTGCTCCATTCAACATGGCTTCACATTCCCTTCCCGCCACAACAATGTACAAAATATCCTCACTGCATCGATCTCCACTCACTACCAATTAAAACAAAATTAAAAAAAAAGTAACAGAAATGGAACCAACAGTCCATGGCTTCTCGCTTACGAGAGCGAAGCTGATAGCGCATGACCAGTTCACTTCAACATCACCTCCCACAAGCTTAATAGACACTCTGTTTAAAGAATAAGCAAACTTTTTGCTTTCACAAAAAAAAAAAGAAACAAACATAGCTCTAAACTGAATGTGAGCAAGACTGGGGTGACTTTGATCTTCCGTTTCTCAGCAAAACGGAAAAATCAAAGCTGCTCTCCTCTTAGTCACATTCCCTTTCAGCACGTCATGCCGCAGAAGCTTGCAGCTCCTAAGTAACTAAACTGTGACATGTCTTAAAAGCATTCATTCTTGATACATTACCAATTAAAACAACATTTAAAAAAGTAACAAATGAAACCAACAGTCCATGGCTTCTCGCTTACCAGAGTGAAGTTGATAGCGCGTAACCAGTTCACTTCAACAGCACCTCCCACAAGCTTAATGGAGACACTGTTTAAAGAATAAGCAAACTTTTTACTTTCACAGGAAAAAAAAGCTCAAACCAGATTCTAAACTGAATAGTGAGTGAGACTGGAGTTGCTTTGATCTTCTGTTTCTCAGCAAAATGGAAAAATCAAAGCTGCTATCCTCTTAGTCACTTTCTCTTTCAACAAAGCTTGCTGCAGAAGATTGCAGCTCCTCAATTAATGAACTGCAGCTTGTCTGAAAAGCATTCATTCTTGATATACAATTAAATCTCCAATCTCAACACACAACAAACAATGAGACAGTGAGAGAGACACAGCTATTGGGGGTTGCAGGGATGAGTGACAGAGAAGCACAAACAATCCAGTAAAGTAGAATGCCACCTAGTGCAGAAAGAATGCACGGACTTATTTCTTTTTAAATATGCTTCCACACTTAAAGAACTTAAAAACTGTTAAAAAATGTTTTTTTTTCTTATTTTATATAAAAACAAGTCATTGTATAAGAGTAATAGGGCACTCCAGCCTGTGTGGTATTGTGTGATAATGTCACTTATCGGGTGTTGAACACACTTGGCCTGTGGCTACATGCATCAGCCACATGAGGCGTGACGTTACTACACAATAACATACACCCCCTGTCATGCCTTATTGCTTAAATGAAAGAAAGTGACAGCCAGATAAGGAAACACAGAATTTTACCATTAGAAATGTATGCACCTGAGAAGACAAGCTGAATAGAATGTAAGAGAACAGATATTACCAGACATTATATGTTAATAACAAAACTGTATAGATATTATGTACCATCAAATGAAATATTTAACCTGGAACATCAGAAGATCACAAGATACAAGGTATGTTTTAAAGATTGCCTTTGAATGTCTATTAAGTTCCCTAAGCATCTTTGTATTCCTCCCCTTCTGATAAACTTGTCATCTTGATCTCTCATGTGATGTGCTAGTTTTTCAGCGCTTACGATTTCAGTAAAACCCTTCCTCCATTCTTGAAAGGATGCTACCATGTCATCTAAACACAAGGGACAATCCCAGAATGTATGCAACAATGTGCCTTTTTCTATGTTACATTTTCAGCAGTTTGGAGTTGCTCTTAGTCTCATTTTAAACATTTGATATGATGTGTAATATAAATTGAGTAATATCTTAAACTGTATTCATTTTAAATTAACTGCATTAAATGCCTTACAAGAATACAGCCATACGTTCTTCCAGTCCCAGTTATCTATATTTATGTTTGCTGCATTAGCCCACCATCTTGTATTCGCTACTGCTGTTCCTCTAATACTATCAAGTAGAAGACTGTAAAAGGTAGAAATCTTTGGAGACTTTTTCATACACCCTAAGTTTGGACCTGTTATATCATTCAACCTACAACTAGGGCTCTAAGGGATTGTACGTTTTAAGAACTGACATCTGTAAATTCAGTATAAAAGGTTTACTCTGCAATGGGAATGTTATACTTTCATAATAAGTCATTAAATTTCAAAAAATCATGTTGTGTGATGATGTATTTGACACTACTAATTCATTTACTACTCTGTACCTTGTTTCTGAAAGTCTTATTGTTTAGTGCAAAATATGGATTGCCCCATAATGACTGAGACCTAGATCTGTTGAGAGTAAGATTTAATAAACTGCTCAATTGTCTTATTTGCCATAATGTGCCATTTATTATTTTGTTAGTAGTTCTAGCAAATAAAAAGGATTTAAGGTCTGTCTCTTGCTTCTGTAATATATCTTTTTTCATAAAAGTCCAATCTGGGTACATACAGTATGTGTCCTCTCTGTAAGATAGAAACCACTTTGAAAACTGCATGATTCTTGCAGCCAAGTTATATACATATGTATCAGGTGCTTTGAGGCCTCAGTTTTCTTTAGGCCTTGCTAATTTATAATTACTGATGACCCCCCCCACCACACTGTAAAAAGACCTCTTTCAATCGCCATAATAACCAGAAAACTGGTTATTACGGTGTTCTCAAAACTTTCTTTTGGCATTTGGTGTCACTCATTGTAGCATGCTACCTCATTGGCTGTTACTCTGCATGTGGGTGGGCTGAACAGCTGAAGAAACATGGCGGCTCTGTCCCTGCTCACACTATCTCTGTTCATTGGTTAGGGATGGCCCGCTAGTACAAAGCTCTCTTTTTTATATTTATCTGGTGGATCCCACTGTTGCATTAAAAAAGAACTTATATCTGGTTGATCCTGCTGTTCCTCAGTTTCAGGAGATAGTACGAGCAGGGACGGGGCCATGGCTGACTGCCAATAGTGCTACTTAAGCGTGATCGTAATTGGGATTCAAAACTGTAAGTTAAACAAAAAGAAAAAAAAATGTCCACAAAATATTCAAACTGTGTGTGTGTGTGTGTGTGTGTGTGTGTGTGTGTGTGTGTGTGTGTGTGTGTGTGTGTGTGTGTGTGTGTGTGTTGTGTGTGTGTGTGTGTGTGTGTGTCTATCTGTCTGTCTGTGTGGAGCGGGGGACTGGGTAAGAGGCAACAGGGATTACAGCTGAATAACTTTCTGTAGCATTGACTCCTTGCACCAGTAATTATAAAAAATAAAGGATAGACAAGTGTGTGCTTATGGATTTTTGTGCACACCCTCGTTGTGTGATGACTTCATAAACCTCTCAAGCTTCACTCTCAAGGTTTATGGATCATCACACAATTCAGGTGAAAAAAAAACATAACACACACTTGCCTATCCACCTGTTTTTTTATAGTTCCATATCAATTTTTCTAATTGATTATTTAGTCCAGGTTGACTTTTCTTTTTAGTAATACAACATGGGATCATCAAATAAATATAAAGCCCTTGGGAGAGCGTTCATTTTGATGGTTTAATTTGTTCCATATTATTAGATCATTCAGTATTTTAGTTTTTGTGGTTTGCAGTTTTTTTTTCAGTTAAAATGTTATAGATTTTTATTCCTAAATAGTCAATGCTATTTTTTGCTGAGGCAGGGTCAGTACCTTGGATATCTTCCTTTCTGAATGTGTTGTTTAAATGTAAAATATTGGATATTTTTTGGTTTGACTTGTATCCTGAAATTACTCCAAATTCTTTTAGGATGTTTAATATATCTTGTATTGAGGTGATGGGATCTAATACAGTGATAAGTATATCATCTGCATAAACAGAGGCTAAGAAAGGAGAAAATCCATCATTCTTACCATAATTTCCTTTTCTGTTAGCTCCAACGTTGTCAATGGGGAAGATAGTTAATACATATGTGTAATGTGCTCCCCCACTGGGGCAGTTGGTACAGCCCGAAAGCTGTGACCTCAGCACAGACCCCCAAGAACATGGAACATTTTGTCTGCAATAGCTATCTCAGTACACTTCTGTCAGTGCAGTATACACTACAAAAACCAATAATATACAAACCATTACTGATATACTCTGGCGAGCCCTCGCATGAGTATATATCAGCAGGACAAAGGGAACATTATGAACCTACCTTGACTTCATGGAATAGGTCCTTCGGGATGCATGAGGGTGACTTCCATGTCACATTTGCCATTCATTGTCTCAAACATCATGCACCAGATTCCTTCTTGTATCTCATGTTTTTTTATTCCTACAGACTTGCCTTAAAGAGAAACATGCTTAGTTAAAGAAGACACAACAGGACATTTTGCAATTGCCGTATACCCATGTGGGTCCCTCATACACCATAACCGTATATGTCTCATCATGTAATCTGTTAGCTTGCTTCAACAATCATACATTTTCATGCAAAAATTATCCAGATACTGTTGAAGAATCTGAAGCCCTAAAAGAGTACCATAGGTATCCTCCAATGCAAAGTCAATGTACATCTAGAAAAATGTGATACATACCTATATATTGGACAATATTCTCCAGAAAAGCATACAGCTCCAGAGAGAGACCCAGTTGACAATGCTGGAGCTAGCAGAAAAGAGATAATAGTAAGTATGATGGAATTTCTCCTTTCTGTATTGGTCCACGTTGTCAGTGTGGAAGGTAGTTAATACATAGGAGTTTGAAAAAGCAGTACCAATCTACACAGGGTGGGAGAGAATATTTAATTACCAAACCAAAGGCTTCTGGGCTCATCTGACAAACACCACTTTCAGGTAAACACTGGACAGGTGTCACAGCAAAGAACAGAGCATAATACTGTGGAGTTCTAAGAATGTAGGAATAGCATTACAAAACCACATGCTCGACTCAGTATCAGACTTGATGCTCTACAGTGAAGCTGATAAAAGCGCCCTGACAGGGAAAAAAATAAGTGATCTACGTGAACTATGCCTTTTCAAGTTACTGTAAAAGGTGGGTGTCATCATCCCTGTGCAAAAATTATCCAAAGTAAGGCCCTTGTGCCTTCTGCTATGCACCACAGAAAAGGGCAGGAGGGCTGAAGAAAAAAGGGCACCAAATTACCAGTGGCATATCCTGTCTTTCTACCTTATACAGCAAAAAAGTCCTAACGTGTAGGGCCTTCTGTAGTCGGAGGATAAGATGGCACACAATACACGCTCTGCGACAGCCACCGGAGGTGGCCAATCAGAGGCCCAGGTGCTCACCCCACAGGAGGAGAGTGTCACCAGCCACCTGAGATGCTGCACCATTGCAGGAGACAGTGAGTGCGACCTCTTCAGGTAGCAGACTGCCACGCAAGGTACAAGCCAACAGAGGTAACTGTCATATACACCATGCAGTGACAGGATAGCACTGGAAGGGGGTGCAGTACAAGCACCGACAGCCCCTGCACACAAGGGTGTAGGCAGGCACATGCACTGTACCCAGATGTGCACAGCACTGCTGAGTGCATGTCCCCAGGCATATGCCAGCCTAAGGACATGTCCAGGCAAAACAGTAGGTGAAGGGCAGTGGAGGCAGCCGAGCAGTGTGTCACTGGAAACCCCCACTGGTACAGAAACAGGGACATGTCCAACCCCAGTATCCATGACAGGAAGCACCTGTGAACATACCTATGTGAATGGAAGGGGGGGTACCATGTGAAAGGGATGTGCACATGTAACAATGGTGGGGGGCAACTGCTGGAGACCGTGTACACAACACCCCTGCAAACAACATGCCTGTCCCCAAAGGCACCATGTGCTGCACCAATAGGGAACCCTGAGACCCTGCCAACCACAATGTCTGGATGCAGACAGCCTGTCGCTGCAGCATGTCCCGGCCAGGGGAACAGAAACAGTTGCTGATACAAGCATGCAGCAACATACAGAACAGTAGTGTGGTGTGATAGGAACCATGCCCATGCGCAGCAAGTAGGCCAGAGACTGAATGGTGGGATACCAGGGCACAGCAGAGGGTACACAGTCATCATAGTGGGAGATGTGCAGACAATGAAAGCCCCCCGCCCACAGCCATAAGAGCAGGACAGTGGTGGGAACCAGATAGTAGGTGCATCAGTGAGCAGAAGCACACAACATGAGGCCAGGCACTGCCACACCACAGGTGCACACACCAACCACTGCATGGTATCCCTCTCACCACCAGTAGGAACAGCACACCTGCAATGTGGGTCCGCGCCAGCACCAGCCACATGTGACACACCGACAATGGGCAGCCCATGCCAGCAATGCAGACAGGACTGGAGAACAGCACAGCCGCTGCACACAAGGCACACTGGCAGGCAGCAATTGAGTCTACGGGAGCCTGGGTGCAGGCACATGGCCGACATCACAAGGTGTGCCACACAGATGCACAGAACATCGAACCAGCAGCATGGTGCACACGACAGTGCTGTGGACAATGCTGACAGAGGAACACACAGCCCCAACCAGGTGGCCCAGGCCACAATTGTCAACAGTATGTGGCAAGCCACCAAGGCCCCAACACACACCACAGCCCCCCAACATACACGCATAACCAGTATCCCCCAGTACATTCCATGCCCCCCAGCATGGCCCAGGTCTGCTGAATGCACAGTCCAGACATGCACACAACACTGCAGCACACAGACTAGGGCACAGTCCCAAGCCCTCTCTGTACAGCACCACACCCCCATGGCACCCATGAAACCACCCCCTGTCAGTACCCAGTTATGGCATTGTGAATGCGTACAGGAACACAGGCCACATAGCACCCTGAAGTCCATGTCAAGAAGGGACACTGTATGACACAAGCACAACCCCCCACACCTATCCGGACCACACTGTGTGCACATGCAATACCCTGTGGCACACAGCATGGTACCAACCATGCCAGCCCCACAACATGTGAGTAACACAGCACTGATAGCTGGCAGCCATGCAACAGCAGCAACACAACACTGGGAATGCAATGCGAGGGTGTGTGAACAGGCCGGACCCAATGGCACTGTGCAGCACACATATATTGCGGACTGCACACAGGCAGGTATACACATGACACTAACAGAACTGCACCCACACAACACAACATGGGGACACCAATGGGGATCACATGACGAGGACCCTGCCACATAATGTATGTGCTTTATACCCACAGATGACGCCACGGAGGACTGAAGCTCCATGACAGGCAGCGAGACAAGCAGCATGACAACACCACCATGCAGCCCAGGCACACACACAGAAGCTGTGGCACAGGAGGAGGAGGTTGAAGAGAAGGTGCAGCAGCACCACAGTGATCCAAACGCAAGGCCCAGTGAAGGTGAGGAAGAGTGTACACAGGCGAAATGCCAGACACAGACAACCCTGAGACAGCAACCACAACTGGGGATGTGGGGGATTCGGTGGAGGACCCTGCAGTGTCAGCTGATGGGGAAGGTGACACCCCTCAGGGTGCGCAAGGACAAGCAGGGGAGGCAGACAGTGACAGCACATCTTCAGTGGACATGCATGTGGACACCCCACAACCAACAGAGGACAGTGATAGAGGACAGACACATAGTGATGATGGGCTGAGACAGTACTTCCAGGAGGTGGTGAATGCTGAGGAGTCCATGGCCGGTAGGATGAGTGGGGTGAGTGCAGCACTGGAGGTGCACACCATTTCCACCACAGCAAGCATGGCCCGCATCTAGGGGACCATAGCTGAGATGCATGTAACGGTGCAGATCAGTGCGGACAATACATGGGGCCAACAGGCACACATGGAGGTCATACTGTTGGGCATACAGGCAAGTATCCAGCAGCAGGCAAACAGCCAGGAGTTGATGACAGCATTACTGCAGCAACTGGTGCAGTCACAGCGGGAGCAATCACAGGCCACACAAGCCATGGCCACAGCATTGCAGGTGGTGGCCCAGGTCATGGTCACTGGTCATGCACAGGGCCATGCCATGCATGGTGGGGGTAGCCAATGCCACAATGCAGCACGTGGCACAGGGCCACAGGACACATACCACAACATGAGCCAGGCAGCAAGTGTACCACATGCACAATACACCATCCCATATATGGCACCTCTCAGCAATGTGCCATCGGCATTAGCAATGGAGGGAGGGTCCCAGCGGTATGGGCCACACAGCAGCAACATCCACAGTGATGTGTATCCTGCTGCACATGCCCAACACACTGACCCATGCCCAGTGCCAATGCTGGCCGGCCCATACATGTCACAGGCCATGGCACCATATGGAGATGGCACAACACATGTCCATGGGGAGGGACATCACCTGTGTATGGAGGCATACAATGCACACTGCATGGACCATACATGAACAGTGGACATGGGCACATGAGTGGATATGTCATGCGACAGGCAGGGCACCCACAGATGCAGGACGTAATGGCACCCGGCGCTGCAGACCAGCAAACTGTCCACCAGTCATATGTGTATCCTGTAGCTGGTGCGCAACATCAGCAGGAGCAACACAAAGGTGGCATAGTGGCAACACAGACTGGAGAGTATGGCAACACACAGGATGCCACCGAACCTACTGACACCGTGATGGATGACAACAGCAGAGGTGGGATATACAGACCCATGGAAGGTACAATGGTCCACGGAAACACCAAGGCTCGCAGCAGCACAGTGGAACATGACCAGCCCAACATGGCACAACAGTCCCACAGTGCAATGGCACCACAGGCAACATGTGGCCAGGGCACTCAGCCAACCACAGTGCATGACAGCACAGCCAACATGGATGGACAGATGCATGCCACCACTGCACACTGCACCAGCCAACTGAACATGACAGACATACAGTTGGGTGACACATGTCCACACACACAGCAACAGGGCAGACACAGGTATGGCACAGCACATTGACCACACCACAGGTCCTCAAACAGCACTGGTCACCATGGGCAGCACTGACAGTGCAAGGTCCACCATAGTACACAGTGTGCAACACAGCGAGGCTGCACAGGAGTCAGCGCGACAGCCTGTATGCACCAGGAGAAGGCCGCGAAAGGTATCTGTCATACCCGGTGTGACTTCAGCGGTGAACACAGCAGCGGCATGTGAGGCAACCTGTGCTGGACAACATGGGCACACAGAGGTCAACAGGGCAAGAGTGAGTACAGCGCAGGTGACAGCTATGGAAGCATGTACAGTATCCAGTGTAGCTGCAGCTGTGACCATGGACAACACACAGAGTGGAACGGCAGATGTGCAGCAGTGCAGGGCCAGTGCATCAGGGATTCAATGCTCCAAAAGGGCGGCAGTGGCAGTGCAGACACAAGTGACCACTGCATGGCAAGGGAAGATGCCAAAGACAGACACGGAATGACATGCCCCACCACACTGCACATGCACAGAGTTAGGACAGCACACACTCACACCACATGGCATGGGATGGCCGTGCTGATGGGACTGTCACACACAGCACTGAACAGTGGCAGGGACAGTGCAAGATGCACACAGCACCCCATAGCCCCAGACACAAAACACTGTGGACCCTGAACCCACATGCCCACCCATGACACACATCCTGTGCACGTGTAGCACTGCATGACAACACACACACACAAATGCACACACATGGTGTAGGACACACCCATGGACCACTGGTGGCAACCCATGATGCACCACTGTCTGACATGACAGTGCACAATGCACCACTGTAGGGATGGAAACATAGGACCATAGGGGGTGCAGCACAGGGGTGCTGCATCGCACATCCAGACAGCCCATGTCCATGTGTTACCAATGAACATGACACCTGTCGATGCACTGTCACCTGCCTGGTGACACACACACAGCTATATTGCCCCCACATGCTGGTGCCATGCCTGTGCGATGGCCTGCACAGTGTGCAGAATGGACTCACCCTGGGGTAGACCGTACCATGCAGCCACCACCCATGCTGTACATTACACACCCGCACAGTATCCTGTATTCAGCCACCTCCAAACACATGCGGTGTACACCTGTCATGCTATGTGGCTGGCATATTAACCTGTGAACCCTCCCAACATGGCACTGTCCTGCAGGTGACTGTGTGTACCAAGCAGTACACCACACTCCCTCAAGTGCAGTAGGGTACATGCATTTGCAGACGACACATGCATGTATCTGTGGCCACATCTGCACAGAGTACGGTACACAGCCGACCATGCAATGGCAGTGCATGCAGGACACACCTGGAGGTGCCCCTGCACAATGCAGTGGCCACCAAGGCACCCCACCCACACCAGTCACAGGAATGTGTGCACCCAGGTGGTGTCCACACAAGGGCATGTACCACAGGATAGAATGGTACCCAGATGGCTGACAGCGACACAGATGGTCCTACGTGCAACAGATGATGGCAGCAGATGATGGCCATGTGGCCAAACAAGCACAGCATGTGGTGATGAGCCAGCCCCTACACCCAGGCCAACCATCCTGGGAGCACGGTGCCTGCACCCATGCCCACACCCCATCACAGCTGTACCGTGACCTGACCGCTGTCTCGCGGTAGTGTCACCCCCCCATGGCCGTATACTAGGGACTCAATGGCAATGACACAGAGTCCTGTGTCATGGCCATATACCAGCACCCACCATCTGCTCACCACTGACAGTGCCCCCTCATGCTGAGGCTGCCACACAGCAGGATGCAGACATCTGTGTCCACCCTGATGATCCTTGCCATGGACCTGTGGGGCCCACACAAGGCCCTCACCCCAGCATCTAGTGTGTACAGGTGCAACGCACACATGCCCCATCAAAGGCCATACACCATGGTCCTGCCATCGATAGTGCATCACCTATGTGGACTCACTGTGGTAGAGCACGGTCCGTGACATGTTGTGGGTGGGGGGGCCGGCCAACTGGCATGTGCTGCTGACCAGGCAGTGACCGGCGAAAGGGTGGACGCACAGCTCCACACCCACTATTGAGCCACCTGGCCAAGCTGCAATACAGTGGCAGTGGTGGATTACCAACCGGTGTGCCTGTAGTGTGGCCTGGCCCAGCACACCCTCCCACCTGGCCCTGCGGCATGTGTGCCACCACATGCACTACCACCACAGCTCCAATGGTGCTGGGGGCGTCGACCTGAACAGGTGCGGGTGCCTATCCTGACAGCTGGCTGGGACCCATAACGTAGTTGTGACATACACCGCCACTGTGTAGTGTGCCGTCCACATGTGCTCTGCAGCATGGCCCATGTGACTGGACGTGTGCACCTGCAGCTGGTCAGTACCATACTGTCCACTATCCAATCCACGCACAGTCCTGTGACCCTTCCCTGGTTCCATGCTCAGTGGTCCACATGTGTGCCCTGCCATGTGCCATGACCCCTGTACCCCAGCACAGCCCACTCCTAATGTGCACCTGTCGCCACTGGACGACGGTGTGTGTGCCACCAGTGTCCCAGCACAGACACTTCTGAACAGTCACCTGCTCAAAACCCATTGCAATGGCTCATACACATCATGGCAGACACTGTGTGCACAGGGTGTTGCCAGCAGACCAGTGGCAACCGGCCACGCCACACATGGCTGGACGGGTGTTCACCCACCACTGGATCACACATCCAAGGTGACATGGCAGTGCACCTTCCCTGTCCCTGCTCCATGAGTGTGCTCACTCCCTCTGTCGCACATGGCCCCTGCAGACATATCATGGTGCCCACACACCCACACCCACAGCAGTTGCATGGACATCGGCCAGACATCACTCTCTACCTGCATCATCCAGTACAACCGGCCATTTGGGCATGGCCGCTGTGTGTGGCCTGTGAGGGGCCCATAGTGCCAACACACCCAGTTGTCAGGCACCCAGCCAGAGCTGCATGAGCCTGTGATGGGTCTGCTGACAGGTGTTGGCAGACACCATGTGAGGGCAATGGTGTGGCCAGGCGAACCCACCCCACACACGTGTGCCTCCCGTACCAGCCCCTTTGCAGCCCCATATTTGACGTGCCCGGCAACATGCACTGTGCGCTGCTGCACCTGCTGTTACATACATTACTATGTGGCCATCACACTGTGCACATATGCTGTCCATCACCCATGCAGGCAGAACCCAGCCCATGTGGTGCGTGGTGTGCAACGGTGTCACGGACATCTGTATCAGCCATGTAGCTGTGTATGTCCTGTGTATGGGATGGTGACGTCGCAGCATGCCCCGATACACTGCCACCAGGGAACAGCCGTGTGTGATGCTGTGAGCCAGTGGTCATAGGGCGTCTGCTGCAGGTGTGCATTCAGCGACTGTAGCCAGTGTGCATGGGATGTGCCGTGAGGCCTACCGGTCTGTCCATTAGTGGTCTGGCGTGCATGCCACACATGTAGTGGGCCACTACGCGAGCATGACCACCGCCCCACTGACATTCCCCTGTGCCCAGAGGCATGCATGCCAGGACAGCGGGACGTCACAGAGATGTACGCCAATGTAGCCATCTCCAGTGGGTGCATGATATTCAGGACAGACATGTGACCTCGGCCACCCACAATGTCTACTATCCCCTAGCAGCATAGTACTCTTGGTACCCCCAGCCAACACATCATCACAGATGTGCCCACCATCCATGCCACTGGCATACACTGTCATGCCAGGCCCTACATGGCCATGGACTGTTGGCCATGGTGGCCAGCATAGTGGCTCCACTGACCATACCATGTGACATGTTCCTGTGCGTGTACATGGCCTGTGCCCGGTCCATGACATAGCATGCATGTGATGGCACATACCTGTACATCGCACAATGCCCGACAATACGACTGTGTCGGCGTCTACCCCCCTGCAACATATGGCACCCCACAGTATAGAAATGATACAGACAACAATGGGTAAGGCTAATCAACAATGCATATATTGTGTATGAACAGTAACAACATCAACAGGTACAAACAACAACTGTACAATCACTTTGCTATAGGTGTGGTGCATTCAGTAAATTATGTATCAACAATGGTATGGCTGTACAGCAACAGTGAACAATGCAACAGTGCCGCCATGTGCCACAGCCCAGCTGTGTATGCACCAGCATGGCCCTGTACACACATATATGCAAAAACAAACACTGTGGTGACTGTGACATCTCTGCCGTTCAGAACATGCTAAACCAAAGACCAAGAGAGGGCCAACAACTACAATATAACATGCACCCAGTCCCCCAGGCAATGCGGTACACACAGTCCGCACTGCCAGTAATGTGTGTCGTGGCACACCACAGATGCATTCAACCCCACTGGGGTGCCACATGCATGCGTAGCAGCACCACACTATCGTTCAAGCTCCCCAAGTGTGTTCATGACCGCCCTTATGGACCCCAGTAGGCTACCCAACAGCCTTACCACATCCTGTAGCTGTTGCCTGGCAGTGGCAGTGACACGCTGCACATGGGCGTCATGGCTAGCAATGGCCACAACCCATCCAGCCTCATCATGGCCATGGCCATCACCAGCAGGGACAGCAGGCTGTGTGGCCTGGTCCACATGAGCTCTGCTGTCCACATTGTCCTGTCCTGTGTGTCCTGCAGTTTCAGTGGGTCCCACCACTGTGGAGGGGGCAGTGGCCAGCGGCCAGCTGTTGGGCGCATTGTTGGGGCACACGGTCCACAGCAGCTGACTCTGTGCCCTGAGCTGTAACGCCCCTTGGATGGGCCACCAATGATGGCTCACCACCATGTCCTGAACCTGCTGCCGTACACGCTCGGGCCTGCATCCGCCGTGTGCGCTCTTCATAACCCTCTGCCTCCTGCTGCTTCAGGTTCCTCATTGCCATTATGAGGGCTCTCAGACACTGTGTTGGCATGTCCTCATCCACCCCATCAGCATTGTCCTCATCATCTTCACTGTCCCCTGCAATGACTATAGGGGTTGGCCATGAGTAGCATCCAGCCGCACAAGCACACACACACACAATGTCACCCATCCCGTTTGTAGACACACACCACATGCCCCAGTTGTTAGCCATACCTGGCAGTGTGGGCTGTAGCCATGGTGCCATGTTGCATTAACAGTGTGGCATGTACCCCTGCGCCCTGTGTAGCATGCATATGGTGCCCGTTCGGGGCCACACACCTGTGGCCTTGTGGGCAGGGTGCATGTCAGTTGCCAACCACCACATCTGTATACAGCATGCCCACTGTTGGTGCTGGGTGTGTGCACGAGCTATGTACAGCTGTCCCTGTTGCCACTCCAGCACTGCCATCCCTCACCATATCCTGGGTGACACACCTGCCGATGCCCTGGTGTTGTGCACCTACATGTGGCAGGCCCCTCCCCCATGTGCCTGCGGCCACTGTACATGGTCAGGGGTGCTGTAGCCACAGGGTGCGGTGGTGCCTGCAGTAGGGTGTAATGACTTCACATAGTGGTGGGCTGGGTCGGCACACACTGTGCCTCACTGTGTCCATGCCATGATATCTGTGTGCACTGTTTGACAGTGCCCTGTTGTCGGTTGTCCATTGCACCCATGTGGCTGTACCATGTTGTCTGTGGTGTTGGCTTCCCCTGTCCACATACACCCTGTCCAGTGTCACACTGTGGCATGGCACTGTCCATGAGCATGACCATGTGCTGGCAGCGGTACTGTAATGCTTGCCCAGGCACATGTGTGCAGGCATACATGTCCTGCATGCCAGTGGGACGGCATGTCCATCTGTGCCCTGTCAGCCATGCAACACGCCATGCCTGCATTGTTCACTCGAAAGCACCACTGCAGTGTACCCCTGCACACCCCAAGAGCGCCTGTTGAGGTGCTGTGGCTCACTGTGCTGAGTGGTCTGGTTATGCCTCCACCTTCTACAGTACTGAGCTGTGTGTGCATTGGAGTGCAATGCTGTGGGGCACAGTGGCACACGGTACCTGCACATGCTGTGCATATCTTCCCAGGTACACTGTGATCCCCCCCACACACACGCATTGCATTGATGCCTTGCTGCCTCTGTTACCTTGTGGTCTGTACACCTTTGCACAGCCATGGCTGTCTGCCCTGGCCCTCATCTGTGTATCCATCACGTTGCCCATGCCCACATCACACACATGGCATGTGTCACTTACCCTCCTCGCACGTACTCGAGCCATCCTTACATTGCCCAGTCTTCTCAGTGTCCTGCAGTGTGGCTCCATGTTCCTCTGCAGTCGCACACACCTGTGGATCTGTGGAGACAGTGACATCACATGGGTTAGATATGCGGTTGGTACAGGCCCAGTAGGGGGCTATGTCTCTGCCACTATTTGCATGTGGTGTGCCACCCACCTGTCTGTATATGATGGCTACCATGCATCAGTATGTCTGCCTCCCTGGCCTGGTCTGTGAGGCTCTTCAGGATCCCTGGCTCCCTGTGGGACATATCATTAATTTTGTGCTTCAGCTGGCGGACCGTGCACTTGACACCTGTCAGCGTCTGCAGTCTGCTGGCTATGCTGTGCCACACCCTGTCCCTCTCCCTCACGGGGTGCCTTGCTGAGCCTGGTGGCATTAGCAGCCTTGACCACTTTGTCACACAGCTGACCAGCATGGTAGTCTCCTCATCGTTGAAGTTTGGTTTCCGGGGCCCTGGACCTACCATGCTATGCAGTACTGGATCAGCCACATCTATTGCTCCTGCTGGGGATGGGGTATCTTTGTATACCACACCAGTAGGGGTGTGCTGTGCCTACTATGTACAGTTCCCCCTAGACCTGCTTGCATGTGCTGCCAGCTGTAGGAGGGCCCTGCAGTGCCTACCCAAGGGATTGTGGCATGTAGGATGGGGAGGTGTTCTTGCACTCCTGTGTGCACTGTAACTCCACTGTCTGTCCTCTGTGCAGCGTGATGCACTCCAGCCGCACGTGCATCAGATGCCCCAATGTAGCGGTAGGCAGGCCTGTGGTACCAACGCTAATATGGCTGCATCACCTGCCGTGATGCACTGTGACACAGGGCCACGGCTCTCACGCAGTGGGCTCTGTGTCACCTGCAATGACGCACTGTGATGCAGCGAGGGGGTTCTGATGCACTGTGATGCAGCGAGGGGGTTCTGACGCACCAGTATCTGTGCCACCTGCCATGACGCACCGTGACGCAGAGAGGGGGTTCTGACGCAACGGTGTCTGTGTCACCTGCCATGATGCACGGTGACGCAAAGAGGGGGTTCTGCTGCACCCGTCTCTGCATCACTGGCCGTGGTTCACTGTGACGCAGGGATGGGATTCCGCCACACCAGTCTCTGCGTCACCTGCCATGCCGCACTGTGATACAGGGTCCCGGTGGTCAGTGGTGGCTGTGATGCAATGGTGCCTGCATTGCACACGCACACACCCACCCACTACATCACTGTGCAGGGCATGGGGTGGTGCACACACAGGGCATACTTGGATGGCTGGGGCGGTGGTTCGGGGTCTGGCTGCTTAGCTTCAATGCCATGGGGTGTGGGGTTAAGCATGGTGGGGGGCTTGACACCCAGCACAGTGTATTACCTGGGTGCAGACCGTGGCCCTGCATCAGAGGGAGAGGAAGCCATGGGTGTGATGCACACTAGGAACGTGACGCACACTTGCCGCTGTGATGCGTTACTAGTTGAATCGGTAGTAGGAGTGGGGAGGATGTAGTACCCTCGTACAGGTCACTGGTAGGGACGCAACTACGGTACAGTGTACAGTACCAATGCCCACACCTCAGCAGGGTTATTCTCCTTCTGGCAACAGTGCAGGGGAGGGATACATAGCTAGCAGCTGGTCAGCGGGGACAGGCATACGTGGGTGGGTGGGGGGCACTGCCCATATACTCCCTGGGTGACAGGTGGGTGTGGGGGGTCACAGGTAGGATGTACCTGTATTTTCCAGGGATTCATGTGGTCCATGGGGCATCACCGGGGGCCAGGTGGCACACATGTCACATGGGGGCACAGACATTGGAAGGGGTGGTTTGTGTGGGTGGTCGGATGGCACCCCCTCACTATGTGGGTGTTGGCAATCTGTCTGTGCTGCCAGGTATGGGCATCCTGTCATTGTCAGTGGGCAGTAGTAGGGGAGCCTGTGTTGAGCATCGGGGATGGTGGGACCCATGGCTAGAGGGGATGGGAGGGGTGGTGGGAGAGCAGGGACATTTGCTCAGGCTGTGGACCCTGCAATATGAGCAGACATGTTGGTCCAGTTGCCCATCCTCTGCAGGCTACTCCGTCTGTTTGTGTGTTCATTTGTGCCACTGGTGGCATCAGCTGCACACATTGCACCGCACCAGCACAGTGACTGACATTGCACTGCGTGGCCTCTGTCCTGTGCTGGCAGCCTGCCATCGCACTTTGACATCTACGCTGGCGGCATGCCGCGTAAACATCACTATGGTGGACCAGCCGCGTTGGGTCTGTTGTTGGCTGTGGGGCACGGTGGCTTATACCAGTGTGTGGCAGACAGCAGGATAGTGTGGTGCTGTGTGTGGGCATTGTGGTGCATGTGGTAGCATGGCTGTTGCCATGCGTTCCGTGCATGCCTTGCCAACAATGCCACACCCACGAGTGGTGTCCAGATGCCATGCCTCGTGGGTGGTTGGGACCTATCAAGGTGTCCACGGCCATGTGCCATGGCTGCGATGGTGCAGTGCCGTCAGAGCATTGCACCCCACTTCCAGCATATCTGGAACGTGCATCCCCTATCCCTGTGCTGCAAGGGATTCCATTGTGGTGGTGGTGTTTGTTGCCCCTTCCCCATGGGTGTGCCTTCTGGGGGGTGTGAGCAGTCACAACAGCCTGTGCCACCCCAACTGTGGTGCTGCTCAGGTGCTGGTGCCCTTCCTCCATGCTGGCCATGTGTGTCCAGGTACATCTTCTGTGTGGTGCACATGGTTGAGGGACCCAGGCCACTTCTGTGCACTGTCTGGCTGGCTGTCATTGTGGTATCCATTCTACATGAGTGGGAGAATGGAAAGGGGTCGATCGATAGAGGTAGTGGGGACTAGGAGATGCCCTGGGGAAAAATGGGTCCAGGAGAAGGGTCTTCCCTGCCTGATTCCCATACCCAAGGGCTCTGCAAATTGTGGGCAGATACTGCGTTCCTCCTTGAAAACCCATCCAACCTCGGTGGTGCTATGTAATGCCAGGTCAATTAAAAACAAGACCACTATTATAGCGGACTTTGTTGCAACATCTGACCTGGCATGTATCACTGAGACCTGGTTGGATGAGAATGCAGGCCCTATTTTGGCATCTGCTGCTCCGACCGGGTTCTCGGTGATACACTGCCTGAGGTTGGATTGTAGGAGCGGGGGTGTAGCCATCTTTTTTTAAAATGGAGCTGGGTCTTGTGGATGTACCAGTGGATTTCACTCGATCCTTTGAGTGTATCCTGGGAGCAGGTGGTAGGGTTCAGGAGTCCCCTCATCTACTAACCACTCGGTGATGGTGGAGAATTCCAGAAGGAGTTTGCAGACTTCATTGTCGACATAGCATTGGAGTCACCCAGGTGGTTGATACTGGGCGACTTCAATGCTTGTGTCGACGATGAACTCTCACCTTTTGGGAAAAGCTTCCTCCAACCTATGACGATGTTGTGCCTTACACAGGTGGTTATCTCTGCTACCCATATAGGAAGTCACTCATTGGATCTAGTGTTCCTACTGGAGTTGGAAGCCATGCATTTGGGGGTGGAACCAAATGTGTGGACAGACCATCATACCATAAGATTCAGCTTCGAGGCACCCCCAAATAGGCCTGCCCTTACGGAGAGGGTCCAGTATCGCCCTTTGAGGGGAGTTACCTTGGAAGGTCTTTCAGTGGTACTGGACTTTTCGGGTATTTTGAGTGAGTGCATGGGTCCAGGGGATCTCGTACTCACCTATAACAGGGCTGTAGGCGAGATCCTGGATCAAATTGCTCCTGTTCATGTTCGCCCGCTCACTCAGCACCTAAGATCTCCATGGTTTGATGGGTTTCTGAAGGAGCTGAGGAGAGCTGGGTGAAGGTTAGAGAGAGCATGGCGGACATCCAGCCTAGATGCTGACAGGCTTAGATTGATGGACCATTATAGTGTCTATCAATCAGCAATCATCCGTAAGAAGGCAGAATTCCTGTCCAGGGAGATCGCTGCTGCGTGGAATCGACCAGCTCAACTCTTTCAGACTGTTGACAGATTGTGCAATCCACTCTGTCTGCAGTCTGGAAGAGGTTTTTCACAAATAAAGTGTGATGAGCTTGCTTGATTCTTCGCAGATAAGATTGCAAGCATCAGGTCGGGCATCAGTCTTGCTCCCTTTCTAGGGAACTGCGGTGATCGGCGAAGTGAAGTGGACCCTCGTGTCACCTGGTCTGACTTTAGTAGGCCGGGTTTCATGGATGTTGTTAGGATTGTTCAGACTGTATGACCTACCAGCTGTAGTTTGGATCCAGGCCCTACACCACTATTAATAGGTTGCGTAGATGTTATCTGCCCGATCCTTACTGAAATTGTCTGGAAGTCTTTGGACGGGGTTCTTTTCCTGATCCTCTAAAAGAGGCGGTCGTTCGACCACTCCTTAAAAAACCTTCATTGAACCCAGACTGTCCAGCTAACTACAGACCTATCTCTAACCTTCCCTTTGTGGTTAAGGTTATTGAAAAGGTGGTAGTGCAACAATTGGAGGACCATCTTACGAATCACAATATCTATGATGTTCTCCAGTCGAGGTTCAGGAAAAGACATAGCACTGAGACTGCTCTCATCCGGGTCTTAAATGATCTCCTAATAGCGAGAGAGTGAAAGGCTTGTACTATTCTAGTCCTTCTTGATCTCTCTGCAGCATTTGATACCGTGGACCATGGTTTGCTGTTGGAATGCTTGAGGCTCCTTTACGGACTATCTGGTACAGTTCTGCATTGGTTTCGATCCTTCCTCACAGGGCGGACTCAGAGGGTTGTTAAAGGAATTTATTCCTCTAATGTCATCTCTCTGTCGTGTTGGGTGCCGCAGGGCTGCATTTTGGTGCCCATGTTGTTCGCAGTTTATATGCTGCCATTAGGAGATATCATTAGGTGTTACAGTCTGGGTTTTCACTGCTATGCAGATGATACCCAGCTGTATCTGTCCTTTATTCCCAGACAGGATGATGCAGTCTCTTTGCTTAACAGCTGTCTAGCTGAGATCAATGACTGGATGAGTAGCAGCTGGCTGAGGTTAAACCTGGATAAGACCGAGGTGTTGATCGTGCACCCAGGTTGCCTGGAGGTAAGTCAAAGGCTGGGCTCCGTCGAGCCTTTGTCTTAGTGGTGCCCAGCTTTTGACCTCAAGCCAGGTGCGTAATCTGGGCATTATTGTTAAGAGTGGTTTGACCATGAAATCTCAGGTGTCGGCCATTGTTAAGTCCTCTTTTCACCATCTGAGGAATATTGACTGGGTGAAACACCTGGTTCCTCTGGCTGACCTTCCAACTTTGCTCCACGCTTTCGTGACCACTTGCCTTGATTCCTGCAATTCTCTTTACCTGGGGCTACCAGGGGTTGATATCTACTGCCTGCAGCTAGTGCAGAATGCAGCAGCCAGGCTTTTGACTGGAACATCTAGAAATAGTCATATTACACCTGTTCTGCGCGGGCTGCACTGGCTGCCAGTTCAATAGTGGATTACCGTCAAGGTCGGATTACTGACCTATAAGGCCCTGCACAAACAGGGACCGCAAGATCTCCTTACTCCCTACTGCCCTCCCACTCGCTCCAATCCACCAATGAGGGATTGCTAGAGATTCCCAGGGTCCGTTTGAAAACATCTGGAGCACGTGTGTTTTCGTATGCAGCTCCTGCCCTGTGGAATTCTCTACCTCATCGGATACAAAGCTGCCTGACCGTCGAGAGCTTTAAAGCAGAGTTAAAAACATTCTTATTTACAAAAGTTTATGACGTCTGATTTTATTATTGTCAATGTTTGATATTTCTCTGTTATTTATTTATCGTTTGTACAGTGATTTGGTTTAAGAAAAGTGTTTAAAAATAAATTTTACTTACTTTTTACTTACGTGGCAGTGTTGTGGTCCTTGGTCAGCAGGGCACATTGTCCTTGGGGTGCTGTGCCATTGTACTGGTACGTCCATCTGTGCACCTGTGTGGACATGTGGCAGCACACGTGACCTGCCTGTACAGTTCAGTGCCACACCACCACACTTGTACCCATGGTGCCTATGCCCATCAGTGGCCGTGTGCCTCTGTATGCCTGTGTCTGGTCATACCTGTTGCCATGGTGTCCTTCAGTAGCACCCGGGCCCATCCTCACATTGGCCATGCCACGGTCACCTTGTCATGTGCCTGGCATGTTTCTCTAGGCATGTGCTCCACCATGCACACATCCACACTGTGCAGTGCACATCGCCTGTTACCATGGTTGTGTGTGCCTCCCTCTGTTGGCATGGTCCTTCTCTGGTTGTTGCTGTGTACTGCTGCCATGGGCTGTCAGTGATTCAACAGACAGTGTCTGTGTGTCATCACTAGTCTCTGCCTGACAGGCACCCTATGGCACAGCATGCATGTCCTGGGATGTTGTTCCGGCATCTGTGTTCCATAGGTGTCCGGCCTGGTTGGTTCTGAATGTCCATATGGCACTATGGTGTTGTGCTGCACAGTTGACGTATGCACATTGTGTGGCATGTGTTCTGGCTGTGGTCATTGGCTGTTCTGTCCTGCTCATGGTGGTGCTGCTTGCTTTCTATGCATAGTGGTTCCACCAGCTGTGCCCTGGCCCTGTGTCCAGCTGCTGCTGTACCTCTTGGGTGTTGGGCTTGGTTGTTATCCTGTGCTGCATTTTCTTCTTCATTGTCACCCACCTCATCATCACTGTCATCCATGTCCTCCATATCCAGCATGGTCACTCTGTTGTCGATGGCAATGTTATGGAGGATACAGCAGGCCACAGCAATCTTATGATGCAGCAGGCCACAGCAATCTTACATGCCATGCAGGGTGTGTACTGCAGTGCACCTCCAGAGCGGTCCAGGCACCAGAACCTCATTTTCAGGAGTCCGAATGTTCGCTCAATCACAGCCCCTTGTGGATACATGTGCTTCATTGTATCGTGCTTCGGCTGCGCTCTGTGGTCTTATGATTGGTGTCATTAGCCATGGCAGTAGGTGGTATCCACTGTCACCTGTGGGCATGATGGCACTGGTTAGTTGTTGTGCCTGCATTGTTGGTGTTGTGTGCATCACCTCTGGCATTCCACTGTGTCCTCCTCCCACCATGCATGCACTGCACTGCAGTTACCACAATGGCTGTTGCACCCTACTCACACTGTCTGCCCCTTCATGTATGTCCAGGTCTGTACCGTGTGTGTTCCCTGTGTCTGCTGTGTTACTGTCACCTGCATGGCCAGTGTGCCTCACAATAGCCGCATGCTGTGTTGCACATCATGGCTGTGTTGCTGTGTGATGCTGGTTCGAGGTGTGTGTATGGGGGCGGGGGGGGGGACATCCTGTATGCCACACAAGCCTGTGCTTGTACAGTTGAGCCCAGTGTTGCACTTCCATGGGCACTGCCATCCTGGCCTTGGTCACGGTTGAATGTTGTGCTGTGCTCCCCACAGCACCATGGCTTCCAGGGGCACCCCCAGTGCCATTCCTGTGTCGCCTGTCACTGTGTCGTCTGTGCATGTGTGTTACCTGGGGGGGGATTCTGTTCCTAGCCAGCCAGGTTCCCCCACATTGATATGTGCACCTGCTGTGTGTGACTGTGTGTCAACAGTGTTTTCCCCTTTCTCATGGGACATCATGCCTGTCCTGGGTTCAGTGTTGGCTTTGTTCAGCATTACCTGGGTGTCACATTGCATAGTGTTGCACATGCACCTACCTATTAGCCAGCCATCCTGTATTGCTCCACGCTCAAATCCATCATGCAGGCCACTGTGCCTATAGATGTAGGCATCATGGCATGACCCTGGGTACCGTGCCACTATGTCGAAGATCCTACAGCGACTGTTACATACCACCTGGATGTTCATTGACTGGTATCCCTTACTGTTCACATATGCATCCCCATCCACTGATGGTGCCTTATAGCGATGTGGGTGCAGTCTATTGTGCCCACTACCCGTGGTAGTTGGGCAACACTGTAGAAGCCCTACTGGATGGCCTGCTGCTCATGGATGTCCGGTGGAGATCTGATGTACTGTGCTGTCCTGCGCAGTAGTGCCTCCAGGAACTGCCGTAGGCTTGTTGAGACTGCTGATTGTGAGTTTCCCAGTGTGTCTCCTGTGGGCATCTGGAAGGTGCCTGCTGCAAGGACCCTGAGTGCGGCTGTGACCTTTATCTCCACTGGTAGGGGGTTGCCTCTGCCTGTCCTGCTTTGTAGGTCTTCCCTCAGCTCATTGCAGAGCTGTGTGATGGTGTCCTTGTTCAGCCTGTACCATGCCAAGCACTGTTCATTTGTCATGTCTGTGTACATGATTCTTCAGTGGAGCTCCCTTGGCTTATATGAGCACCATGCTGGGTGTTGCTGCTGTTGTCTGGCCGGTGCTATTCTCCTGGAAGCCTCCTGTCGCTGCTGCCTGGCACGTCATCACCTCCTGACCACCCTTGCTGCCATGTGGAGGAGTATTGCAGCTGCTTCTGACATTTCTCTGTGTTGTCTTCTACCTCTTAGTATCTCAGAGCCTCAGCCGTGTCCAGCTTTCAGCATTGTCTGTTGTGCTGTGTGCCTTTATGTATGCTCTAGGGCTGCTTAGACCGTCTAGCGGCTGACAGTACTTTGACCTGTTGGTTGTCAGGGGTGCACATTTGAAATTCCCATGGGTGCGATCTTGCACCATTTCTGTGCTGCAGGCTGCCTTGCGTCATGACGCTGCCATTATTTTGGCACAGGGCTGACGCAGTCACCTTTGGCACAGGGTTGTCTGGCCTTGATGCTGGGCGCCTTTGAAAATCGGGTCTGGCGCAGTGTTTGACGCAGGGCTGTCTTGTGCCACTGTTGTTTGGTGCAGGCTCCTTGCGTCATGCCTGGGGCTTTGAAATTCTATCCCTTAGTCTCTAATCCAGACATCCCTCCAGCTCAAGGCTGAGCTCACTGACATCAGGGATGGCTCTAGCAGTGCACTGAAAAGTCCACTCTGATATGCTTGGGCTCTGAATCTGCTCAAGATTGAAATAAACGTCTGTGTAGCGGAAATGCTCTTGCATGGGGGGTGCTTCCCTTGGAGCTAGTATTGTGAGTACTACAAGCCTAGACATGCAAAACTGTGCAATACAGTGGCTACGGCTGAGGACAGGATATTATAGCCTATCTGTAGTACATGGATAGACCACGAGGTTTTATGAATAAAAACCATCTGTCTTAGAACCATCTACTGAGTTCTCTGGGCTAGACACTACTATCAAGGATTTCTACCTTCCACAGCATCAAGGAACTCTCCTCCCTGTTAACCTGCTTCCTTCCATCCCTGTGTGGCTGGCTACTGCTACATTGTATGTTTTGTTTCCACAACTATCCCTGCGTGGATATCTACTGGTTCTGTATTTGCTGCATTTGTACCTCACCATTGTTTTGTTATTGTAAACTGTATATTGTACTCTCCCGGGGCGTGCTTGAAAATAGGCAGGGTTTTGCTTAATGCACCTACCTGGTCAACAAAAGCTAATAAATAAAAAAAATAATCTGCCTGGTATCCCCAGGACTTCCAAGCCTCTTGGCACAGAACTGTTTGCACATTTGCTCTGCCTGCCTCCAATGCATCTGCACTCTCATCAAATTCCAACCATCTCACCACAGCAGCTAAACCAAAGTACTGGCTCTGAGTTCAGCCAAATATATACCCTGGATAGTAACCACTAGGTACGTGTTAGCAGCCTGTGGATTGGAATACAACAAGAAGACCTTTGAACCACTTCTTGAGTTCTGCAGCGAAGCACAAGGTAACAAGTCTGAGCCTTAATTAAATCCTGATAGACCCTCTAGCTGGATATTGCTGATGTATGCCGGTGCTATCAAATGCACTTTCCCCTGAAACAAGATGGGCTTTGGGAAAATACCCCTGCATGCATACGGAAAACAAATGCATATCACAGTTCTGACTGCACCACACACTTGAGCCTTAGGCAAACCAGGAATATGCTGGAAAGTAATCTATAGAATGTACAGGAACCTTGAATAAGGAATCTGCATATCTACTTCTGGGTGACTCTGATGTGCAGCAAGGCCTGCAAATATGATCAGTTTCATGCAGCTGATAACGAAGGACCATGCAGTTCTGCTATCCCTACACCAGGTCAAACATTGGTTGCATTTGGGAGCCACCACAGAAAAGAACAGTCTTCTTCTGCCTACACTGCCATTGCCAGCTAGTCTTGGGACAAAAAAAAACATCCCTGAACAGAGCTGCTTGATATGTTGACATAGAAGCCTTGCCTGCAACCACCAACTGCACTAGACCGGAACCGTTGAGCCAGCTAAGTAGCCTGCACCTGCCAGCTGCCCTACAGGAGAGATCTGAACTGGATGGATGTCCGTCCCCTTCAGAGACCAGACAGCCAATCCTACTTAAAAGTAGATGTCCCAGGTACAGCACTGGGGACAACAATGAGCTGTGACAACAGATCTGCCCCCCCCGGCTGATCCAGAATATAACAGTAGAAACCCAAAATAAGCATATATCGTGCCCAAATTTGATTCCACTTGAAGATTCAGGCTAGCTGGCACCCTGCACTGATGGGAGAGTTAAGCTAACCTGCAACCTGGACCCATGGGAGAATTATGATGTCCTTACTGGAGTGCCAGACCTTTCACAAATGATGATATACTTAGTCTCCTATGTGACCACAATATCACTAACCTTGGACACAGGACTGTCCCTCAAACAACAAATTCTGGCCAGAGCTGATAAGGCTGTGGTGAGCTGCCAAATGACCAAAGTTACATGTGTGCGTAGAAAATTTTAAATGATTGGGTGTAACTTGGCCATTTTTTAGAGTTGTTTCTCAAAATTTTCAGCATGGCCTTTTTGGGGACCCCACCTCATAACGAGTGCCACTGTCATTTCATTCACATGTCCTAAAAGGTGATTTTGCAAAGCAACCACGCCATTATGTGACACAGGTGCAAAAACATGTTTTGGGCAGGATATGAAAAATGATAGCTGCACTGTTAATAAGGACATGTGCAAAAATGGCAATGTTGAAAATCTAGAGTGAAATATTAAAAATTGGTGAAGTTAGGAGCGTGTGTAGAAACAGCACAACACACGCTTGTAACGCAGTCATTTTTTGGAATTTTTTCACCAAATATGCAACATGGGCTTTTTGGGAGCCCACCTCATGAACAGTGGCACTGGTGTTTTGTTAATCAGTCCTGAAAGGTGATTCCATGCAGCTACTACAAAATCACCTTTCAGGACCATGTAACAAAATGACAGTGATAGTGTTCATGAGGTGGTGTCCCAAGAACCCCATGTTGAAAATTTTGGGCCCAAATTTCTAAAAATGGCTGATATATCAACATAAGTTGAAAACCCTATTGACTGTCATTATACCACACTTACTTTTGATTCTTCAGTTTGCGGTTCAGCTTTGAAGAGTACAGACATGTCCCGGTCCAGAGAAGATGACATTGCCGACCTCCAGAGGTAAGTATAGTATGGGGTAAGGGGAGGTGGGTGCTCAGTGGGAGGCTGGCAATGGGGGAGGGGGGACTGGGGCGATGATGAGAGACTGTTTTCTTTTTTACATATAAAGAAAAAAAATAAAGACATTGGGGAATGGTTTTCTTTATTTACAGGAAAAAAATTGAGAAAAAAGCATAAATCTGGGCACACTGGAGTGGGCTCCCAGTGTACCACATGTGTTCGGGGGTACATGATGCTGACATGGGGACTGGGCACCCCGATGTTGGTGTGGGGAGGAAAAAAAGGGGAAAAAAAAAAACATACATTTGGGCACACTGGGGGTGGACTCCCAGTGTGCCACATGAGTTGGTGGGTTACATGATGCCGACTCTGTGAATTGGGCACTTGAGAAAAAAAAAGCTTAAACATAAATTTGGGCACACTGGGGTGGGCTCCCAGTGTGCCACATGAGTTGAGGGGGACATGATGCTGACACGGGGATTGGGTACCCTGATGTTTGTGCAGGGATGGGGAATGAAGGGAGTGGGGAAGACAGCAGCAGTGGGAGGGAGCGGGAGGGTTTTAGTTGCTGCCAGTGCTGGGAGGGAATAGAGGGAGCGGGGAGGACAGGAGCAGTGGGAAGGTGTGGGAGGAGTGCAATCCACAAGATGGTGGTGGTGATGCAAATGTGCATGAGCGGCATTTGCACATGCATAGTTGCGGTGAGTGCCATTCTGCCATTCACAAGATGGTGGTGCCAGCAGAACTGTGCATGTGTGCGAGGTGCACATGCGCAGTTCTTGTCCCAGAACATGGAAGTAACAGCCAAAATAGTGAGGCTGTTACTCTGTAGAGGCTGATTGTGGTGGAGTGTTACAAGCTCCATTGGACTTTCAGAAGGATACTTCCAAAAGTCCAATGGAAGGTGCTATGCTCAGCCATTTTAAGACTATGATCGCAAAATGGCTGTAGGCTCCACCCACAGCCGTGAAAAGGAAGCCTGGCATCCAGTCCCAGAACTGCATTCTCCCCTGCTCATCACTGATCCTTTAAACAAAATCCAATGAGCAAGTTGCTGGGCTCTAAGCTGTGGAGGGGTTTGCATACATAGCGTGACAAACCCTTAACAACACTCACTACTCCAAAGTTGTATGCACTCCTTTTTAAGTAGAAAATACAAATCAAGCAAAATTTCTCAACCAAGCAGTTGATTTATTATGCACCACTGTTTAAGCCCCTACCACCTCAGCAATATGCCTTCAAGGGGGCTTGTTGTAATCTGACATACATGTTTCCAGTGTTTAAATAGTGATCAAAAAGTGACATCATACATCAATTCATCAATCCAAAAGGTCTTCTCATTAAAGTAATGAAACCATTATCAATTAATTTTTCTAACACTAATAAATAGGTCACTTAGTAGAAAAACAAGTACATAAAGAACATAGTTCATACTGCAAAATCAAAGTAGAACAAAAAGCTGTGCACACTATACTCATTTATGAAATATGACCAGTTCTTAGTAGAGTAGGGGTTAATAGAGTAGGGATTCAACTATGATGTTTCTATCGGTAATCTTAACTGCAGGGTTCACCTAATTATTAGGGATACACCAACATTTCTTTTAATATCCAAATAACATCAAATCTAGGCCTTTGCTGATTGACTTCTGACAGTTAGGAGGGAAAAGAATTCCCAAAGTGACAGCAGTCAGTCAGAGACCACCCCTCAAGGTTTTGAGCCTGTAACACTCAAGTCCATACAGTGGAACTGACAGCCTACAGTACCTGTATGTTGCTGTTTGGGGAGGGGGGTTAGACCCCTTGAGAGTTACTAGTAAATTGAAAACTAATTCTCTCAAAAGACCAGGACTGGTTCTGAATTTTTGTTGTTTTTGTTGTTGTTGAAAGAAAAGCAGTGCTATACACTGTGCTGACTTGCACACTGATGATGACAGTAGGTGATTATGATGATATACAGAACATTATTTGGTTTTCATACATGACCGTAAAAACTGTTAAAAGGTAATTCAGAGACCTTGGGGCAGTTAAGCAAACAGCAGAAGTTTAGATTTCAAGCACAGCACTACAGCCACAATATTCAGAGTTGGCCACAACACAGTCAGTACTGCTATGCGGTAAACAGCCCACAGCTGGTCCTAAGCAACAGTCAGATTGTTAGCTTTAACACTGTATTCATGATCACTCACTGATGGTCAGACAGTGACCGGCAGAGGAGGTGAGCAAAGTGCTGTGCAAGTTGCCACCACGTCTGTGTCTGTGGACTGGTTTCTGTGGTGGGGTGGTGGTTGGTATGGAATGAGCAGGATGGTGGGGGGAATTAGTTACTGTTTGTGGGGAGGGGGACCACTAGTCACCAGGGTATATATAGGTTATGCACAGTGTGGGTGATTAAAGATATTCATGCATGGGTGCTTGAGGGAGGGACCACTAGATGCTAAGAAGACTGGAGAAACTGTACAACAGAGGTGACTGGGTTGCTGGGGGAACCTGTAGACACCAGGGATATTACAAATAATTACAGCATGGGCTTGGGGGGATGCAGCCACTGCACACTGTTAAGGGCAGGGTTTTCACAGTATTAAATCTTGCTGAAATGAGGCGTTTTTTTATTTCTTTATTAACTGAAATATTTCACCAGAAAGGGATGCTGAGCAATTAGGTTTGATTTTCACTCAGTGGGGAAATTATTCAGATTAATTATTTGCTTGAGGTCTTGTGGTTCCTCAGTGCATGTCGTTTGTTGTTTGAATTTTCTGTGTTTTCCACCTCTTGTACCTCTTCTTGTTCATCTCTTGGTTTTTCCACCAACCCCCTCTTCTCTAAAAAAGGTATTTTTGTTAAATCAATCATTACAGATTTAGACCTTTTAATATAGCTTGTTGTAGCTCTTTCCCTTTCCTGTGATTCTTGTGATTCAGCTCCTCTCAAATAATTCACCTTCTTCTGCTGATCAAATTTTCTACTTCTGCTTCTGGATCTTCCTCTACTTCGTGGCCGTCCCTCTGGACTTTTTACTGGAATGTAAGCCTGACCTTTTTCATAGATGTTATCATCTCTTAAGTGTTTAGTTTGCTTCCTTTCTATCACTTCCTTCTTGTGTCTAAACAAATCCATATGCCTCTAACATAATACAATAGGGCTGTTATATTGATGGCTGTTTATGCATCTGGGATGGAGGGATGAGAAGGACAGAGGAATTTGTACAATGGCTGAATCAGAATAATATCAATTTGAGATTGACAGCTCAAATGGATGAAAAGAGAATAAATTTCTTAGATATAACACTAGAGTGTGATTGAAACAAAAAACAGGTATTTACTAAAAGTTATAGAAAAGAAACTAGTACAAATTCACTATTTAGGAATGATAGTTTTCATCCTTGTAAATTAAAAAACTCCATACCGTATGGACAGTTAGGATAAGAAACTGTACATCTGATCAGGAATTTGATAAACAGGCAGCAGAACTTTTGGAAAGATTCAAGGAAAGGGGGTATCAAGATGTGGTTTTAGAAAAGGCATTGGCTAAAGTGAAAAATAAAACACAAGAAGAACTTATCTGAGAGAAAGATAAGAACACAACAATGGAAGAGAACAGTATAACATGTTCGCTAGAGTACAATTCAGTAGCTGGCCATATAGGTAGCATGTCTGGAATAGTTGGGACATTTTGAAAAGTGATACAACAGTGACAGCCGTACTATCAGAGTCACCTAGAATTACATTCAGAGGCACAGCCAACTTACCAGATAAATTGGTTAGAAGTAAATTCTTTCAAAAAGAAGAGCCAAATAGGATGTAGTTGCCTCCCAAACCAAAGGGCAACCATAATTGTGGGATATGCAATGTATGTAAATACATGAATAAGGGCTCGGTGTACAATTTATTGAATGGTACACAAATTGAAATAAGGGAATTTATCACCTATACAACAGCATTTGTGGTGTATATGCTATGGTGCACTTGTAATTTGCACTATATTGGGAAAACTGTAAGGCCTCTAAAGGAAAGAATTCAGGAACATCTGAGGTCCATAATTAATAAAAAAAAAATGGACACACCAGTAGGGAGGCATTTCAGCTGTGTACATAATGGGGACGTATCACTTTTTTAATTCATGAGCATAAAACATATTAAATGTGAACAAAGGGGTGGTGATAGATCTAATCAACTGTTACAAAAAGAAAGCTCATGGATATTTAAAGCTGGTACAGTTAACCCGAGAGGCCTAAATGATAGATGGGACCGCAAACCATTTTTGAAACATTGATATCTTGTTCAGTTTAAACATAAGGAACTGATAATTTGGTATCAACTGTGTGTGTAGAATTACTGAAAAATGCTTTATTCTTAGTGAGGGAAGTTGATTCCAGAAGCTAAATGATAAATGGATTTCATTGGTTCTTGGTGAACTTTTTTTAAAACGTCCTGATTTCATTATACGACAGTGTATAACAATCTTGGCATCTAAACATGCTTGATATTTTGCCTTTTTTACTTTAATCCCTTTTTAGTTTCCTTTTCTCTCCCCCCCCCTTCACCTTCTTCTCCCTTTTCCCTCCTTTCTAAATCTTTTTCTGAGGACTACACTTCCTCTGTATCTAAACATTAGAGATAGCTAGTATATAACATATAGTATAAGAAAATCTCACTGTATATGTTTGTAAAAATAAAAATAATGTATGTTTTTTTTTCTACTTCTTTCTGTATTTGTTCCCTTATTGGATCCTACAGGACCACCTAAGGAGATTCAGTTTCCAGTACAGATGGGCCTTGAAGCAGCAGCTGTATGTGCTTCTCTACTCCTTTCATCATTTAAAAAGACCATGTAAGACTAAAAAAATGAAAAAGTAAAAGGTTAAAGAGTAATGGTTGATGCAGATTTGATGTTATTTGGATCTTAAAAGAAATGTTGGTGTATCCCTAATAATTAGGTGAACCCTGCAGTTAAGATTACCAATAGAAACATCATAGTTGAATGCCTACTCTACTAACCCCTACTCTACTAAGAACTGGTCATATTTCATAAATGAGTATAGTGTGCACAGCTTTTTGTTCTACTTTGATTTTGCAGTATGAACTATGTTCTTTATGTACTTGTTTTTCTACTAAGTGACCTATTTATTAGTGTTAGAAAAATTAATTGATAATGGTTTCATTACTTTAATGAGAAGACCTTTTGGATTGGTGAATTGATGTATGGTGTCACTTTTTGATCACTATTTAAACACTGGAAACATGTATGTCAGATTACAACAAGCCCCCTTGAAGGCATATTGCCGAGGCGCTAGGGGCTTCCACAGCGGTGCATAATAAATCAACTACTTGGTTGAGAAATTTTGCTTGGTTTGTATTTTCTACTTAAAAAGGAGCGCATGCAACTTTGGAGTAGTTATCACTGATCCTACCTGATCCATGAGGATGTGGTCTCACACTGCATTGCTGACCCAAGTACACTCTCATCTAGAAACCTTAGAGTCTGAGCCTGTCCTCGGAGTGTTACCCAAAACACCACAGTGACCCAGCCAAACAGGAAGCATCATTCTGTGTTCAAACAAAAAAAAGGGTATTGGCAACAGATGATCTGACTTTGGGTATATTTTTTGCAGCAGTCCATACTGTGACTGGGCTAAGTTAGGCCCTGTCCCATTTGTGCTATGTAGCAGGGAACCAGAAGCAAGACTTTTATTACTGTCTCCAACTTTTCTAATTCTCTATTAGACTGTGTAGTCGTTACCTCTACTGCACTAATTCCTAATTTCTAATTTCTAACTTGCTGGGTTCCCTGATTCATAAAATAGAGATAATGAAATGATGGCAGAGACAGACAGCTGTGACAGAGTGTGACATCAGATGCATCACAGTGTTAGGCCTAACAACAAACAGTTGCTAGAAGGGTCACAATTGTATGCCTAGCAACCAGCAACTACAAGAACCTGTCTTACTGAGATGTGAGAGGAGATGGGGAAGGATTTTCAGCAGAGCCAGATGAGAGTTGCTGATGTGTTAAAATTAGTTTATTTTTTTGTGTACAATAAATCACCACTCGTGGTTTTCTACAACTTCTCCTGGACTGCTCATGCTTCCTGACCTAAGCCTCCAATATATTTGGTGTCAGAGGTATCTGGTTTGGTTACAACTGGTGTCATTCTGTGTCAGAAGCCACACCACATCCAGAAGCTTCTCCACACACACCTATGGAACTATAGACGCCAGGCACTAGGACCACATGGAAACTTTTCTAGCTAGCATTTTACCAAGGGGCTGCTCACTCCGACATCATATGCTGAAGTCGTCCTATTCTATAAGAGTGGCTGGCCCCTGCACCCTCCTCAGTTCTTTTCCTGCCACTGACTATCGCACATCAGACTTCACACAGATCCGCCAGCTTCAGTCGATTCCTTTTTTGCTGAATTTCTTTGAATCTTTCCTTTTTTTGTTTTCTTTCCCTAGTGTGTATCACTTTACTGATAGAGTGATTTTCCCTTTCCATTTATGCTGAAATCCACCTCCGGTAACCTCTTCAGAAAGTGTGACTGCAGGAAGAAGATCCCCAAGAAGGATGACCATGAGGTCTGTGCCTGCTGCCTAAGTCCAGAACATGACACCCAGGATTGCATGAATTGCTGCAGCTTCAACCAGGCCAGCAGGAAGGACTGAGAGCAGACCCTCAAAACCTTTCTGCTGAAGCAGAACATCACCCAGGTGGAGAAGGAGCTTCAGGCTCAAAGTTCCTCCACTTCCCCCATAACATCCAAGGGCTCGCAGCCTTCCAAGGCCAGGAACAAATCTTTGGGGAAGGATAGATATCGAGACAAGGACTGGCTCAAGGGCAGAACCTGGTCCTCCTCGTCTCGATCCTGTTCACCCCGCTCCATGCACCGACCATGGTGGGATCATCCTCGCACACCCATTCTCCTGCAGGGCTACCATTGGCAGCTCCCCCACCAATGTTTCGGTGGCAGGGGTCAATTCCTGGGACTTTGGTGCCCCACCATCTTCTCAGCCCCTGCTGTTCAGGCCCTTATTTTCAGTGGGCACTCAGTCAGGTGGCTTTGCTGGCTCATCAATGGGCTAAGAGTCGGCGGTTGCCAGGTCACAGCACACTCCAGGAGGAGGGAGGTGATCCACCTTCTGTATAATACCCTGGTTAGGCCACATCTTGAGTACTGTGTGTAGTTCTGGAGACCCCATCTTAAGAGGGACATAGCGCTGCTGGAGAGGGTCCAGAGGAGGGCGACCAGGATGATTCAGGACATGGAGGGTAGGACCTATGAGGAGAGACTGGATGAACTCAATCTGCACACACTGGAGGAGAGGAGGGACAGAGGGGACATGATAGAAACTTTCAAGTATGTAAAGGGGATAAATAAGGGTGGAGCCAGGGAAGTGTTCAGGTTTAAGAAGGGGGGAACTACAAGGGGGCACGAGTGGAAGCTGGAAGAGGGAAGTACAGGGGGGATTGCAGGAGGCACTTCTTCACAGAGAGGGTGGTGGAACCATGGAATGCACTGCCCATGAGTCTGGTGGAAGAGACCACAGTGGAAGGATTCAAGAAGGGTTGGGACAGGTACAGGGGGAAGCTGAGGCCAGGGAAGGCCACCTCTGGGGCTGGGGGGGGTGGAGGAGCGAGTTCCCAGTAGAGGGCTAGCTTCCGAGCAGACACAATAGACCATGGGGCCTATTCTGCTGGCTTTTACTATGATACTATGGTGCTATGATACTCCCCTGCCGGTGACCACAGCCATTCCTTCGGTCACCATCTCGGGCCCTGAGCCTCTACCTTTTTTGGAGTCACCCCTGCCCGAGCCTCAGTTGCTGTCACCATCCCCAATGCTGACCCACACTGAGAAGCTCTCCTGCAGGCTCCAGCCTGTGTGGCCGCTCTCCCCAGTGCCAACTCTGACACTGATCCTGGTCTTTCATCAACTGATGCCAATGGGTCTGACATCAATAGCGGTGGACTTCCACTCTATGCTTACCACCTTATGGAACTTCATGCAGGCTAAGCTTGCTCCTCCCCAAGGCCCCCCACAATGTCCCCCTGCTTCTCCAGCAGGGCAATGACCCATGCCCCAGGACCTAGGGTCCTCGCTCCCCCTGATGGACTTGGGGGATGGTGGTGGGTGCTGCCCAGACCTCATTCCTCCCAATGAGGGTGGCGATGGCAACAACGGAGGAGATACTCCTTACAACTCCTCCTCCACGCTCTCATCTGATGGTGAGGAGACCCATAGGTACTGTAAATACTGTGGTCCCCCTGAATAATCCCTCTTTTGTCTCAGTTATGACACAGTTACAAATGGCCATGGGCTTCAACACGGAGGAGCAAAACCCAGCTCAACATCAACTGGCCACTTATTTAGGGCTCCCTAATGACCCTTCTTTTGTCATCCCTCCCTTAATTGAGCCTTTTGAAGATACTACCATGGCCATCTGACATTGGCCCAATTTGATTACTGCTGTACCTCAGAAGGCATACAGATTATACCAGGCTCCAGTGGGAAGGTGTTTCTTTGCCCATCAGGTTCAAGAGGATTTGGTGGTCATCAATGCCACCCATGACTGCACCAGGAGGCCAAAACACCTCAGTTCCTTACCCCCATATAAGGAGTCTTGGAGGCTGGATCACATTGACAAGAGAACATTTGCCTCTGCCACTCTGACCAACAGGGTGTTAAATTACATTGCCCGTATGGTACAGTACCAAAATCAGCTGTGGGACCAAGCCCTTGAATCTGTTCAGGCCCTCCCAGAGGACACCCTGAAACAGCAGTTTCTGTAGTCTCTTAAGGCCAAGTACGAATTCGGTACTCACCTCCTTAGGGTGGCCTACTATGCTGTCAATGCCTCAGTGAGGGCTGAGGCGGCTAGCATTTGCCTTTCTCGACACTCTTGGTTGAGGGTGTTGGGCTTTGTACAGGATGTGCAATTGTCCATCCTAAATGCCCCTTTTAGAGGCCATAAGCTGTTTGGTGCAGATGTGCAGGGCATATTGTCTCAACTGCAACCCTTGGACCACACCCTATGTTCAGTCCACTCTATGTACCACACCAATCAGCCAAAAAGTGGTCAGCGAGTACCCTTTCATTGGTCTTTTCATAGACCCAAGCCCTCCAGCAAACCTCAGGGTAAATGCCGGGTCACCAGTGCCATACCCACCCCTTGTCTATCACAGAAAAATCCCCCAGATGAGGAGGTGCAGCCCTGGCTACCACTGCCTACCCCTGCTGGTTCAGCATGACTCCTTGCCCGACCTCCCTCCCCATAAGGCAGGAGGTGGTGGTAGGGGATCGCTTCTCCCTATACTTGGCCAAGTGGAGGGAAATCACCAGAGTCACCTGGGTACTGCAGATCATAAAAAGTGGCCACACTCTGGAACTTCTGGAGTGGCCTCCAGAAAAAAAAAGTTCTGTACTCTTACCCTGCAGACCACATTCCAGTACTCTGGGAGGATATTCACTCCTTGTTGCAAAAAATGGCCATAGAACCCATCCCAGAGATTCAACAGGGTAGAGGGTTCTATTCTCATTTCTTCCTGGTGCCCAAATGCACAGGAGATTTCAGGCCCATTCTGGACCTCCAGGAGATAAATCTGTTCATCCAATACAAAAAGTTCTGGATGGTGACACTCCAAGGTCTGCTGCCCCTTCTACACCCGGGAGGCTGGATTCGCTCCCTTAACATGAAGAATGCCCGCCTGCATATCCAGGTACTTGCCTCCCACAGACAGCACCTAAGGTTTCACTTCCAGGAGACACACTTCCAGTTCTGGGCCTTGCCCTTTGGCTTATCTTCAGTCCCTCAAGTGTTTACCAAATGTCTGGCAGTGGTGGCAGCTTCTGTCAGGCAGGAGGGACTCTATATCTTCCTGTACCTGTATGACTGGCTCCTCAAAGCTCAGTCAAGGGAGCACCTATTACAGACTCTGGAACATACCACCCAACAATTCCAGGATCTGGGCATCAGGGTCAGTCTGCCCAAGTCAGTTCTGACCCCCTGTCAGCATCTCCAGTACATAGGGGCTGTTCTGGATACCACTTAATGCATGGTCTTCCTGCCCCAGGGCTGGGCAGATTGTCTGATAGTTTAAAATAGCAGCCACAGACATTGTCAGCTATTTCCCGAAATTTCTGTGATATTTCCTGAAATATCTGATGCTTTCTGCATTTAAACAGTAGGGGCAGCAGAGACAACTCTTCAGAAGTTTCGCGAAATATCTGGAAATAGCTGGCGATGTCTGTGGCTACCACTGCAAGCCCACCTGCTCTACAGCAGCTGCTATGTCTCAGCCAGAACCTTTTTCCGGCTTGTGGATTTGATGACAGTGGCCATAGTTAAAGTGCTCCTAACTAGATTGCACATGAGGATTCTTCAAAGAACATTGAGGGTCCAGTCGGAATAGCATACTGATGACCTGGAACAACCGGTCCTGGTCTCCTCCTCAGTGAAGAGAGTTCTCCTTTGGTGGATGGAACCCAGCAACCTGTTAAGAGGGGTTTCTTTCCTCATTCCTACCTCCTCAGCAAATCCTTACAGCTGATGCTTTGGGGTTGGGTGGGGGCTCATCTAGAGCCCTACCAAACACAAGGGACATGGTCCCATCTGGAATCCTCTCTCCACATCAATGTCCTGCAGATGTGGGTCATTCTTTATGCCTTGCAAGCCTTCCGGACTCTTCTGACCAGGGTCTTCTGCTAGTGTAGGCAGATAACATCAGTGTAGTCCACTGTATCAAAAAACTGGGGGGGCACCCACTCATGCCCCCTCTGCTGGGAGGTAATGAGAGTTTGGTATTGGGCTCTGGACCATGGTCTTGAATTGTCAGCCGTCCATGTTCCAGGCATCCAAAACATCCTGGAGGACACCCTAAGCCAGTCACAGTCAAAGATGCATGAGTGGAAGCTGCTGAACTCAGTAGTGGAAGATCTGTTCGACAGGTTGGGTTGTCCGGAATTGGACCTTTTTGCATCCCACATTCAACGTAAAGCTGCTGCATTTTTGCTCTCTTGATCTAGGGCCTGTAATTTTCTGGTGAGATGTGTTGTCCTTCTCTTAGAAAAGGAGGTTTCTGTATGCATTTCCTCCCTTCCCCCTGCTTCAGAGGGTTCTGATCAAGCTCCAGATGGAAGGGGTCATGATGGTCCTCATAGTCCTCTTCTGGCCTCGTCATATCTGGTTTCCCCTTACTGCAACAGCTGGCAGTGGAACCTCCAGTACCTCTTCCTCTGTGCACCAGCTTGCTGTCCCAGAACTGGGGCACCCTGGTCCATTTGGACCTCAAATCCCTGTAGGCCTGGCTTCTGAGGACATAGCCATGGCTCAATTTGGAGTGTCACCCAAGGTGGCCAATGTCCTGGTGGTGGCTAGGAAGCCTTCCATTAGGGCCACTTACTCTATGCAATGGAAATGTTTTTGCACTGTGGGCTGCTTCACATCAGCTGGATCCCTTCACTTGTCCAGTGAACCAGATTCTGGAGTACTTGTTGTCACTTTGAGATTCTGGCCTGAAGTACTCCTCTCTTAAGGTGCACATGTCTGCCATCTCTGCCTTCCATGTGCCCATTGATGGCCGTATGGTAGCACAACTGGAGGTGTCCCATACATTTCTGAGAGGCATTCTTCACCTGAAGCCTCCTATCTGCAATCCAGTCCCACCTTGGGACATTAATTTTGTGTTGGAATAACTTACTTTGGTTCCTTTTGAGCCAACCGCGAGCTATGCTTTCTGTCTTGGAAAGTGTTATTTTTAGTTGCTATTACTGCTGCTTGAAGAATTTCAAAGCTACAGGCACTCATGTGTGAGCAGCCGCGGGCTAGTGCAGAATCTCTGTTACTTGCCCGGCTGGGCTAGTGCAAGTCCTCCTGTGGAAAGCTGCAGTTCCATTCTCAACCCGGGGTATGAAATAAATAAACAAATAAATAAATACATTAATATAACTGTTATTTCATTTAAAGCCATGTCCTTTTCATGGAGATGTAACTACTGTATGCGCTGCCTTAGCACTAGTGAAATGAAAAAAATAAATGTCTGTGTGTGGTGCATTTACAAACTGTTTCATTTTATACTAACTACTGCTTTTATTTTTTTCTGGTAAAGATACTTTCTCCTTTTCCTTTCCTTGTTTAGCTCAGTACTCATGGCAGACAGATTTGTGACTGTGTCCAAGAGCAGCACAGTTCTAGAGTTGCCACCTGTCCAGTTGTAGACCAGATAATATGGTTTTCAGGGTCCTTATCTGGTCATCTGGTTTTGATTAAACGTAGTCAAGGCCCCTGGAATTCTGAGGTTCTGTGGTTGCGGAATTTGCCGGAGAATTTGCATCATGCCGCAGAATATATACAGTGCCGCAGAATTCATTGTTTTTGGTGAATTTTCATATAAATATACTGTTTTTCCATAGTGTCAGGCTTTCTTTCCCACCTCGTTTATCCTGAAGCCCCTCCTCTATGCTCAGCATATGATGTCATCGATGACATCACATCATATTTAGCCAATGACAGGACTGCATTCTGCCAGCGAAATGAATAAATCATGCCACAGAAATCAGAAAATGCTGCCGCAGAAGTCAAGGAGCCCTGCCGCAGAAATCAGAAAATTCTGCCGCAGAACACCAGGGGCCCTGAATGTAGTCCAGTTTTTGGGCCATTTTGAGTGCTCTGACAGTATTAAAACTGATTGTATCAAATCATTCACTGGTGCGTGCATACCCAGGTAACAAAAAAAGTTCTGATGTCACTAGTCACAGGCCTTTGTTTGTAAAACCAGTCTGTCTAGGAGGTGTAAAGTATGGCCCTTAAGACCATTAGCACTAAATCAACCTAATCTTTTCAACTCTGAATTTTAAGTATGGTCATTCACTGCTATACTAAGAAACAGTTTTTACATCTTTATATGCTGTAATGGGTTCCTTTTTGTTTTTCCTATATTTTCATATGTTTTAGACCCACTTTTTCAAATTAGTTTTCACATTGTTATTGCCTTTGTCACTGTGTTGATGATTTCTCTCCTAAGTCCTCAGCAGCTGCTGCTCTTATTTTTTATACTGCCAACCTGAACATTCCACCTTTACAGGCCATTGGAATAAATAGCATGGAATGGTGTGTTTGAAATTGTGGAATGTGATGTGTTAGACATTTGAAAAGAAACAGCAGTAGCTGATGAGGTAAAGGGTACACAATGTAGTATTGAGGATATCACAAGTACTGATAGTTCAGTTGTCAAAAAGGTGGTCAAAGCATATCAGAATACATGGCTGTCATGGAAAGGAAAACTGGAGAGTGTTTAACAGAGAAAGCAACAGGTTGTGAATGGGCTTTGTACATACAGCAGATCTGGGCTGAAATTCCCACAGCCTCCACTTGCATACTGTGTGACCTTAAGCAAGTCACTTAACCTCCCTGTATTTCTGGGCCACCCCTGTAAATGGATCTTGTGCCCAATAGGAGTTACCTGGTTATGGAAGAATAAAAATAAATAAATAGCAGTATGGGTTGATGCTGTTGAATTTATCCTTACTATTTTTGGTGAACATTTTTTAATAGAACTAGGACAATCAAGCATTTCTGGGATCTGTGGCCATGGTGGGAAAATGAAGGAAAAGGGGAAGAAAAACACACACACACACACACACACACACACACACACACACTTTTCATGACACAAATCTGAACATGTGGAAATATATCAAAGAAGTCAGTAAACCAGCTGATATTATTAGAAAGCATGCTGATGAAGACAAACAAATAAAAGATCATGAATACGAAAAGACAAAGCAAAGCTGTCTGTTCCAGCAATGCTGGCTAGAAAAATATGACTTGTTGGGATATGATGGTGCAAAAGATCTGATGTTCTGCCATTTGTGTATCAAATATGAAATACAGTTGGGTAAGGTGGGCAATAACAATGATTTTCGTTTCGGTAAGGATAACTTCCAGCTTTACTCAGTTTCATCCCATAATATTAGTGAAGTTCATGTTAGGGCAAAGGAAAAGGAGGATGCCAGCACTTCTACTCCAGGGACAAGTAACGTGGAGGGAATGCTAAAAACATGAATGAAGTAATACTTAACTGTCTAGATAAACTGTTTTGCACATGCACATGCCATGCAATCACTAAGAAATGACATCCTTTCACAGACTTTGTGTAGACGTGAGGCCTTGATGATATGAAAGGGCTAGATAACAGTTCAGCATATCAGAGTAACAAATATGCCTGCAACTTTATCCACTATGTAGCTGAGGTTGAACACATTGTGCTATGAGAAAAAATTATGGGAATGAAGTTCATTTCAGTCATCAGTGACAGAACCACTGACTCTTCAGTCACAGAAGCTGAGATAGTATATGTGTGGTTTGCAGTTAAAGGCATAGTGCAAAATCAGTTGGTAGGTGTCCAGACTGTTGGCAGGACAAATGCAATTTTATTTGCCTTTTGTTTAACAAATCACTGTTAACCATACTGACTGCAGTCTACTGCAAACTTCTGTGGGCTAGTGCAATCTCTGGTTCACTAGCCTGGCTGGCTAGTTCAAAAAAAAGTCACGGTTGACCCCTGATCATGGGGCTAGGATAGAGAAAATGTAACTCAGCTTTACCACTGCCAAACAGTACCACAGATGCAACCCCCCCACCTGATGGTTCAGCTGGAGGAAACAAAATATATTCATATTGTGTTACATTACAGTAAGGACCATTATCCTACAGCAGGTCTTATAGTGTTGTATAGTATGGCTGTACCATAAACCATGGTGCCATGAAACAATTAAAGGGAGAATATTGTCCCCAGATAATAGTGCTGTCCCCCTGAGGGTGTTTTCCAAAACTGTCTCTCAGCCTTGGCAAACAAAACAGGGACAACAAAATACCAAGGTCAGATCTCATGCCACTAGGCATAGCTATTTTCCAAATCTAGCTATCTACCTTTGGCCCATGAAAATAAGGGCAAACATGCTCCTCAAAAAAATATCCTTCAAAGAGAAAATAACCTTAAAGATCCACCAATGCTTCAAGAAGAAACACAGAAACATAGACTTTGACGGCAGATAAGGACCGCTTGGCCCATCTAGTCTGCCCATTTCCCTACCTACAGGATAGGCCGCAGATCCTAGTTAACCCACAGCCTATTTCTTCCTACCCCCCACAAGAATTGTCTTATGTCTGTCCCATGCATTCTTGAATTCTCCCACGGTTTTAAACCCCACAACCTCCTCAGGAAGGCTGTTCCATGCATCCACTACCCTCTCTGTGAAAAAATACTTCCTCACATTACCCCTGACCCACCCCGCCATCTTTAAATTGTGTTCCCTTGTTCTTGCATGTCTCTTTTTCTGAAAGATGCTACCCTCTTGGACTTTGTTGATTCCACTGAGGTACTTAAATGTTTTTATCATGTCCCCCCTCTCCCTTCTTTCCTCAAGGGTATACATATTAAGCTCCTTAAGTCTCTCCTTGTACGGCTTCTCTTGCAGACCCTGAACCATTTTAGTTGCCCTCCTCTGGATTGCCTCTATCCTGTCTATGTCCTTGCGGAGATGGGGTCTCCAGAACTGGATGCAATACTCCAGATGGGGTCTCACCAACTGTCTGTACAGCGGGATAACAACTTCCTGTTTTCTGCTGGTGATGCCTCTCCCTACGCATCCCAGTATACCCCCAGCCCTCCCTACTGCCTTCTCACATTCCTTGCTAACCTTAAGGTCATTAAGGTCATCTGATATGATTACCCCAAGGTCCCTTTCCTTTTTTGTTGTTGTTACTACCTCCCCCCATTGTGTATTCTTCCCCTGGGTTCTTGTTTCCCAGGTGCATTGTTTTACACTTCTTTGCATTGAATCCTAGCTGCCATACTTCTGACCATTCCTCCAACCTTGCCAAGTCCCTTCTCATCCTTTCCACGCCTCCTTGTGTATCAACCCTGTTGCAGTTCTTTGTGTCATCTGCAAAGAGGCATACTTTTCCTTCCAGTCCCTCTGCAATGTCACTTATAAAGACATTAAAAAGGACTGGACCCAGCACTGAACCCTGTAGTACCCCACTAGTAACCCCTCTTTCTTCAGAGTGGACTCCATTTACAATAACCATCTGTGTCCTGTGGTACAGCCAATGTTTTACTCAGGCTTCCACCCTGGGACCCACTCCCAGGCTGCTTAATTTGACTGTTAATCTTTTGTGCGGGACTGTGTCAAATGCCTTGCTAAAGTCTAGATAGGCCATGTCCACAGCCCCTCCCTGGTCTGCTACTTTGGTCACCCAGTCAAAGAAATCTATTAGATTCATCTGACATGACCTTCCCGCTGTGAACCCATGCTGCCTTGGGTCCTGTGCCCCACTGGCCCTAGGTACCAACAATTCTCTTCCTTCAGAAGTGACTCCATTACTTTCCCTTCCACAGAGGTCAAATTGACAGGTCTGTAGTTTCCTGCCTCTGTCTTGGTCCCACTTTTGTGAAGAGGAATCATATCCACCTTCCTCCAGTCCTCGGGTACCACACCATCCTCCCATGATTTATTAAAAAGAGTAGCCAGTGGTTTCACTAGTTCCCCCCTTAATTCTTTTAGAATTCTGGGGTGAATTCCATCAGGCCCCATTGCTTTGTCAACCTTCAGTTTTAGGAGTTCTTGCAAAACCCTTTCTTCTGTGAAAGGACTGGTATCGACCCCCATATCAAGAGTGCTTCTGTTAATTGGATTAGGCACTTCCCCCTTCCTCTTTTGTGAATACTGAGCAGAAATATTAATTCAGTATCCCTGCTTTCTCACTGTCCCCCTCTGCCCACCCGCCGTTCATTCTGTTCAGCCTCACTAGCCCTCCCTTTGTCTTTCTACGCTTGCTGATGTACCTATGAAAGGTTTTATCCCCGTTCTTAACTGAGTAGGCTATCTTTTCCTCAGTTTGAGCCTTTACTATTCTGACTTCCTTCCCTGCTTCCTTCTGCCTTAACTAGTACAGCTCTCTGTATAGGGAGAGGCATCAGTAGCAGAAAACAGGAAGTTGTTATCCCTCTGTACAGACAGTTGGTGAGACCCCATCTGGAATACTGTGTCCAGTTCTGGAGACCCCATCTCTGCAAGGACATAGACAGGATAGAGGCAGTCCAGAGGAGGGCAACTAAAATGGTGCAGGGTCTGCAAGAGAAGCCGTATGAGGAGAGACTAAAGGAGCTTAATATGTACCCTTGAGGAAAGAAGGGAGAGGGAGACATGATAGAAACTTTCAAGTACCTCAAGGGAATCAACAAAGTCCAAGAGGGTAGCATCTTTCAGAAAAAGAGACTTGCAAGAACAAGGGGACACAATTTAAAGATAGAAGGAGGGCCGTTCAGGGGCAATGTGAGGAAGTATTATTTCACAGATAGGGTAGCCTTCCTGAGGAAGTTGTGGAGTCTAAAACTGTGGGAGAATTCAAGAATGCATGGGACAGACATAAGGCAATTCTTGTGGGGGGCAGGAAGATATAGGCTGTTGGTTAAATAGGATCTGCGGCCTATCCTGTAGGTAGGGAAATGGGCAGACTAGATGGGCCTAGCGGTCCTTATCTGCCATCAAAGTCTATGTTTCTATGTTTCTCTGTCCTGCTCTTTCTGTGTTTCCTTATACTTCCAGAATGCTATCTTTTTCTCCCTGACTTTCCCAGCCACCTCTTTTGAGAACCATAGTGGCTTTTTCTTTCATTTTGATTTGTTTATTTGCTTCACACAAAGTCTTGTTGCCTCTGTGATGGCAGTTTTGATGATTCCCCATTGTTGCTCCACCCCTCCACCCCTCCTTCTAGCCTGTTTGCTAGTGCTTTTCTGAGGCACTCTCCCATCTTGCCAAAGTCAGCCCTCCTGAAGTCCAGTACCCTCACTTTTGTATGGCTTGACTCTGTAGCTGAGTTTAACGTGAACCACACTGTTTGATGGTCACTTGTTCTCAGATGGCAACCCACTCTAGACCTGAGATCCTCTCACTGCCCCCATTTGAGAGTATGAGGTTTAAGATTGCTCCCTCATGAGTGGGTTCTGAAACTAGCTGTCTGAGGCCTGCCACCTGTAGGGCATCGAGAATGGCCCTGCTGTTGGATGTGGCTGCAGCAAATGTGCTCCAGTTAACATCTGGCATATTCAGGTCTCCCATCAACAGTATCTCTCCTTTCTCTGCCATCCTAAGAATGTCTTCTATCCTATCCTTGTCCATTCCCTCCCCCTGACATGGGGGTCTGTACACAACCCCTGTGTGGATTGTGGTGCCCTTTCCAGTCTCCAAGGTGACCCATAGTGCCTCCTCTCCTCCCGCTTACTCTTTTGTTCAGTTGCTTTTACCCTTCCTTATATAGAGAGCTACTCCTCCTCTCTCTCTCCTGCCTGTCTCTCCTGTAGGTTTGTACCCTGGTATGTTAACATCCCAGTCATGGTTCTCTGTGTACCATGTTTCTGTGACTGCTCACGATATCCAGGCATCCCTCTTCCATCAAGGCCACCATCTCAGGGAGCTTGTTGCCCAGACTACAGGCATTGGTGCTCATTACCCTCCATTTCCTGATGGCCTTACTCCTTTTTGCCCCATCCCTGTCCTTCTTGCCTTTGTCACTTTCTCCATTTACCCCTGTCCTTCTCCCTATCAACACCTCTATGTTGGTGTTTACCGCACTTACTACCATGATTTTTGGAAGGGCTAGGATTTCCCTGTTCCTTTCCAGTGCCTCCCCCCTTGGCTAGTTTAAATGCTTGCCAATGAAGCATTTAAACCTATCACCTAGGATCCTGGTTCCCCTCCTGGACAGATGCAGCCCATCATGCCAGTATAGGCTTGCATCACTCTAGGTGGACCCCCAGTCCCCAATGAAGCCAAATCCCTGAGCTCCGCACCAGTTTATCAACCACTGATTGAATCCCATGGTGCAGAACACCCTAGCCTCTCCTACACCATAGATGGGCAGCGCCTCCGAGAAGGTTACCGTGTGTGCTACTTGTCTAAGTCCTCTCCCAATTCCACAAACTCTTCCTGCACTTCTCTAATCCCTTTCTTAGCCAGGTCATTTGTCCCTAGGTGGACAATGACATCCAGCTCCCTCCCCTGTGCAGCTGCTTTGGCAATCCTGAGGATTCGCTCCCTGTCCCTCCAAGCCATGGCACCAGGCAGGCACCTTACCTCCCTCTCCCCTTCCTCCCCCAGTTCTACCTTCCTAACAATGGAGTCCCCACCAGGAGTTGTTTCTTCCTGTGGGGTCCCTGCCACCCTTCTGTGGGTCTTCTTTGTGGAGGTTCCCAGCATCCTCCTCCTTGGTCTCCACTATGGGTGCCTCCATAGAGGAACCACACATTGCCAGAATGGCATAGGAATTGTGAGCTGTACAACTGGAGATGCGCCTGTTCCACCACCTCACCTCCCCCTCCTGAGCCCACTGTGGTCCAACCCGCCTCTTTCTTGGCAACCTCTGAGGCAATGGCAGTGGCACTGGTGGTTCCTGGATGGAAGAGGAGGTCCCACAAATCCTGGCCAACTCAGTCTGAGATGAGCAACCTCCTCCCTCAGCCCAGAGAGGTGCCTGTAGATGGGACAACACCGAATCCTCCAGAACGTCTCCTGGAAGACTGCTGCCCCACAGCCACTGCACTGCACCACTCCCATCATGTCTTATTTCTGGCCCCTTAACTGTTTGGAATCCTTACTCTTTCCTCTGTTTTTTCTTTCTCTTCTCTCTCTACTTACTTTCTGCCTGTGTGCCCTTTATGCTCCTGATTGTCCTGTTCTGAGACAAGAATATCCTATATTTCTCAGTAGACCCCTTACTTGCTCAGAGGCAGACCTCCAGCAGCTAGAGGGGGCTGGAGAGCTACTCTTGCCCTTCTAGGATGGTGGGTCTTTGGTGGCTCTGTGATCACTCACTTCCTGCTCCCAAACAGGAAGTTCCTGTTGTCAGTCAACAGTCAAGAACTTTGAAAAACATAATATTTGGACACAAAACAGCTTTAAATGCCTCATTAACTTTGTATTTCTTATTCCCATTATTTATAACAGATCATAAGCAAGAAAACAGGATCTTTGTTCCTTGAGGGTTCATCAGCTCCTATTGCTTTGTCCCAACCTGATGTCATAATACTCTACTTGTGACAGTACAGTTTTTTCCATGGCAACAGACTGTGATGTCACAATGGAGCATTATAATTTCAAGTAGGGAATAAGTTATAAAGGCAGATGAACTCTCTGGGATGCAGATCTTGTTTTTGCTGTATTTCTTCAGTAATAAATAATGAAGACGAGAAATCTATAGACATATATAGAAGATATATGAAAAAACAACTGAACTGTGTCTAAAAATTACATTTTTTTAAAGTTTTCCCAAAGGCATCAGCAGCTATTTAACAAGTTAGAAACATAGAAACATAGACTTTTACGGCAGATAAGGACCGCTTGGCCCACCTAGTCTGCCCATTTCCCTACCTAGAGGATAAGCTGCAGATCCTATTTAACCAACAGCCTATTTCTTCCTACCCCCCAACAAAAATTGCCTCATGTCTGTCCCATGCATTCTTGAATTCTCCCACAGTTTTAGACCCCACAACCTCCTCAGGAAGGCTGTTGCTTGCATCCACCACCCCTCTCTGTGAAAAAATACTTCCTCACATTGCCCCTGAGCGGTCCCCCCTCTATCTTCAAATTGTGTCCTCTTGTTCTTGGACATCTCTTTTTCTGAAAGATGCTACCCTCTTGGACTTTGTTGATTCCACTGAGGTACTTAAACGTTTCTATCATGTCCCCCCTCTCCCTCCTTTCCTCAAGGGTATACATATTAAGCTCCTTTAGTCTCTCCTCGTATAGCTTCTCTTGCAGACCCTGCACCATTTTAGTTGCCTTCCTCTGAACTGCCTCCATCCTGTCTATGTCCTTGCGGAGATGGGGTCTCCAGAACTGGATGCAGTACTCCAGATGGGGTCTCACCAACTGTCTGTACAGGGGGATAACAACTTCCTGTTTTCTGCTGGTGATACCTCTCCCTATACATCCCCGGTATCTTCCCAGCCCTCCCTACTGCCTTCTTACATTGCTTGCCAACCTTAAGGTCATCTGATATGATTACCCCATGTCCCTTTTCATTTTTGTTGTTGTTACTACCTCCCCACCCATTGTGTAATCTTCCCCTGGGTTTTTGTTTCCCAGGTGAATTACTTTGCACTTCTTTGCATTGAATCCAAGCTGCCATACTTCTGCCCATTCCTCCAACCTTGCCAAGTCCCTTCTCATCCTTTCCATGTCTCCTTTGTATCAACCTGTTGCAGATCTTGTGTCATCTGCAAAGAGGCATACTTTTCCTTCCAATCCCTCTGCAATGTCACTTATAAAGACATTAAAAAGGACTGAACCCAGTACTGAACCCTGCGGTACCCCACTAGTAACCCCTCTTTCTTCAGAGTGGACTCCATTTACAATTACCTTCTGTGTCCTGTTGTTCAGCCAATGTTTTACCCAGGCTACCACCCTGGGACCCACTCCAAGGCTGCTTAATTTGACTACTAACCTTTTGTGCGGGACTGTGTCAAATGCCTTGCTAAAGTCTAGGTAGGCCATGTCCACAGCCCCTCCCTGGTCTACTACTTTGGTTACCCAGTCAAAGAAATCATTAGATTCGCCTGACATGACCTTTCCTGCTAGAACCCATGCTGCTCAGTATCCCAGCCCCACTGGCCTCTAGGTACTCAACAATTCTTTCCTTCAAGTGATTCCATCATTTTCCCTACCACAGAGGTCAAACTGACAGGTCTGTAGTTTCCTACCTCTGTCTTGGTCCCACTTTTGTGAAAGGGAATCACATTAGCCTTCTTCCAGTCCTCAGGTACCACACCATCCTCCCATGATTTGTTAAAAAGAGTAGTCAGTGGTGTCACTAGTTCTCTGCTTAATTCTTTTAGAATTCTGGGGTGAATTCCATCTGGCCCTATTGCTTTGTCCACCTTCAGTTTTAGGAGTTCTTTCAGAACCCTTTCTTCTATGAAAGGACTGGGATCGACCCCCCTCTCCAGAGTGCTTCTGATAATTGGATTAGGCACCTCCCCCACTTCCTGTTTTGTGAATACTGAACAGAAGTATTCATTCAGTATCCCTGCTTTTTCAAAAAGTTCAAAAACACATCCTCTTCAAGGAAAATGCCTCATTAATATGGCCATAATGATGCTCAAACACCATGGGCATCATGAGCCAGATCGTCTTTTTCTGTGCCTCTTTAAAGGGAAGATCCCATCTGCCTTTTATTCTGTTTACTTGTGTAGTTTGTAGGCATGGACAATGATCGCCCCTATGGCACTGTCCTAATTTCATCAGGATTTAAATGTAAATGAAGGTAAAGTATGCTGTGAAATTCTGCTGGTCTCCATGGCAAAGGTCATGACCTGACTCATGTAAGGCATCCTGAAATTTTATGATGTTTTAGTGCTAAAGCCTGCAGTAGTTATACTGTATCAGTCAGTGCCATTGCTGTCCTCTGCAGTTTCTGTGTTCTAGTCTTATGCTGGCCATAACACTTTTCAAGGCGTAGTAAGCGCTTTGCTGTTTTCTGTAGTTTAAAGTGTATCTAAGTTAGGAAAAAAATGCTTTTAGAGAATACAGAGTCTTCACCCGACATGTAACAGAATTGGCTGGAAGTATAACTTCTGCTGGCTTGTGCAGATATGCATCATCACCTCCCATGATGCCTTGCATGAGTGAGGTCATGACCTTTGCAATGGATACAAACAGGGGTCACACCAGGCAAAACAAAGTGAAGCAACCTCATTTATATTTAAAATAGGATGAAACTGTGGGATGCAAGAAACAGAAACAGAAATTGTGAACAGATAAGGACCGCTAGGCCCATCCAGTCTGCCCATAAGACCTACACTTGTGTGTGACCTGTAACCCTATCTTGTCAGTGGTCTTTCATCACTCCCTCCCACCTCAAGGTTCCCTTGTGCCTGTCCCAGGCATGTTTAAAACCCCCCAAAGCACTCGCTCCCACCACCTCTTGTGGCAGACTATTTCACGCTTCCACCACCCTTTCTGTGAAGAAAAACTTTCTCACATTTCCTCTTAATCTGCCCCCCTCCAATTTGATATCACCCCCTCATTCTTGTACTCCTTCTACATTGGAAAAGGTCTCCCCCTGCACCTTGTTCATGCCCATGAGGTACTTGAAAGTTTCTCTCATGTTCCCCCTGCTCTCTCCTTTCCTCCAGTGAGTACATATTGAGGTCCTTTAGTCTCTCTTCATATGTTTTGTGGTGCAAGCCCTGCATCATCTTGGCCGCCCTTCTCTGGACTGCCTCCACTGTCAATATCCTTGCACAGGTGTGGCCTCCAGAATTGCATGCAGTACTCTAGGTGAGGCCTTGCCAGAGTTTTATACAATGGCATCACCACCTCCCACCTTCTGCTAGTGATCCCTCTGCCTATGCACTCCAGCATGCCACCGGCCCTCCCCGCAGCCTTTGTGCTCTGCTTTGACACATTAAGATCATTAGAAATGATAACCCCTAGGTCTCTTTCCTCTTTGGTTATTGTCAGCAACTCCCCTCCCATCATGTAGCTCTCCCTAGGGTTCCATCTTCCCAGGTGCATTATTTTGCACTTCTTTGCATTGAACCTCAGTTGTCACACCTCAGACCACTTTTCAAGCTTCCCCAGGTCCCTCCTCATTTTCTCCACCCCTTCTGGAGTATCCACCCTGTTGCAGATCTTGGTGTCATCTGCGACATCAACTAATGTTTCATTATTATCAACAACAATAGAATAACAATAACAAGAGGTGGTGCTGATGACCACACCTGCTGCATGGACACATTTCTGTGTTGTGCTGCACATCGAGGAACTTTAAAATAGTAAAAGTGGTATTTTTCCAATTTGGACTTGATTGGAAGTGTTCATGATCGCTTCATCTTGTATAGTGCTACAGACTGATATAATTTTGACATTATGGGACACTCACAAAAAGGACCTTCAGGCAGAGCAAAAACTCAGCCACCAACAGAGCAACAGGGTGCTGGAACAAGGAGCGTAGTCACAGGTGGTGAGCCTCCACGGAAATCCCTCCAAATAGCCATGCAGCTGATTGATTCTAAAATTGAAATGGTTTTGAATCGCCTTGGAGAGCAGGATCTCAAAATTGAGATAGCCACAAAGACTGCTACCTCAGCAGAGCTGCAAGTGGGAGGGCTCTTGCTGCCAGTACTAACTTAATCTGTGAGAATTCGCAGCTCCAGTATCGTTTAGAGGCCCTAGAAAATGTGCATAGAGCATCTCATGTTTGGCTGGTTAGCCTTTCTGAGGAAGTAGAAGGAGCTGATCTTCTGGATTTTTTGCTACAGTGGCTGCCAGGGGCCTTGGGCTAAGGGATGGAGTGTGCACAACATTTTGTCAGGGCGTACCAGATTTCTCCTCACGCTGCGAGAGCCCTGAAGGATCTATCAAGGACTGTTCTCCTTGTTATTGATGGTGTGGTAGCATGAGATATAATTCTGCAGGTCTCAAGAGCAGCTGAAAATTTAAACTACAATGGTGCTACGCTACATATTTTCTGTGACTTTTCTTATGCCACTAGACAGCAGAAGAAGAAGTTTGATGGTGTTTGCACCAAATTGAGGAGCCTTGGCATTGTACACTCTCTACTTATGCCGGCTCACCTTTGAATCCACTATGGAGGAGAGGGAGTCATGTTAATGCCTACAAACTACACAGGTATACAGAAAACAGGTTATGGGGACTTTCCCTTTAAGCACACAAGAATAAATCACACACTCTCCACGTGCCAGGAAACATTTCTTGTTATCCTCTGCTAATTGAACACACATACAACATGTTAGTGGGCTTAACAAACATGCTCTCAGTGCAATCTGCTGTCCAAGACAACCCATGCAGAAAGAACACCAGCATCAAGTGACCAGCCCCAACACACTATAAGGTCCATAGTTCGAGGATATGCATTGCCCTGCCTAGCAAAAACAATGCTGCAGGGAGAGCCATGCTGACTCTAGCAGACTACATCTGTGGCTAGTAAAAATGCTGTAGAGAAAAACACATACTGACTCTGCTAAAAAGACTGAGGATAGCCTACCTCCATTCCTGCAACTTCTGATGAAAAATAAAGCACAGGGGTCAGACTCCATGATTCAGATTCTACTAGCCAAAGCAGACAAAAAAACTTTCTAAATCTATATGCAAACTCTCCACACAGCCTGTACAGCTTTTTGCTGCTCTATAGCTGCAAACAATCTGAGAACAGGCTCCTATTGCAACCTGGGGTGTAGCTAGCTCCCAGATCAGAATATGGAGCCCAAATAATTGAAAGAAAAGAAAACCTGATAGTAAGTGTAGCAGAAAACTCCACCCTGTTGCTCGCATCACTGTCGGTAAGCAGCTGTCTCCTCCTTCATTATTGTCTGCTTTCCAGAATCTGTCCAATGACAGCCCAGACTGAACAATTGTTCTGCTTCAGCCACTGTGCTGGGTGAGTGAGAAAGAGCATGCCAGTCACTTGCTCTTGTGATGGCATCACATTGATGAATGTGACATCACCATGTTGGGCACAAGCATGCCTGGCCATTGTATGAGCACTTGAGGCAAAAAGGAGCAGAAAAACAGCTGGGCAGAAGTGCCAAGAAGTCAAGGAGGTGTGGGGACAAGCTGGCAGATAAAAAGCAATGGCAGACAAATAAGTGGCACCTTGCACCAAATGTTGTGGCAATCCCAATTTTTGAAAGCAGGCTGCATCAAAATTGGGATGCCTTGCACCAAAACAGTCCTGCACCACCCCTGCACCAGAAGTGCCAGTGCGCCATGTCATAAGAGGCTTGCACCATTGTGGGACTGCAGCATCCCCTTATTTGGGATTTTGGAAGCCCTGCCATGGCCACAACTTGGTGCTTAGGTTAGACTAGCCATGAGCTGGTCTAACAGCCCTTGCAACAAGTGTCTGGTGAAAGCTGCATTGGGGGGCAGGTGCATGGTACAGAGCAGACAGACCGGTTGGGGTGCCAGCAGTGGGTGGCATGAGCATGATGGGGTATGGGAGGGTACACTGGTGGTGTTGGGGCAACCATGCCCTGGACAGTGAAACAGAGCTGTGGACTGAGAATGGACAGTATTCTGGCACGGACCAGGTCTCAGACCCCTTATGCTGGCAGCTGTGCCAGCTGATCCACAGCATGCATGCTCCCTAAAATGCTATCTGCCAGACCTCTGGATGACACCTGCTGATTGGGGTGCCCATCCCACCTGCCTTAACTATTACGGCACCTGTAGCTGTGCACCGGGGCAGATGGTGCTGCTCAGGGCATGTCCATCACTGACTACAGCACCTCATCCTGTGCTGCCCTGGATTGTCACCCTCTGTCATGGTGGTTACATGATGCAGGTCAGCTGGCAAGGCTGGTGGAGTTAGGGGTCTGAGACACAATCCATGCCAGCATTCTAGCCATTCCCAGTCCGCAACTGTGTTGTACAGTCCAGGGCACACCAAACCCAGTGCTACCAGTGAACTCTCCCACACCCCATTGTGCTTATGCCACCCACTAGTAGCATCCCACTGGTCTGACTGCTGTGTGCCACACAGCCTCCTTCCCACAACATCACAGGTCTGAGCCGAGGTTGCACCTGGCTGGGGGGGGGGGCTTGATGGGACCCTCTGTCAAACCCTTCTGGTGCACCAAAGGTTTGTCACAACACTCCAACTGTTTCAACTCTCTTGACTTGTCCGACAGAATTTTAGCTAATAATTTAACATCAGAGTTAATTAGAGAGATGTGTCAGGAGCTGCTACAATACTGGGGGTCCTTTCCTGACTTATTTATTTAGGTGATTAAACTCTGGGTCATAGTTTCAGAAAGCTTTCCATTCTGCAGAACTTCTTTAAAGAGCCCCTGACACCACTGTGACAGCTTTGGGAAAATGTAATGTTTAGCACAAGTGAGCTTATATTTCAATATTGTTTCTGTATTTCTCATTCTTCTTCATTACTAAGGACATTTGTATGCAAACAGGATCACTGACCTATATGTTCTGGCTGCTTGCCTACATACAGTATGACATCACAGTTCTGTTTATGACATCATAGTATGTTGCTGTGGGGATATTACAATGCCATAAATGGGGAATTATTTTATTTATTTAAAAGTTGGCAGCCAGGAAAAAACCCATGCCCAGAAGCTCATTTCCAGGTGCAACCTGGATTATGATGTCATATGTAGGATAGCAGAAAGAGCAGATAAAGTCTAAGGGATAGTAAGCTTCTTTCATACAGCTGTCCTCGGTAATAAAGAAAAAAGGTAAATAACTATAGAAAATACATGAAATATAAACTGAACTGTCTAAATCTTACATTTTTCCAAGTTTTTCTAACTGTGTCAGGGGCTCTTTAAATACTTCTTAATGATGGATGTCAGTTCTTTAATAAATGCATGATAAAAGTTTGAAAACAGCAAACTCGGCACTCCTCCACTGGGCGTCAAACAGGCATATTTTATTTACTTAAAAAGCAGACGCTACAATCAGCCAGAAGGCTCCAACAGCAAGTAATCCCAACCGGTTTCGTGCTAACTGCACGTCATCAGGGGGTGATACATAGTAAAAACAGACTACTACATATAGGGTAAAGATTTAAAGCCACAGTAACCAGAGCATATGTTTTCTTGATTGATACTAATAATACAGGTATTCAATTAATTTCACACCATATATACATCTATATAAGTGTATTCCTATAATAACAAAAAACCTAATATATTAGCATACATATGCTCTAGGTAAACAGCCACGTATATTTAAAGCTGTAAAGTGCTTAAATTACCCTATAAATTCACAGTATTAAAAACATATTATACAGCAGCTATAATTAACTAATATCATGAAAATATTATACTAGACAGGAGATCAGCTCCCAGCCTCTGGGAAATGCAGTGTAATGCTCCATGTCTTAAGGATTATTAAAGAACAATTTAACCTATAAAAAAGAGACAAAAATATAAATGAGAAGTCCAAATTCATAATGGTATATAATTAACAGTTATATATCAAAAATAGAATAAAAAGAAGAGAAGCATAGAAAAGGAAGAAAGAAATAAAGTGGAGAGAAAGGGAAGGGGGAAGGAGGAAAGGAAAGGGAAGGAAAAATATTCAATATCAACACATTATTATATCATCAGATCTTAGGAAAGTGGTTGCCTCCTTTGTAGACAGGCTAATAAAATCAATCTTATCATTCAAACCTGGGGCCATAAGGGCTCCCAAGGTATAGATCCAGTAGAATTCTCTGTATTTCAATTTGGCATCCAAATCGCCCCCTCTAGGACCAAGTCGAACAACTTCAAGTCCACAGAATTTAAATAGATGTTCCTGAATATTCATATTGCAATGAATCGAAAATGCACTCCTGTTGTCATTGTTAGCAACAGAACAAAAATGCTCACCCATTCGTACTTTCAAGGCTCTGGTTGTTTTACCATGTTCAATTAAACCTTCACATTCAAATTGCCTCCAATGTAGTTTTGCCCCAATGGTGTCTACGACCCCTAAGAATGGCTCTCTCAAGGTCAATAAATGCATTCTTGATATTTAATATTACTGATATTTCGTCACTTGTTTCAGTGTCGGCATTTTCATGACATGGTGCCGTTTCCATATTGCAGAATAAATCTGCTTCTCCAGCTGCTGTAAAAGCAAATGCTGCATACAAGCCAGTGAAATTACCTAGTGAAATATCCCCGAGTACACCTGAACTCATTCCAAAAAAAAATGATTTAAAGTCCACAACAAACCTGTAGTTTGGTACAAATAATGAATATTTGATATTGTCTCACACTGAAACAAAACTTCCACTGTTACCATATCTTCAGGCTGTTATAGTCATGTGGAACTGGGTGCAGGTAATTCCAAAAGATGGCGTGGTCTGCAATCAAAAACGTGAATAGATTAGCCGAAGCTTATTTTTTAGCCTCAGTTTCCTCTTGATCATCTGAGCTATTGCTAGAAACTGGTAACAGTCTTTTCATAGGGTTAGACTCTTGTAGCACCTCAATTAAATTCTCATTCATGCTTTGATACTAAAATATAGCTGCAGTGTGTAGATAAAATAGCTTATTTTTTTTTAATCTGGTACTTCTCTTTTTAAAGCTAAATTTGTACAGTTTCAAATGTTTTTTGAAGCTCACCATGTCTTCTTCAAAGATAGCTCAGAAGAACAGTTTTCTTTGATGCTGTTAAACCACAATTGCGTATAAGAACTGAAAGGTCGACACCATGATTATTAATTGAAATAAATTACGATGAGTGCTATTACATAACCATCTGTTAATCACTTGTTAAAATAAGCAAAAGAAATAGCAATAAAGGCAAATCTAAAATAAACCCATTATGGGAGGTGGAGTAGAGTGGAGCATCACACAGGCACGTCTGCTCCACCCACTGCCATTCGATTGAATCTAACTTTAGTTGTTTATAGTGAGATCTTAATGTTATTTCCCTGTTTTTGTATTCACGGCCAAGTTCTGCCACTAGTTCTCTGTCATCCAGAACTTACATAACTATAATATATCCCCCCAGTTCTCCTCTCTTCAAATGTGAATAGGCCAAACTCAACAACCCTTTCTTCATATGTTGTATCCCTTAATCTCGCAATTAGCCTTATTGCCCTACGTTGCATCTTCTCCAGTGAATCTCTATCTCTCCTCAAATAAGGACTCAAAAATGGGGTTGCATTATCCAAATGCAGCCTTACATATATTCTATAAAGGAGCATTATATAATGTTTGTTCCTGGTTACAAATGTTTTTAATACATCCAATGATCCATTATCAGTAAGTGCCATCTTCATGCACTGTTTATCATGTGATAAATTATTTATTAATATGCCCAGGTCTCTGACTATTTCTATTTCTTTCAAATCTGTTCCTGAAAGACTATATCCTTTCCATAGGTTATTATGCCCCAGATGTAAGACCACACATTTATTGGTACTAAAATACATTTTATTTATACCTGTCCACTTCTCAACTTCGTTTAAATCTTTGACCAGTTTTTCATATCTTTTTTCTATATCCACTTACCCTCTCAGTTTGGTATTACCATCAGTAAATTGCTTGATCTAGCCATTAACATGTGTGTGCATGTCACCAATAGAATGGAAAGAGTGCTGGTCCCAGGTCAGACCCCTGGGGCACCCTGCTCATCACCTGTTCAACCTCTGCTAATGTCCCAACTTATTCTAACTTGTTGAATTCTGTTCTCCAACCATGAGTCTACTAGGGCCATTATTTTTGTCAGCACCTATCCTTTCTATTGTTTGTATTAATTCCAGATGTGGTACCTTGTTCAAAGCATTATGGAAGTCCAAGAATGTGACATCCATTGGAATGTTCCTGTCCAAACTGTTACTAACTTTATAACAAAATGCAATCAGATTTGTCATGCACAATCTTCCTGCCACAAAGCCATGTTGTGTTTTGTCCTTATTCCCTTGGACTCAATGTCCTTTATAAGTTTATCATTACTTAATGTTTCCAGTGTTTTACCCAGAATAGCTATTAGGCTGACTGGCCTGCAATCTCAACTGAAGTTTTATTTCCTTGTTTTATAAATGGCCTCATTATCTATGGCTTCGCCACGATGTCCGCCCTCTGACGTTTAACAACTGCACTTAAAGCATGCCGACTCACAACTGGTGCCCACCGCCTCACCTACACCTGTGCCCTTTATGAACAATCCTGATGGCTCCAACTCTCCAACCGTATAAAGTATCTTACATGTGCTATGGCAGGAAAAATCAACCTTGGCCTCACACCCCCAGGTGTTACTGCCTTGTTACATCAAAACACCAACTGACAGAACACCAGGAGCTTGACAACCCAGATTCTACAAGTTCCTCGCTGTCGAACTACGCAGGGCCAACACTCCTTCACCTATAGGGCTCCTCTATGGATCAATGGTCTCAGCCACACCATCTCCTCTGTCTCAACACTAGGTCTGTTCAAAACCAGGCTCCGGGCCCATCTCATTGCCTCTAGCTCCTGTGACTGCCTCTCCTAGATGATGACCTACACAGCTTTAATCCTTACTTATGTACTGCTTAACCCCAGGCCCCCCAGTCCCCCTCCCCCCAGCTCCTGAGGTGCCACTTCAATTCTCAGGTCTTCATACCACCACATTAGTCTCTCCTTGCCCCATTATAGCACTTATTTCCCCCCAACCTGCCCCCTTTTTCTCCTCTATCACTCCTTCCCATTTATTTTTTGACAAATGCTTCAGGCTGCATCTTCATCCTCCCCCTCTCCTCCCATCCCTGTTTCTCTGCCACCCCTGGGTGCCTGACCCTACCCATTCCTTGTGAGCCCATGCATCCTAGCTGTGTTCACCATTTTACTATAGCTGCCTCTGTTAACTACCTACACTTCTCCTCCTCCTCTACACCTTACTCTTCCTGTAATTGACCCCTTTCAATAGCACTGTTGTACATGAATTGTTTACTGTTATTTCACTGTTGCTTGCTTGTTGTTTGTTATTTCTGACGTGGAACCTTTGTAAAAGAGCCTTGGCTCAACGGTACTTGTAATCCTAAAATAAATAAATAAAAAATAAAATAAATAAATGAGAACTACTCTTTCCCTTTTCCTGTCTGATGTTATTACTGCTTCATCATAAGACTTATTAAATGGCAATGTTATTGGGCATGAATTGATTCCCTGAGCTCCTTAATCAGTCTTGGGTGCAAACCATCTGGTCCAGATGGCTTATTTATTTTGATGTCATTAAGGATTGACAGGAGTTCCTATCCTGAAAAGGTATTTATGCTTGCCTTAATGACCTCCTTATTAATAGATGACTGTCTATTATACTTAGTACTATAGACCAAACAGAAACATTCATTTATATTATTTGCTATCACTTAAGGCTCATTTAACAGTTCCCCTTTATGCAGTACTATCCCCACTGACCTATCTGACCCTCTACAGTTATTAACATATGCAAATAATGATTTACTATGATCCCTAATGTGCACAATGTGCACAATTTTAAATTCTAATTTGGTCCTTTCTCTCTTTATTAACTGTTTGGTTTCCCTCAGCTGTAACTTACATTTCCGAGTATTTTTTTCACTTGGGCTATCCCTTGATCTAATATATACCTTTTCATTTTGCTTTATCTGCTTCTGCACTCTACTTTTGTGAGCCATAAGGGTATTTTTCTTTTGTTATTATGTCTTGTCTTGACACATATTTTTGCTCAACCTCTAGCAATTTATTTTTAATGATCATCCAGCATTCCTCTGCTGTTTTACCTTCCATGTCATTCTTCCAATCCAACTTATTTAGATTATCCAATATTTTCCTGAGGTCCACTTTAATTTCTTATCACTGTTGTCCCTTCAGTCCTGATTAATTTAATATTTAAGTCAAACTGTATCATATCATGCTTACTGGAACCAAGTTTCTCAGTAATTTCCACATTATTTATTTCTGTTGTTAAATGTGTTATTATAAGGTCTAGAGTACTGCATCCTCTTGTGTGTTTTATTACCCTTTGTTCCAACCACTGAGTAAGCAAGGTTTTGACAAAGTCAGACTCATACACTGACCTACAACTTAGGTCATCCCAATTTATTCCTGAAAGATTAAAGTCCCCCAGTATTATGAGTTAACTCATATCCGATGCTCTTGTAATTTCCTCCAGCAGGGCTTTATTATATTATTGACCACTGCTAGGTGGCCTGTAACATACTCCCAATTTCCTTCCCTTGTTGGTTCTTAACTGTAATCATAAACATTCTACATCCTTATCTACTTCTTTAATGTTGCTTAGTTCAAGGCATCCCAAGTCTTCCTTAATATAGACACACATCCCACCTAACCTTCTGTCTTCTCTATTTCTATAGAATAGTTCATAACCTGTGGTTTGTTTATACCAATCGCAGGTGCTGTCCCACCATGTTTCCATGACTGCCATAATATCTATCCTCTCCCTGGATAATATTATTTCCAGTTCTTTTTTTTTTTTTAGGATATTTAGACTCCTTGCATTTTCTGCTTTAATACTTGGTTCACCTCCTTCTTGCTATGGCAGAAATTATTTCTCCAGTGTGCTTTGTGCTTAGTTTCATTTACTCCACTACCCATAATCATGTTCCAAGCTCCCCTCTACACTGAGTTTAAATACAGTGTGAAAAGGCAGTAGAGAGGGCTAATGCAATGCTGGGGTGCATAGGGAAGGATATCACCAGTAGAAAGAGGTAGGTGGTGTTGTCTCAGTGTAGATCCCTGGTAAGACTCCCATCTACAGTACTGTGTCCAGTTCTGGAGAACACATCTCTGGAAGGACATAGACAATGGAGGTGGTCCAGAGGAGGGCAACTAAAATGGTGCAGGATCTGCATCAAAAGCCCTATGAGTAGAGACTAAAGGACCTCAATATGTGCACCCTGGAACAGAGGAGGGAGAGGGGAATATGACAGAGACCTTTAAATACCTCATGAGAGTAAAAAAGGTAAAGGTGGGAAGTATTTTCTCACAAGAAAAGGTGCTCAAGAACAAGGGGACATGCTATGAAACTCGAGAGGGGGTAGATTCAGGAGAGAGGTGAGGAAGTACTTCTTCACAGGAAGAGTGGTGGATTCCTGAAACAGACTTTCAGCAGAGGTGTTTGGGGGTGAAAACCATGGTAGGGTTCAAAAATGCATAGAATAAGTACAAGGGAATCATAGTGGAAACCAAGGAGGGGGGAGAAAGAGCTGCAGATCAGGCACAGTCTGCTGTAATAGTGTAGGGAGGTAGACATGGGCAAAATGGATAGGCCAAGTAGTCCTTATCTGTTGTCAAATTCTATGTTTCTATGCAAAATATTTTTTATGGTTTGTTCAGTTTTTTCCATAGAGCTGTGCTGCCATGGTTATTTGGGTGCAGCCCATCCCAGCTATAGTAGCAATTATTTTGTTCAAATTTCTTCCAGTGGGTTATACATCTGTATCCTTTTCCCAAGGTTCATTCCCTAAGCCACTCATTTATCCCTTTAAATATTCTTTACCTCCCCCACTTACTCATGGAACAAGAAGTATTTCTGAAAGAAACTATTTTGCATCCCCTTTTCTCCAGTGTGTCACTAAGTCTGATAAAGTCTCTCTGTATGTCTTCTTTAGTTTGCTTCCCCATGTTATTTGTACCCACATGAACCACAACCAATGGATTCTTCCCTTCATTTTTTTTTTTTTTTTGGGTGTTATTTTTCCAAGAGCTCTGGCTACAACCCCCCCACTCTGTTCGTTCCCCGGTGCATCCTCGACATGAGACCCCTCCTTCAGCACCCCACTTACCCTTCGTGCAGGGTGGTGAGGAGGACTCGACCCACCACAACGGATCCATGCCAGGGAGGCGTCCTCCAGGAGTGGCACCGGGGAACGACGTCGCGCAGCCAGACATCCATTTTTCCATTTTTCCTCCCGACGGGCCGTGGCGTGCAATGACACCAGTGACTGAGTGTGCGCACGCTCCCGTGCGTGCACTAGTCAAGCGTCTGCCACATCCCACCCTCCCCTTGTCTTGCGGCTACGTGCTGTGAATCCCCAGCCTCCGCTAGTGGTCAGACAAGCACCGGCCAGCCAAATCCCCCCAACCCGGAGATGGAGAGCAGTCCTCTGGACACTCAATCCATCTCCGCCCCATCGACCCCCGGCCACCCATGCCCGTTCCCGAACACGGGTCGCCGGTGGCATCCAGCGCCTCAACCCTCAGTGCCACCGGGCCAGACTCTCTTCATTTTTCAATATATCATCAGACGTGTGTTCAATGTCCAATACCTTTGCCGCTGAAAAACTACTGGTGGTCCTGTTCATTTTTTCAGGTGCACAAATGTACTTATCTGTAAATTTTAGTATTGAGTCACCCAGAACACAGACCTGATGCCCCCCCACCCATCATTATGTTGGTTACTATTATTTATTTTGTCCTGGGTATTATTTTATTCTAGAGTTTCGGTAGAAGATGGCGTGTCCATTTTTAGCAGTGGTTCAAATCTCTTTGTTAATTCAGTTTCAGATAACATAGCATGCCTCTTCTGCTTCTTGTTTTTATGATTAGAAGTAACCACCTTGGCATCTTCTAATCCTCATCTGAATCATTTTTCAGCCTCTTTTTGCCTTTTTTTAGCCATGATTTCCTTGTGGGTCTATTACCTTGTCATATAGTGGGGGTTGTGAGGTGTTTGTGTATACATTGTTTTGAGATTGAATACTGCTTGTGTATACATTGTTTTGAGATTGTGTAGTGCTTGTGTGTACATTGTTCTGAGATTTTGTAGTGCTTGTGTGTACATTGTTCTGAGATTGTGTAGTGCTTGTGTGTATATTGTTCTGAGATTGTGTAGTGCTTGTGTGTACATTGTTCTGAGATTGTGTAGTGCTTGTGTGTAAATTGTTCTGAGATTGTGTAGTGCTTGTGTGTACATTGTTCTGAGATTGTGTAGTGCTTGTGTGTACATTTATCTGTGCCCGCTCTCCTATCGCTTGCAAGAGACTTAGATTTTTTTGCTTACCAAGTTCCATTTACAGTTCCATTCTTTTGTTTTTTAGTTCCTTACTCTCCTTATACTGACCACTAGTAAAAGTTTCAAAATCAGTAGTTAGCTGGAGGCTAAATCTGTTACATGCGATATACAATATTCCCATCTCTCTATTAGCTAGAGTGATAAATCCATCTTCTTTGTCTATATTGTGTTAGTTTCATAGACAGTACAGGAACAACTCATAAATGCCTACCTTAGTAATTCTTGCAGAGTGCCTGGTCCCCTGGCTCACCCTGGCTGACAGTTTGCCTCTGTCAGAATTGCCTCCAGCCAGTGCTCACCGACGCTTGCACAGGCGGCTGTTTAAATAATCAGAAAATTGGTAGTGCATTCAGAAGCTCTTCTGGTTTTGGTGAGACACTGGACTGTTTAGTAAAATGCTAAAAATGATACTGCAAGTATGCCTACTCAAAAATAGCATTTAAAGAAAGCCCCCTTGTTAAAAGTTTACTCTGTCTAAAAATTGGACAGTCAGTTCCCCTTACAGCTGATTGAGTGTAGTTATAGACCTCCATAATCCCACAGTGCCCCACAAACACCAACAAAGCATGCTAGGTAGAAAGAAAGACCTGGGGGCCGATTCCAGAAGGACATATGCTGGCGTAAGGCAAGATATGCCAAACCCCATGGTGTATCTTGCTACTTACACCAGTCAATATGCCAGCCCCTATTCCAAGATGCAGGTTGCACCCTGGCATTTGTGGGCTGCGACAAACGCAGGTTACTCCAGCACTTATGCCGCAGCCTGCAGCTGTGGGTTATGACAGCAACCTAGCCCAATTCCAGTAGAGCAGCTGTCATAACCCACAAGCGCAATTACAAAAGTCACAGTGGTGTGTCTAAGTTAGAACAGTTCTGAGCTGCTGTAAGTGGTAACCAACAGTGCCATCCATTGGCTGCCCACCTCCTGGTGCCGCAGCAACAGCGCAGATGTGTCTACGTGTCCCCCAATATATACCCCTACCCCACCCCCAAATTGCAGGAACCCCTGAGGATCCATTCTCCGGCACTCTCCCTGACATCTGTGTCTCCTGTCCTGCCCCCCTCCAGGCTCCCTGGTGCAGCTGATGGTGTTCCAGGGCAGGGGGTGCTTCAGGGGGGCCACCTGGTGTTCGTTGCAAGTTGTGACTTATGGCAGGTATATGCCATGCATGGGCTACTGCCGCATGCATGGCGTATATCGCAAGTTGCAAGTGCTGGGACCCTACCACTTCTGGAATGTGGTGTAGATTCCCTGATGTAGAGGCGACCAGTGTAACTCATAACTGCGTACAAGTTATGCTGGCCAGCTTGGAATCGGGGCCTAGCTTTGTTTCTAGAAGCAATTTTTTTCTTTTTAGGTAGAGATAAGCGTAGATTTAGAGCAGACCCCTTGTAGTAATTTCTCAGGACTGCCACTCACACCTTCTTTATGTAAAACACTTTGCAGAATGTGATTCATTACCCATCTTCTGGTCAAAGAGGTAGTATCCTATTTTCCAGTCAGAAACATAGAAACATAGAATTTGACAGCAGATAAGGAACACTTGGCCCATCAAGTCTGCCCATTTCTCCTTACCTACACCATTACTGCAGGCCACACCCAATACAGCTCTTTCTCCCTCCCCTCCTTCCTTTCCGCTATAGGGTTGCCACCTTGGGAATGCAAAAAAAACTGGCTACCTGCCCCCTCCCACCCATGTATCTTATTGCTGCAAGACTGTATCTTTACCACGATAGCAAGCTACCTTGTCTAGCATCCATTTCCCAGTCTTTTTTTTTTTTTTTAAGATTCTTGAGATACCTGACTTCTCAGTAGTGGAGCTATATTCTGCACAGTAACAAACTGTAACCTGAGGGAGACTGAAGAAATCAGATCTGAGACTGACTGTCATCGAAAGCGCACTTCACACTGTCACAAGAAGCACAGATTGTGCCAGTCCTGCCCATCCTGCTTGCTCTGCTCTCCTGTGGCTAGATCTTTACACACACACACACACACACACACACACACACACACACACACATCACCACACACACACACACACACACACAAGCTGTCACTGTCCCTAAAGTAGTTGTCAAAATCAATTAAGCAAATGTCAACAACACAATGCTGAATGCACATATCTCCCACTCTTACTGCCCTCTACCAGCGGCTCACTGACTGGGGTGCATATGACAATGATTGAAAGACTTTTAATTAGTTTAAATGCCTGCAGCACACCTCGCACTACTGACTAGTAACTGAGTCATCACTTTCTCCCACTTGCGGCTCACTCTCCCACTAAGTCTGCCACTCTGACACTACAGTGCGCTTGTCTGTGGTGGGGCATAAGCACAAACTCAGTACAAAATGGCATTGTCATGAAAAAAATGGCAGATCGCACTGTTTCACTGTCAGCTGGCATGGCAGTGGAAAAAATGGCCATGCCAGTTGAAAACCTGCCAGGTGGTAACCCTGTTCCACTATGATTCTCTTGTGCATATCCCATGTATTCTTGAACCCTAACATTGTTTTTGCCCCTACCAACTCCACTGAAAAGCTGTTCTAGGAATCCATCACTCTTTCTGCGAAGAAGTGCTTCTTTACATCTCTCCTGAATCTACCCCCCTCCTGCTTCATAGCATGTCCCCTTCTTCTTCAGAACCTTTTCTTAGGAAAAATACTTCCCTCCTGTACCTTATTTACCCCTGTGAGGTATTTAAAGATCTATATCATATCCCCCTTCACCCTCCTCTGTTCCAGGATGTACATGTTGAGGTTCTTTAGGCTCTCTTTGTAGGACTTTTGATGCAGACCCTGCTCCATTTTAGTTGCCGTCCTGTGGACATCTTGACTGCCTCTACTTTGTCTATGTCCTTCCAGAGATGTGGTCTCCAGAACTGGACACAGTACTCTAGGTGGTGTCTTACCAGTGATCTATACAGAAGCAGCATTATGTCCCTCTTTCTGTTGGTGATATCCTTTCCTAAGCACACTAGCATCCCATTAAACCTCCCTACTGCTTGTCACACTTCCTGGCCACCTTTAGGCCATCCAATATGATTTTCATTGGGCGCCTTTGCTGCTTGGTAGTCATCAATACTACTCCACCCATTTTGTACTCAGCTCCTTGGTTTGTGTGACCAAAGTGCATTTATTTTGTATTTGTCTGCACTGGAACCTAGCTGCTGTACTCTTGACCACTCCTCTAGTTTTCTCAGGTCTCGGCTTATCCTTTCTGATCCTCCCTCCCAGGTGTCTACACTATTGCAGATTTTGCTGTCATCCACAAAGAGGCAGACTTTCCCAACCAGCTCTTCTAAAATGTCACTTATAAAGACATTAATGAGGACTGGTCCCACCACTGATCCCTGAGGCACCCCACTGGTCACCCTCCCTTCCTCAAAGTGAACTCCTTTTACCACCACTCTCTGTCACCTATCCCCTAACCAATTTCTTATCCAGTTTACCACCTTGGACCCACTCCTAAACTACCCAGCTTGCTTACTAGTCTTCTATGTGGACCAGTGTTGAAAGCCTTATTGAAATCTAGATAGGCCACATTCACCACCCCTCCCTGATCTAAATTCTTTGTCACCCAGTTAAAGAAATCTATTAGATTCATTTGACATGGTCTTCCCCCTGTTAAACCATGCTACCCCGGGTCTTGTAACCCACTGAATTCAAGATATTCCATAATCCTTTCCTTCAGCAGTGATTCCATTAACCTTCACACCACTGATATCAGGCTGACTGGCCTATAATTGCTAGTCTCTTCTGTGCTACCACTTTTGTGTAGTAGGACTACATCTGCCTCTTCAAGTCCTTGAAGCCACTCCTGTTTCCAGTGAACTGTTAAATAGAACTGTAAGAGGCGCAGCCAGTATTTCCCTGAGCTCCCTCAATACCCTTGGATGCACCACATCTGGCTGCATTGCTTTGTCCACCTTCAGATTAGCAAGTCCTTTCAGGACTCTTCCCTCCAAAAATGGACTAGTGTCTACACATCTCCTTTCAAAGCTCCTGTTACTATTTTGTGGCCACTCCCCTTCTCCTTCCACTGTGAACACTGAACAAAAGTATTTGTTCAGTATGTTTGCTTTTTTCTGGTCCCTCTCTACACAGTACCTCCCTTCCCTTCTTAACCTTACAACACCACCACTCCTGGTGTTCCTCTTTTCACTTACATACCAAACATTTTTCTTGCCCCCTTTCATTACCTCCTAGTCTATTCTCTTTTTAGTTTGCACCTTTGTGCTCCTTACTGCTTTCCCTACTTCCCTCTGCTTCCCCGATACAGCTCCCTATTTTCTACCCTCTGTGTCTCCTTATACCATCGGAATGCTATCCTTTCAGCCTTTAATTTTTCAGCCACCTCTTTTGAGAATGATAGTGGTCTCTTTTCCCTCTTGGTTTTGCTCACTTGTTTGATGCAGAAGTTTGCTGCCTTTACTATGCTTCCTTTTATTTTTGCTCACTGTTCCTTCACCCCACATAGGCAATCCATCTTCTCCACCCCTATAGAAACTGTGCCAGGGAGGCACAACTTAGACTGTTATATGTCAAAAATGCTGTCCTACAAACTGGAGTTCAGTCCCTCAAAAACCTGCACAGGCATTCACACTGGGGCAGTCCTGGGGGAGGCAGCACTGGGCAGGATCAGAAATAAAGAAAAGGTTCTCAAAGTTCAGGGAAGTTTCCCACATTTTACTTACAGATCCCAATACCACATGTCTTTAAAGTCTTTTACTCCACACTAGGGTTTGCCTCAGGAGAAGGTCAACACCAGGACATGATGCTCAGCTACTCCAAGACCCTGAGATCCAGAAAGCCTGTTACACACTGGTATTGCCCTACCCTCCACCCTTCCATCCTTAGCCAGTTCCACTTTTATAGTCACTAGATTTGACTGACAACAGGAACTTCCTGTTTGGGAGCAGGAAGGGAAGAACCATCAAGGCACATAAGATCGCCATCCTTGAAGGAAAATAGTAGCTCTCCCTTCCCCAGCTGCTAGAGGTCTGACTCTGAGCAAGGAAGAAGGAGACTACTGAGGAATACAGGAAGTTCATCTCCCAGAACAGGAAGAACAGAAGCTGTAAGGGCACACAGGCAGTAGGAAAGTGGGGAGAAAAAAAAGAAATGAACAGAGGGAGGAGAGAGAAGCATACAAAATGACAGGAGAGGGGCCACAAATAGGACATGATGGGAGTGTTGCAGTGCAGTGGTTATGGGGCAGCAGTCTTTTGGGAGACGTTCTGGAAGATGCAGAGCTGTCCCATATGCAGGTACTTCTCTGGACTGAGGGAGGAGATTGCTCATCTCCACGCTGAGTTGGCCAGGATTCAGGAGACTTTGTCTTTCTTCCAGGGACCACCAAGTCTGTCCCCACTTCCTCAAAGGTTGTCTGGGTGGAGTAGTGGCTGGACTATGGTGGGCTTGAAAAGTGTGAGGGTGGTGGGTTAGAGGTACATCCTTCCTATGATTAAACTCCACAACTCCTATGCTGCACTGGCAGGGTGGGGCTGTCTGATGGAGGCACCCCACAGTGGAGGCCAAGGAGGATGTGGCTGTCCTCCATGGTGGAGAACCCAGGGGGAGGCAGAGAACCCCAGTGGAGAAGGAAGCAACTCCTGGTGAGGATTCTATTGTATTAGGGGATAGACTTGGGGAAGAATGGAGTGAGAAAGAGGGAGGTTAAATGCCTACCTGGTGCCATGTCCAGGAGGGATGGAAAGTGCATCCAGAGGATCGCTGGGGCAGCAGGATGGAAAGGAGAGCTATACATCATTGTCCACCTAGGGACAAATAATCTGACTGGTAATGAGATTAGGGTAGTGCAGGAAGACTTCAGGGAGCTGGGTAGGGGTCTTAGACAAGTGGCACACACTTTAAACTTTTCAGAGGTGCCATTGGTCAGTGACAAGGGGAAGGCAGGGCACTCTGCACAACAAGATTCAATGCATGGTTGAAGGACTGGTGTAGAGCAGAAGGCTTCAGCTTCATTGGGGACTGGTATCCCACCTGGAGAGATGCAGGACCATACAAGTGGGATGGACTGCATCTATCCAGGGGGAAAACCAAGATCCTTAGTGAGAGATTTAAATACTTAATTGGCAAGCATTTAAACTAGCCAAGGGGGGAGGTGATAGTTGGCAGGAAGAAGCTAATTGCCCCCCAGGATGAAGCAGTTAGTAGGGAGGACCCATGGATTGGAAAATTGACACTAAAACCTAAAACCAACATAGGTAGAATGGGAGAGATAAGTAAGAATGGGAGTAAAAACAGGAGAGAAAAGGAGGGAAGACATGGGGATAGGAGGGGAGTTGCTAGAAGGGAAGGTTGCAAAACTTGAGAGGCCATGTACATGAATGCCCGCAGTTTGGGAAATAAAATTCCAGACCTAGTGGCCTTAATGGCAGAGGCAGACCTGGACATTGTCACTGTTACTGAGGCATGATACATGTGGAATCATGAATGGTATATAGCCATACCAGGTTACATTCTATTTAAAAGAGACAGGGTGGAAAAACATGGTGGAGGGGTGGCTATCTATGTCAGGGAGGGAATAAAAGCAACTGAAGTTGAGGGAATGCAGGAGGGAGCGGAAGCACTATGGATCACCCTGGAGACAGGAAATGGCACTGCCATTTGCACAGGCATGACCTACAGACCTCCAGCCAAGGGGAGAAGATGGATGAGGCACTAGTGGAAGCTATACACACAATGACAGTCAAAGGTGAAGTGCTGCAGGTCAGAGACTTTAATTTGCCTGATGTGGATTGGAGCACCCAGGCTGAACCACAGCCAGGAGCAAAGGCATCCTGGATGCTCTGTAGGGGGTGTGCCTCAAGCAGCTTGTAGAGAAACCCACCAGAGAAGGAGCAATATTGAAGCTGGTACTCACCAATGGGGACAGAGTCACTGATGTAATGGTGGGTAGCCATCTGGGGTCCAGTGATCATCGTATAGTGTGGTTCAATGTGAGAACAGTGGAGGAGTCAAATCACACAAAGCAAGGGTCCTAGATTTCAAAGAGGTTGACTTTGCCAAAATGTGGAAGTGTCTCAAGGAAGCTCTGGCAGGGGAAGAAGAAGGAGGAGGGGATGTAGAGAAACAATAGGCTAACCTTAAGGAAGCCATAGCAGAGACAACACGCCATTGTGTTAGGCAAGTAGGTAAAACAAAGAGAAAGGAAAAACCATTATGGTACTCAAAAGATGTGGCCGGGAAGGTAAGAGAGAAAAGGCTAGTTTTCAGGAGGTACAAGGAAACACAGAGGGGGGAAGACAGGGAACTGTATCTGGAAAAGCAGAGGGAGGTGGGGAAAGCAGTCAGGAGTGTTTGTGAACTCTGTCTGCTGTAGCTGAGACAGAGAGCAGCCACCAGCTTCCTTAAAGCAAGGAGGTGATTTAATAGCGTACACTGAATTGAATTCTTAATGTTGAGATCTGTGTAAGTAAGTAGAAGTCAGTGTTTTGGTTCTCTGTTTTGAGGGTGGACTTTACTTAGTGTAACTTTTATTTGCCAGGGAGGAAATCTAGCTGGGAGAATATCTGCAGTCATTTGTGACTAGATCTGTTACTTACCATCTGTGAAATAGGTGTCTAATAAGGGGAGAAGCTGAAGGGGCCTGAGGAACTGTGGATTCAAAACAGGAGTTGTTTGTGGACTTTGTCTGCTGCAGCTGAGACAGAGAGCACCCACCAGCTTCCTTAAAGCAAGGAGGGGATTTTATAGAGTACACCGAATTGAATTCTTAATTTTGAGGCCTGCGTAAGTAAGTAGAAGTCAGTGTTTTGGTTCTCTGTTTTTGGGGTTGACTTTACTCTGTGTAACTTTTATTTGCCAGGGAGGAAATCAAACTGGGAGAATATTTGCAGTCATTTATGTCTAGACCTGTTACTTAAACTCTTTGAAATAGGTATCTGAAATGAAGGAAGGCACTCACCGGGGTGGTGGGTCAGAGTTGTAGCTGATTGTTTCAGGAGGACATACATAGCCCCACCACCCTGCCCCTCACCCCACCCACCCCTTTTTATATCAAGGATTCTGACACCACTTCCCAAAATGTGCAAAAGACATACGCCTGTTCATATCCTTAACAGCACAGAACACTGAATAGGGGGTAAACATATTCACACTAAATACAAAAAAATAACAAAACAAAAAAAATCTTAAAATAGAAAGGGAGACAGACATGTGGAGAGTGGTGCAATGCACTGGCTGTGGAGTGGCAGTCTTCTGGGAGATGTTCTGGAGGCTGCATTGCTACCCTATTTGCAGGCATCTCTTTGGTCTGAGTGAGGAGGTTGCCCATCTCCATGCTGACCTGAAGAGGATTCGAGAAACCTCCTCCCCTACCCAGGGAAAACCCAGGCCACCACCACTGCCTCAAAAGTTGCCAAGAAAGAGGAGAGATTGGACCACAGTGGGCTCAGGGAGGGTGAGAGTGGTGGAAGAGAGGTGCATCCCTCCAGTTGTGCCTCTCCACAATTCATTTGCCATTCTGGTGGAGCGTGATTCCTCTATAGAGGCACCCACAGTGGAGACCAAGGAGGATGCTGTGAACCTCCATAAAGGAGACCTGCAGGAAGGTAGCACAGGACCCCACAAGGGAAGGAAACAACTCCTGGTGGGGGACTCAATTGTTAGGAGCATAGAACTGAGGGAGAGAGGGAAGAGGGAGGTAAGATGCCTGCCAAGCACCATGGCTTGGAGGGACAGGAGGTGAATCCTCAGGATCATTGGAGCAGCTGCATGGGGTAGGGAGCTTGATGTCATTGTCCACCTAAGGACAAATGACCTGGTGGGGAATGGGATCAGAGCAGTGCACCAGGAGTTTGTGGAGTTGGAGAGGGGCCTTAGACAAGTAGCATGCATGGTAACTTTCTTGGAAGTGCTGCCTGTCTATGGCATGGGTGAAGCTAGGGTACTCCACACCATGGGATTTAATGACTAGTTGAAAAACTGGTGCAGAGCTCAGGGATTTGGCTTCACTGGGGACTGGGGGTCCACCTGGAGGGATGCAGGCCTATACTGGTGTGATGGTCTGCATCTGTCAGGAAGGGAACCAGGATCCCGAGATGAGATAAATGCTCATGGTAGTAGCATTTAAACTAGTCAAGGGGAGGCACTGAGAGAAGAAGCGGAACCTCAGCCCCCCCAACAAAACAGTGTAGTTAGTATAGTAGACACAAAGGTAGAGAAGTCGATAGGGAGCAGGACAGGCAAAATCCAGAAAAAGGCATAGGCAGTAAGGACAGGAATGGGCCTAAAAAGGGTAAGGCCATCAAAAAATGGAGGGCAATGAGTACCAATGCCCATAGTCTGTGTAACAAGCTCCCTGAACTAGTGGTCTTGATGGAAGAGGGATGCCTGGATAACCTGGCAGTCACAAAAACATGGTACACAGAGAACCATGACTGGGATATCAACATACCAGGGTACACAACCTACAGGAGGGACAGGGAGGGTAAAAGAGGAGGAGAAGGAGCTCTCTACATAATGGAAGGAATCAAAGTAATAGAACTAAAGGGTAAACAGGGAGGGGAGGAGGTACTGTGGGTCACCCTGGAGACAGGAAATGGCACCACAATCTGCACAGGGGTCATTTACAGACCTCCATCCCAGGGGGAGGCAATGGACAAGGAAATGATAGAAGGAATCCTTAGAATGGCAGAAAAAGGAGAGATATTAGTGATGGAGACCTGAATATGCCAGATGTTAACTGGAGCACCTTTACTGCAGCCACATCCAGGAGCAGGATAATTCTTGATGCCCTACAGGGGGCATGCCTCAGACAGCTAGTGTTGGATCCCACTTGGGAGGGAGCAATCTTAGATCTGGTACTCTCAAACAGGGATGGAGAGAGGATCTCAGATTTAGAAGTGGGTAGCCATCTGGTAACAAGTGACCACCAAACAGTGTGGTTCACAATAAACACAGCTGTAGAGTCAAGCCATGCAAAAGCAAGTGTGATGGACTTTAGGAGGGCTGACTTTGGCAAAATGGGAGAGTGCCTCAGAAAAGCACTAGCAAACAGGCAAGAAGTAGGGGTGGAAGAACAATGGGGAAAAATCAAAACTGCCATCACAGAGTCAATAAGCCTTTGTATAAAGGAAATCAACAAAACAAAATGAAGGAAAAAGTCACTATGGTTCTCAAAAGAGGTGGCAGGGAAGGTTAAGGAGAAAAGGATAGCATTCGGGAAATATAAGAAAACACAGAAAGAGCAGGACAGAGAACTATATCAGTTAAAGCAGAAGGAGACAGGGAAGGCAGTCAGAATAGCAAAGGCCCAAACTGAGGAAAAGATAGCCAACTCTGTTAAGAAGGGGGCTAAAACATTTTATAGGTACATTAAGGAGAGAAGAAAGACCAAGGAAGGGACATTGAGACTTAATAAAGGGGTGAGAATGAGGGCAGAGGGTGACAGTGAAAAAGCAGGGTTGCTGAACGAATACTTCAGCTCAGTATTCGTAAAAGAAGAGGAAGGGGAGGTACCTAAATAAAACAATAGAAACACTCTGGATAGGGGGGTTATTATGAGTTCATTCACTGAAGAAAGGGTTCTGAAAGAACTCTTAAAACTGAAGATGGACAAAGCAATGGGGCCTGATGGGATTCACCCCAGAATTCTAAAAGAACTAAGGGGAGATCTAGGGACACTGCTGATTACCCTCTTTAACAAATCATGGAAGGGTAGGGTGGTACCTGAGGACTGGAGGAGGGCAGATGTGATTCCACTTCACAAAAGTAGGAGCAAGGAGGAGGCAGGAAACTACAGACCTGTTAGTCTGATCTCAGTGGTAGGTAAAATGATGGTGAAGGAAAGAATTGTTGAGTACCTAGAGGCCAGCGGGGCACAGGGCCTAAGGCAGCATGGATTCACAGTGGGAAGGTCCATGTCAGATGAATTTAATAGATTTTATTTGACTGGGTGACCAAAGTAGTAGAGCAGGGAGGAGCTGTGGACATGGCTTACCTAGATTTTAGCAAGGCATTTGACACAGTCCCACATAAAAGATTAATTAACTAGTTAGCCAGCCTGGGAGTGGGTCCCAAGGTGGTAGCCTGGGTAAAAAATTAGCTAGACAACAGGACACAGAGGGTAATAGTAAACAGAGTCCACTCTGAAGAAAGAGGGGTTACTAGTGGGGTACCGCAAGGTTCAGTACTGGGACCAGCCCTCATTAATGTCTTTATAAGTGACATCGCGATGGGACTGAAAGGAAAAGTATGTCTCTTTGCAGACGACACAGAGATCTGCAACAGGGCTGATACACAAGGTGGGGTGGAATGGATAAGAAGGGACTTAGCAAAGTTGGAGGAATGGTCAAATGTATGGCAGCTTAGATTCAATGCAAAGAAGTGTGAAGTAATGCACCTGGGAAACAAAAACCCAGTGGAAGAGTACACAATGGAGGGTGAGATACTTACAACAACAAAAATGGAGAGGGACCAGGGGGTAGTCATATCAGATGACCTAAAGGTGGGCAAGCAATGTGAGAAGGCAGTAAGAAGGGCTGGGGGTTACTGGGATGTATAGGGAGTGGCATCACCAGTAGAAAACAGGAAGTTGTTATCCCTCTCTACAGGCAATTGGTGAGTCCCCACCTGGAGTACTGCGTGCAGTTCTGGAGACCCCATCTCCACAAGGACATAGACAGGATGGACGCTGTCTAGAGGAGGGCAACTAAAATGGTGCAGAGTCTACACCAGAAGCCATTCAAAGAGACAGACTAAAGGAGCTTAATATGTATACCCTCGAGGAAAGGAGGGAGGGGGGGACATGATAGAAACTTTCAAGTACCTCAAAGGAATCAACAAAGTCCAAGAGGGTAGCACCTTTCAGAAAAAGTGATGCGCAAGAACAAAGGGGCACAATTTGAAGATAGAGGGGGGAACAACTCAGAGGCAATGTGAGGAAATATTTTTTCACAGAGAGGGTTGTGGATGCATAGAACTGCCTTCTTGAGGAGGTTGTGGAGTCAAAAACAGTGGGGGAATTCAAGAATGCATGGGACAAACATAAGGCAATTCTAGTGGGGGGGGTAGGAGGAAGTAGGCTGTTGGTTAACTAGGATCTGCAGCTTATCCATTAGTTAGGAAAATGGGCAGATCAGGTGGGCCAAGAAGTCCTTATCTGCCATCAAATGCTATGTTTCTAAAGGCGCAACTGAGGAAAAAATAGCCCAGGCAATTAAGAAAGGAGATAAGACCTTTTTCAGGTACATTAGTGATAGAAAGAAGACCAGGAGTGGGATTGTGAGGTTGAAAAGGGAGGAAGGGTTGTGTGCGGAGGACCTAGAAAAAGCAACAATCCTGAACAAATAATTTTGTTCAGTATTCACAGAAGAACGTGAAGGAGAAGGACCACTATTGGGGAGTAGGAGCACCAGTGGGAGAGAGGTGGTCACCAGCCCATTTACAGAGGAAAGAATCCTAAAGGAACTCAAACCTGAAAGGGGACAAGGCTATGGGCCAGGATGGGATACAGCCCAGAATATTAAAAGAACTAAGAGAGGTGCCGGCAGCACCACTAACAGCCCTATTCAACAAATCAATAGAGACAGGGGTGGTTCCAGGAGACTGGAGGAGGGCAAATATAGTCCCTCTCCACAAAAGTCTGACCTCAGTGGTGGGGAAATTAATGGAGTCACTGCTAAAGGAAAGGATTGTAATATTTCTTGAATCCAGTAGAGCACAGGATCCAAGGCAGCATGGATTTATAGCAGGAAGGTCTTGTCAAACAAATATGATAGATTTCTTTGACTGGATGACCAGAGAGATAGATAGGGGAGGGGCAGTGGATGTGGCCTATCTAGATTTCAGCAAGGCCTTTGACACTGTCCCACATAGGAGGTTGACAAATAAGTCAGGCAGCCCGGGAGTGGGCCCCAAGGTGATAAACTGGGTCAGAAACTGGTTGAGTCACAGGACACAGAGGGTGGTGGTAAATGGTATTCAATCCAAGCAGAGGGGGGCAACCAGCTGGGTGCCACAGGAATCCTTGCTGGGGCCAGTCCTCTTTAATATTTTCTCAGTGACATTGCAGAGGGGCGGGAGAAGATATGCCCTTGCACACATACTTAGATCTACAACAGGGTTGACACTCGGGGTGGGGGGTAGAGAAAATGAGAAAGGACCAAAACATGCTAGAAGAGCGGTTGAGAGTGTGGCAGTTAAGATTCAAACCAAAGAAGTGCAAAATCATGTATTTGGGGCACAGAAATCCAAGGGAGGAGTACAAGATGGGGGGGAGGTACTGATGGCCACCATTCAAGAAAGGGACCTGGGGTAATCATATCTGATGACCTAAAGGTAACCAAACAATGTGATAAGGCTGTGGGGAGAGCCAGTGGGATGCTTGGGTGCATAGGAAGAGGTATCACCAGCAGAAAAAAGGAGGTGGTTATGCCACTGTACAGATCAGTAGTGAGACTTTCTCTGGAATACTGTGTCCAGTTCTGGAGGCTGCATCTCCAGGAAGACATAGACAAAATAAAGGCAGTCCAGAGAAGGGCAACAAAAATGGTGCAAGGACTACACTGAAAGTCATATGAGGAAAGACTAGAGGACCTCAATATGTATTCCCTGGAGGAGAGGAGTGGAGTGGAGAGGAGAGGAGAGGAGAGGAGAGGAGAGGGAGAGGGGTATACGTTAGAGACAGTCAAGTGCATCAGGGATATAAACAAGGTACAGGAAGGTATCATCTTTCAGAAAAGAAGGTGTATAAGAACAAGGAGGCATGATATGAGGCTAGAGGGGGTAGGTTCAGGGGCAACATGAGGAAGTACTTTTTCACAGAAAGAGTAGTGGATGCTTGGAACTGCCACCCTGTGGAGGTGATGGGGCAAAAGCAGAAGGGGAATTCAAGAATGCATGAGACAGACATAAGAGTACTCTAGTAGTAGGGAAGAGAGGGTAAGCCACAGAACATCTAGGGTCTGCAGTAATGCATTTGGTAGGGAAAAGGGGCAGGCTCTAGGTGGGTCACATGGTCTTTATCTGCTGTCACCTTCTGTGTATCTGTGCAAGACCCAACTAGGGACAGAAACAGGACAGGAGAGAGTTGGTACCTCTCCTGGGACTCTCCTTAGTCAGACTGATTCAGAGCTCTGAGTGGCCAACTGACACACTGCAGTGTTCCATTGTGGCTTATGATGCTGTGAGGCCCCACTTGGAACCTCTGTCCAGATGACTGACAAGGGTTTTAGGGGAGACCTGAAAGTTAACTATATGCTGCCCAAAGTGACTAAAACCAAACCTACGACACTATATAGAATTCTAGTACAATTCTAAACCACTTTTAAACACTATTACTAACCCAGAAAGGACACGGGCAATACAACTAGACAAACTAAACCCCAGCTGCAGTGGAGCCAGCCACAGTGCAATGCAGTATTTTGCAGTAAATGACATATCACAAAATACTGCATGACAAAAGGGCTTAATTGCCATTGAATTACACTGTTCCTGGCAGTATACTGCAGCATTACTGCATTGCATTCTGGATGGTGCCATTGGCCACATGATCAGCTATATCCTCACCAAGTATTCGACTTTAAATAAGTTCCAGTTTTCCCTTGGATCAAGTTATAAAATGTACCTTTAACAAAACAATTACCATCCCTCATTTATTGTATCAGTACCAGCATCCTAATTAAAAGTATTTTTTTTTATAAAATATGTTTATTGATTTTGCATGTAAAACACTTACAGCAGGTTTACATGACAACAGAAGAACAGTATACAGAAACTCATACACAAAAATTACAGTAGGGTACATACAGTATACCTATTGCCCAGGTTAATGACATCAGTGGGGGGCTGGTCCCTAGTGATGAAATATAGAATAATGCTCAGGCATGAGTGTGTCATGAATTTTTTATTACACACCTGAGGTGTGTGATGACCCATAAACCTCAAGATTTAAGCTCAAGAGGTTTACCTTTTTTCTATAAAGCTTTATACCTTTCCTGGAATGATGGTACCACAGGGATCAGTACTGGGTCCAGTCCTGTTCAATGTCGTCATTAGTGACATTGCAAAGGGGCCTGAATGAAAGGTCTTCTTGTTTGCAGATGACACCGAGATCTGCAAAAAAGTGGATATTCCAGAAGGGGTGCAGAAAATGAAGAGGGACCTGGTGAAGCCTGAAAGATGGTTGGAGATGTGGCAACTGAGGTTCAATGCAAAAAAGTGCAAAATAATGCACCTGGTTAGAGGGAACCCTGGGGAGAGCTATGGGTTGGGGGAGGAGGAGCTGACTGTCACCAATGAGGAAAGGAACCTAGGGGGTTATCATCTCTGATGATCTTAAGGTATCAAAGCAGTGTGCAAAGGTGGCGGAGAGGGCCAGTGGCATGCTAGGGTGCATAGGCAGGGGTATCACTAGCAGGAGGTGGGAGGTGGTGATGCCACTGTATAAAACATTAGTAAGGCTTCACCAGGAGTACTGCATGCAGTTCTGGAGACCACACCTGTGCAAGGACATAAACAAGGTGGAGACTATCCAGAGAAGGGTGACAAAGATGATGCAGGGCTTACACCACAAAACATATGAAGAGAGACTAAGGGACCACAGTATGTACTCACTGAAGGAGAGGTGAGAGTGGGGGGACATGATTGAAATATTCAAGTACCTCAAGGCCATAAACTAGGTGCAGGTGGGGGACCTTTTCCAATATAGAAAAAGTACTAGAACAAGGGGGCATGATATGAAATAGGAGGGGGGTAGATTAAGAGGTAATGTGAGAAAGTTTTCTACACAGAAAGGGTAGTTGACGCTTGGAATAGTCTGCCACAGGAGGTAGTGGGGGCAAGCACAGTGGAAGGGTTTAAGCATGCCTGGGATAGGCACAAGGGAACCTTGAGAGGGGAAGGAGTGATGAAAAGTCATTGATCACATAGGGTCAGTCGCTACATTCAATGTATAGGGCCTATGGGCAGACTGGATGGGCCAGGTGGTCCTTATCTGCCAACAATTTCTATGTTTCTATGGATGCCTCTCAGCCTGTCCCTACTCCTTGCATCCTTTGCACACCTCTCTCCACCAAGGGTGAAACCTCCCACAGATTCTAGAGGTTTATGAGGTCATCACATACTAAGGGTGTATAAAAAACCAAAACTCATAAACACACACATGCCCTGAGTGTTATTTTTTATACGTAAGGAGAATGGAATAAACAGCCCACTCACCCAACTATTAAATAATTTTACATTTATTTCATGTAACATCCAGACACAACGTATCCTACGTTTCGGGAAACCCCTTCGCCAGGGAGTCTGGTTCAATTTCTACAACATAAAATCACCATTTTTAATAAAATATCATGCCTATCTATTACTTCAAATATACAGTATATCATAAAGAAAACAAAGGCTTTGTAGCTCACTTTAAATTCATCAAAAATTCAGTACTATCTCTGTAAGTCTTCCTTTTAAATCTTTTCCCTTCCTATCTTCTGTATCTAACATATCAAATACAATATGTAGATGTATTTTGACTTCTTAACTTTTTTACATCTTAGTCAATTTTCTATACATGGCAGCATGACTTCTACCTCTAAAAGAGTACAGGCGTCCACAGACAATTCATCAGTTTTATCACTGCTTAACTCGTTTCTACATAAGTAAGAAAGATATATTTACAGGTCATTTTAACGTAATACTCTCATTGTTAAAGTATTCCTTTTTCAGTTTGTACCTGATGTATCTAAGTACATTTTATCAATACATTTTAACTTTCTTCACTTTTTAATACAATGACAGGGCCCCTACCTCACAAGGAGCTTAGGAGTCCTCAAACAATTCATTACTTGTCTGTTGTACTAGTTTCTGCCTAAGCAAGTGAAAAAGTCATATTAACATCTTTAGCACGTTCATTATTTAAACACTCTTTATTTTGCTCTCTCTCACACTAATGTGCACAGACCTTTCCTGTGCTCTTTAAGGCACAATTTGGTTTTTGAGAAATAAATAGTGGTAAGGCTTGTTTTATACTTTTCTTCAAAAAATGCTCTTTTTGTGACACAGGAGCACTGACTGAGACTTGTGGTTTTCCCACTGAATGCCTCATGTCTGACAATGCTGTCAGATGCCAGCTGCTTACAAACACTCAAGCTTAGCGGCCCAATATTCAAACGAAATGCCATAATAACTGGGTGTGATGTCACACCCAGTTATTACAGCACTTCACGTCAACCAAATTCCAGTTGATAAAGGAGCTCTCCAGTGACTATATAGAGAATAAAGGATGGGGGAGTGTGTGTTATGAGAATTTAATGCACACTCAAGGTGTGGGATGCTACATAAACCCCAGGTGACCCAGGGTTTATACATCCCACACCAGTCCTCATTAAATTCCTCAGGACAGCACACTTCCCATTTTTTTATTTATAATTTGCTGAGAGCAATTTTTTCAAACCCTAGTGCTGTGATTCTCTCACACACACACACACACACACACACTCTCACTCACTGGCTCTCTCTCTCCACACACACACACACACACACACACACACACACACATCTCCCTCTGTCCTTGTCAAGAAATCCCCATGGCAGCTTTACTGTAGTTCTCTGGGGCACCAAATGCAGCAGCTTCCTTTCTCCCCCCCCAAGCTCCCACTCTAAAGTCCCCAGCTGAGCTGTGTAGCAGTCCCCAGTCCCTCTCCCTCTTGCCCCACATCACCCTCCAGCTCACTGTACTCTCAGATTCAAAAAATTTATTTTTAAAATTTAACCGATAAAACCGCGATTGCGATTACGCTCGCGCTTACCTGCCTCAGCCACAGACTCATTCCCAGCAATGGTGTGTGTCGCACAAAGCTAGCGAACTGCAGGATCAACCAGATACTTTATATAAAAATATTATGGAAGTATTTCAAGGAGGAGCAACAAAATAAATTAAAAGAACTAGTAGGCGAAGATGTTACCATGGCGGCTCCTTGCTAACTAAGATACGGAGCCGCCATGTTTTCAGAATGGTTTAGCCCGCCCACACAGAAAATAGGATCCAATGATGGAGTGCTCCCTTTTGATAGACGGAGTGCGAGAATGCCGTAATAACCAACTGGTTATTACGGCCAATATCAACTCGGTGATCCAATGGAAAAATTGATCACCAGTAATTATATAGAGGATTGTGTATGAGAAGTCATACACAACAAAAATATTCTTGTATAGAGAGGTTTCCCTGGTAACCAGCCCATTCAGGACACTGCACTTTGTTTCTGTGAACTGGTGACTTGGGGGGCACTTGCGAGTTGATGGTAGGCTCAGATTACTGACACAGTGTGCTGCAGATCTTTCTGCAAGTTCAAGTTTAAAAAAAAATAACTCCCAGCTTAACAGAATAGAAGAAATCAACTATGTGGCAGCATTCCAAGTTGTTCTGCTGCTGCAGTAGTAACATCACTACTGCAGCAGAACAACATAATGATGTCACTACTGCAGTAGAACAGAGGATTGTGTATGAGCACTCATACACAACAAAGTTATTTTCTGATCGAGTGGTTTCCGTGGTGACAAGAGACCTCAAGAGCGCAGCCCGAGAGGTTTGGTTACCACGGAAACCACAAGATCAGAAAATAAACTTGTCTGTGTTTGAGTTGCTCATACACAATTTTTTATAGTGTATGGGGACTCATTCCTGGCACACAATGTCCCCCAAATAATTTTTTAATTCCTTACTGTGGCCCGTTGTTCTGGTGCTGGTAACTTCCATGTGGTCTCTCACCACCACGGCCCTTTTATTGTGCATGCCTGACTACATTCAATGTTGTTATGCTGCACTGGTGACATACTCAGTGTAGCATAATAACATCGTGACGTAATCAAGACAGCACAACAACGCTGTTCTGAGCATGGATTTCCATGCTAAATAGCGTTCCACCATACACTATAAGCAGATTCCAGGCATGGAATTCCATGCATAACAGCATTCCACCATACACTATGACATCACTGTAGTTATCATAAATAGGTGTCACAAAATCAAAAGTCTGCCAGCTAGGAGGGGCCAAAAAATCCCATAGTATAGGACATCATCTGAACATAGGCTACAACTGATGTGGTCCGTACCTTGAGAGAACAATATTCCAACATTATATATTGTGTGACCTATATCGTCCCTTCCTCCTGGAGCCTTACAGAACCTCTGTGTACAATAAAGTATAGTTGACACTTGCCCACGGTTAAAAATCTTAATATAAAGAGATATATAGGCAGAATTTATATTAAAAAAATCAGACTGGAAAAATTGCTTAACAACTATTTAAACATACAGAATGCATAAAACAGCTATCATTTGACTTTGAAAGTATCCTCCTGAAGTCCCACATAAAGTTAAATCCATCATATGTCCAGCTATTGATTGGAGCCTATAAGAATTATGTTACCAGCCACCAAAACATATTAGTCCATCATGAAAGTCCCAACATATGGTGGCAGAGAGAAGCATTTGTAAAAGAATGCATCCAGATAGTAATAGCTTAATATTTTTCTGCATGTCCACTGACATGTGGTTACAGGAAGGGTGTGAGTGAGGGTATGAGAGGAAGCTATCCCCATCACCATGTGGCCATTGCCAACTTGTGTTATTACATTGCTTCCCATTTGTTAAAAACATTAAGGCATCTTAAATATGCTTAAACCAAAGCTGTGTATTATGGGGGGATATACCCTCCTTCAAGACCTTAGCCCTATTAGGGCAGGAGTATTATGTAAAAACAAATTTCACAATAATGAGTCTCAGGATCCTGAGACTGACTGCCCAAAGCTCAGAATCCTGGCACTTGGTAATTGCCCGAGGTGGAGTTTGTTATATTAAGTGGGGGGGGGGGGGACAAAGCAAGCCCCCCCAAAACATGGAGAAAACCTCCACTACTGCCAATTACCGAGTCGGGATTCTGAGTTTCGGGTAGTCAGTCTTGGGATCCTGACACTTGGTACTGCAAAAGTCGGTGTTTCATAGTAAATCCATTAGGACACCATGGTGACTTCACTCCTCCCATCCTGCTATGAAATCTCCCCCTTCAGAACCTCATCCCATACTCACTAATTAGTGACCAAACGTGGCATATAGAAGTTATCTCTCATCTGAGTCTTTGATCAGGTTCTGGGCACCAAAATCTGGCTGAATCTTCTTCACTGGTTAGCTCTCTTCATTTGGGTCCCCCAAAATATTGTTTTTACCAGAGTGCATAATATGCAGCCAGGCTGGGTACTGCATGATGTGGTTTACTTCTAAGAAGCTCAGGGTGGCCTGGACCCCATCAAAGGACTTGTGCCTCTCTCGTGTGGAGCAGCTGAGGTCAGGGCATCTGGAGACTTTGTCCTCGTCTTCAGTTTCAAGGGGACCAATTCATTTAGCTGTCTCTAGCACCCTGTCCCATTCATGAATACCAGCCAACACAACCAGCTGTGTTCTTGGGCCCGAGACCAGTTCTAGCCTCTTTCATGGCATGATTCAATAGGCATGAGCAATCTGCAGAGCCGGGTCCATTTTAAGATTATACTTCAGCCACCCACCCACAAAGTCCCATGTATTATCCTCTTCCACTCCCTCTGGGAGGCCTAACAGGCATATGCTGCTGGACCTCACAGTCTTCCAGCACCTCCAGTCAGAATTGCAGCACTTTATTTTCTTTAAGGAGGCTACAGGTGGCTGTAGCTGCTTTCAACACTGCGCCTGCTGCATCTTTGACTTCTGCCAGAGCTGCCCCTGACTGTGTTTCACAAATTTGGAGCCTGCTGTTAAAGTTCATAACTTTGGTATCCAACACTGTGACTCTTTGTTCCAGGTCTTGGACCACTAGCAGCACATCGTTATTTGTAACACCTACAGGTGGGTCGCTTGTGCCAGGCTTTGGGCACTGCAGGCCTTTCTTCCCTGTTCCTCCATCAGCTGCTGCTTTTTCTAGGCTGCCCATAATGGAAATTGGCCAAACTTGATATAGAGGTTCAGGAACTCTGTGTAGAAAAGCTCCAGGGCTGAGAGCAGCTCAGAAACATTACCGTCTCCAGCAGCAGTCAGCTCTGCCCCACCTAAATAAAATTATCTGAATAAATAAATGTTTAACAGTACATCTTAGATTCCTCTATTTGTTTAAAACTCAATTCATAATAACCATTGATAACACAATACTTTGGTGGGGAGATCAGACCATATCTAGGTATGTTCGTGAAATGTAACCATGCCTGTTCACTTAAGACTAGCAGGGCTAAGCTCCTCACCAGAGTGCACATATGCACATTAAAATGCATTAAATTACTATAAAATTTACACAGTCTCAGAAGATCATACAGCAGATGAAATAGGCAAGTGCCAAAAATTTTCTAGGACTACAGCTTCTCTGTGGACTCTTGCTGGTGACTCTTGCACTCTAGTGAGAGTGACTCATGCAAGTGGCACGAGCTTTTGTAGTGCTTGCCCCAGTCTCCACAGAGCTGTACAGCTTCTGGTATGCCTTTGTGCCTCCTCATCTGCTGAAACACCAGTAACACAAACAAAGCAGATATTACCTGCTACTGAGGGGATCAGGGCAGTAGGTCCAGTATTTTGTAGGCAGGACCTTTTCACTGGATTGAGCTGGAAGGTGCCGGCTGAAATTGAGTCAGCTTGATATCTAGTTTGATGGGCAATGCAGACAGAAGAAAAAAGAACTTCTGAAATATATAAATATATGAAAAAGAATCCAACCAAACCTTGGCTTATCAAATGTACAAACATGTATAAAAAAGGGTTTGGAAGCAGAGAGACAGCAGTTTCTACATAATTTATGGGATGCCCTTGGGATTGCAATTGAGATTAGAGATGATAAACTGTTTTGGAAAATTCTTATGCGAGGCATTGATAATTACAACTCAAACATTACTGTCCAAATAGGACAAAATGTATGACTGGAATATTATTCAAACATGTTTCAAGACATCAGTGTAGACAACCCAATTACTCTTTAAAATGGCTTTGGGCCTACCCAAATGTACTCCCTTAGCCTTAATCACAGCAGAGTTAGGCATAATTCCTTTATACCAAACTATGCAATAATGAGCCTTGATATATTCGACAAAGCTTACAAAAGTGTGCCCAACCATCATACTTGTTGGATGCCTAAAAGAGACAAGCATTTGTCAATGCCGGATGTTCACTTGCAGGTATTTGCAGTGGTGTTTGGCACGTATGGTGCTTTACCCTAATGCCCTGTGCGATTGCTGGTATTTGCACTACAAATTTTCAGCATGACCTTTTTGTTACCCACACCTCATAAAAGCATTTGAGACCTCTGCTTATGAACAGTACCACTGTTATTTTGTTAATCTGTCCTGAACGTTGATTTCCCACAGCGACCACACCATTCTGCTCCACATGTGCAAAACACAGTTCGGGCAGGATGTGAAAATGACAGCTGTAGCATTCATAGGAGGTGTGAAGGAATGGCAATGTTGAACATCTGGAGTGAAAATACAACAATTTTTGAACTTACGAGCGCATACGGAACTGCGCAATGAACGCCATGACACAGTCATTTTGTGGACTTTTGTCACCAAATTTTCAACATAGGCATTTTGGGACCTCTGCTCATGAACAGTGTCACTGTGATTTTCATAATCTGTCCTGAGCATTGATTTCTCACTGTGACCACACCATTGTGCGCTGGATGTGCAAAACACATTTCAGCCAGGATGTGAAAAATGTCAGCTGTACTGTTCTTAAGGAGGTGTGAAAAAATGCCAGTGTTGAAAATCTGGAGTGAAAATATTTCAAATTCTCAAAGTTATGAGTGTGCGTGGAAACTGTGCAATGCACACTCGTAACACAGTCATTTTTTGACATTTTTTCACCAAATTTGCAACATAGGCTTTTGGGAGCCCACCTCATAAACAGTGACACTGTTGTTTAGTTAATCAATCCCAAAAGGTGATTTTGTGCAGTGACCATGAAATCACCTTTGGGGACCGAATAACTCACATGGCAGTAACTGAATTCATGAGGTGGGGTCCCAAGAACCCCCTGTTGAAAAAGTGGTGCCAAAATTTGCAAAAATGCCCGAGATAGCCACCTAAGTAAAAAAAAAAACAACATTTATGCCATTATACAGCTTACCGTCATTTCTTCAGTTTGCGTTCGCTTTCAAGAGTGCAGGCGTGTTCCCCTCCACTGAAGATCATTTGCCAGGCTCCGGAGGTAAATATGGGGTGAGGGGTGGGGTATGCAGAGGGTGGGTGTGGGTTCGGGGGGGGCACAGACACAGCAAGGATGCTTTTCTGTTTCACAGGTTTTAAAAACAAAAGATGTTGCGGACAGTTTTCCCATTTACAGGGACAATGGGCATGCTGGGGTGGGCTCCCAGCATGCCACCTGGTGTTTGTTGGGGGACCTGGAGACAATGGGGACTGGGCACTCCGTCTGCACATACAATGTGTTTGGTGGGGGCATAACAAGGAGCAGGGTAGACGGCAGCAGGGGAGGAAGTGGAGAGATTTTATTAGCAGCCAGAGGAAAAGGGTGACGTCAATATGTTAAATATACACGTTACCACCGTTGATTGCAGTGGTGCTTTTCTTTTAACTGAAGACCACTGCAGCCAAACTGCTGTCATAGACAGCTCATGCATCCATTGATGCAGTAGGGTTGCATACCGTTACACTGAGCACTGCATTGACAGGAGGGTCACACTTCAAAAGTCGCATTGTCCCAAAACGCTCTTTGCACATGCATGCAAACGAATGCAAAATAAACAAGCATTTGTCAATGCTGAATGTTGCTTGCTTCTATGTGCTGTTTAGGTATTTGGAAGTCATTGAGTGCAAATTGAAAATTAGGCGAACCTTCACGAAGCGCGGCGAGGGAACCGCGCAACGCACGCTCGTAAAACAGTCATTTTTAGGAATTTTTTCACCAAATTTTCAACATAGCCATTTTAAGACCTCTGCTCATGAACAGTGTCACTTTAATGTTCTTAATGTGTCCCATACATTGAGTTCGCACACCGACTGCGCCATTGTGCGCTACATGGGTGGAAACTCATTTTGGGCAGGATGTGAAAAATGACAGCTATACTGCTCATAAGGAGGTGTGGTAAAATGGCAATGTTGAAAATCTGGAGTGGAAATATTGAAAATTCACAAACTTACGAGCGTGCGTAGGAACTGTGCAACGCACGCTCGTAAAACAGTCATTTTTAGGAATTTTTTCACCAAATTTTCAACATAGCCATTTTAAGACCTCTGCTCATGAACAGTGTCACTGTAATTTTCTTAATGTGTCCCATACATTGAGTGCGCATAACTTATCGGCGCCATTGTGCACTACATGGGTGGAAACACATTTTAGGCAGGATATGAAAAATGACAGCTGCACTGCTCATGAGGAGGTGTGGTAAAATGGCATTGTTGAAAATCTGGAGTGAAAATATTGAAAATTCACAAACTTACGAGTGTGCATAGGAACTGCGCAACACACTCGTAAAACAGTCATTTTTAGGAATTTTTTCACCAAATTTTCAACACAGCCATTTTAAGACCTCTGCTCATGAACAGTGTCACTGTGATTTTCTTAATTTGTCCCATACATTTATTTCACACACCGACTGCGCCATTCTGTGCTACATGGGCAGAAACACATTTTGGGTGAGATGTGAAAAATGACAGCTGCACTACTCATAAGAAGGCATGGCAAAATGGCAATGTTGAAAATCTGGAGTGAAAATATTGGAAAATTGACGAACTTCGAGCCCTGCGTAGGAACTACTGAACCACGCTCATAAAACGGTCATTTTTAGGATTTTCCACAAATTTTTCAAAATAGGCTTTTTGAGGCCACCTTATGAACACTGGCAGTGTCATTTCATTAATTGGGCCTGAAAGGTGATTTCATGCAGTGACTGCGAAATCACCCTTCGGGCCCGAATAATGCAATGACAGTGACATCATTCATGAGAAGGGGTCCCAAAAACCCCATGTTGAAAATTTGGTGCAAAAATTCCAAAAAATGCCTGAGATATGCAACAAAGTTGAAAAAAACCCATCTAGCCCATTATACAGCTTACCGGCATTTCCTCAGTTCGCGGTCGGCTTTGAAGAGTGCAGACGTGTTCCCGGTCCAGTGAAGATCGTCACGCCGAGCTCTGGAAGTAAGTATGGGGTGAGGGTGTGTGGGAGACAGGTGCGCAGTGGGTGGGTGCGGGTTGTGGGGGGCAGGGAGAAGCGCCGTGGGACCGTTTTAATTTACAGGTTTAAAAAAAAAAAGATGGCCGGGACATTTGCCATGCTGGGATGGGCTCCCAGCAGCAGCAGGGAAAGCTGTTTGGGGAACATGGAGCCGACGGGGGATTGGGCAACTTCGCCGGCCAAAACAAGGTTTGCCATGCTGGGGTGGGTCTTCAGCGTGGTACCAAAGCTTTTGGGGTATGAGGCGCTGCCAGCACACATGTGTTTTTTTGAAGTGAAGACCACCACTGTCATACACAGCACCCGCATCCATTGGTGCAGGACTGCCACGCCTGCTCAACGGAGCAGTGGATTGCACAGGACAGTCACACCTCCAAACTGTACTATACTCCCAAGACGTTCCTTGCGCATGCGAGCAAGCGAACGTAAAAATGAGTGTTATGTCTTGGAGTTGTAATTCCTTCTGGCATAAGGTGACAGAAGAGATGTTTGTCTAGTACTGGTTTTAAATGCCTTTTGGATTTGGCAAGAATCAATATGTGATCAATGCTGTAAATTAAATTCCATGTAAAGAAAGACTGTTGGATTTAGCTAGACAAGCTGATCTAGAGTATATTGGAAACAGCAGATTCTCCCCATACTATGTCAAAATTATGCATGTTCATGTTTGTGAACCATACATTTGGATAGCAAATCCAGAGGTGAGAAGATTGTTTGCTTCACTCAGATTCCAAGCTTATACAAATCCACTTCTTGAAGCTAGATATTCTAAACTGAAGTTGCTATTATACTAACACGATTTCAGCCAATCAGTGTGCAAAATCACTGTACCTCTTATCGTGTGTACTGTGTGCTCTCCTGCAGGAGAGTGTTAGGAGGGAGTGCCCCACTTCAGTAGCAGAGGGGGAAGGATGGCACAATAAAAATTTAGAAAAAGACTATAAACGTATTATAACTCATTCCAACCAAATTCAAGTAATTTATAATAAGATAATAGGACCTCCAAGGGATGTAGCCTATGGTATAATAGACTCCCCTTCTGAGGTTTGGGCAGACAGAACTGTTCAGCTTCACTTTGAGGTCCTCTCACCCAACCTCAGGGTCAGAGTTTCAAATACCATAAGAGATCTCTGGAGGCTGTATTAACTTATATTTAAAAAAAAAAAAAAAACAGACATTTACTCTGCCTGTGGCATCAAGCAAGCAGAAACTCATGAACGCATTCTGTTAAGATGTGTGTGGTTAAAAGGGATGGAACAGAGTGGGGAGTAACTGTGAGGGGAGGGAGGGTGGGGCAGCTGCAATGTAAAGGTGCTAGCTGCACATTTGAGCAGACTTGATAGACCATGAGGCATGTTTCTGCTGGAAGATTCCTATGTCCGTATGTACAGTAAGATCAGGGCTGTTATAATCAGTGCATTATAGTACTGTGCAGAATTTTCAAATTCCAGTAGAACAGAATTTTGGGGAATTTTCAAAATTCCTCCAAAATTCTGCTGGATTTTGCCGGAATTGGAATTGTGGAATTCTGCGGCAGAAAAATGCGGAATGAGTTTTCTGCAACATTTCCATAGAATTTTATTCCACAGATCTCAATATTTTCAGCAGAAATGGTTGTGGAATGATCTTCCATGGAAAAGTTGCTGTTCTGTGGAATCTTATTTCTTTAGATCACAGCAGCTGGAATTTTGTAGAAGAACAAGAGAAATTCCAGTGGAAATTCCACCAGCAGAATGGTCATAACGCATTAATTCCACCAGCAGAATCCCACATTCTGCACAGCACTAGTATGTTATTTAGTAAGTTTGATTATGATGATGATGATGATGAAACAGCAATAATGTGGCCAGTGGGTAGCAATACCGTACAACACTGTGCTAGTGAGCAACTGCACTTAGAGTAATAAATGTGGAGAAATGACAGGGCCAATCAGAAAAGAGATTCATTTCACAAATCTTTGGGCTTGTCACAGTTGAGTGTTTGCATGTTGAGGATGCAACCATCAGGGATCTTTGCTTTAGCATTTAAAAATTGTGTTGCACACTGCTTCCCATACATTATTTAAGCAATAACGACCAAGAAGTAGATGATCGCTTCCTAGGGCTTAATGACTGACTGGGGGATGTGTGGCACAAGGCACAGCCTCGTGCCACCTCCCTCCAGCCAGTCATTAATCCAAGGAAATTACGGGCTTTGAGGCTGTTATTGTGATAATAGGTCTAATCGCAATAACAACTTTTTATGCAGTTTTTTCACTTTTTTTACATTTGGGTTTCATCTGTGAAGCACGAGCCATGCATGTCAGACAGCATCAATTGGCAGCTGGATTGATTATTTCTAAGACATTACTGACTGATCCAGTAGCCAGTCAAGTGCCTGATTAGACTCAAGAGACATTAATTAGATTTATAATCTTACATTAGGAAGAGCTGTGCTAAATTCTGCCTCTGGAATTTGTGTGGAATAACTATTCCACTTCCAAAATACTTCTTCTGAATTTTATTTTTTTAGATCTGTGGAATTCCAAAAAGCATTTCTATGTAAACAATGGAATAATATTCTGCAGATTACATCATCTGGGGAACATTATTCCCTAGTTTGTGGAAAAGGAATCCATCATTTAAGTAAACTGTTGAATACTATTGCACGGTTTAGGGAACCCACAAATTACTAATATGCAGTTTAAAAAAAAAATCTCCTTTCAGAATTTCAGACTTCTGCCTCTTATGGAATTAGTTGAAATTAGGCAGAATTTCTGAAATTCCTCGGAATTCCATTAGAAGCAGAGTCTGAAAAGTCTGTACAGCTGTACATTAGGTAGATGAAATCTTTTTCTTGGATACTGATCTCCATGATAATTTGTGAACTTTGAAATGCAATATAATAAAACGTGACGCTGGGCTTATACAATTGCAGTAAAATGCTCTTTTAAGAGCCTCTAAAGTTACTGTGGAACTGAGAAAACGTAATTTGTAGGTACATTTTAGTTTGTATTCCATAAATGTTTTGTGTTTTGATTCCTCTTTTTCTATATGACTATGTACATTGACATGAAGTTCACTGCCACCCAATACCTTATCAGCTCTGGCTGTTTGCCTATACACAGAAACATAGAAACATAGAAGTTAACGGCAGATAAAGACTGCAAGGCCCATCCAGTCTGCTCATTTCTTTTTCTACCTTATGAATGTGCCATTGACCTTTGCTCTGTCAATGGCCTACCTATTCATACTCATCTGTATTGCTCCCTTATGCCTATCCCATGCCTGTCTGAAGCCCTGCACTGTATTCATATCCACCACTTCCTGAGGTAAGCTGTTCCATGCATCCACCACCCTTTCTGTGAAAAAGAACTTCCTCACATTACCCCTTAATCGGCCTCCCTCTAATCTCATGCTGTGTCCTCTTGTCCTGCTATTTTTCTTATATTGAAACATATTAGACTCTTTCACCTTGTTAATGCTCTTAAGGTGTTTGAATGTTTCAATCATATCACGTCTCTCCCTCCTTTGCTCTAGGGTATACATATTGAGCTCCATTAATCTGTCCTCATATGTTTTCTGATGCAGTCCCTGCACCATTTTGGTTGCCCTTCTCTGGACTGCCTCAATTTAATTAATGTCCTTGTGAAGGTGTGGCCTCCGGTACTGCAAGCAGTACTCCAGATGAGGCCTAACCAGTGCCTTGTAAAGAGGGATTATTGCCTCCTTCTTACGACTTGTGATACCCCTACTAATACACCCCAACATCCCCCTAGCCTTACCTACTGCTTTAGTGTTCTGCTTGAATGATTTCAGGTCATCGGTGATGATGATGCCCAAGTCTCTTTCTTCCCCGTTGACTGCCAGCAACTCCCTTCCCAGCCTATAGATGGCTTCAGGGTTTCTCTTCCCTATATGCATGATCTTGCACTTCTTTGCGTTAAACCCCAGTTGCCACTCTTTCAACCATTTTGCTAGTTTATCCAGCTCTGTTCTCATTCTGCCCACCCCATCTGGTCTCCATGCTTGACATCACAATCTGCTGTTTATGGCTCCATTGCTCACAGTACAAGATTTAATTATGGAGGGATCAATGTCAAATTTGCCTTTGCTGAATGTACAAAATTCTGGCATTTTGGACACCAGCAAAGTGGGTCCAAAGGAACACAGTATCCCTTCGGCATTTTAGCACTTCAACATCATGACAGCACTTTATACAGAGAGCACACACTAAGCTTGTTCAAGTTGTCAGCAAGCACATGACTAGCAACAGCCAATCCATGACACTGGAACACAGAAACATAGAAACTAATAGCAGAAAAGGACCACTTGGCCCACCTAGTCTGCCCAGATGTTCCTTACCAATTTTGTCTCCACAGACCCTATCTGGTCTCTGTCAACCCTCCTACCTCCCTGCCTCCTATCTAATATATCCCTGTATCTATCCCATGCATGCTTGAAGCTCCCCACTGTTATAGCCTCTACCACATCCATTGGCAGTCTATTCTAGGTGTCCACTGCCCTTTCAGTGAAGAAATATTCCTCACATTACTCTTGAACTCCCCCTTCCCAGCTTCATTGCAAGCCCCCTGGAGCTTGGTGTCATTTGAAGGAGACTCCCTACTTGTATCTTGTTCACCTCTTTGAGGTATGTGTATGTCACTAGCATGTTCACTTTTTCTCTCCTATCTTCCAAGATGTGAATGTCAAGATCCCTCAATCTCTTCTTAAGGCCTTCTCATACAAACCATACACCATTTTAGTTGCCCTCCTCTGAACAGCCTCTACCATGTCAATGTCCTTTCCATGGTGTGGTCTCCAAAACTGAGCACAGTATTCCAGGTGTGGCAGCACCAGTGAGTGATATAATGACAACACCATCTCACTCCTTCTGCTGGAGATACCCCTTCCTATGCAGTCCAGCATCCTACTGTACCCACTGCCTTGTCATACAGCTTTGAAACATTGAGACCATCAGATATGATAACCATGAGTCCCTTTTCCATCTAGTTACTGTTAGTACCTCCCCCATATCCCATACTCGGTGCTGGGGTTTCTGTATCATTATCATCATTTTATTTGATAAAATGCTCTTTTTCATTTTGACTCAAGGTGCTGTACAAGTGAACAGAGTTACATAAACTGTTAAAATACATAGCATACAATAAAGTACAATTCTAATTGAATTAATACTTAGGTCGGCTAATTCAGCTAGGAACAAAGACCTGTCTAAATAAAAATGTCTTCAGCTCCCTTTTAAAGGCATCCAGTGAAGAAATTTCTCTCAGACAATGAGGGAGGGAGTTCCACAGGGTTGGTGCAATAAAAGAAAAAGCATGGGCACCTAAAGATTTTAAACACATCCTGGGAACAACCAGAAGTCCCTAGTCTGCCAAACGGAGGGGACAGGATGGTTGGTAGGGCCATAGGAGTTCTTGCAGGTAGCCAGGCCCCAGTCCATACAGGGCCTTATAGGTCAGCAAACTGACCTTAAAGGTGATCCGCCATCTAACAGGAAGCCAGTGCAGAAAGTGCAGCACAGGTGTAATGCGACTTGATCTCAACAGACCAGTCAACAACCTGGCTGCTGCATTCTGCATCAGCTGCAGGTGATGGAGATCAACCCAGAAAGCACCAGGTAAAGGGCATTGCATTAATTTAGCTATGATGTCATGAAGTTGTGGACCAGTGATGGCAGACCACCTGGGGTATCAGGTGTTTTATCCTAGCGATGTTTTTAAGATGGTAGAATGCACTCTGGACCACAGCTGACACCTGAAATTTAAGAGTCAGGCTGCAGTCTAGTACAACACCAAGATTTCTTACCCTGACAGAAGTGAGCAACTGGGAGTCCCCAAGCCTAAGCCCAGAGACTCGACCAGATTGTGCACTCCATCCTGGGCAGCCAGGTTCCACCACTAGTACTTCAGTCGTGTCCAGATTCAACACCAACCAATTGGCCCTCATCCAGTCTTGGATCTCAGCAAGGCACTGACTAAACACTGAGACTGTGTCCTGCTGTTTGGGCACAGAAGACAGGTATAGCTGAGTATCATTCGCATAGCAGTGAAAACTCAGCCCATAGCATCTTACAGTGTCCCCTAGCGGTAGCATACACACAGTGAACAAAATGGGGGACAAAATGAAGCCCCGTGAGACCCCACATGGCAGAGGCAGTGGTGCCAAAAAAAAAGTCTCTGTCACCACCCACTGCATCCTGCTAGTGAGGAAAGACTGGAACCACTTGAGAATTGTACCAGCCAGTTCACAACAAACCTGCTGGAACTCCAACAGCACCCCATGGTCCATGGTGTCAAATGCAGACAAGAGATCGAGGAGAATAAGGATGGAACATCTTTCTTCATCCCTCGCTACCAGGAGATCATTAAGCACCCGAACGAGGGCAGTCTCAGTACTGTGCTTTTTCCTAATACCCAACTAGAGAGGGTTGTGGATGTCATGAGTTGATAAACGGGCCTCCAGTTGAAGGGCCACCACCTTCTCAAAACCTTTCCCACAAAGGGAAGGTTAGAGACAGGTCTGAAGTTAGCTAGGCAGTCCGGGTCCAGTGAAGCTTTCTTCAGGAGTGGTCTTACCAACCACCTCCTTCGGGGCCCAGGAAAGACCCCTGTCATTAGGGAACACCAGACTATCCCATCCAAAAGCAGGCTGATGACATCAACACACCTTACTAGAAGGCACGTTGGACCTGGATCCAAACTACAGTATGTGGGCCTCAACTCCTGGATGACCTTCACAACATCTATGACCGCCAACTATTCAAAGTCGAATCAGACAGACTGAATGCCTGCAACCCCTGTCCCATCACTGCACACCCCAATATAGGGCGTCAACTGGATCCCTGATCTGATGGACGCAATCTTATCAGCAAAGAACAGAGCAAACTCATCACACCTAGATTGTAAAAAGTCTTCTGCGGACTGAAGACAGGCAGGATTGCATAGCCTGTCGACAGTCCAGAAGAGCTGAGCCAGTCTGTCAGTTGCTGCAGCAATCTCCTTGGACAGGAACTCTGCCTTCTTACAGGAGATTGCTGATTGATAGTCTCTATAATGAGACAGCAATATAAGCTGATCCTCCCCAGACTGGGACCTCCACCAAAGCCGATCCAAACTTCATCCCCTCATCTTCAACTCTGTGAGAGTCCCATCAAAACAAGGGAATCCCCGAAGTGAAGTGAGGGGTTAAACACAGATCAATGAGACAGAGTCAAGGGCTTCAGTAATAACCCTAATTATAGGTCAGAGCCAACTCCCCCAAGCTCATCGCATGCACACATCATATCTGATAGGTCGAGCACCGCCATAAGACATTGTGGGGTCAAACCCCTTAAAGGGTGGTACTGGACCATCTCTGTAGGAGAAAGTCTATTGGGGGGCTTCGAAGGAAAACCTCAAGGTATGGTGACCTGACCAAGTCACCGGTTCCACCATAAGGTCCGTGACCTCCAATCCCAGCTAGAAGATGAGGCCCAAAGAGTGGCCATGTACATGGGTAGCAGAGGTAACAGCCCATGTCAGGCCCACTGAATACATTAATTGGAGGAAGTCTTGTTCAAACAGCGAGAGTTCATCATCAACCCAAGCATTGAAGTCACCCAGAATAATCCATCTGGGCGACTCCAACAGCAGTTCGACAACAAAGTCCACGATATCCTGCAGGAAATTCTTCTCATTCCTTGGGGGATGGTAAACAAGAAGGATCCTGCAACCTACACCTACACTTGCAACCCCTTGAATAGCCACACATTCAAAGGACCTCATTCTCACTGGAGAGCTGTGAGGCTCAGGTCCGATTTAAAACAAATCGCCACCGCCCCCACCCCATGATCCTTTCTTGGGCAGTGAACCACCGAGAACCGAGCTGGAACTGCTGATTCCAAAACTGGGCCGGCATTCTCATCCAGCCAGGTCTCACAGATGCAAGCCAGATCAGATGTTGAAACAAGATTAGCGATAATTGTCGTCTTGTTCTTAATAGATTTGGCATTGCATAACACTGCCCGAGAAGGATAGGCAGATGAGGCTAGTCCATCAGATACCTGCCCACTAACAGTGGTATCCATCAAGGGAGCTCCTGCTGTCCAACATGTGGACACGGGTCATGGACATAGGCAGAGTTCCCCACTGTTCATCTTGTCCCTCAGCCTCTATAACCTTCACAGCAGGACTCAGTGGGAGGGTGGATCAACCAGTCCCTCTTTGAAGTGTAACTTTAATGGCAGTAATTCAGCTTCAGCTGCACCTTGTTCAGATCCTTGGACTCTACTACACCTTTGTGGTACACTTTCTGTAAGAGCCTCTCGAGTTGGTATAGATAGGTGGAGAGGGTCTCCCCCAGCATTTTGTGGTGGTCTTGAACTTCCAGTACAAGTAATCACAGGATTCCATTCTTCCAAACACACTGTCTAGAGTGGCAAGGTATTCATCTGCTTGGGCCTGTGTATCTGTGGCATGCAAGGACCAGATGGCATCCATGCTGGTCCCTTCAAGTTCTCTGGCAGTCTCTTGAATTTTTCTGCCTCAGTGCATTGCCATTCATGTAGCATTGGGACAACATAATCGATCAAAGTTTCATAATCATCTTCTCCGTAGGCAGTGAAATGCTGCCAGATAACATTCTTTGGTGTCTGTAATAGTCTAAATCACCAGGGCACGCTAGCCCAGGTTCTTCAGAGGTTGCCTAGTGAGGTAACAAGGTCTGCACATTCTTAAAGGTTTTCCCTTCACTAGCCAGCAACAGTTCTAGTTTGGTCTTGAAATCTTCCATAGCATTCAGGCATGGTGAAGGAGATTTTGGACTGACAGGACTCCCTTTGCTTATCTCCAACCAGATCTGATGAGGCTCATCAGGGGTCACAGTGGCAGGCAAATTCAGGGCCCCTAAGATCTTCTCAGTTTCCACAATTATGTCTCTAAACTGGGTAGCTGGTTCTCTAGTCATTTTCTGAGTGTTCATGTTCTCACAGTCATTCAGGGCATCCTCCAACACTTCCCAGATGAACCGCTTGTCACACTCCTTTGCCACATTCTTTATGAGGAGTACTTTCTGAGGGTCCAACCCTCAAACACACACCAGTGCTCTACCTCTTGAAAAGCCATTTTCACTTTCACAGAAATTTCCAGGGTGGGGGCTCAATAACAAAATAATCTCTGAAATGCCCCCAGCTGTATCTAGATGTTCAACGGAAGATCCAAGTGGTAGGTAGGGGCACCTCCAGAGACCAGCCTGAGGAGGGAGAACCAGGAGTCCTGCCTCAAGGAGAAATGACCATCTAGACCTGATTGCCACTTGGGAGTAGGGGTAGGCCTCCTCTTGAAGGAGATTGCCAGGATCCTTGCAGAGCGTTCCTCAATGGCATGCAAGAGAAATAGCAGTGTGTAAGTGAACCTTCACTGAATGTGCCAGAGAGGAAGGGTACCCAGAAGTAGTTAGTAAACCCTAGGCAGATGTATGAAATTGGTAATGTTGAGCAGGGTAAGGGGTCTGGCAAGAGCTGGTGTAAGTTAAGTCCCATGGAGCTGGGCCAGGCAAAGGAGTCTGATGTTTTGCATCTCTTGGACCATCAGTGTGTTGTCCAAAGAAAGACACACATAGCTAAACCAAGTATATCCAGTTTCTTAGGAGTACACCATAGCCAGGTAGCTGTTTCATGAGCTGCACTGTTAGCTGGCACAGAGCCACAAGTAGGAATAGCTACCTCTGCTGGATAGTGGTTAGCCTTGCCTGGGGAGGGGCCAAAACAAATTAGTATTGCTGGTGACAATGCTCAAGGGATCCAAAAAGGGAGACAGGTTTTTTCATGAAATGTACTGTTTGTGCAGCAGTGCCCAGTCAGATTGAGGGGTAGTCATAAAAGTTATAGTAATAGCCATAATATAGTGGCAGAAGTAATGATATATTCTATGCCAGAATAATGCTGAAGTGATGGCCACCATGATTCAGATGTGGTTGGCAAGGGTAATGCCTTTGAAGCTGTGTAACAACAGTACAGCAAATAAAATATTCAGCCTTCTTGATCACATCTCCCAGTATGGACATTCATGCTGTAAGTGGTCTCTTAGTGCGCCTAGGTGCGGACTGTGTGATTCTGAGCAAGTCACTTAACTTCCTTGTGCTCCCAGGTCGCATTTGGAAACAAGCTTCGGCTTAGTGTGCTACTCCTGGTTAAACAATGTTCCCTTTCCCTTTCTTGTCTATTGGTGCCCTGTGTATTGTAGGTGTTCTGATTCCTGGTCACCATCTTCCCAGCTCTGTGGTGGCATGGTAACAGAGGCATAGGTTTCTTGCTGAGAGCACCAGCCCTTCGTGATGAGGGATGCCACTGAATACTCCTAGTCACAGGGAGGGGACAGGGGAGCTTACACTGGTTTCAAAACTCCTAGGTTTATTCTTTTTCCATAAGCACTTTTGTCCACTGCGGCCCTGGTTGGCGGCTATGGCTATGACCCACTGGATGGAGAGACTCTTTCTTCTGGTCCTGCTGCTGCCATGCTAGGTGGTCCCTGGTAGTTCCCATGTAGATTGTCCCCCATGGTGGAGCCAGGTGGAGGTTGCCAGCTTCTTCCGCCTCCTGGAGACCCAATCCAGAACCCAGGGACTGCTCAAGGGACCGGTGGACCATCATCCAGCCTGCTAAGCTCGTTTTTTTCTTTTCACCCAGCCCCCCTCCCTTTCCAATGTAAGGACATTGGCTCAAGCCTTCTGACTTCTGCCCTCCAGCCATTGCCAGAGGGCAGTCACTGAGCGGGACAACTAGATTCCCCTGCCCCAAGAGAGGACAGCAGTCCTCTGATGCTCAATCCTCTCCCCCCCCCCCGCCGATCCCCGGCAGCCCAGGCCTGTTCCCAAACCAGGGTCATCAGCATAGTGTGAGGTGTGACATCCACGGCCTCAACCCTCAGCACTACCGGGACAGCCAAAACTTCTAGTTTTAATAGCAATAACATTCAGTCTGCCAGAGTATTCTTGGAATATCTGGCTTTGTGGTTTACTAAGCACTTCAGCCTTTAGCCCAGGCATTAAATCATCCACATCAGCTGGTTATTTCCTTTGAATATTTCAGCTAACTGAACATTATCACTTAATTCCCCACCCAGTGTACTACTCAGGGACGGTCCTTGGTTGGTATTACATAAAACCATCTGTACCTGTATTGGTCCTTATTCAAACAGATAGACAAAACAGGTAATTTGATACTTTTTTTTGGACCAATAAAAATGTTTCAGTACAGGTTGTTATTATTGATACTGAACTTGATAGAACATGAAGTCAAAAAATATTGTTGCATTTCAGTTTACATTATCCCACAAGTTTTCCTCTGAAAGGGTTAAAATCGACCCACAACTTTCAGTTCAAATGCATTTGAATAGTTTAACAAGTCACTAAGGGAGTTTCCTCTGCCTGTGATGTCAAGAGTCACTCAGATCAAAGAGCGCAGTGATATTTTAATTAAACACTCCACGCCATTAAACTCATGTTCCACTCTGTAATTTTTATAATGGCTCAGGCAGGAGCTTCAAGGTTTGATTGCATTCCAACTGTGGTGCCACATTCTGAATGCTCATTAGCTTTTACACCATGGTTTGTGCAACAGTTAAGTTAATAGGAGCAAGAATTAACATCTCTGCTGGCAGTAGTCCAGCTACATACTATAGTCTGTGATGAACTTCATACAGAGGCGCTTACTGTGAACAGTGCAGCAGCACTAGCCTGCATATGGTGTTTCCCTAGTGCCAAATGCTTTAACTCTTATTGAAAAATGTGTTGTAAATTAGGAGTAACTTTGCAGTGACTGAAAAAGAAGGCTAATGTCTGCATAGCTCGGACAAGGAGCTGTTTTATGCTCTGCTACAGTATCAGAGACTAGCTTTTGAACCTAATTTAAGCATAACCAAGGTTCCATGTAGCCATTTAGATATAGCACTGGGGAAAAATAACATACTTTTGATAACAGGAAGCCATAGACTTCCTTGGCTTGACCCAAAGTTTAACTGTCTCCTTTTATATTTGATCTGATATCGTTCTCTTTGTAATTGAGAATGTGTAACAGATAATGCTGTCATGGAAAGGTTTCCAAACCTGCCAGATGCCACTCCCCAGAAGTAATAACCTCTTTTAAACCAGTGTGAGAAATGTGTTTCTGATTGAAATCCATGGGTGGACTTTTTAAATTAAAGATAGTCACTTGTGACTGGAGGCTACAGACACCACATCATGCTGTGAATGAGCCATCTAGTTCATTTGACAATGTGAACTTTGACAGTGGGGCTGCTTCATATGGATGAGTGGATCAGTCAGCTGGTTCAGTTAATGCTTAGGCTTATAGCTAGCTTGGAGCATTGACTAGAGCTGATCTGAAACCAGAGCTTAAAGCAGCAGTGCACCAAAACTGGGCATAAAAATTGACCCTAACTTTTTTTTCACTCCAAAGGTTCTCAGGCTTCTTCCAGTTTTGTTTCCCGGTAAAATGTTACAAGGCCGGCCCAGTGGCACTGAGGGTTAAGACGCTGGACGCCACACCTTGCACAGCACTGGTGACTTGGGTTCAGATGTGGACTCTGGTTATCAGGGGTTGGCGGGGGGGATCAAGTATTCGAGGGACTGCTATCCTCTCCCCAGGAGGCAGGGAGGGAGGGAGGGCTTGCTTGCCTGGCTTCTGACTGCCACAAGGTGTAGGCCTGGAGGTAGTGCAGGCACAGGCAACATGGAAGGTGGTGATCACGGCTTTGTGATGTGTGCATGCCTCCACACGTACACATTCACGATGGCCACAGCAGGGGAATGAGGGGAGAGCGGAAAAAGAGAGCTGGGGCTGAATGAAGGCTTGCGTGCCTGTCTGCAGACCCTCACCATCACCCAGGACCACCTCAGTCCAAACCGGGTCTGTATCTTGGGGGAGAGCATGTTTCTCCCTCCCCTGACCCCCCACAAGGGTAATCTGCAGGAGTGCTCTGACTGCAGGTAGGTCTCATGGGAGATATGCACCAGTCCACGGGGAAGGGGACAGGGCAGATAAGCAGCCCCACTCATCCCACGTGGTGAAAAACATATATGAAAAAAGTTCTAGTTCCACCAAAATTTAAGTACTTTACTAATGTTTCAATTCAGTTTTTTTCACAAGAAAAAAAAATACGGCCACCACATTTGTCTTAAAAATAGCATTGTTGTCCTGGTAAGGGTTAGGCTCAAGCAGATACTCAAGGTGCACAGCATGGGAGGTACCTAGAAAAGTAGATTTGTCAGGTATGCTAATATTTTAATTAAGTGTAGCTTAAACTAGCTTCTTCGAAAAACTTTTCTCAATGTATGTCCGCTTTATGTATTGGGGCAGAGGCTTAAAGGGAACCTAAACCTCATTTTTTACATTGTTTAATATAATTAGAAATGTGTGCATGTGTAAACTCTGTTACATATCCCTAAAGTATTGTTTCATGTGTTTGTGATGAAATTGCAGGATTTCTCCTTATTTAGGGTCCCATGTTTATGCTGACTTTTTCCACCCAATACACACTTTTTAGTTGCAGCACTTCAAGAACCTTGTTTCATCAGTTGAGAGGAAGCCCTGAATGAAAAGGTACACTGTAAGTTTCCTCTCAACTGATGTCACAAGGTTTCAGAACATATAAGAAACTAAACAAGCATTTTTCAATGCCAAATGTTTGCTTGCTGGTATTGGCATTGGTACTGCAGGAGTTAGAGAAATGCACAATAGGAATGGCAATGAAGTATTGAACTAACGCCAGCCCCCACCCCACCCTGCAAAGACTGACAGGTGTTGGGGTGTGTTTTTGGGTCATCGGACATAATGCTTATGCCATTCCACCTCACCCCACCCTGCAGACACTGACAGGTGTCACGGTGTGCCTTTGGGTCTTCGGCCATTATGCTCATCCTATTCCATAAGGGAATAAGCTGAGACAGGTGCAGTATAGGAGAAAGGGGTGAACGTTAGGGCTGAAGACCCCAAGGCACACCTTGATGCCTATCAGTGGCTGCAGGGTGGAGGTGGGGGCGTAATGGTGTGAGCATTATGACTGATGACCCTAAGCTCCACCCGATGCCTGTCGGTCTGGCAAGAGAATGAAGTCCTCTAGTGGAAACCCCAACACCGGTTTGCTGGTATTTCCACTCAAATTTTCAACATGGGCTTTTTGGGACCCCACCTCATGAACAGTGGCACTATTATTTCATTACTCAATTCCGAAAGGTGATTTTGCACAGTGAATGAGCCATTTGGTGCAACAGGTGTGAAAAGACATTTGGGGCAGAATGTGAAAAAATACATCTATACTGTTCATGAGGAGGTGTGACAAAATGGCAATGTTGAAAATCTGGAGTGAAACTATGATAACGTGGCGAAGTTACGAGCATGCGTAGAAATTGCGTAACAGTCATTTTTTGGAATTTTTTCACCAAATTTTCCACATGGCCTTTTAGGGACCTCACCTCATGAACAGTGGCACTGATATTTCATTAATCTGTCCCAAATGTTGATCTCACAGAGCGACTGTACCATTCTGCACCACAGGTACAGTCTGAAACATTTCAGGCAGGATGCTAAAAATGACAGCTGTACTGTTCATAAGGAGGTGTGAAAAAAATGGCAATGTTGGAAACTTGGAGTGAAAACATTAAAAACTAGCGGAGTTACAAGTGTGCATACAAATTGCACAACACACGCTCATAACAGTCATTTTTGGGATTTTTTTCACCAGTCTTGTAACATGGCCTTTTTGGGACCACACCTCATGAACAGTGGCAGTGTCATTTTGTTACTCAGTCCTGAAAGGTGATTCTGCGCAGTGACCAAGAAATCACCTTTCAGGACTGAGAAATTAAATGATAGTGCCAGTCTTTATGAGGTGGCATCCCAAGAACTCCATGTTGAAAATTTGGGACCAAAACTCCCAAAAATAGCTGAGAGATCAACCCAAGTTGAAACCCCCCACTGATTGTCATTATAGGGCTTACCGTGATTTTCTTCAGTTTGTGGTCAGTTTTTGAAGAGTGCAGATGTGTTCTTGGTACACAGAAGATCGCAGCACCAGACCTCCAGATGTAAGTATGGGTGAGGGGGTGCTGGGAGGTGGGGTGTGCAAAGGGAGGGTCAGGATGGGGGCAGTGAGGGTGACAAGGGACAGCTTTTTTTTTACTTACAGAAAAAGACCTCTGGGAACAGTTTTCTTTTTTACTGGTGAAATTCCATGAAAAATAAATTGTGGCACATTGGGGTGGGCTCCCAGTGTGCCAGACTACCAGAGGGAAATCAATGATGACCCAGGGATTGGGTACCCCGAGGTCAGCTGAAAAAAAAAAGGAGCGTGGGGGGGTGCATCTGACACTGGGAGTGGGCATCCCAGTGTTGGAAAAAAAGATAATTACTTTGGCACACTGGGGTGGAATCCCAGTGTGCCACAATAGTTAGTGGGGGGATGCCGACATGGGGATTTGGCACCCTGTTGTAGGCAAAAGATACGGTCAGGCTTGGGGGGCATGCCGACACAGGGACTGGGTACCTGATGTCAGCATGGGGGTGGTAGGAGGGCTCATTTATTTATTTCACTGGAAAGGCACACTGAGCAAGCGAGTTGCTCATAAGTCCAGCCATGCGCATTACTGTGCACTGTAATGCACATGGCTGGAATGCGCCTGGTTCCCGGGGAGATACCTGCCACTGCAATGATGAAACTGTTCATAATTGGAGTGCAGTGCTCCACATAAGGGACGTATTGGTGTATTTTACATCTGTTTTTCCTAAAAATACATCCTGTGCACAGTTTTGGGCCATCTCATCCCGACCGAGTTGCTTTGGAGTTAGCACATGTGCAGTTGCGCAAAGTAAGTAAAGACTGCACATGCAGTCACTCAGTCGTGTGGTGGGGAAGCAAGATGGCAGTGATGGTGTGTGACAGCATGGAGTAGGAGAACAGAGTCTCATGATTCACCCACACAATGCCACCTATGACATGGATAAACGCGTTGCCACTGAGCCATTACTTTAGTTTGATGTGCTTACGCAACTGGATGAGATAATATGAGATGATGCTTGTGTAACTTAAATTTGCTTTGTGGCTTTCCGCTTCTGTATCTGTGGGATATACCACCCTGTATGGGTATGACACAAGGAAACCTAGAGGAGGGTTCCCCACCTACAGGTGCTAGAATGAATGTGTCAGCTAAAGGTAGGTTAGGAAGAAGCCCACGGGGAAGAGAGACGAGCCACTGGAGGAGGAGGGGTGGATGGTGGGCAACGAAAAAGAATCCTGGTGAAGCCCAGGATGTTGTAACCTTTTAAGCTTGATGGGGGAAGTGACGTTGTTGCTCTGCCCATCGAACCTCGGGCTTAAAGCTCTCCCATTCGATGTGCTTATGCAACTGGATGAGATAATATGAGATGATGCTTGTGTAACTTAAATTTGCTTTGTGGCTTTCCGCCTCTCTATCCGTGGGATATACCACCCTGTAGGGGTACGACGCAAGGGACCCTAGAGGAGGGTTCCCCACCTACAGGTGCTGGAATGAATGTGTCAGCTAAAGGTAGGTTAGGAAGAAGCTCAAAAAGAATACCCAAAGATATCAAGCTTCCAAGAGACGAGGATGATGAATGAATTCTATGAAGAGAAGGGCTAACTTACTAAAGAGAGAGGGGAAAGCCGGGGCCACTATCCGCCTCCATCCAACAGAAGAACCTAACTAAATAACTAACTAACTAACTAACTAATGTGAAGAAAGCACTAAGTCTAACTAATATTATGACCATTGGCACGAAGGAGAGGAAAAAACCCCTTTGAGGAGGAAACCTCTGGGGATCCAAGGCCTAGGTCGCCTTCCCTCCAGGCCAATGACGTTTGATTTGAGGACATATGTCAGTAAAGAGAATGGTTCATAGATGAGGGATATACTGTAAGTAGGGAGAATAATGATGGGATAGGGGAAAACTCCAAAGAAGCACAGATTAAAGAAGGAACATTAGGCAGCAGGGGCCCAAGGAGGGTATGCTCGAGTAGTCGATGCGAGATAGTAGATCAGAGGAGCAAGGGTTATCTACATGTGCTCACAAGGAGATTCCAGATGTATTGATGACGAGACCAAGGATAATGCATACTGGCTTGATTGTGCATAATATCCAAAGAGAGGTAGGATTGAGTGAGCGAGGTGAGTAAGTAGACACTGAAGCTGATAAGGCATGACTATGCGATGTGAACGATTAGATCCTGATGGCGTGGTCGATGAGCAGCATTGGATTCAATGATGGAATGCTCGCGTAAACGATGTAAATAGATAAACCTTGAAGCAAGATGAATGAGTGAATGATGATTGGAGTTATGAAATGGATACACGCATCAGAATGGCCACGGGTTAACAAGGTGGCTTAGGAGTAATGATAGGTATGCCTAAAAAGAATATCGATAGCAAGCCATGAGAGGAGCGAAACCTGGATGGATGGTACAGAATTGGAAGAGGAGGAGACAGGAATGAACTTGAAAGGAAACTTGTACTCAGGTAGGAGGAAGAAGTAGGCTCCCCGAGAGGAGGTAGACTCCGAGGCTAAGAAGGCATATCCGGAACCAGAAGGTATGCGAACCAGATGGCAAGCTCAGGAGGAGCAGCAGAGGAGTCACTCAGTTTGATCTATTGAAGAGAAAAAGTGGACAATGTATGATGAGGGGGGAAGCTGAAAAGTGGAGTGAAGCCACGATGGCTGGCACTAGAAAAGGTGCTCGGACAAGGAAGGCAAAATTAGGAATGAAGGAAGTATGATGGTGGATTGGAGCCATGCAGGCTGGCAGCTGGTACAGCAAAGTGAGATATGAAAGGACGAAGGACGGTAGGGAGGTCAATGGGGTAGCATAGGACCCAGCTGATACGGGAGGAGAACTGCAGCAAGGCGAGACCAGATGGAGTCAGCCATAGATGGGCCAATGATGTGAATAGCAGAGCAAGTGAATAGAGAAATAGTGGCATGGGGAGAGATAGAAGCCATGACTGGAGCGAATCCTTGACGACTGACGATGGATGGAATCAGGAACATGATACATGTGGCATGAGGGCCGTGGATCGATGGGGTGGGTATATGAGTAAGGACAGGCATGCCCAAAAGAAATAGCGATAGCAAGCCAGACTAAATCAGCCAAGGCTGATGGCATGATATGCAGAAAACCCAAAAGTCAAGAGCAGCCAAAGAGGAACAGTGGAAATGACCCAGTAGGCAAGCAAGTGAATATTGCAGACTGGGCAGTGAACCGCAAGAGCAAGGTGGGGAATCATTGTCGAGACAATGCCATCTAGAGGCTAGAATAGATCAGGGCAACAGAAACAATACATGGGACTACAAGAGAGCTGGTGGCAGTCTGGGAGTAGCAAACAGAGACAAATAAGCACTGCAGGAAAGATGTTGGTAGTAAACAACCCCCCCCAAACACATAGGGAAACATGTAGCACATATGTGATTCAATAAAAGGTGAACATGAAGTCACAGAGAAATAGTGAATGAAGTACAGCAAGTGACAGGAGCTGCGGCTAGAATGCTACGAGCAGCCGGGGAGCTGAACAAATTATGTGGTCCATAGAGCTGTAGACAAAAGCACAGTAGTCCGTTGCAGCAGGTGATGTCAATGGGAAGTCGAAATGAAAGGAACGTACACCAGTGGGAGAAACACAAGCCAGACCACAGCGATACTGAAATGAGCTACAGTAACAATACAACATCGATGGCAGAAAGCCTTGGGCAGGAAGAAGTACGAGACTTAGCGCAACGAGCAGCACCACAGAGGAAATGAGGCGGCGAGGCGCCAGCAACTGGAGGCACTGCGGAATGCAAGCATTCTGTGCAGTAGCAGATGGCAGGTTTGCAGCAGGGGAGCAGATGGAGGAATGAGGAAAGGGCGTCTAAGCAGACCTGAGAGTGGCGGTAACCCGGTCGGAGAAAGACCTGGTACAATCAAACTCCACACATGTTTGCCTCCCCCACTGCAAGAGCAGGAGGCGCAAGATACGCTCCACCATTTGCATAAACCTCTCAGCCAAGAAAATAATATTCATGCTTCTTCTTCTATCGGGTAATGTCCATGCCAATCCTGGCCCACCACCAGTATCAAACGCAAGGGGAAACACAAGTAAAGGCTAGAAAGTAGCTGCACTGAACATCTGCAGCCTCACAGCAAAGTTTGACCTACTCCAAGTGTGGATGTCCGACCATGTACCTGACATTCTGTGTCTGACAGAGACCTGGCTGTCAAGCAGGATAAAAGACAATGAAGTGATGCTTCCAGGATATCAAACATTCAGGAAAGACAGGTGTGGCAAGAGAGGTGGAGGAGTCCTTATCTATGCCAGGGATTACCTATGCTGTTTGGTCCTCCCTGTTACCAGGGTCGAGGATGATCATGAACTACTAGCAATAAAAGCACAGGTTGGACGGCACGGCAAATCTCTAATCTTAGCGTCGGTTTATCTTCCACCCACTAAAGCCAGGGATGGCCTCCCAAAAATACTGGATACAATTGCTACCCTTTCTCCAGGGCACAGAGCTTCTCATAACAGGTGACTTTAACATCAACTGGGAGGCAAGGAATCCACGCCTTTCAAGGACATGGTCGCTACTCCAATCTGACCCAACATGACAGCCCAACAAGGCAGAACCACAAAACAGGAAGAGACACCCTCCTCAATTGGCTCCTCTCGAGTTACCCTTCTCGGATCTCTGAACTTAAGGTCCTGCCTGACACCTTGAGTAATCACTCCCCGGTCATTTTCACATGGTCAAACAAATTGAGCAAGCCCCCGCCTATCATAATTAATAGTAGGGTCTTGGGGAAGGGCAAGCTTGGGTCCCTCTCCTCTGCCCTCTCCCAGTATGACTGGTCCCCCATCGATCATGCACCTAATATTGACCAGGCCCTAAGTTTCTTTATAGAGGGCTTCAACAAGATTTGCGATATCTTTGCACCACTGAGGAAAAGAAAAATTTGGGGTCAAGTTAATGGTTGGATCACAGGGGATCTCCTCGCCCAGATGAAGGAAAGGGACAATCTCTGGGAAAAAGCCAGGTCCTCTCACAGCAAACACAACTTCCAATGCTACAGAGCTGCAAGAAACCACTGCACCAACCTTATCCACCAAGCAAAGGCCAACTTCCACAAGGAGCAGCTTAAAAAAACTTGGGACAATGGGAAGAATATTTGGGATAACATCCAAAACCTTCTTGGGAAGGATGAGAAGATGATCCCCCACTCGCTCAACATTGACAACATCACGATTACTGACCCTCAGCACATCGCGGATTCTCTCAACACAGCGTTTACTGACCTGACTAGAGTGCTACCCCCTGACTACCTACACCCTGCTGGGGAACAAACCAACTGCACGCCTCAAGAGGGCTCAATCCCTGTCTTCTACTTCAAAAAAGTGTCAGTGAAGGAGGCTTACAAATACATAAAAAGAAATACTAGGCAAGACCAGAATGGGGAGTGATGGAATCGATATGAAACTCCTATCCCTAACACTGGATGTCATCATCGTGCCAGTTACAAAACTATTTAACAAATCACTGGCTCTTGCACAGTTCCCCGGGATCTGGAAACAGGCTCTCATGACGCCGGTGCACAAGAATGGTGATATGACATGCACCGCCAATTACAGGCCGATATCCATCCTCTCTCCCTATCTAAAGCCCTGGAAAAGATTGTGGCCACCCAACTCACAGATTACCTCAACAAATACAACCTGTTATGTCCAAACCAACATGGCTTCAGGCAGAATCATAGTACCTCCACAGCTTTTCTGGACTACACTGACTACTTGCACAAGGCACTAGATGAAGAAAAGCTGGTGGGGTCAGTTTTCATAGACCTCACCAAAGCCTTCGACACTGTCAATCACTCTCTCCTCCTGACTCAACTACAGAACCTGGGGGTTGCAACCAATGCTGTCTGCTGGTTTAAGGACTACCTAACACACAGAAGCCAACGTGTAAAAATTGGGCACACAGTATCTAGCTCCAACGAGGTATCTTTAGGGGTCCCACAGGGGTCAATACCGGGGCCCTTACTATTCAGCCTCTTCCTAAATAATCTTCCTGAAGCCTGTGACACTAAACTGATACTTTACACAAATGACGCTGTGCATCTCACCAGCAGTTCATCAATAGTTGCCCTCCACTCCCAGCTGCAGGCATCCTTCTACAAGCTGGAAGACTGGTTCTGTAGCCATAAACTTCTATTAAACTACAAAAAAACCAAGGTGATGCTCACAGCCAGCCCACAGCACAAAAGAAGCTCCCTTCCCTCACCATCTCCAATAAAGTCAGTGAGCTGCTGGAACAAGTTCAGACCTTCAAGTACCTGGGGGTCACCGTTGATGACTGCCTCACCTTCACCCAACACATCGACACAGTGGTAAAGACAGTGAACACCAAGCTGGGTGTACTATATAGGCATAAAAAGTATCTCACTCAAGAGGCCCTCCATCTCTCAGTCTCCAGCTCCATCCTTTCTACCATTGACTATGGATTGGTGGTCTATGGCGCAGCAACAGACACTGCACTAAAAAGGATTCACATTGCCCTCAACAAGGCATGTAGACTCACAATGGCTGCAGATCAAAATACCCACACCTGCTCCTTATACAGGGAGACCAATTGGCTGCCACTGAAGAACAGGATTATATTCCAAACATGTCTCCTTGGAAAAAAGGCACTAATGGGTAAAACCGCCCCATGCATTTTTAGCATCCTAACACCAAGTGCTGCCAGCAATACCACCAGAGGCAGGATGAGGGGGGCCCTATCAACACCTTTCTGTCGAACTGTGCAGGGACAGCATGCTTTCAGTTTTAGGGCCCCCCAATGGCTCAATGAAATCCCAGTGCACATTCTAAGCTCCCAATGCATCTCGCAATTCAAAAATGGCCTAAGGCAACACCTTCTTACTAGGACAGTTTGTGACTGCCACTAAGACTCTAACACCCATAATGCCCACTCACCCACACTCTCCTTCCCCTTCCTTTTACACCCACTCTTCCCTATTGCCCTATCCCTCTGTCTTCCTCTCCCCCCTGTGCCTTTTCACCCACTGGATCAACCTTAAACCAACATACTACCACTACCTCCCAACCTCCTAGACAAAGCCACTTCTTCTGGCTGCCCACTCCCCCTGTCTCCTTCCCTCACCTTGACTCCTCCTTGACTCTCACACTAGGTGTCACACCTGTTTATCTCCTTCGCCACATAAACACTGTCCTTTACCCTAGTTGAATGCTCTTGACGCTGTACTATCACCATTGGTACTATGAATGACTTTGTATCCTTTCTGTATACTAGCTACCTACTATTCGAGTATTGTAAGTAAACTGTTTGTTATTGCTGTCATTGTCACTGTTTGACATGGAACCTTTGTAAAAGAGCTCTGAGCTCAAAGGTATGATCCGAATCCCTAAATAAATAAAAAATAAAAATAAATAAATAAAAAAACAGAGCTTCAGGATTGAAGGTGGTTATGGCAGAATACGGTCGCCGAACAGCAGCAATGAGGGAGTCTGAGGGAAGTGGGCAGCAGAGGGGAGCCATAAACAGAATGAGGAAGAAAGCACCCAGGCAGGAGAGCAGGCTGGAAGCTACTGCAGGGAGAGGAGAAGATGGGTGAGCTGAGAGCAAGGTAGAGTGGTACCTCCAGCCGCAACAAAAAAGAATCCTGGAGGGGCCCGGGATGTTGTGACCTTTTAAGCTCGATGGGGGAGTGACGTTGTTGCTTCGCCCATCGAACCTTGGGCTTAAAACCCTCCAATTGGCAACTGCAAAATCAGAAATATGTCAGTATTAGCAACGGGAGCTCAATGTGTGAGTGAGCTTTCTGCTAGTGTCCACAGCTGACAAGACTGACCCTTGCTGAGTTGGGCATATGAGCTGAATACAGAACTGTTGGTGAGCCCACCTCTTTCTCTTACTCTGGGCACACAAAATGTTTAGACAAACATGCTGGCTGGCTATAAAATGTTTCAGTTCTGTGGCAGTTTAACTTAGTGATGCAGAGACAGAACTTTTGAAGGAGTCTCAGTCTGGGGTCGGCATCCCGCCATCCCCCTTTCCTTTTCCTGGTGGGTCTCTGCTTTACTGATAGATTATCTAGGAAACAGCCACTTAAGGAAACTGGGAATCTTTACAGAATTGCTGTGGGAAACGTTTCTGGGCTCAGCATTGCAAAATGAGCAAAAGCCAAAATCCTCCCTCATGGCAGGCTTAAAACTACACAACCACCTGTAGCTCCCATGGAGGAAAATGACTTTTTGCTTCCTTCCCCCTATTGACCATCTAATGTCCTGGGATTTTTTTTGCTGAACCCCAGTAACCAACATCGTATGCAGGCTGCAGCAGCAATGTTGCTACTGCACCCGCATATTTGGTTTTTTGCTCCTTTGCATTCTGCCACAGAAATGAATACAGAATGTCACAGGGAAAACAAAATCTGCAGCAGAATATTGGAAACAGAGATTAAAGATTGAAGAGGAAAAAGTATGGGAGCAGGTATGGAAAAATAGTAGCAAATATATTATACAGGATCGATATAAGCTGCAACAATTTAATATTATACATAATTTATATTATACTCCCTCTAAATTACACAAAATGGGAAAATTAGAATTGCCCAGATGTAACAAGTGTGGGTCTGGAGAGGGTGATTTATATCATGTTTTATGGACCTGCGCCACAGTTCGCCCCTTTTGGAGCTCTATCGGTAAATCAGTGGATTCAGTATTTGGGCTAGAGCCTTTTTTTACGTCGGAGGTATGTTTGTTAAATGTGTTCCCCAGTGATTTGGGTATACAAAGGAAAGCTTTTATGGCTATTATATTGGCAGCGACAAAGGCAGTTATTCTTAGGCACTGGAAAGAGGTTAAGTCACCATCGGTGGTTGAATAGTATAGTGAAGTCATGTTGGCACTGCAATTAGAATTACACATAGCAAAAATGAATAATAAGATACAATCCTATAATACTAAATGGGGACCGCTAGAGGCGGTCTTGATGACCTGGAAGACGTAGAAACCTCAAAGGATGGGCTAACTGTACTTCCCGAGCCCCTTATTCTACTTTATTTTAATTAAATTTTTAAGGAAACTGTGTGGCTCTCTTGTGGGGGTAGATGCTGGGGGAGGGCAGGGGATCACCCTTGAAGGGAAGGGTGAATAGAGTGGTATGGTTGGAAAGTTAAAAGATTCTACGGGGAATGTTATTTCCATCGCTGTTACATACAGTTACTATTCAATGAAAATTGGCATTATGCTTATGTAGAATTGTCAAGGTACAATTATTCTCTGTAAAGTCAATAAAGTGTATTGAATAAAAAAAAAAATCTGCAGCAGAAGCCCAATGGCAGAAATCAGGACTGAGTGTCACAGAGAACTAGGGTCTCTGCCCCAGATACATGGTTACTAGTGCCCCCCCCATACCAGCCCAAGGAGCTAACCCCCAACCCCTCATAATTAGATTTCTTCCATACAAATATCACAATGATGATCTAGTCAAGGTCTTAGTTTGGTTAGAACCCTGCTGACAAATAAGAAAACTGCCTTCAGAAGCATTTTCTTCCTGGACTTTTTTATGACGCCCTCTGCAGCTTGCCAGAACCTAGAGCCATGGGGCTGGATTCAGAAAGGAAGACGCAGTCCGCGCCATGGCGCAAGATGCATTGAGAAATGCTGTGGCCAAGGCAGTGCATCAGATTCAGGTACAAGTCACAACTGTGCCAATGCAAGTTGCAGGTTGCGTCCTATAAAAACATGCAAACAGCACGCATGATGCAGAACGCAGGCGCAGAATGATGCCGCAACTGACAGAGGGAGGCAGAAGGAGCAAGTCACAAACAAGTGTGGAGCAAGAGCCCCAGGGCAAAAGGGGCAAGAGAAAGAAGAAAAGCAGAAGGCCACATGGTAGTGGGGATCTCACACAGGGCAATGTGGGCAAGAGAAAGAAGAAACACAGCAGGACACAAGGCAGAGATGAACATACACAAGGCAATGGGGGCAAGAAGAGGAGGAAAATAAACTTCACCCAGAAGGAGACTGACACCCTGATCCAGAGGTAGATGCCCATGTGGCCATTCTATGTGCCAGAGGTGGTAGCAAGGTCATCAGAGACAAATGGAAGAAGCAATGGGAGGACATTGCCAGGCACGTCAACGCTGTGGCACATGCAAAGAGGACCATCAGGGAGCCGCAGAAGCACTACAATGATGAGAAGCGCAGGACAAAACAGAAGCTGGCAGAGAACCGCAGGAGTGCCCTAGCCACTGGTGGAGGAGAGAGCCAAGAGGTACCCCCAACAGGCCAAGAGGAGATGATAGCAGCCCACATAAGCAGCCAGACTGTACATGGAGTCAGTGAACTGGACACATACAGCATGCGGAGTTGGACAGGTAGGTGTTGTATGTGAGCGGTAGCAATATGTGATGTTAGTCCCAGGAAGATAAGGAGTGTGTGCCATGGTGTGGCATGGGTGCCAGATCCCACAACAGTGCAGCACCTAATAACAGAGCACTGGCCAGCACATACCATAGGAAAGGGCCACAATGTGTAGTACTGTCAGGAATGAAACAAACTAATATGTGGGTCCCACATAGGAGTAGTAAATGATGAACACCCAGTCAGAAGAGCAGGAACAGAGATAGGAAAAACACCAGTGAGTAAGAGACCAGTACCAAGGAGGGCCAACCATATAAGGGTAATAGAGTGAGTGACAAAGAATGCTGCTATCAAACCAGTGCAATAATGTCAGACAAATGTGGCCACAAGCAGCGTAAACAGTATGAGGAACAGCAGTAAACCTGTGAGCAGCAAAGGTACATGTCAGTGTGATTACCACAGCACCATGTGAAATACACAGCAGGTGAGAGGTAGGCAGGTGGCATGGTGGAATGAACCCATGACAGCACAGCTGCAGTGATGTGGCACAGAGGGCCACCATGTGCACAGCAAGGAATGGCTGCCACAGATGACAGCCAATAGATAAGTGGTGTGACTGTGAGTAGAACCATAGAAATGAGAGGAATGACCTGCACAACTGTGAATGAATGCGGCTGGACACCACACACCCTGCCGTGTGTCCCGGGGGGGCGTGCACCAGCACAGCATTCTCATCCACACCCCTGGGCAGCACCACCAGTGCTGGCGCACACATCAGGCACATGTCAAGGAGGTGGCAGCTTGCATTCAATACAGAAATGTGTAGAATCATGCAACTTGACTACAGGAATCGGAGGGCAGGGTACTGTATGGGGGGGCAGAGATCTGGAGGCAACTGAACAAGAAAGGGACCTAGGCATCACTGTATCAGGGGACCTGAAGGTGGAAAGGCAGTGCGGGAGGGTAGTGGCTAGGGGGAGTGGAATGCTGAGATGCATCGGAAGGGAGATCACCAGTAGAAACAGGGAGGTCAGAGTACCCTTGTACACCCATCTGGTTAGACCGCATATGGAGTACAGAGTCCAGTCCTGGAGGCCACACCTCTAAAAGGATGTGGGGAGGCTGAAGTGGGCTCAGAGGAGAGCGACAATGATGTTAAAAGGGTATGTCACCAATCCAATGAAGAAAGGTTGTGAGATCTGAACATGTACTCCCTGGAACAGAGGAGGGAGGGGGGGGATATGATCGAGACCGGCAAGTACCGTAAGGGTATAAACAGGGTGCCAGTGGAAAGCATCCTCTAGATGGAGGATAATCAGTGGATGAGGGGCATGGCCTGCAGGTGGAGGGGGGCAGTTCAGAGGTAACAGTAGGAAATACTATGCCACAGAGAGAGTGGTGGAACAGTGGAACAGACTCCCGGAAGTGGTCGTTGGAGAAGGAACAGTGGAGGGAGTCAAAGGGGCACGGGACAACCACAGGGGAGTGTTAAGGGTTGGGGGTGCAGGTCCAAGCAGATAGCTGAACAAATGGGCTGACTCGGTGGGCCATGTCGGTCCTATTCTGCCGTCACATGTCTATGAAACAATGAAGCTATGTACAACATGACCATGCAATGTCCTGGTGGAAGGCCTGTGTGCCTGTACCATGGAGCACACACAAACGACACAATGGCAACTGCGGGACCACAGGTCCCCTGACAAAGAAGAGCAGGGAACAGTGTGCAGTAGGCAATGCCTGTGAACAGTAATGGGACACACAGGACTACAAGAAGGGCAGCTCAGGCGGACATGTACAAAGGGGGTATGCATGATGAGGATGGAGCACAGGCACCATCATGCATGTGGCACACCGTGCCATGACAGCGCATGGGCCAGCACAAGTCCAAATGGAGTACAAGGTGAGGCACACACTGGGACCACAGACAGGTGAGGTGGGGGGACAGGTCCGGCAGCACATGGACATAGACACATGCATGTGGACAGTGACAGGTACCCGAGTGTAAATGGCACAGCACACTGTGGGCCGGTGACCACCCGAGCAGCAGTTGCTCAGGGGCCCAACAGTAGGGGACAGAGCATGCTGGCCTGGCACATCTCGACCCAACCAACAATCCCCTGTGGAGATGTGAGGGAGAGACAACACAGGTAGAATGATGGTGGGCCCAGGCAACAACACGGTATGTGGCGAGCCAAGCAGACCACCACATGTGGGGAACACATGACCCATACAATACACATGCCAGGCACAGCTGCAAGTGGCAGACACAGATGTTGTGGGCTGCAGGTGCATGCATGGCACACCATAGCCACAACATGCAATATTGCAATGTACATGTATGCACAGACACAAATGGAAAGGCAAGGTAGTGATGTAGCAGTGTCAATTGGGACAATGCCAATGGGATTATGGTGGTTTAGACAGTAGCCACACTGGACACAGACACCATGATCAACAACAGGACTGTAGTCATGCATGACCAGCCAGGTGCAAGTGCCCATGACCAGGGCTGACACAGGTACAAACATGGTGCGTGTAGCAGCAGGGACACTGTACTGGACAAATGCATAGCGAGCTACACACGACAGGCAGCATGCAGACACACACAGGTGCCTGGGCCAGTGGCCTACATGCCATGTGTAGGAAGGAGCCATGTCAATGGTGGTGTGATGCCATGCACAGCTGACAGCTACTGTCCATGGTGTGAGTGCATGGTATGCAGATATCCAAGCTGAACCATGCCAACATGCAAGGCATGCCATGCACAACAGACGCCACAGCAGTGCCACTGTACAGATCCACTGTTCTGGCAGTGGGATGGCAGTAAAGCCTAGGGACCTGAGCAACAAGCTGTGAACATGTACTGTACACCCAGCAGGCCAGACCTTGGTCAGACTCACACAGCCCCCTCCTGCACATTGTGCAACCCTGAGCAAGTCCCACAGATGACCAGTGCACCCAGGCCGCCCCTGCCAACGTGCACATGTGGCATGCGGGCCCTACCCGGTAACCTATGATGCCAATACACTGGAACATCATGTGGACAATGGTGTAGGGGCCACACAGTGCTGTGGGTATGCAGCTGGACCACAGACACACAGACACACACACACACACACACACACACTCACCTGCCGCGGTGGAGGCCATTGTACTGCACAGGGCAGCACACCCATGTCCATGGGACGGTAGAGGGTGGGATAACAGATAGGCATGTACAACACAACAGCAGGCAACAGCACCAGTACACATGGCTGGCCTGCAGGTACAGACTGGTAGCAACTGGCAGATAGTGCAGCATAGCCAGCATAGGGACAGTGGCAACAACATAGCATACTGAGGCAGAGACTCGCATGTTGTGGCATGACAGTCACTGTATCATGTCTGTTCTCCCACAGGGCACACTGCAGCGACAGCCGAGGAGGCAGGACCACCAACAAGTGGACAACGTGGTGGACAAAGGAGGCAGAGGGTGCAGCGTGCCGTGGATGATGTTGGCGATAAAGATGACGATGACGACAGCAGCAGCAGCACCACCAGCACCAGCAGTAGTAGCAACAGCTGCAGCATAGCATGCTGCAGGAGCCCCATGGAGAGCCTGGATAACTGGGCTGCAGGACTGTAGGAGGACAGTGCAGGGGCAGGACATGGTGAAGGCCATGACACAGTAACAGAGCATGGGGAGGGCCTGACACAGCCAGTGGCTGACATAGGCCAAGACACAGACAGCACACAGGACAATGTAGCTGCTAAGCTCAGTCCATTGCTGATAGCAGACATAGAGGCCACAATAGGGGTAGCTGCATCAGACCGTGTAGGGCAGTACTCACCAGTACTACCATTGGAGACATACTGCCAGAGTGTGTGTCAGGGCCAAGAGAGAGAGAGACAGGTGAGCTGAGGAACATACGGCAATGCATTGAGGCACAGCACCACACATTACAGGCCATAGACCCCACCATAACAAATGTAATAGAGGCCACCAGCAGAGAAACAGCTGTCACCCTGGCAGACGTTGTTGTGGCATTGCACTGGGTGCAGTCCACCTTGCATGAACAAGGCGAGGCCATGGATAGGGCAACATGTGCCATTGAACAGGCAACCATATGTTGGCAGCAACACACAGGGATGTTGGTGGCAGCCCTGCAGGACATTGGAAAGGCTCTATGGCACGGGATACAGGACCACCAACACAAGCATATGAAACAGGGCACACAGACAGATGCTGTTGAAGGCACATCACAACCAGCAGCACTACCGCGCTGCTACTGGGGTGCTGCTGTGTGTGCCATCAACAGCAGTGCAAACACACGGACCTCCTATGGTCATACAGCTAGACATGGGTGGTGCCTGCAGAACAGTACCAACAGACCACGGAACAATGTCATGTTACAACACACCCATAGCAGTGGCACACACGAGGGAGACAGGGCGACGGAGACGAGTGTAGACCCCTGGTGAGGGGGGAGCTAGCACTGTGCAGACACATGGTGAGGGGAGGTTGGCAGGAGCGGCTGACACACACACTGGTGGGCCAGGCAACACAGATGGCACACAGCCAATGGCACCACCACAGCAAGAGCAGCAGACTCCCGGGACACTGCCATGGCGGTGTGGCAGGCCACAGAAGTGGAAGGACCTCCCCCACATGATTCAGACATGCACACAGTTGACACAGTGGAATGGGCACTATGGGCAACCACAGTGCTACAGGGGTATGGGAACAGGGATAGGTGTGTCTGTGTGGCCAGACCGAGTCAGCCACAGTGGGGTATGTGGGTTCACAGTGTTCTGAGGGTGGGTCTGGATGTTGTAACATGTGCCGTGCATGAATAGCAGAAGGAATGGCAAGTGCTAACCTGTACGTGGGATGTGTAGTCAACACCCATGCACACTGTTAGCTGTGGAACTGGATAGCTGATGACAATGTCAGGGCTGCTGTTGTGATGTGGAAATAAAGCATGATGGACCAAATACCACTGTGTCATACTGTGACACATCCATACAATGTTGCATGGTGATCTGCAGCATGGCACGGTACTGGGATGGGGCCAGACAGCCGCCATGGGCATGCACACGACAGCCAGTCCAGCTGTGATGTAACGCAGTGTTCGACAGGAAGGCACAACAGGGTGGTGGGTACAGAGGTGCTAGTTACAGTATGCACTGTGTGGTGTGTCACATGGTGCAACTGAGTGACCACACCACCCAGGAGGTGGGTACACCCCCCACAAACACAGACCCATACCTGATCAGTGGTGATCCAACAGTGGAGTCATGGATACGGTGAATGCATCGTAAGGATGTCCATACTGCATGACATACCTCAGGCATGTGTGCCACACGATGTGCACACAGCCATGCGACAAGGGCTGACCAATGACAGTACAGGTGTGTCACACAACATTGTACGGCCATGCAGTACTACACATCAGGGTGTGGCATATCATTATACATCAACAAGCCACATGTGCACAGTGGGGCACGAGGCCACAGTCCGACTGTCACATACATCTGAGATGTGTTCATTTCCCATGATACACCATACCCTGGTATGTATCATTGTGACCATCACTTGTGCCACTGCACTGAGGGTGCACCCATCACCATATGCCATGTCCAAGAGGGCTGTAGAGGGCACATGCACAGACATGCTGATAGTGACATGGGGACATGGTAGGCCACACACACAGTAACAACCAAATGCATGCCACGCACACATCACACATGCTGTTACAGCTACACTGATCATGGCTATCATGGTGACATGCAAGGCCTACACAGGGTGGTATGCCCCCCAACCCCCACGTGGCTGCATGGACCACAGTGTCAGACACGTACACAGCATGTACACCTGTGATGGGAAGTATGCCATGCCTATGTGGCCCCATGCAGCACACTGTACCACAACCCTGTCAAGCCCACCTGTGGCTATGGAGCTGCCCATCACACCCATGTCCCACCATGAACAAGTCCACTGTCACCAGTCCTGTCACACCCTGCTGCACTCATGAGGCATATACACAGATGATAACCACTGTACACAGACACCACCTAGTGATGGGATAAGACACATGCTTGGCACATGTTATGGTGCCATACACACTGTGCTAGCTGCACCAGCTGTGGGGCACTGCCGTTGGCACAGTATAGCCTGGACAGGCGTTTAAGCCATCAACAGGGGTGGCACATGTCGGGGCAACTGATACGCATGTCCATGCCATGTACAGGGTGGAGCATGGCTGCCACTGATACCCCTGTGCAGGTGGGGTGTCCACACCTGCAACACACATGTTCGACATGCCTGGTGAGGTGTGACTACCTGACAGCCTTATCTGGGTGCTGGGCAGGACCAGTGCTGGGCACAGGCAACCATGGTGCCAATGTCACAGTACACAGGTGACAGCAGGCCAAAGTGATAAACCATGCGCATGTGTTGGCAGGCCCTGTTTGTGCCAGTGTTCCATTGTGTGCACATGGGTCCTGGAACATGTACCCCATGGATGGACTGGATGCCTGTACCATTGGCCAGCTGGGCGTGGAGGCACAACATCGCACATGTGCAGCACAGGTACACATGGGGACATGTGTAGTGGCTGTCTTGACTGGCACGCACATCACAGCATCCCCACAGGCCATGGCATACACTTACAGTTGCCGAGCCCCATGCATCGGCACTGCCACATAGGTCATGCTTCAATACCTTACCATGGTACACTTCAAGCAACATTGCAGTAGTAATGCTACCTGACAGCAATAACGTACTACAGAGAGTGATCATGCAACAATGGTTTATTGAAATGACTGGGTGTAGGTACAAACAGGGGTACAGAACAGACTCACGTGCATGATATGTACATGGTACCGGGAATACAAACCCATGTGCAATGCCTGCCTGAAGGAGACTAAAACCATGTAAAAGCATTAACATTTAAAATGTATCACTGTACGAACATGCATGCAGCTACCATGCCTAATGCACAACCCTGATGTGTACAACTGAACTCTGCAACATGCATGGCTCAGCACTGTTATGCAGCAATGGCCAGGGAACTACCACATGGAGCATCATATGGGGTATTGGGACTGTCTGACAGTCACAGTGGGATGTGCTGCACACCAACAGTGTGACCCGCTCTGCAGCACATGGCACAGGAGTGTGTGTTGAGTGCTGGTACAGCACCTACACTACGGTGCCTGGAGCTGTTGTACTGACTCTCCACATGATGCATACATTCTGCTATGTGGCCCTGCAGAACCTGTAATGCTGCATTCTGCTGTGCAGTGATGCCTGGAGCCTGCTGTTCCACACCCTCCACCATCACCCTCTGTTGAGCCTCCACACCACAGGGCTGCACAGGTTGAGCCATGTCCACCCCACCCTCCTCCCTTGCACCCATTGCAGACTCCACACCTGCAGCCTGATCGCCCTGCACCACATACGCCACTGGCAGCCCTATCCTCTGTTGGCCTGCTGCAGGCACATCTCATCTAGGTCCTGCACCTCCCGAGCAGCCCCTGTTGTTGTCATGGCTTCATAGCCCACACCCACCTGCACACCCACAGCTGCTGCCCCCTCACCAGCACCCTCTGTGGCCACACCCTGATGGGCATTGCCCCCTACTGTGCCCTGGCCAGTGTTCATATGTTGTGGTGTGTTGTGTGTGTCCATTGTGGCACTGGCATTATCAGTGTCACGCACATGGTGCCCTGGTGCAGTGTCCATGTTAGTGTCCACAGCTGCTGGTTCCTCCACCTGGTCTTCACTGTCACCACTGGACTGCTCAATGTCTGTCGGTGGTAGTGGGCGTGCACACCTATGCAGTCGTCTCGACCGGGACCTGTACTCCTGTGCCTCTGCCCTCTTCACGCGATCCATGGCCTGGAACATGCTGCATTCCCGCGGTGTGTCTGGCACCATCCCCATCCCGCTGTTGCGCCGTCCACCTGTTTGGATAGGGAGCACATGTGTAGTACCATGCCATTGAGAGGCCACATGTCCACTAGCTACGTGACTGCACTGTGTACTGCAGTGCCAACTGGTCCACTGTCATCCATCTCTGTCCTGTGCTGTGTTAGTTGTGCTCCCCTTGGAGGGACACAGTGACAATCATACAGACACACAGTGGTGTACGGCCCCCCTGTCAACAGTGCATGCTCCATTGTGCTGCTGTCCCAACATGCAGCCTCCCCTGCACCTGCCTCCCTTATTCCTCACACCCACTCCCAGCAGCCTACATAGACTGTGGCTTCCAGTCCACCACCACCTGTGGTACAGTGTTCCACCCATCCCCCATTGCCCCACATATGCCCCTCACCTCCCCATAGTACCTCATCGCACACATCATGGAACATGCCCTCCCAGAGCACACCCTCTCATGGGGCCTGGAAACCCCTCTGTCTGTGTCCTGGCAATTCCTTCTACACATATGTGGCTGTCATTGTGATCCACCCTATCCTCCCCCTCATCGGGGGGGGGAAGTATATGGGTTCCGCCCCCTACCTTCTCTTGTTCAGCATGCCCCCCTGTCCCTGGCTATGCAGTGTGTGTTGGGGCCGCACCCACTCCACCACTCATGGGTCCATACTGTGTGGCGTGTGCCACTACTGCACACATTCACCATCCATGGCATGACTGGTGGCGCAGTTCCAGGGGGCAGTAGCACGACACCCCGGGGAGGATGATTCCCATGCTATGCACCCCGGTGGCATGTTGGCCCATACAGCCACTGTCCTACAGTGTGCAGTGTGGTACATGCCCCCAGTTGTATGTGCACGTAGCCCATTCCCTTCCCTGGAGCATGCTGTACACATGCCTCCCGGATGACCGTTCCACCACTGGTGCCTTGCACACAACAGCTAGTATAGGGACCCCTAGACAGAGGACACTATTCGCCATGACACTACCACTGATGCACTGTAGCCATATTGTCCTGCAGCCACCCACAGCCCTCTATGCCATTGGCCACCACCATGTCTGTGCTGTCTGCACACAGATGGCAACCCCCATGTGGGTGGCAAGCTCTGTGCTACACAAGGAACACCGCTCACAGCAGATACCTGTGCAACCTTGCCCCCCATTTCCATCAGGGTTGGGCGTCAACACCCACCACCACACACATCTGTCGACTCTGGGAACAGTATGATGTATGCTACCAGCCGTGCTGCACTCCCCCATGGTTCATGTCAGTCAGCACAGCCCCACAGCGGTCATTGGGCCATCTGGGATGCTGACCGGCAGATACAGGGCATACACCGCATGAGCCTTGGCCAGTCCCCAGTGTACCACTTGTACCACACCATGGTTGGGTCCAGCGCCCCGGGCTTGTTCACACATGTGCCGCTGCCCAGTGTGTGTAGCCACTGACCTTCCAATTGTTCACAGGCTCTCTGCCAGGTATGTCCCCATGCCATGCTCATGGCTGCCATGTTGCATGCTTGCCTGTGGCTCCCTGGACCATCCTGTGGGACACTGGTGTGTGTGTATTCCACATGGCTCATCCACCACTCCTGTGTTGTGCATCCTATGTCCAGTGGGTACCTGCACGGGTCACCCAGTGGCCCTGCCAGTATCCTGGGCAGCTGCATCCTCACCCTGGTGTCACTACCATCTACCCCTGCTGTCTTGTAGGCCGCTGGTGACCACCATGTGTGTCCGAACTGGTCCCTGTACACCCAAGGTCTGTCACCCCATTCCTACCACTAGCCTCCTCCCCCACAGGTCCCACCCCCTGTCTCCTGCATGTCTACTGTGCTGCTGTGTACCTGTCAGTGCCTTGCATGCCCACCCACTCCCTCCACCCACTCTTTCCATCCAGGGACCCGCTATCTGGTCCCCGTCGTCCCCCCGTTTACATATGCAGCCACTGTTTATGCATACCTCTCTGTACTGTACATTGTGCTGGCAGAGGATCCCTGTGGTCCATGACTTCCCTGGCCGGTCGACTGCCCACTTAGGACATCTCCACATGCGCCTATCACTCTCACCTACCCACCCTGGTCATTGTACACCCCCAGAGGTCCACCATCATGGCCTCTCAATCCCCCCATCCCAAGGGCAGCCATTTGGGCCTACATGTCCCTACAGCCTTGTTCAGTTTGTGCCCCCATGTGGTCTGCACACCCCTCCCACATGGCATCCCATCAGTGTCACATGTCCGAGCATACTAGTCTCCACCCCATGTACCTGTGACATGTTTGGCTTGCTGCAGGACAACATTACATGGCATTGTTGCAGCATGCTGATGCAGTGTTCATGACTGTGCTGCCTGTCAGCATGTCCCTCAGTGCCCATGGGCCCCCCACTCACGTCCCTGTCCCACACATCAAATGCACCGTGTGTGCTGTGCTGGTACCCAGCCTCAGCTGCCACCACTGTGGTGATCATCCCATGTACAGTGCTGCCACTGACAGATGTATGTGGAGCTCAGCATGCCTGGGGGTGGGCTATGGCGGTTTTGGGGACCACACACATGGGTGCAGTCGACTCCACTCAGTACCACACTAGTTGTCCGGTATATGCATTGCCATGTGTTGGTACAGGGCCACAGCTGTGCCTGCACGATCACAGGCTCCTTCATCCCCGCACCGTCTCTGATGGGATATGCACTATACCCTGTCCCACTACAGTCACCAGCAGTACCACTGCTGTGGTATGTGACAGGTGCCTTCAGTTACTTGTCGGCCATGTCTGTCGTCCACCCCCTGGGTCCACTGTTACTCCACAGCCACAGCGGGGACCGTCATTGCCTGAACAGTGCACAGGCCAGGCACAACCTCCAGCCCCAGTGGGCCGCATGGTGGCTCCAAACATGCATGCATGCACTGCCATAGGCCATCGGTTGGTATATGCCGTTGTCTGTGCATGGCACTCGTGCATACCATGGCATGTCACCCTGCAGGCATTTGACCAGGGTGCAGCTCCCTCCTGCCCCTCCCCTCTGTCTTGCATGTGGCATCTGCCCCAGCATGCGCAGAGTGCATGGCATGGGCCCTTGTGCTGGACCATGTGTGCTGGGTCACAGCATACATGTGTCAGTGCCCAGCCTTGTGGCCCAGTGACACGGTGGGTATGTCTGCATCACACATACTGGCATCTGTGTGGCATGCAGCATGGCTGTTGTTGGCACACATGGTGCTCCTGCATTGCAACCCTACTACGGTGACCACACATGGTGTGTTTGAGTACTGCACCTGCCTACGCACCCAGGCTGTTGTGCATCTGCTATGTGACCTACCTTGGCTTCGAGGGGCCATATCTATTCATGCATGGTGCTGAGGGCTCCTCCATTGTTCCTTCGGCTGCTGCCTGTGGGTGCCACCTTCACTGCCTCCTGTGGAAACATGGGTAGACAGCCATTAGTGTCTGCACAGTGCACTGTGTTTTGCAGGCTGCTGTGGTATGGACATGCATATTATATGTCTGGGACACCTACCATACGGGCGTGGCCTGCCCATCCGCATGGCCACATCAGCATTCATTGCCAACCTCCTCATGTGTGTCAGCATGGCACCTTCTCTCCTGGCAAGGTCCTGCCAGCAATGCTGCAGCTGTCTGGGTGTCCTGACCCATGCTGTGTGTACAGCTTGGCAGCAATCCTTCCCGACACCTGTTCCCTGTCCCCAGGGGTGTGTCTCCTGTTGCCAGATGGCAGCAGGTACCTGGCCCACTGCTGGACCAGGCTGACCAGCTGAACAGTCTCATCTAGGCTAAAGTTGGGCCTTCTGCCACCTAGACTGCTCATGTTTGCACTTGCAGTGAGGCTGTGGCTGTGTGGGACTGTCGATTGTTTGGCTCTACACTCCTTCCTGCACCGGGCCACAAGCTGCATGCTGTGGCATCGCTCCTATGTCACTACACAATGTTGCCCTTTTATGCCATAAGTCGCACGTGTCATTCCACTGCATAATGCAATTGCGTATATATTTATCGTGAGCTTCGCGTTTACGTACATCTGTATGCAGGGCCCTTGTGTGTATACTGTACCCCTGCACGTGTTCCTGGGCTGTGCTTGGTGTGGCAGGTACTGTGGTTGTGGTGTGTGTTGGTACAGGCTTGTGCTGCACATGTGTGCACTCATGGTGGTGCAGGCCTGCGGGGGGGGGGCATGTTGCACAGTTATGCTGCAGTGGCTGTGTGTTGTCTATGTGGGATGTCTGTGTTATGCTGCTGTGTGTCTTGTGGGTGGGCCTGCACATGTGTGTTCCATCCTGGACACTGGTGGTATGTGTCACCATCCCACCATCATGGCATCCATGCCCCTCTGGCCCTGTGTACTCACCTCACAGTGCCATCCTGTGGCAGGCATGCATGCTCTCAGGGGCAGCTTTGGGTACCACCGCTGTCATGTGTGGTTGTGTGACTGACACATGCCATCCTCCCCAGACTGTCTTGCAGCACTGTTATTCCCTTGCATTGTCCCGCCAGGGTGACACCTCAGACAAGGGCACTGTTTCTGTGTAACACTGCACCCCTGTGTGGTACACTGCACTGGGCAGACAGTCCTGTGTGGTGGTGTCCACTGCTGTGGCATTCACATGTGTTGTCAGTCATCCCTTGGTAGCCGTTACTTTTTGGGTATCTGTCTGCCGGTGCCACCCAAGGGCCACATCTCTCCCTTAGGTGAAATGGTTCCTGATGAGCTGATCCCATGCCCGCCAGCCTGTTGTTGCATTGCCTGGCAGTCGATGCTGATGATGGTGTTATGTCGTCTCACATCTGCATCCTCATTGGCCTCCTCTGCATCCCTCTCACCATGCACAGGATCCTCTGGTGGCAGGTACCTTCTGACTTATGGCAATATTGTGCAGGATGCAACATGCAAGGATGATCTTACAGCACATCTCAGGGTTGTATTGCAGTGCTCCTCCTGCCCTGTCCAGACAGCTGAAGCATGCCTTCAAGATTCCAAAGGTTCTCTCGATCACGGCCCGTGTTGTGACGTGTGCACCATTATATGCCTCCTCCGCTGCATTCTGTGAGTTCCTCACTGGCGTCATGAGCCATGGAAGTTGGGGATATCCACTGTCACCTGTGGAATGAACAGTGGAGTGGATGGTTAGCCACGGACTGGCACTATGTCACCTCCACATGTCTCGCTGCAGTGTGACCTGCCCACCATGCCCTATCTGTATCTGTCTCCACTCACCTATCAGCCATCTGCCCTCCAGTTCTCCTCTCTGGAATGCCTGGTGCAGGCCACTCTGCCGGAATATAAAGGAATCATGGGAGGATCCAGGGTATCTGACCACCACGTCTAGGATCTGACAGTGGCTGTTGCACACCACCTGGATGTTCAGTGCATGGTACCCCTTGCGATTTACAAAGGCATTCTCCATCCTCCACCGGAGCCTTAATTGCCACCTGTGTGCAATTGATAGCACCCATGACATTTGGGAACTGTGCTAGTGCATAGAAGGCCTGCTTGGTGGCCTGCTGCTGTGCACCCTGTGGGAAGGCAATATACCTGTCACAGCATCGCAGCACGGCATCCATGAACTGACTCAGGCACCAGGACACAGTGGTCTGGGATATTCCCACTGTGTCACCACTGGGTCATTGGAATGTACCAGTGCCCAGGCAGCACAGTGCTGCGCTTACCTTGACATTGACTGGTATGGCATGGGCCTTCTTTGTAGCTGTGGCTAGTTCCTGCCCCAGCTCCTGGCACAGCATTGCTATGGCAGCCTTATTCAGCTGGTACCATGCTATGCACTGCTCCTCTGTGACCTCCTCATAGGATTGTCTGGTACGTATCACTTGGGGGGCTCTGCGCCTGGCTGGTTGCTGTGGCTGTGGTGGTGCATTGCCCTGCATCCTGCCATTGTGATGCCTCCTTCACCTTTGCTGCCTCCGCCTGGCTTCTGCTGCCAGCATTATGCCCAGTAGGGCTACCCCTGCGGGCATAGTCGTCCTTTTCTACAGTCACACTCCACAGTCTGCAAACTGCTTCCTCTAGTGTGTCTACTTTGTACTGTGTTACTCCACCCCTTTTATAGTGGTTTACAGTTAGACCACCTTTTCATTGGTCTAGGTGGTAGATCCTTGGTTGGACGCAGGCTGCGTGTGCTGTGCTTCCTGAATATGGCTTGTGGACACATCAGGCCATGCGGCATATCACAGGTTCCACTGTGCCGCATGTCTGGATGCAAGGCGCAATGTGCAAATGCGTTTGGGTTTGCTGCAGCTTGTGTTTCTGAATTACACTTGCCGCATCTTTTGCCACTTCTTGCTACTTGCGTTGTGTTTTGTGGATGCATCTTGCGGGCATCCTACCTGTGGCTTTCTGAATCCAGCCTATGGTACTTTTCCTCGTATCACCACCCCCACGTATAGCTTGTGGCAGGGATCTCCCACCCACATCCCAGAGGTGCTGAGAACCCCTTGTAAGAAAGAATGAGGCCCGCCCACTGGTACCAGATACAGATGGGAAGGAGCTGCACCTCCACCATGCCAATTTTAGGGCCCTTACATAGACTAAAATGGAGGATCGTCTTGATCTGCAGTTTCACAATTTAGAGTTGGGAAGCAGCAAAAATACAAGATGCCCAAGAGGTGTAGTGTTTTTTCTAGTCGCAAGAAAAAAGGACACCTCTATGAGCGGCGTAGGGTAACGGGTTGCCTGTGTAATATATAACTAAAAGGAACTGGCCCCAGGCAACCCATAGGCCTATGCACATTTTTTGGAAGGACCAGCTACCCACCCCTGGCTTCCTAAATCAATGCTCGTATTGTGAACAGAAAGAATGATGCCAGGTTTACTTCTTATCAGCTTCACTGTCCAAACAACTGTCTGAGGAGGTCTAAGACACAAGTTCCTTTGATTTGGGCATTCTACGGGGAAAAAGGAAACTAGATTGCTTTTAGTCAAAAAAAAAAAGACTTTGTTTTCAGTTACAATCAGAATGAATTGTGCTCCTAAATGATCTGTGGGATGATCTGCAAAAGGTGCTGCTGCATCAACGTGTTTAACCGGTTTTTGAAATTCCCCTCCCCGTTGTAAAGCACAGCCTAAGCACTTATTTCTGTCTCTCTTGGGGCTCCCAAATTCTAATTCCCGGCACTGAGACCCACAAAGAAGCACAGGAGCTGGGTTTGTAAAATTTTTGGTGGGGCCCAAAGTCCCGCCCCCTGGTCCAGGGGTCAAAGTCCCGCCCACTGGTCCAGGGGTTAGAGGTCAACCACCAGAGCATCTAAGGGTCAGGGTCCAAAGCCGTGCCTCATGGGTAAGGGGTCAAAAGTCAACCCACCACCACCACCGTGCACTGCTCATTTGCATACTTCAATACAGACAAGCAGTGGGGCACCACACACTAACACAAGATGGTACCATGCAGTGTCTGCCAAGTTGCCTACCGGCAGTCCCAGTTTACAAGGGTGACAGAGAGTAACTGCAGGCAGTTACGTTTTTTCCCACGTAAACCCTAATCGGGCAGTCCGGCTTGGGGGTGGGGGGGTGCTGTGAGTGTCAGGTAACATCAATGACAGGGAAAAAAAAACAGCAGCAGAGGGATCCTTTGAACTCTAAATACAATCTTTGCTGCTTTACATCGGCACACACTTTCTTAACTTCAGCACAAGCAACAAGACAAACATAGAAACAAACAACTGATGGCAAATAAAGACTGCCTGGCTCATCTAGTCTGCCCATTTTGGCATTTTCCCCACCTACTGCAATACCGCAGACCCTACTTCATCTCCGGCTTTTACCCTCTTTCCTGTTCCTAGGGTTCCCTTTCCCTTCCCTGACCTTGTGCCTATACCATGCATTCTTAAATTCCCCTATAGTTTCTGTCCCCCCACCTCCTGTGAGAGGATGTTCCATACATCCACAGTATTTTCTGGCTTTCTATGAAGAAATACTTCCTCGCATTACCCTCTAGCCTCATATCATAACCACTCATACTTGAACATGTTTATTTTTTTCTGAAAAATGGTACCCTCTTATGCCTTATATTAGGGATCATGCCATGATATACTGGTTTTACAATATACCACAATATCAGATGTCACGTATTGATATCGTGGGCACATATTGAGGTCATAGTCTCTCCTTGTATTGTTTTGTGTTGCAAGCCATGCACCATCTTTGTCACCCTTCTCTGGATAGCCTCCGGCCTCCACCTTGTCTGTGTCCTTACAGATCTGTGGTCTCCGGTACTCCATACAGTACTATAGGTGAGGCCTTACCAGTGTTTTATACAATGGCATCACCACCTCCCCTCTCCTGCTAATACTACCTCTGCCTATGCATCCCAGCATGCCACTGGCCATCCCCCTGCATCCTTTGTACGCTGTCTTGATACCTTAACATCATCAGATATAACCCCTAGGTCCCTTTCCTCTTTGGTGATGGTCAGTATCCCTCTCCCCATCCTGTAGCTCTCCTCAGGGTTCCCCCTACCCAGATACATTATCTTGCACTTTTTTGCATTGAACCTCAGTTGCCACAACTCCAACCATCTTTCAAGCTTCTCCATGTTCCTCTTCATTTTCTGCACCCCTTCTGAAGCATCTACACTGTTGCAGATCTTGGTATCAGGATCTGCAAGTTATGGGTACCATTACAATGAAATACAATTTCTTCCAGAAAACTCTTTAAATTAGACAGATTATTTAATTTAGGCACATGCCTTCATATTTTGAAAGTGGCAGCAGAAACCAAACTGAGGGGACTGACAGTGCTGGCATTACATTCTAGTGGGCTTTCTAGGACTCTTCACCAGTAGCTGTGACATAAGGTCATGACATCAGTGACAGTGACTTACAATGGAATAGCATGGGCGATGGCCGTGGGGAACCATGTTTAAAAGTAAGACCCTCCACGCCCCCCCCAAGCTCATGAGTCACAGTCATAAAGTATACTTTCAACATAGAGAGATCTCCTGACTCTACCCACTAAAATGCTCACATGTCCCCCTGTCCGAACACCAGAAATGCAGTGCTGAACCTGAACCCATCACCCATACAATAAGTATGTGCCTTATATGTAAATGTAAGATGCATTATAAATCGAAGGAGAGCTCCCAACCAATTGGAGCACCCCTTTCCTATGCACATGAGACTCTCTTATTCTGTGAAGAACATCTCATGCACAGATGCCCTGTAAACGGGCACATTTAGGGAACCATATTTTTTTTAAATATTATTGATCGCGCTTGATCAATAACATACTAATATGTCCCCCAGAGCCACTCTTTGTTGTATCAGAGTGGTTTCACTTGCCTTCAGCTGGAGTCAGAACAGCTCAGCTTTGCTGTTCTGGCAAAAGCTGAATGTGTGCAAAACCACTCTTATATAGCCATGTACAGCAACAAGTGGCTCCGGCCCTCTGGGGATATATTAACAGATACTCATAGAAATACAGGGCTAGGGTATCTATGGAATGGAATGCTGATGAGTCTATCACCCTGCACCCTCCACTCTTGATTTTTAAAAGATTTATCAATGTTCCAGGCAGGCAACCCCCCCCACCCCCCATAGCTCAGTCCAACCATGACCGTCTGCTAGTGCTCACTGCATACCCTGAGGTTAAGTTGGCCAAGTAGGCAGAGGCCCACTGGAACTGCATGAAGGGAAAACAACAACTTGGAAGTTCAGCACTGTACATCCTCTGCATATGGTTCTACAAATTTACAAAATGCACTTCAGTTCAAAATTATAATCTCTTAACAGTAAGCTATGTGTGACTAAACCTCATTTTCTACAGTGCACTCCGTTCTTATTTTTGTCCCACATGGGTGAGTTTTTTTTTAAATAGCCCCACTGATGCAGTACTTACTAATTAACTGCATTAATGAGCTATTAAGAAGAAACTGAATCCTGAAGCCTCACCAATGTGGGACACAACAGAAACACAAAATGTTTGTGTAGTGCAGCGATAGCAAAGAAGCTGTAGTCACATATAGCTTACTACAGTGTATGGGATGCTTTTTATGCATAGACTTCCAAGCCTGGAATATGCTTGCTGTGCTTCAGTAGAGACGTCATTATGTTGTGCTGCAGTAGTGATGTCACTACTCCAGCGTAATGACCGACAACAATGACCGAGAATGTTACCACACGGATGATAGCCAGTCAAGCTAGAAGCTTTTTTGTAAACTTGAACTTAACAGAAAAACCTACCTGCAACACATTAATTCAATCATTTTCACCCACCACCAACACTCAAATGCCACCCCCACAACCCCTAGTTCTCTGAAAAGAAGCAGAGTGTCTGAAATAGGCATGAATCATGACCTTACACTATAAAACATAAAGTATAGGCGTCCATAGACAAGCCTGTGTCTTCATCTCAAGTTTTCTATAGCAACCAGAGAACCTCTTGAGTAGTTCGCTCGAGGTTCCTAGTAGTTGCCATAAAAACCTCCCAATGCAGACACAGCTTTATTGTGTATGGCTGCCCATGCATTATCCTCTGTATAGTGTATGCTGGAATGCTGTTACCATCAGAAATCCATCACTTTCAAAACATTGTTATGCTGTACTAGCTACGTCAGCTAGTTTGTTATGCTGTACTAGCAACGTAGCTAGTGCAGCATAACAACTTAGAATGGGGTTGAGCATGTGTGGTGCTCGATCTTCCCCCTACTCGGCAGGGGTCATGGTGGTGGGAGCTAACCCCTTGGAGAGAGAAAAAAAAAAAGTAAGCGAAAATGATTTTACTAGGGCTATGGTGTCAACATACACTATAAAAAACAATGTATGACTAACGATCAGTAACAAGCCACATTAGTACATCTCGAGGTTCCCATGGTGACCTAACCTCTTGAGCTGCGCTCTTGAGGTTCAAATGGTCGCCATAGGAACCTGTCGATGAACTAATTGGCTTGTTACCGATAGTTAGTCATCCATTATTCTCTATTTATTTAGAGATCAGAGTGTAACAATAACTGTTACAGGCTCCCCCCTTCCATTCCAGTGCAAGCAGTTACACAAAAGTTCTCACCATGCCCTGCCTATTCTTACCGTTAACTTTGGCTTAATAAGACTATTCCCTATGACTACCCTACCCTCTGTCTGACTTGAGCAAAGATGAGTCTTTAATGAAAGGAAATAACTATGAAAAAATTATCCTGTCATGTTCTAACTGGCACTTGTGTACTGCTGGTGGCTGGTCATGCAGAACCTTTAATTTTTTGTTCCTCTTCCATGAAAGGATGCCAATGCATCAGTTCTGGTTTAAAGCAGCAGTGCATGAATGCAGAGAAAAATCTGACCTAGTCCTATACTTTTTATGTTGCTTGCACGCATGTGCAAGAAACATAGTCCACCATCCGAGTTTTCGGAGGTGTGGCACCCGTCTTCCAATTCAGTCAGTGTGTTTGCAGGCGCGGCCCCAGTTCCCCAATCACTGCTGCAGCTGTCTATGACAGGAGTTGAAAATGCAGTGGTCGTACAGTTGAAAGGGAGAACTCCACTTCAGTGAGCAGAGCTCCCCCCTCCACACACACACACACACACACACACACACACACACACCGCAGAATACTGCGTGCTCATGCACCTTCCCCCCCCACGCAGACACTGTATGGCCGACAGGGTGCCCAATCCCCGTCAGCTCCATGTCCCCAAAGCTTCTAGGTGCCATGCTGGGAGCCCACTTCAAGCGTAGCAAAGTTTGTTATAGCCAGCAGGGTGCCCAGTCCCTATGTCAGGCTCACGCCCCCAAAGCTTCCAGGTGCCACGCTGGGGCCACCCCAGCGTGGAAAAATGTGTTATGGCCAACAGGGTGCCCCATCCCCCATTGGCTCCAGCCCCCAAACAGCCTTTCCAGCTGCCACTCTGGGAGCCCACCCCAGCGTGGCAAACATCCCTCGTCATCTTATTAAAAAGAAACCTGTAAATACAAAAACTGTCCCTTGCGCTTCTCACTGCCCCCCTCCCACAACCCACACCCACCCACTGCGCACCCTGCCTCCCCACACCCCCCTCACCCCATACTTACCTCCAGACCTCGGTGCGACGATCTTCGGTGGACCGGGAACACGTCTGCACTCTTGAAAGCTGACAGCGAACTGAGGAAATGCCGGTAAGCCATATAATGGGATAGATAGGGTTTTTCAACTTTGCTGCATATCTCAGGCATTTTTTAGAATTTTGGCACCAAATTTTCAACATGGGGTTTTTGGGACCCCTCCTCATGAATTCAGTCACTGTCATGGCATTAATCGGGCCCGAAGGGTGATTTCGCAGTCACTGCGCGAAATCACCTGTTGGGACCAATTAACGAAATGACAGTGCCAATTTTCATAAGGTGGGCTCTCAAAAAGCCTATGTTGCAAATTTGGTGAAAAAATTCCTAAAAATTACTGTTTTATGAGTGTGCGTTGCGCAGTTCCTACGCACGCTCATAAGTTAGCGAATTTTTAATGTTTGCACTCCGGATTTTCAACATTGCCATTTTACTCACACCTCCCATATGAGCAGTACAGCTGTCATTTTTCACATCACCCAAAATGTGTTTCCATGCATGTAGCTGCATAATGGCACAGTCAGTGTGCACAATCAATGTTTGGGACAGATTAAGAAAATCACAGTGACACTGTTCATGAGCAGAGAGTCTTAAATGGCTATGTTGACAATTTGGTGAAAAATTCCCCAAAATGACTGTTTCGGAGCGCCTTGATTAGCAGTTCCTACGCACGCTCGCAAGTTTGAAAATTTTCAATATTTTCACTCCAGATTTTCAACATTGCCATTTTACCACACCTCCTTATGAGCAGTACAGCTGTCATTTTTCACATCTCGCCTAAAATGTGTTTCCATGATGTAGTGCACAATGGCACAGTCGGTGTGCGAAATCAATGTTCTGGACAGAGAAAGAAAATCACAGTCACACTGTTCATGAGCAGAAGTGTTAAAATGGCTATGTTGAAAATTTGGTGAAAAAATTCCCAAAAATGACTGTTTTACGAGCATTTGTTGCGCTGATCCTACGCATGCATGTAAGTTCGCGAATTTTCAATATTTTCAATCCAGATTTTCAACATTGCCATTTTACCACACCTCCTTATGAGCAGTACAGCTGTCATTTTTCACACATCGCCCAAAATGTGTTTCCGTGCATGTAGTGCACAATGGCGCAATCGGTGTGCGCAATCAATGTTTGGGACAGATTAAGAAAATCACAGTGACACTGTTCATGATCATAGAAACATAGAAACATAGACTTTGATGGCAGATAAGGACCGCTTGGCCCACCTAGTCTGCCCATTTCCCTACCTATAGGATAGGCCGCAGATCCTAGTTAACCAACAGCCTATTTCTTCCTACCCCCCCACAAGAATTGCCTTATGTCTGTCCCATGCATTCTTGAATTCTCCCACAGTTTCAGACCCCACAACCTCCTCAGGAAGGCTGTTCCATGCATCCACTACCCTCTCTGTGAAAAAATACTTCCTCATATTGCCCCGGAACCGCCCCGCCTCTATCTTTAAATTGTGTCCCCTTGTTCTTGCACGTCTCTTCTTCTGAAAGATGCTACCTTCTTGGACTTTGTTGATTCCACTGAGGTACTTAAAGTTTCTATCATGTCCCCCCTCTCCCTTCTTTCCTCAAGGGTATACATATTAAGCTCCTTTAGTCTCTCCTCATACGGCTTCTCTTGCAGACCCTGCACCATTTTAGTTGCCGTCCTCTGGACTGCCTCTATCCTGTCTATGTCCTTGCAGAGATGGGGTCTCCAGAACTGGATGCAGTACTCCAGATGGGGTCTCACCAACTGTCTGTACAGAGGGATAACAATTTCCTGTTTTCTGCTGGTGATGCCTCTCCCTATGCATCCCAGTATACCCCCAGCCCTCCCTACTGCCTTCTCATTGCTCATTGCTTGCTAACCTTAAGGTCATCTGATATGATTACCCCCAGGTCCCTTTCCTTTTTTGTTGTTGTTACTACCTCCCCCCCCCATTGTGTAATCTTCCCCTGGGTTCCTGTTTCCCAGGTGCATTATTTTGCACTTCTTTGCATTGAATCCTAGCTGCCATACATGGGTAGAGGTCTTAAATGGCTATGTTGAAAATTTGATGAAAAAATTCCCTTCAGATGTTCTGCAATGTTATTAATGAAGACATTGAACAGGACTGGCCCCAGGACCAATCCCTGCAGCACCCCACTGGTCACCCCTCTCCCTAGACTGCACACCATTTATCACCACTCTCTGTCTCCTGTCTGTTAGCCAGTTTCTAACCCAGTTTACCACCCTTTTCCCCATGCCTAGCCTACCCAGCTAGTTTATCAGCCTCCTATATGGGATGGTGTCAAAGGCTTTGCTGAAATCAAGGTAAGCGTTGACCTCTGACCCACTTTGATTCACCTCCTTTGTCACCCAGTCAAAGAAATCAACTTGATTTGTCTGACATGAATGTCCCCACTGTGAATCCATGTTGTCTATGGTCCTGAGATCCGATGGCTTCTAGATGCCCCACTATCCTTTCTTTAAACAATGTCTCCATGCTCTTCCCCACTACTGGGGTGAGGCTGAATGGTCTATTGTTCCCTGCCTCCTCCCTGCTGCCGGACTTGTGTAGAGGGACCACATGTTCCCTCCTCCAATTCACTCGTGTTGAATGACTCAGTGAACATGGCTGCCAGAGGTACTGTTATCTCCCTTCGCAGTTCTCGTAGTATCCTTGGGCGTATGCCATCTTCCATCGCTTTGTCCACCTTCAATTTAGTGAGCTCCTGCAGGACCCTTTTGCCTTTGAATGGACTATTGTCCACCTTTTCACCCCCTTGGCAACTGCTGTACTGCTGTGGCCCTTGCCCCTCCCACTCTTCTGTGAATACTGAATGGAAAGACATAGTGGATGTCTTTGGAGGAAGGCATGGAACTATCACTTCCAAATACCTAAACAGCACATACAAGCAAGCAACATTCGGCATTGACAAATGCTTGTTAATACTATTTTAGATTGACCCTCATCTCCTGACTTGTATGATACTCTTTTTCTCTCTATTTTAACTCTGATTGCTTTACTACTTTTTCACAATTGAAATAATAAAGTGCTCCTTTGCTGATGAACATGAAGAATAACTCTAGTTTGAGGTCAGTACTGGTATGTGACATGGGAAGGCATTTTTGACCTCCTGCCAGCTCCTTTAAAGATGGCTCAGATGACCAGGTTTGCATCAGTATTTGCAGCCATTTTTGAACACCTAATTTCCCATAAGGTCAGGGAGCTCTGTCTGTTGCATTATAGTTCCATTTTAGTCACAACAGAAGAGATTTTAAACAACCGATGTACAAAAACAGATAAGAATACTGATGAAAACCTGGTCAGAATCATTAAAAAAAACCAAAAACAAACCAAAAAAACCTCTCCTTTTCAGATTGTGAAAAAAGTACTAATAATGCAAGCTCATGCAAGTCAGTAGATAAGGGGAGGCAATCTAAAACAGAATAAAAACACATAGCCTAGGTGAAATGTTTCAACACATTCACACACTGCTGCTTCAAGGACACTGCCTTTAGACAGTTAATGGTAGAAACAAGCTACTGGGAGTCCTTTGTTACTGACTGTTAATAACTTACTGCTGCCTCCATTATGGGCCATGTACAAGATTGCTTACTGCCATACAGATGCATATCATGCAGTTTGATTCTATTCCTTCACTTGAATAATCACTTCTATTTAAGTTACAGTATATAACCGAGTTTGTTCACATAGGGTCATGATGATAAAAGGAAATAAAAAAGTACCAAGAATATTCTGGAAAAAGTAATACATACTTACAGTACATACGCACATACATGCATACACACATACATAGACTCATACATATGCACATACATAGATACATACACACATACATACATACATACATATATATACATACACACACATACATACATATGTATGTATGTGTGTGTATATATATATATATATACGCACACAAACATATATACATATAATACACACACACACACACACACATATATACACACACATATACAGTATATATATATATATATATATATATATATGTGTATATGTGTGTATATATATATATATATATATAATTGGGTTTATTTGCTAGAAACAGTCCCAAAATATGTGTGTGGATGGTTGGTCAGCAACTCCATCTCATACCTCTCTACCCCCTTCCACATAGGCAACATAGATCGGAACATTGCATGTCCCAGATGTAGCTGTGCTACTAGTATGGATGTTGGTGCTGACAGTAGGCAGATAGCCCAAACACTTACAACCACCCCAAGAAATCAGCACCCAAGAAAAGAAAGTTGCCAGCCATGGCTGCAACTTTCTTTTACTGAGTGTAGATTTCTTGGAGTGTTAGATAGGGATATCCCAGTCTCCCAGTTCTCACCCTGATCCAATGCCACATGATGCATTCCCTAACGATGATCCCTTCCCATCCCCAGCGTGCCACTGGCACCTCACCTGGCTAGTGCTGGGACTTTCTTGATGGTTCTCTTGATTGGGGGGGGGGGTATGCCTTCACCCTTACCACCACCCGTCAATGTGCTATCACTCACTCACTGCTGGTCTGGGTTCTTCTGGTCTTCTTTCTGCTGGAGACAGTGTTGATGTACCTGTGCTGCTGACCTGCTGGTAATGGATGCTGCCTGTGCCTGACTGGTCTTGTCTGACTCCTGGTGGGTTGCTTGAGATGACGAGTAAGGGGGAATCTCTCTCTCCTCTGTTCTACCTCTGATCTGGAGACCTCCTCTCTTCTCCTCTAATCTGCTCTGCTACCTCCCTCCAACTGTCTCAGACAAGAAACCATCACTCTGCCTAGCTAGGCCTGCTACCTGAACTTACCCCTGGCCCTCTCTCTAGTCTAGACAAGGCCTGTTGCTGCTCCTCTCCCTAGACTAACTCTGTTCTCCTTCAGGCCTGCTCTGCCTAGCTGCTGGTGGATGCTGGGCCTGGTGTGGTGCTGCTTCTTTTTAAATAAGTTGCTGCCCTGGGCTTGAAGGTGTGGCACTGTCTGCCACCTGGGTAAAAGATTATGGTGCTGGACCTGGAGCCTGGTGCTCTAGTCTGCTGCTGCCCTTCCCTATTGATCTCCCTGCCATGCTCTGCCACTCTCAAGCGTTCCCTCCCACACCATGGCCCACACACACACTTCCCAAAGACCTTTCCCTTCTCTCCTTAGGCTGTTCTACCACTGACCTGGCCTGGATGGCTCCCTGCTTGGCTGCTGCATGACCATTGCTGTCCTTTGCTCTACACTGCCTGCTGCAGCCTGAGTCAGACTCTCAGGCTTCTCCTGGCTCTGCCACTCAACTAACCTGCCCCTCCTGGTGCCACCAGTGGCTCTCTCTTCTCCTCTCTTCCCCTCTCTCCCCCAGGGTCTGTGGCCATGTGTGGCCTGTTCTGACTACTGCTTCTTGGGGGAACAGGGAAGTGACCCACCGCACTGCCACGCACCACCTTCAGCCCTCCGTCCTGGTTCTGACTCTTCCTGGCTTCTTCTCCTGCTAACTCCAGTGAATCACCACTCATGACCACTGCTGCTGGTCTGCTGCTCCTCTGTGCTGCTGCTTGATGGTGGATCACGCATTGCCACTGTGCTCTGCTATTCCATATGATCCAGACACTCACTCACGCTATGCACTGACTCCTACTCATCTCGCTGATCCTGGATGCCCACCTGCAGCTCTGATTGGTGGCACATGCGCAGATGGAGATTGCTGCTAAATTTTAAAAATGCCTCCACTGACCACCAATGATTGGGGGGAGAGGGTCGCCCACTGCACCCATGCGGTTGACAGTTCAAAATGGCACCAATTAAAAAAAAACAGCAAAATACTGAGTCTGCAGCCTGAGGGGGGACTCCAGTCATACAGGGGCATGCAGACAGGTCACACTCAAAAGCGCAGATCAGAAAATAAAATTGCAGCGCAAAAAATATTGCTGGGGCTGAGCCCATATCCCAAAATATTCCTGGGGCACATGCCCCCTGGGCCCATACAACCCGGTGCTTAGGCAAAAGAACTGCTGCCCACCCCTAAGACAGTACCTTAAAATTAATTAATTTCTTTATATTCTAAGTGGATAGTTCATCCGCCAGGCTGCTCCTCCTACAGCACACAAACGGCATCATCATGAAGTTGCTAGTGCTACCACTTTCCGTCCCTCCTACCTTTGTACTCTCAAGTGGCGACTTGCTGCTACGATGTTTTGCCTCTCTTCCTCCCTGCTTTAATGGAGTCTCCTTGTGGCTCTGTCCCTATGGCACCTTTGAATGGTATCTTTCCGTGCCACTCTGCTGTAAGTAGTCAGTCACTGTGTAGTAAGCTGCTTCAGCCTCCTGTTGCTCCTCCTGATGTCGTGCCCTGCCATAAAACATTATGTCACAAAAGATACCATTTGCCACAACAAACAGGGACCACTCCGACATCACAGTGTTAGCCTCTCATCTGCATGCAAACTATTCAGAATGGAATGAGAGGCTAACGCTGCAATGATGAGGTTCTCCCTGATTGCAGTGGCTAAATTCTTTTAAGTTGGTGGCACGCTTGCAACCTTCTTTCATAGCCAGCATGCTCTTTAATTGGTGACACACAGACAAGCCCCAAAAAGCAGTGGCAGCATTGGCCACAACACTGCTGCACCTCCACAACCTGCTTATCTAGCAAGTTGCCACAACATGTTTCTTGTGCATGCGTGCAAGCAAACATAAAAATTAATATTGAGCAAGGGAAAAAGTAGTATTAAAAATGAATTCTAAATTAAGAAAAAAATAAGACTATTTGACAACAGACACTAGAATTAACACACTGTCAAATAGTTAAACAGATGTTACACATGCTCAAATTTCTGATTGTACTAAGTAATGTAAAAAACAAGGTTTATGGTCCCTTTAAGAGAACACATATTAGTTTGATTTTTGAGTTTTTCTCCCATTCATATGCATGCAATAACACTCCAAACCCAGTATACAGCATCACAAATAGTGTTGCACAAAATATATAAATTCTGCCCTCAAATTTTAGGCAAAATTATGATTTTGCTTTTGTAAAATTTCATGGAAAGTCTGTTCCATTTCTGCTAAGTTTGCCAAAATCCACACATTCAAATTTCACCAAATGTGGCACATTTGAACTATACCAAATATATTCTACATTTTAGTTCGCTAGTTTTAAAGAGAGTTGAATTATAAGCAGTAACATATTCAGAAACATTTTACAAAACATTGCAAGTAGGTACATTGCAAGATTTAAAAGACCCTGTAACTTTAAAACTAAATGATGCATTGTCATAAATGTTGGCAAGTTCATCCTAAAAAGGAGGTTACATCTGTTTTTTTTTTATTATTCTTTTTATTGAAATTTTCATTTTACAATACAACACAAATATAAACAATTGCCTTAGTTATCTTGGTATCTCAGGTACAGTTACACCGCATATAAAATTATGTCATACTTTCATTATACTAATAGCTGTAGTTACATTTGTTCCCGTTTAAACAAAAATGCTGATTGCATTTTTTTGTGGATATGTAACCTATCCAACACATACTGTAGGAACTGATATGTTCATTCTAGGCTGGTGTGGACATGTCTTGCCACTGGATATCTATAATAAGAGGGTCCTTGTTTTTTCCAATTTCATAAGACAATTCTTTAAAAACATAAAGTTGCAAGATAAACCCAGGTTCTAGGATGATGCCTGATGAAAGGAACAAGTTTAGTGTTGAGCAGGATCCATAAATTAGGAGTAAAAGGCAATTTGAAGCCAATTATTCCTGAGCAAATTCCACATAGATGTCTCTGACCTTTTTCAATATTTGGACAATACCATAGCATGTGAGCTAAGAATGCAGGTCTGATATTACATCACCAGCATACTCTTTCATCCAATAGACCAATTGCTTTAAGTTTTTCAGGGCAATAATAATAATAAAATAATAATAATAATAATAATAATAATATTCATGTAAGATGTTAAATTGAATAAGATGGTGCTGAACATCCTTACAAGATTTGTAGGCTATAGACCAAAGATCAAGTCTGACATCATCACACATACTGTACATGTACAAAAAAAATTCTCCATTTTTCTTTAGGGTTAAAAATAGTATTTTCTTTGCCTATCAGATATCTATAAATGAAACCAGAACCTTTATGGAGATGAATTAATTTTAAAAAATTACCCAATTTAGCAGTTCTAGGAAATGAATAATCTGATTTAAGTTGTTCTTCATACATTTTCTGACTTACAAGTAGTCACAAAATTCAAATCTATGAAGTCTGAACTTTTGCTTAAAGGGAAACTACTCCATCATATCATGTGAATTTGATTTATTTCCATATGAACAGACAACTCTTTTTCTGTAGCTGTTAGGGCTATACTGTATGTGTTTCCTTTAGTTTGTTTTCATTGTTAATAGTGGCCCCTGTGACTACCCCTGTAGGTCTCCATTTTATGGTTGTTGAAATCTCATTGTCCGTGAGAGCGTCATTAGCATATGAGAATATGATGTCACATCACTGATTTATACCATGTGTCTCTATGCTGAAAGAACAAATACCCTGCGAAAACTCTCTAGAAATACATAAATTAAATGCAGTTTTGTAGGGAAAAACCCTGCATTACAACTCAGTTTGCAAAGTTAACTGAAGGTAAATGTAATATTTCACACCTTCCTGCAACTTGTTTCTTTGAAGTCTAATTAGGCAGACAGGCACACTATGGAAGGTAAAGGGTGATTACACATCATGTTCTCATATGCTAATGCACTGTCAGGGACAACAAGATTTCAACAACCAGCCAATGGAGACCCCATGATAGGTACAGGGTCTAGTACAAAGTGTGAAAACAAACTAAAGCAATTGCATATATCTCCAAAAGCTACATGAAAAGCGTTGTTTATTGACATGGGAACAAATAAAATTTACAAGACATGAGGGTGTAGTTTTCCTTTATTTTATCTGAAGGAGTGTAGTGTATTTGTATTTTTATCTATGATGCTCTCTGTTGTTTTGTTTAGGTTCAAAACAGGGTTGTCCCAAATGGGTATTAATTCGATTCTGAACTTATCCCAAGTCAAAATTTTTAAAACATTTTTAAATGCCAATAAAATGCCTTGAAGACATGGGTGAGAAGATAAGCTAGAAGTGGTATCAAAAAATAGGTAGCCTAGAAGTCTGTGTGATCTTTGAAGTTGATGTTCCATGCCTGTTCACAGTGGGGCATGAAGCATCAGGTTTGAAGGAAATCTAAATGTAGCTTGTTTTAAAAGGTGATATCTCAGCCACCAGGGCTTCCCCATTCATTCTTCTTTCCAAAATGTCCTATGTTTGACTAGGCTAATTCTGTGAAGTTTGTTATACCATAGAAATCTCATGACTATTCTATTGATTTTTTTTAACCAAGGTAGTGAAATACGAAGAGGTATGTCATTTAGGAGTAGAAAACATTGGTGTCATTTTTAATTTGACTGAATTAATTTTACCCCAAATAGAGAGGGAGAGTTTGTCCCATTTGATGAGGTCATTTCTATCTCTTTTTATGAGAGGGTTTATAATTTGGGAAGTACATTTTGAGAGATCAGAACAGATATTGTGTACCAGATATTTTATACAATCTCTTGATCATTTCACTGATATCTTTTTTAAATCAAACTGCAGATTGATCTTAGAATTTAACACATCGCTTCTGATCTGCCCCAGTTGACTGACAGACCAGAGATGCCTCAAATTCTGTTAGTATAGTTTTGAACACATTGAATGAAGGAATAGGATATTGCTTTATCTATATCTGTCTTTTGAGTTACAGTGATATTTAATAATTTGATATTTAAGTGTTCCCTAATTTTGACTTTAGGGTTGGTATTTGATAATTTATAGAGTTTTTGAAATAATTATTTAAATGTGTTATTTGTTTCTCCTGGAAATGTAAGAGTATTTCCCAGACTACAGTTTGATCTTAGAATTTAAAAACATAGCTTCTGATCTGTCCCAGCTGATTGACAGACCAGTGTTCCCAAAATTCTGTTAGTATATTTTTGAGCACATTGAATGAAGGAATATGATTAACCAATGTAAGAAGTAAGTCATCAGTGTAGGTGTATACTTTGTTATTTATCTTGCCCAGATTTATACCCCTTAAATCTTTATAGTCTACACTATTTTTTATTAGATGCTCAATAGCAATTAAGAGTAAGGCTGGAGATAGCAGGCAACCTTGACTAGTGCCTTTTGCAGTGGAAAATGTTGACAAGTGATCCCATCATTAGTCACAAGGTAGTCACTTATAATCTGAACACAACAGAGAATCAAAATCTTTTTAGTATAACACAAGAGGAAATTAAACAGAAAATTGATGGACTAAAACATTTTGGTGCACCAGGCCCAGATAACATTACTAATCAGACATTAAAACTTAGTTGAGAAGCCATTTGTGCACCATTAAAAATACTGTATGGAAAATCAATAAATACAGGATAAGTACCCAAAGGTTGGAGAACCTCTAGAATAACACCAATTCATAAGATGGAAGTTAGGCAGAACATTCATAATTATTGCCCAATTAGTTTAACGTAGTGCCAGGAAAACTCCTAGAGTCACTGATAAAGGGCAGAATTACTCTTCATCAAAAAACAATGAATCTATTGGACAAGGATCAACATGGCTTCACCTCAGGTTGCTTATGTATTACTAATCTCATAAGTTTTTATAAAAAAAATAGCAAAATATTTGACAAAGGGGAAGCAGCTGAAATGATTCTATTGGACTTTTGCAGGGCTTTTGACACTGTACCACATTAGGCAGTAATAAAAAAAACTATCCTCAGTTGGAATAGATGAAATATACTGGTTAGATGGAAATGTAATTGGTTCATCTACTGAATCCCAGAGATTGGCTGTGAATGGATACCTGTAGGCAGAGGGAGATGTAACAAGTGGTGTACCCCAGGGATCAGTACTGGGTCCAGAAATATTTTAGTTATTTATAACTGACATAAGTTATAATATTCAGAATCACATTTCAAAATATGCTGATGATACAAAATTGGGTGGACCTAGCAATACACTTGAAGAAATAAAAAGAATACAGGCAGATCTTGATATAATAACAGACTGGGCATACAGATAGGGAATAGCACTAAATATGAACAAATGTTGCGTCCTGCACATAGGCAAAAGTAGCATCCCACATCAGTACATGCTCAGCAACACCTTATTAAAACCAACCAACACCAAAAGAGACCTAGTAGTGCTCATCAATAAAGACTTAAATTTCAAAGAAAAGTGTATCAATGTGGTGTCTAAGGCAAACAGAATGCTGAGGGTCATAAAAAGCCAAAGGGCAGATGTTCTGACGTCATTATATAGATTCTATGTGAGACCTCGTATTGATTATTGAAGTCAACTCTGGAATCCTTACAAAATGTCATACACTAATAGAACTGAAAGAGTACAACATAGAATTACAAAAATTATCTGGTAAACAAATGATGAATCGTATGAGAACAGAATAAAGAAACTGAAGCTATATGCATTGGAGGATCATAGAAAAAGAGGGGACCTGTTACTGTTCTTCAAAATAATGAACAATCACAGTCTTAGGGATGATTCAGCAAGGCTTTCAATTCAGTGCCTCATGGGTGGCTTGAGGGGAAGCTAGCTGGTGTAGTGGTAGTGGCACAAATGTTGAACTAGATTACAAGCTGGCTGAGTAGGAGGCTGCAACGGGTGGTGTTGGAAGGGGAGCACTCAACTCTGAGGCCAATGATGAGCAGGGTGCTGCAGGGCTCTGTGCTGGGACCAGTATTATTTGGGCTCTTCATATTAGACACTGCGTACAGGGTGGTGAGCAAGATAAGTCTGTTCGCAGACGACACCAAAATGGGAGCAGTGGTGGATGGAGGGCAGGGATGGAAGCAACTGCAGGGGGGACATAAGCAAGCTACAGGAGTGATCAGAGAGGTGGCAGCCGGGGTTCAATGCAAAGAAGTGTAAGATTATGCACTTCAGTAGTGAAAAACCCAAAGAAAGATTACTGGCTGGGTGGGTTAAGCTGGGGATCACTGAGGAGGAGAAGGACCTGGGGTAATGGTAACAGGGACCATGAACAACACTGCTCTGTACAGAAGAGTGGCTGCAAAAGTGAACAAAATGCTGGGGTGCATAGTGAGGGGCTTTTCATCCAGGCGAAGAGAGGTGACCTTGCCCCTCTACAGGTTGCTGGTAAGACTGCACTAGGAGTATTGTGTGCAGTTTTGGAGGCCATACCTGAAGCATGATATCAGGTTAATGGAGGGGGTGCAGAGGACAGCAATGAGGATGATATGTGGAATGGAGGGGAAAGACTATGAGAGCAGGCTGGGAGACCTGAATATGTACACCCTGGAGGAGAGAAGGGACAGGGAGACAAGTATCTGAGGGGAATCAATAAGGATGGGACAGATAGGGGCCTTTAAGCTAAGGAAGGGGAGGGACACAAAGGGGCACTGGCTAAGAATAGAGGGGGGAAGATTTAGGAGGGAAATGAGGAGACACTATTTCACAGAGAGATTGGTAGCAAAATGGAATGCACTACTAGAATGAGTGGTATGTCAATCAGTGAACAGCTTTAAAAGGGCATGGGACAGGGAACAAGGGAGAATGAGGGTGGGGGAAGTAAGGGGTGGCAGTGGGATGACAAAGGGGAAGGGGTGGGGCAGCTGCAAACTATGAGTGCTAGGTGAACACTTGAGCAGACTTAGATAGACCGGGTGGTCTGTTTCTGCTGGTACATTCATATGTTCATATGATTTTAATATTTACCTTCAAGCCACTCATTCAAATACCAGGGGACATGAACTACAAGCAATAGGTGGAAGATTTAAAACAATAGGAGGAGGAGGTATTTTTTCACCCAAAGGGTGGTGAACTTGTGGAATAACCTCCCAGAAGAAATCATGACCAGCATGAGCAAGGACATTTTTAAAAGAAAACTGGATAGATATGTAACGGATGGAGAAAAGTTAAGATATTATCTTGGTTCATAGGAGCTGTTCTTGGGCTATGGCTTTCTTGGCTCCTATACATAATAGAGACAATAGTGACACTGAGGCTTTAACTCCTAAGTATATTTTTTTAACCCACTTTCTAAAGGTACTACCAACACCAAAGGGTTCAGGTGTACAACCCAAAATAATCCCAGTTCGATGAATCACAGGAATTGTTCCTGTCTAGAGAAAGCACTTTTGAAGATGTCTTTGTATTTTTGGTTGCCCAAATAGTTGAAGTTAGCCTGCAGACATTATTTACTTCCCACCGATTCTTTATGAAGACCACTTGTTCTTTACTTATACTTGAGGGAAGGGAGTTTTGGATTTGTGTAGCTAATAATTTTGCAAGAATTTTATAATCAGCATTTAGAAGAGATATTGGATGATAGGTACTACAAAGCGAAAGCTCTTTAACCTTTTTTATGAATTAGTATTATATAGGCCACACATGTGGTAGTGGGTAATTGAGTCTTTGCAATGAATTATTAAACAATCTAGTCAAAAAAGCTGATATTTCAGGTGATATCAGTTAATGAAGTTTATAAAGGTTTAGGATAACCAGCTGGACCTGATGACTGTCCTGAGGGGGAAGTAAGGTTATGATAGTCTTTTTCCTCTTCAGTTGTTGCCGTATCTATATCTGTCATTTGAGTTTCAGTGATATTTGGTAATTTTATTTTTGTTAAGTGTTCCCTAATTTTGACTATAGAGTTGGTGTTTGATAGTTTATAGAGTTTTTCAAATATTTTTTTTTAATTTGCTATTTATTTCTAATGGAGATGTAAGAGTGTCACCCCTTTCTGATAGGATTCCTGCTATTTTATTTCTTGTTCCTTTAGTTTTAAGTCTACAAGGTAGCAGCTTGCTAGCTTTCTTATCAGTTTTCCAGTATCTTTGTTTTGTTTTAAACAAGGAATATTCTGCTTTGTTGCTGTGTGTACTGTTAACTTCATATTTTGTTAAAATTATTATGCACAGCCAGTCTGAAATATTCTTGGGATCTGATTTATGGTTGTCATCACGGCACAGGTCAGAAAGCATAGGAAAACCAAGATCAGCTTCAAAATTTGCAAATAGCATTTTATTTTTCTCAATAACTGCAAAATATAAAATAAAAATTATTCAGTATAACTATTTACAAAGACAATACAAACAGAGAAAACTAAGTCCTTCTTCTGAGGGTATCTCTTAATTCCTAATTTCAGTCCCTCAGTCTCCCACTCTCCTTGTCTCTCTCTAGCAAAAGCATTGCTGCTCTTTTTATAGATCTTTGTCTGGGAACTCGTTAAGAGAGCCTGCTTCTCACAGAATGTTCTTGTAGGTTTACAGAATGTTTTTGTCAGTTTCATTCCTTATAGGTGCAGCAAAACAGTACATGGTGTCCCAGAACTGACATCTTGTTCACGGCTCTGCAAAGGGCTTAAAAACTGCATCTCAGGTTAACCCCTTGAGTTTCAAACAGCTTTTTGCAATCATTTCAACATTATAACTATATACAGTTTTAAACAAAGGGATCCCAGTATCACATACCATTTTACACAGAGATTCACATATATTTTGTTTATAACAGCAGATATGCAAGGGGGAAGAAAAGACAGAACAGCAAGTGAAGGCAGAAAGATAGCGAGAGATGGGGAATTGCAAAACCATCAGAGTGATCAGTTCCTAGGTCTTACAAGAATATGTGGTCACACAACCAGATAGAGAAGACAAAAAAAGGAGAGGAGAGGATAGAACAGACCCTTGTGTTTAAACTCTTTCAATTCAATTCAATTCAATTCAATTCAAGTCAAGCTTTATTTTTATAGCGCCTTTCCAAGCCAAGGTGCTGTACATAAAATCGAGTATAACAATATATATAAGATTAAAAACAATAAAACAAATTATCAATATTTTGGGAAGGCTAAATCAGACAAATAAATGTTTTACTCAATTTTAAACCTATCAACGGTCAGGCATTCTCTCAATTGATGAGGTAGAGAATTCTATAGGGTTGGTGCCAAGAAAGAGAAAGCTCAAGAACCAGATTTCTTCAGTCATACCCTGGGAATCTCCAGCAATCCCTCATCGGAGGAATGGAGAGGGCGGATGGGGCAGTAGGGTACAAGGAGATCTTGCAGGTAGCTGGGTCCCTGATCATGTAGGGCTTTGAAGGTTAGCAAACCAACCTTAAAGGTGATCCACCACTGAACAGGCAGCCAGTGCAGTTTGTGGAGCACAGGCGTAATATGATTGGTCCTAGAAGTCCCAATCAAAAGCCTGGCTGCTGTGTTCTGCACCAGCTGCAAGTGGCGGATATCAACCCCTGGTAGCCTTAGGTAGAGGGAATTGCAGTAATCAAGGCGGGTGGTGACAAAGGCATGGACCAATGTTGGAAGATCATCTTGAGAAACCAGGTGTTTCACCCGGGTGGTATTCTTAAGATGATAAAAAGATGATTTAACAACTGCTGAATCCTGAGGCTTTAAAGTCAAACCATCATCAAAAATAACACCCAGATTTTGCACGTGGTCTGATGTAGTGAGCTGTATACCACCAAGCAAAAAACCTGATGGTTGTCCAGCCCCCAGACCCACCCCCAGACGACCTGGGTCCAGTACCAGCACTTCAGTCTTATCTGGACTCAGTCTCAACCAACTGGAGCTCATCCAAGCTCTGATTTCAGCAAGTCAATTATTTAGCATGGAAACTGCATCATTCTGTCTGGGCAGAAAGGATATATACAGCGGAGTATAATCTGCATAGCAGTGAAAACTCAGACTGTATTGCCTGATGATATCTTCCAATGGCAGCATGTACACTGCAAACAACATAGGGGCCAAAATGGAGCCCTGCGGCACCCCACAAAGCAGGGAGTGAGACCCAGAGGAATAAATTCCAGTGGTAACTCTCTGAGACCTGCCCATGAGGAAAGAGTGGAACCATATAAAGACTGTACCAGACAGCCCAAAAAAAAGTCACAGGTGCTCCGATAGCACCCCATGGTCTACAGTGTCAAATGCAGCAGAGAGATCAAGAAGGACCAGAACGGTGCGAGCCTTTTGATCTCTAGCCATTAGGAGGTCATTCAATAGCCTGACAAGAGCAGTCTCCGTGCTATGCTTCTTCCTGAAACCAGACTGGAGAGAATTCTAGACATTGTGTGTGTGTTTCTGCATAACAAATGGAGCAGGGCTTTATTCAACCCTGTCACAAAGGTCTGTTTCTAGTTTAGACATAGTTGACTTTTTCTCTAAGAATGCTTAGTTTCTCTTTTTATGAGCTGAATAATTTATTATTACACCTCTGAAAGTAGCTTTAAAGGTATCCCAAATTATTTCATTTTGTGTCTTGCCATTATCTTTGATTTTAAAAAAGATATATTTTTTCAGCCAGTTTTTGAATTCAAGAGTTATTAAACCTCCATTTGTGAGTTCTGCCATTTGGAGTATTAATATCTAAAGTTAGCTTGCATAATGTGTGGTCTGACAGAGTAATATTGCCAATTGATGTGTCGACTATGAAGTTACACAACTTTCTTGCAATGAATGATCAATTCTACTATAACAGTTGTGTCACTGTGAACAGAAAGAGTAACCCCTCTCTTTTGAGTGGCTTAGATGCCAGGAATCCTCCAGGCTCAGATTATTAATAACATCTTTGAGGGATTAAAAATGTTGGAGGCCTGAGATACAAGGAGCATTATTACATTCATCTAGAGTACGGTCCATTACTGGCTTACAGTCACCGTCCAGAATTAGTTTGTGGCCATCACTAATTATGGTCAGTTCTGATGAGATTTCTGAGAAGAATTCAAATTGTCTGATGTTAGAGGAGTAGGCATTACATCAGGCTATTTTTATGCCATTAAGAGAATGAAGTAAAATCATTACAGCAGGCTATTTTTATACAATTAAGAGAATGAAGTAAAACTGCCATCTACCTTGAAGGTCTGTTACATGGTTTGAATATTTGAAATTTAGGTCTTTTTAATAAGAATCATAACACTGCTCATTTTAGAGTCAAAGCAGCTATAATGTGCTTCTCTGACCCATTCTCTCTTACATTTATCAACTTCTTCTCGAATTAGATGGGTTTCTTGCAAAAAGGCCACACCAGTTTGTTTAGATTTTAAGTAGTTAATGATATTTTTTTTGTGATAGTGTTTATTTAACACAAGTTAACTGTAAATAGGAAAAAAGTGCATCTTCAAGTTATAATTATTCTGTGTTATGTCTAGATTCAACAGAACTAAACATGCTTACTAATATACTGTTTGTATCAAGTAAATTACCTGAATCTGTTTATGCTTCTTGAGCCTTCAAAATAAAAACATTTCTATATGTCAGGTAACTAATAGCTATTATTAGAGTATGCTAAGGCAATGTATGTAGAATTAAAACAAAGGTAATGTGTTATAGAAGAAATAAAAAGACTTAGTAGTAGTCACTGATATCTAAGTTAATCGCTATAAAGCCTATAACAAAACTACAACCACTTCTAATACATAGCATAAACCAACTTGAGACTTGAGATCTAAGACCACAAAGAACTTCTTAGTATTAAAACTCAGCACTGAAATATGAGTTGTTCACACCATAGGGTCTTATCTTTGGTATGAAAATACCATAAAAAACATTTGTACATATTTTTAATGTTTCATTGCTTAAATTAGTTAAAATAACTTATGTGCAGTTCATAGTTAGAGAGATGTCATCAAACCAGATCTATAACATATATTAGAACAAGATCACATACTCATACCAGAGTATTACTGAACTGAGCATAGTGTTTAGTAAAAGAGGACAAAAAGAGAAGGGAGTGTCTGACTTTGGTACAAAGCTACTATACTGTGGAGTTTCAATACCTAATTTCTTTATGATGTTTGAAATTTCCTTCTGGTAATAGTTCTCTAAGGAAATTATTGATAACAGCCTTTCCTATGTGCTTCTTTCTCATGCTAGAGCATATATGGGCAAGAAGGTGAACTAGCTTCCCAGTTCTCCTCATTTGGGCATATGGATAGGTTTTATTTATTTTTATTGACCAGCTTGGTAAAACTACCTTTGTTATTGCATCTCATCCACAATAAGGGACATCAGATAAACTAACTTTATTACAAAAAAATGCCACTGGTGTTTAAGAAGAGTCAACCCATGAGAAAGGAGCAGAGAAGATTTGGTGAGGAAACTCGAAATAATATGTAAAGGCACTCAAGACCAGGAACCCAGAATAGAGGTGAATAAAGCTTTATTTAGAAAAAGTACAACTAAAAATTTACACCTCTCAGCAAGGAGACAAACCAGACAGCCGTGACCAGAAACCCTAGCATTTAACCTCAAATCTGAGGCTTTGACAGGGGGCAAGGGGTATGATAACTAACCACTCTGTTATTCTTTCATACGGAGGTTCATACTGAGGTGTGTAGGAGCTGAGAAGGCTAAAGAAAAGCAATTGTTTTGAACTAATAGTACCGTAGTTCCTTATTAAAAAGATGTTTGTCCAATCAGTTCTTGAACTCAGTCTGTTTTACTTATTATTATTCCTAGCAGTAGATAATTCTAAATATTTGTTATTCTATGTGTGAAAAAGTATTTCCTTTTAGTAGTATGAACATGTTTACCTACTAGTTGGAGTGGGTGGCCTCATGTCTTTGTTAAGCCTGTTAGATTTAAAGTTGTGTTCACTCAATAAAATGGGGTCGGTCATTATTTTAAACATTATCAGCAAGTCCCACCTAAGCTTCCTTAGTGACAGGGGCATACATTTTAACGAGTTTAACTGTTGTTCATATCAACAGTCCCTTACTCCATTGATTAGCTTTGTAGCTCTGTGTTGTACTCTTTCAAGTTGTTGTATTTGACCTGCTTTGTATGGACACCAAAAGGGGGTGGCAAAATCTAGGTGTAGTCTAACATATGCTCTGTAAAGTGGCAAAATTATATCTTTATGTTGTGAGCTGATGTTTCTTTTTATCGACCATAATGCCTGGTTGGCTCTTGCTATGACCTCATTACATTGTTTCTGGGAGTTCAGATCAGATGTGACAAGTAGTCCTAGATCCCTTTCATATGTAGATTCTATTACTGTAATTTCACCATTTCAAAATTGTATGAAAACTTAGGGTTCTTATTGCCTGTGTGCATCACTTTACATTTGTCACTGTTGATTTCATACCCCAGCCAGTTCTCCATTTATATATATCATCTAGATCCACTTGGATGCAATGTGTTTGTGCAGTTATATATATGGAATCTTAGTGGTCCCAAGACAGAACCCTGTGGGACTCCATTAGTAACCTTACAGGTATTTGACTTATAGCCCTTTATTTTCACTGACTGTTCTCTAGCAAGTAGCCAATTTAGTATCCATCTTACTAAGCAGGGTTCAATGTTTGCCTCTACCATTCTTTGAATTATTGCCCATGAGGCACCATGTCAAACATTTTGCTAAAGTCCAAGTATATAATGTCTCAAGAGATTTTGTCATCTGGGGAGGCACTTATGTTTTCATAAAAACATAGTACATTGGTAGTGCATGATCTTCCTTTTTGAGTTTGCGCATGTGTGTTGAACTCCTTGGGATAGTGACTTTGAGGGGTGTGACACTGTCTGTCCAATGCAGAGTGCTTTGCAAGGGGCTTAACAGCATCATACCAAACTTCAGCCAGGCTGGTCATGATGCTGTTTTGACTGAAGAGGTCTGCACTTGAAAATAAAAAGCCCAACCAACCATGTGATGGCTTTTTCCTTTCATCTGCAGGTCACCATGCAGAAAACAGTTGTCTGCATTGCAATCAGCCTGGTTGACATCTCTGCCCCCTCGCCACCCCACGTCCCTTCCTGGAAGGTGGGAGGAGGCACCTTCCTTGCCTGTCTCTTCCATTTCCTGCTGACTCCTTTTGCTTGTTTTCTCCCACCCGTGCAGAGTACGCCACAGCCTAAGCTCCATATGGGCTGGGAGAATACAGTGCCTGAAGACACTTTCACTCTAAGTGCAATTGCACTAGTGGATCCCCCCCACCTGCCAACATTGGGGTGCTCAATCCATGTGTCATCATGCATCCCCCTCCCCCTTTAATATGGCACACTGGGAGCCCACCCCAGTGTACCAAAAACTACCTCTGGTGTTTCCGACACTGGGATGCCCACTCCTGGTGTCGGATGTGCCCCCCAATGCCCCTATATTTTGGCCGACCTCGTTGTGCCCAATCCCTGGGTTAACACTGGTCCCCACCCAGTACTCTGGCACACTGGGAGCCCAGCCCAGTGTGCCAAAATCCATGTTGTGAATAGTTTACTTGTAAAACAAAAAAATCCCTTGACATCTTTTTTTTAAAACCTGAAAAAAAAGGAAAATAGTTCCTCGTCGTTCCCACTGGCCACCCTCCCCAACCTGGACCCTCCCTCTGTGCACCCCTACTTCCCTGCAGTCCCCTCACCCATACGTACCTCCAGAGGTCAGGAGCAGCTATCTTCTGTGGACCTGAAACACATCTGCACTCTTCAAAAGCTGACTGCAAACTGGAGAAAATCACAAAAAGCCCTATAATGGCAATTGGGGGGGGGGGGGTTCAACTTAGCTTGACATCTCAGCCAATTTTTGGAGTTTTGGTCCCAGATTTCAACATGGGTTCTTGGGATCCCACCTCATGAACACAGTCACTGTCATTTTGTTTTTCGATCCTGAAAGGTGATTTAGCGGTCACTGTGTGGAATCACCTTTTGGGACCAGTTAATGAAATGACAGTGCCACTGTTCATGAGGTGAGGTCCCAAAAAGCCCTAGTTGCAAATTTGGTGAAAAAAACTCCCCAAAAATGACTGCATTATGAGTGTCCATTGTGCAGTTTCTACGCAAGCTCGTAACATCATCAATTTTTAAGATTTTCACTCCAAATTTTCAACATTGCCATTTTGTCACCCCCCCCCCCCATGAACAGTACAGCTGTCATTTTTTGCATCCTTCCCAAAATGTGTTTTTGCATTTGTGGCACAGAATGGCACGGTCTCTGTGTGAAATCAACTTTTAGGACAGATTAACGGAATTTCAGTACCACTGTTCATGAGGGAAGGTTCCAAAAAGGTCATGTTGAAAATTTGGTGAAAACATTCTAAACAAGCATTTGTCAATGCCGAACATTCGCTTGCAGGTATTTGCAGTGGTGTTTGGCATGTATGGTGCTTTACCCTAATGCCCTGTGCGATTGCAGGTATTTGGCCAATAAATTGTCAGCATGACCTTTTTGTTAGCCCCATTGTGCGCTACATAGGTGGAAACACGTTTTGGGCAGGATGTGAAAAATGACAGCTGTACTACTCATAAGGAAGTGTGGTAAAATGGCAATGTTGAAAATCTGGAGTGGAAATATTGAAAATTTGCAAACCTAGGAGCGTGCATAGGAACTGCACAACGCACTCTCGTGTAACAGTTATTTTTAGGAATTTGTTCACCAAATTTTCAACATAATCATTTTAAGATCTCTGCTCATGAACAGTGACACTGTGATTTTCTTAATGTGTCCCATACACTGAGTTCACACAGCGACTGTGCCATTGTGTACTACGTGGGTGGAAACACGTTTTGGGCAAGATGTGAAAAAATGACAGCTGCAGTGCTCATAAGGAGGTGTGGTAAAATGGCAATGTTGAAAATGTGGAGTGAAAATATTGAAAATTTGCAAACTTACGAGCGTGCATAGGAACTGCGTAATGAACACTCATAAAACAGTCATTTCTAGGAATTTTGTCACCAAATTTTCAACACAGCCATTTTAAGGCCTCTGCTCGTGAACAGTGTCACTGTGATTTTCTTAATGTGTCCCATACATTGATTTCGCACACTGACTGCACCATTGTGCGCTACATGGGCGGAAACATGTTTTGGGCAGGATGTGAAAAATGGCAGCTGTACTGCTCATGAGGAGGTGTGGTAAAATGCCAATGTTGAAAATCTGTGGAAATATTGAAAATTCACGAAGCCTTCTGACGTGCGTGGGAACTGTCTGCAAGCGCTCCGTAAAACAGTCATTTTAGGAATTTTTTCACCAAATTTTCAACATTGCCATTTTAAAACCTCTGCTAATGAACAGTGTCACTGTGATTTTCTTACTGTGTCCCATACATTGATTTCGCACACCGACTGCGCCATTGTGCACTACATGGGCAGAAATACGTTTTGGGCAGGATGTGAAAAATGACAGCTGTACTGCTCATAAGGAGGTGTGGTAAAATGGCAATGTTGAAAATCTGGAGTGAAAATATGGAAATTTGCAAACTTACGAGCGTGCGTAGGAACTGCACAATGCGCGCCCTAAAACAGTTATTTGTAGGAATTTTTTCACCAAATTTTCAACATAGCCATTTTAAGATCTCTGCTCATGAACAGTGACACTGTGGTCTTCTTAATGTGTCCCATACACTGAGTTCGCACACCGACTGTGCCATTGTGCGCTACATGGGCGGAAACACGTTTTGGGCAAGATGTGAAAAATGACAGCTGCACTGCTCATAAGGTGTGGTAAAATGGCAATGTTGAAAATCTGGAGTGAAAATATTGAAAATTCACAAACTTATGAGCGTGCGTAGGAACCGCGCAACGCAGACTCATAAAACAGTCATTTTTAGAAATTTTTTCACCAAATTTTCAGCACAGCCATTTTAAGACCACTGCTCATGATCAGTGTCACTGTGATTTTCTTAATGTGTCCCATACATTGAGTTCGCACACTGACTGTGCCATTGTGCGCTACATGGGCAGAAACACATTTTGGGCAGGATGTGAAAAATGACAGCTGTACTGCTCATGAGGAGGTGTGGTAAAATGGCAATGTTGAAAATCTGGAGTGCAAATATTGAAAATTCGCGAACTTACGAGCCTGCGTAGGAACTGCACAACGCATGCTCATAAAACAGCCATTTTTGAATTTTTGCACCAAATTTTCAACATGGGGTTTTTGGGACCCCATCTCATGAATGATGTCACTGTCATGGCATTATTCAAGCCCGAAGGGTGATTTCATGCAGTGACTGTGCAGTGCCTGCGAAATCAGCCTACGGGCCTGAATAGTGCCATGACAGTGATATAATTCATGAGAAGGGGTCCCAAAAACACCATGTTGAAAATTTGGTGAAAAAAATCCAAAAAATGACTGAGATATGCAATAAAGTTGAAACCCCCCTATCTAGCCCATTATACAGCTTACCGGCATTTCCTCAGTTCGCAGTCGCTTTGAAGAGTGCAGGCGTGTTCCCAGTCCACTGAAGATCATCGCGCGAGTCTGGAGGTAAGTATGGGGTGAGGGGTGGGGGAGGCTGAGTGTGCAGTGGGTGGTGCGGGTTGTGGGAGCGGGGGCTGGGAGATGCGCCGCGGGACCGTTTTTATTTTACAGGTTAAAAAAAAAAACGATGCCGTGGGAAGTTTGCCACGCTGGGGTGGGCTCCCAGTGTGGCAGAAGATGGCTGGGGGGGCACCGAGGAGCCGACAGGGGATTGGGCACCCCATCGGCAAACTACACGCGGGGTGCCGAAGAGCCGAAGGGGGATTGGGCACCCCCATCGGCAACAAAACGCGAACGTTTGCCACGCTGGGGTGGACTCGAGCATGGCAGCAGGATGGCTTGGGGGCCGTGGAGCCGACAGGGATTGGGCACCCCGCTGGTAACAACGCTTGCACACGCTGTGGGTGGGCTCAGCATGGCACCAAAGCTTTGGGGGCGCATGACGCCGCACGGGGAGCACGGACGCGTAGGGAGGATGGCAGCAGTGCTCAGTATGGCAGCAGTGTTTTCCTTTGAAGCAGAGGAACACCGCTGTCATACAGAGCTCCTGCACCCATTGGTGCAGGTCCGCCACGCCTGCTCAAGGGAGCAGTGCATTGGATGGGAAAGGCACACCTCCAAAGTGTGCTACTCTCCCAAAATGTTCCTTGCACATGCGCGCAAGCGAATGTAAAAATGACTGTGTTAAGAGTGTGCATTGCACAATTTCTACGCACACTTGTAACTTTGCCACTTTTTCATATTTTCACTCTAGAATTTCAACATTGCCATTCTTTACAACTCATCATGAACAGTACAGCTGTCATTTTTCACATCCTGCCTGAAATGTGGTTTCGCACCTGTATCACCAAATGGCAAACTTGCTGTGCAAAATCACCTTTTGGGATTGAGTAATGAAATGATACTGCCACTGTTCATGAGGTGGGGTCCCAAAAAGCCCATGTTGAAAATTTGGAGCAAAAAATATCAACAAATGCCCTAGGCATTAGGGTTTCCAACTGTAATGCCCACCCTGTACAGACTGACAGGCATCAGGGGTGTGACTTGGGATCTTCTGCCATAATGCTCACCCCATTCCACTTCCACGCTGCAGCCACTGACAGGCATTGAGGTGTGCCATGGGGTCTTCAGCCCTAACGTTCATTCCATTCTCCTATACTGCACCCATCTCAACTTATTTCCTTATGGAATGGGGCAAGCATAAGAGCCAAAGACCTCAAGGCACACTGTGACACCAGTCGATGTCTGCAGGGTGGGGTGAGGTGGAATGGTGTGAGTGTTATGGCCAACAACCCAAAGGCACACCCAATGCCTATCAGTCTCTGCAGGGTGGGGGTGGGGGTTGGTGTTACTTCAATACTTCACTGCCATTCCGATTATGCATCTCTCTAACTCCTGCACTACCAATGCCAATACCAGCATGCAAACATTCGGCATTGACAAATGCTTGTTTTTATAATGAAGTAAACCAGTGCTGGAAGAACATAAGAAATCTGTGTTGAGAGTGATGCCTTAAAATGTAAGGCAGAGGACTATGCATAGAAAAATATGGGAGGCATATACAACAGCAATACCAACAGAGAACTTTCAGCATTGACAAATGCTTATTTAAATCCACGTTGCGTAGGGTCTAGATCCTGTATTTTGACATCAATAAGATCTTTTATAATTCATTCAAGAATTGCACCAGGCACTGATGTTAGACTTATTGGTCTATATTTCCCAACAACCTCCCTACTGCCTTTCTCACACATTGGTATTATTGCTGCAGTTCTTCAGTCTGATGGAATTACACCTGTGTCTAATGATTCCTGGAAGATGCAACATAGTGGTTTGCTAACATGTTGGTACATGATTTTTAGCATTTCCCCAGATATATTGTCTGGACCAGGTGAGGACTGAATTCTCATAATAAAAATATAGGTGGGATCTAAAAACAGGATTGAGTCTAAAGATTTATCCTAATTCCATGTTAACTCTGATTAAATGAGCATGCCGTGTGTTTCACCATAACTTTAAAGCTTAGAAAGACATATGGAAGGATTTCTCTAAAGAAACAGCAATTAGGCATTTACTGAGGATAAGCTGCTACACAGCATAAAGTTATCATTCAGTTCTAAAGTAACAAAATATTAAAGAACCAACAGAATTTCAATGAGTATAGGGAGTCATGACATAAACAACAAATCAAAATGAGATCATTGTTTGAACAGAAGAGACCATAGGTCAGGACCCACAGATACTAATATCAATGTCATAGACTTTTTAAAAGTCTCTCCAGGCATAGGAACCTTTTTACAGAGCTAGCTGGTGGAGGGTTGGGGGGATAGGATAGTCGTTGACCTAGAGATGGGAAAGACACACTCTGTGAGTGCTCACAGCTCAACGACTGAATGAATGCAATAATAAATTTCCCAGCTATTTAGTTTAGATTTCCTGAAAGGGTTCAGTTAGGTATATCAAGATTGTAGCTGGAATATGTGTGGTCTCCTATTCAGTTCAAAATCTAATTTGTGTCTGGGTGAATTGTGAGCTGCAGTGTGGAGTAGAGAAAGGCCAATTATGCTAAGGATAC